>CM060918.1:961209296-962409296 GCA_030737875.1 Allium sativum
TTTTGGCATCTCAACATCCATGGCAGCCATGGCCGACACTAATAATCCGTGAACAACCACAATCTTCCTCAATAAAATCAATGAATTCAGAGGGAATTATTCATTGAATTCGAGTGGGAGAGAGACAATACTCGTTGTAATTGTAATCCGTGAATGAAATGGGAAAATATGAAGTGGACGTAGGCTCATTAACGCCGAACCACTATAAAAATCTTGTTGTCTCGCTTTTTCTATATTTTTCAGTTATTTCTTCATATCCTATGCTCAAAATACGACGATTTGGGTGTTAGGGTCATTTTTTGGTCTAACATTAGGTTTCCTTGGAAACGACTAATATTTTTCCATAAGTTTTCTGACAACTTTCAAAGCACATAGCTGTAACTAGCGAGACCAAATCCTCTGTCCCCAAGTTTCCCTATACCCTGTCCCTATCCAATCAAAGCCTCTGATTTTCACAATTTTGCAATTAAGTCCGCAATAAAAAAAGGGTTAACTGCAAAAAGTGGAAAATAGGGGGTGTTCATTGGTTGGATACAGGGGGACAGGGGGGTTTGGTTACAAGGGATTATTTTCGGTAACTAGCACTTTTGATTATGGTGTGACAAATGATAACATCAATTATAGCTACCAACATACTCAAATTAATACCCGAAAGTCTAGGAAATAACAAAAATTTCGGATCAACTAACAAACCGATGTGGACAATAATTTAACCATCCAAATCACAATGAATATCTTTTGAGACCACACCACTTAGCAGATGTTAGGTCAACCAAAGATTTTTTTTCCCCCTTAAGGAAGAAACCTCCAGGTAGGTCGACGAGTCGATTCACTTGAGTGAGAATTTAGTTGCGCCTGCACGTTTAATCCCATAACCCCTATAATCCTTTGAGTACTGTTTTTTACAAGAAATATGTAATAATGCAACACATGAAGCTGAGTCTATTACTTGACGTAAGCATCTTTTTTCCATTGTGATACATCTGCGGATGTATACGTAATCTTTAACAAACTTAAGGTATTCATTTAGCTGCATAAGCATAATGCAGTTAAACATATGAATAAACCGCGATAGTTAATAAATTTCTAACTGCATAATTCTTATGCAATTAAAGATGGGCATATTTCCAACACTTTGTAATATGTATTTTAACCCTGACACGGCCTTGATTGGACCAATTCCCCAGAGCGAAAGCCCAATTTATGCCCTACCAAAATGAAAGTTTTCTTCGAAAGCAGCCCCGATTAAACCTATGATAAAATAATACAATTCAGTGGACTTTTTCCGGCTGCACTGTATTATGTAAGAAGAACAAGTTAGTCGATTTAATTCCAATGAAAATCTTAAAGATATATAATCTTTTGAAGACACTGATTTTTGCGATTGATGTTGTTTTTAAAATCTCAAAATTTTCAAATCTAGTGATAAAAGTAAATCAAAATAATTTAAAATTAGGAGATCTAATATCCGATTTAGCGAGTAAGTTGGTATTTAGCCGTTATTTGATTTATGTCATATATTAGATGAAATATTCGTCAATATGGATTTAACCTTTTGGATCACGAAACGACTTTGAATGTCATAAGAAAAAGAAAATTTAAATGAAGATGGAAACTATAAGAAGTTATTTTTGGAATTTTAAAATAAGCCACATAATGCTGGGAGACCCTAAAATTTCTTAAATTTGGATCTCTGAGACTCATATAGTGTTATCCAAGGTTGTACGGATATTTTCATGGTGATATGGAAAAGTTTAAGATTCCGCTCAATTCTGTTTTGCTATTATTGCCTGCTGTATATGTTTTATTATATTTTATCCTTGCGTTGTGAGTTATACAACAGGTTCCGCTTGTGTTATCCTACCCTGATGATCGTCCACAATTGTTTGCCATGTCTTTCAGCGAATTATTTCCCTTATTAAATGCAGAGTTGTGGGCACAGTACAACAAATTGACCATATTACAATGGTGGAAACCTGTAAAATACATTTTATAACGTTGGGGGTAACCGTCGTATATTAAGAAATTGTAAAAAACTAATATCTTTTACAACTGTTTTGCACCGTTGCGATATCGTTGTAATATGTATATTTTACAACTATTTTCACTGTTGTAATAAACTTTATTACAACATTTATGCGCCATTGCAATAATATCTACTGCAACTGTTATACACCGTTGTGATTGACAATTGCGTTTTAAAAAAATAGACATCTTTTGTAACTGAAGTGAACAATACACTAAATATAATCATACTCCATAAGCAAATTAGATATTATGGTTATTTCCAAACTAATTTATTAAAATACTCAAATTTTCAGTATTACAAACAATAAGTTTTAGAAAACATTTCGTGCATTATTACACACTTGACCGTTACAAAGCAACTTAGTACAAGCACAAATTATCCACAAAAAAATGCATATATTAAGGGAGTACATTAGTCGAAGATAACGAAATCTTTATGCCATTTGTCTTTTTGGTGCAAGTTCACTGCAGTGATTTGAAACCTGCTGCATAAGAATACATATGTTGTTAGAAAAAAGAACAAAAAGTGTTTTTTAAGCCAACAATACCAAATCTTAATAGCATCAAACATAACTAGCATTCTATACACAAGCTACAACACGCACACACACATCATAATAAACACAAATCTACACTAAGTACCACAATGCGATAAACTTGGAATCTGACTTGTTAAACTACGACTAACCGACCAACTGATCGACTCACTAGCACGAGACATATAATATTAATTAAGACCCCTCTTGGCTCGAATGCCCCCCGGGCAAACCTGGTAAATTTTATGTTCAAGGGCAAACCTGAGAGTAGCTTAAATGCACACTTAATTGTGCAGAGATGTTAACTTAACCATGCATCTTGGCTCTCTTCATTCCATGGTTTTTGTTGGTGTTGATAAATTCTGAAACCCAAAAAACATTAAGAGGTAGTGGAATCAAAACAAATAAAATGTAAATAAAATATGTAATAAAATCTGAAACCCAATAAAAAAGGTACACAGAAGAGAAACACGGTAAATGATTTTGATCCCATCTTGCCACTCTACCTAAGAATCAATGATAGAAAAAAGATTTAAAAAAAAATCATTATGATGCTGCTGTCACTACTTTAATTCATTACTCATGATAAGCACATATCCCTGCAACTATCTATACTCATGTTATTTGCATTGCACAGTATTCTTACTTCATGCTATACAGAAAGGGTTTGATGTTTCACAAGCATATAAGGGAACACGCATAAAAATGAGTTAAAAATGCATAATGGCCAAAATAAGAACACCTTGAGTTGAGTTTACTTCATTAGCAATGCTTATAAAGCTGCCTTAACAATTAAAAGATCCAATAGTGACAAATCATCATCGCTATCACTAAAACAAAGAGAAAAAAAGTGAAGGCAACATGTGTTTCAGAACTGTGCAAACATGAGATTTACTGAGATATGTGCATTCAATATCCACGCCTATGTAATATTTCGGGTTTTCAAAATCAGAACCTTATACAAATAACAATATGCCATTTTAATATAGTTAGAACTTCACATAACACAAATAAAAGTCAAGTAACACTACCTCAAGTGGTATGGTTCTTTATCATAAGTTCTGATCTGAGATATCCAAATGAGTGTTATACTGAAATGGTGCATTTATTTAATTAAATTTCAGAAAAACTTACCCGTACTGAGAACAGGGTCAAGAAGAAAAATATGTCATTTTGATATAACAGTCTGAAGCTTCTCATATATTCACTGGTTCAAAAAACAAAACCTTCAGATTACTGAATGTACTTTTGCTTTCATTTTTTTAACAAATACATATTTGTAAGAAACTCACATTTTTACCATTATTTCCAACACAGTGAATAAGAATTCTTCTAATTTTTGTACCTTTGCAACATGCACACAAAGAATTCTCTATACTTTCACCACTATAATAAGAAAAGATCAATGTCAGAATTCAACAAGGATGAGATAAATATTCTCATCGATATGAAATGAAACAAACAGTAGTAAATAGGATTCTGACAAAACAAGAAAGATGAAATAAGGAACTACATAGTATATTGTTAGTCTTCACTGTTGTCTCATTTAAGGGAATGGCCTCATGTGAAATCTTTTCTAGACTGTACTAGTTCTACGAATTTAAAAACCTAATAGATATCCCAATCAACTGACGAACATAGCATGGTTTGTCCAAAATAGAATTGTTGACAAACTTGATGGAATGAAGTCAGCATGTAACAATTCAAGGAGCCAAACAAATTGACAGTATGAACAAGCAGAAAAGAAAAAGAAAATAAATCAAGCATGTAGAATATTATTCCTATGTGATTTGGCGCCCATGTTAATATCATCTTAACTCATTTATGGACAACATTGTGTTTCTCTTCAGCGCTCATGACCATATCATCTTAACTCATTTTTGGACAACGGTATTTTACTAGGACTCAACATATGAATAAGTACTTGACTAGGACTTAACATTTTTGGACATAACATATGGTTTGCTAATCATATACCAGGTTTACCTGCAATCAGATGTAGTGGAAATGGCACTGGACATGAGAACGCAATTTGATTCACTGTGTGATTGTATACTCATAAGCATAGCAAAAATGGGTTTAGATGCACAAAACTAAGAACGTAAATGAATTGCTCATGATACCCTTGCATGCAAAAAGTATACTAGCAGTTTGTTCAACTTTCTGATATTTGACGCATAATAGATTGCTTTAAAAATGAAATAAACATGTAGACATAACATATTCTGTAAGTAGGAAGCAAAAATGTAATTCAAAACAAAATCACAAGTCAACACAACAACATAAACTCCACCCAACAAACTAATTCAGACAAAAGGCAAACTGAATCACCAACAACACGCCAACAAACATAGTCAAAAACCCCGAAGACAAGATGTTTACACAGATCTCAAATTCACCTTGAGTGTCGAGAAAGCTCATACCATAGTTGATCCCTACCACAACAGAGAGGAACAACGCGCAAAAACCATGGATTGAGAGAAGATAAAAAAGATAGGTTCAGGGCTTTAAAAGTGGTAGTGGAGGAGTCGCGAGAAGACATGCCAAATGCACAAAGGAGAAAACAGGAGGGAGGCAGAAGGGGATACCGTGTGACTCGCAATTGGAAGTGAGAGGAGTGGATCTAGAAGTAGCAGATATGAAAAGCGAAGGGGTTAGAAAGAAGCACAAGCAACTTGAGATGCAGGCTGGGAAAAGCTATATAGAGAGGAGAGAGTAGAAGAAGAGAGTGTTAAGGAGGAGGAAGCGAAGTAGGATTTGAAGAAGAGAAAAAGAAGAAGGGATGCGGCGGAAAAATCCCTAATCCCCATTACCACATCTCAAACGCTGATGTACTTTGGACGACCCACGTAACATAGTAAAATTGAAGATAAGAAGTACTTTGGAGCCAAAAATTCATTTTCCCCGCCTGACCATGACCGCCAGTTTTTTATCTATTCGTAGTAACATGACTACCCGTTTTCGTTTGTCATAAACATAGTTTGACCAAAATTTATACAATTAAATATTACAAGTTAGAACTAATAAATAAAAATTTATATTAAATAGAATATGGGTTTACTACGAATTGATTTTCATTAAAATATTGAATATTACATATCAATAATAGTAATTACTACTTATTACTTATTTTTTATTTCTTTTTAGTTGTAGCTGAATATTAACCATCAAAAGTTAATTATAAGTTAATTATTATGTATATGCTACTGGTTATTAACTGGTACTTAACGGTAATTACTAAAAATAATTGTTATTTATTAATTATTATTCTTTATTAATTTTAATTATTATTAATATTTCAATTTAATTATTATTATTTAGTAGCCAAAATTGTTATTAGTTGCCAAAATTATATTTATTAAAATTTCTGAAATAGTTACTACCAAATCAAATATTACATATTAATAATATTTATTATTTGACTTTTACTTATTTCTACTTATATATAATCGATTAATAATTATTAAAAGCTTATAATGTATGTTACCAATTATTGATTAATAAGCAGTTAACACACATTAACTATTAAGAATAAATTACTACTTATAAATATTAGTTATTTAATAATAATCAATAAATATTATTGATTCCTAAGTTTTATTATTAAATATTAATATAATTAGTTATTAAATGTAGATATTATAAACATGAAGTTTGTAATAGACATCTATTACAACTAACAAAATGAAAAGTTGTTAAAAATATGTTTATTATAACTTTAGGGAATTGACGGTTGTAAAAAACAATTATTACAACAGTGCCTTTACCACCGTTGTAAAATTAAAGTTGTAGTGTGGTGTTTTTGTTGTAGTGGCGATCGTCACAGATTTGGTGCTCATTGTAATTTTTGGAGAAATTAAATGCCTGACTGAACTATCGAAAACGATCGTTTTATAACGATTTCAAACCGACTAATGTAAGAACTCTCATTCAAACTGATTTGTATAGTTATTATAATCATAACTGAATATATATTGATTGCATGTTATTGCAATGCTTGTTTTGTGGTTGATGGATGTTGCTTACAGTTTTACTGTTGTTATCATTAAAATGTGGATATAAGTGTTGTCGAAAGAAACGCTTATATTACAATTATTGATTGTTGGATGTTAGTAGATATCGATGTTTGTATATTGTTGACACAAAATTTACACCACGAATTTGATATTTGAAAATATTATTATTTTAATATTGTAATAATATTGAATGTTCAATTTTGATTTAAAAATTGAATTGGAAGTTTAAATCGTTTTTAAAACGAGTTTATCAACGTTATATAAAATACATTTGGATAAAAATTGATAAATTTTATTATAAATAATAAAATGGTTTGAAAAGGACATGTCGCACAACAAACATTCGCGAATGTCGACCGTTAACTTCAAACAGATGTACCGGGAGAACCGACCGTCAGATTCTCCTGAAATTAAAAGCGTTGGGTTCGTATTAAGAAGAAATTTCCAGTAAAAAGAAAAGTTTGAAAATATAACAATTAGATTTTGAGATAAATTCAAATCAAATTTGAATAAAAATAGCACCAAAACCAATAATGACATGTAATAGAAGATTATGAAAATAGACTATTTCAATATAAATAAAAATAGGGAAAAGTTATGATAAATCATTGTAAATGATTTAAAAGTGCTTTGGATTTAATATATCCAGTTTTGAATAATATAAAGCTATTTTGTGAAAATTAGCTGCTTTGATAAAGTAATTGAAATGGTTTGAAGTTAATGAATACCAAGTTTTTCCAATGAATGAATACTAAATTAGAATGGGAATAATCTTCGGATATTTCGATATTGGATTCCGTAGTTATACTGATACCGTTTTGAAGAAATTACAAGATAGAGATATCGTTATTCCCTCTACGGTATTTATTTGTTTCAGAATTTGATATTGAATATAAGTCGATACGATTTCTATGCAAAGCCTTGTAATAAATATCAAATTGTAATTTGGGTTTGTCGTAAATGATGTTTTTGAATAACATCTATTCTTTAAATAAGTTAAAGACGTGACTAATTTCCAAGACTAATTAATCGTTGAATAATGGTGTTTGAAGATTAAAACCAAGTTTGGGTTTTAATGAATCTCTAATTATATTTGGAATGGAAAGAAGGTAATTAGATTTACCAAAATACGAGATATGTTAGAACCAAATATACTTGGTTGTTGATATTTGTTATTGTTGATTGATTGTTTGGATTGTGCTTGACCAGTTTATGAGCAGGTATGCTTTTGTATTTACCATTGGGTTAGACAGAAAATACTTGTATGCTAACACCTTGTGATTTATTTCACGATTTGACTATGAGGTGTTTAGCGATGTTGTTTGATTCATTTTAAATTAATGAATGGTTTCTGAAATGAGATTTTCTTAAGTGAAAGGAAATGTATTTCCCGATTTTGGATAGAGAATTTATGTAAAACAGAAAGGATTTTGAGGACTAAATCCGATGTTTTCGAAATGATTTGGAAGTGGAAATTATCATAGATTTGATTTATTTATGATTATTGGTGTTAATGATTTTTCCTCTTTGGGATATAAATTGATTTAGTATATAGCTAAAGATTCGAGTAACCCTAAGGATAAAAGTAAGAGTGGGACCCAAGACCTTAAGAATTGGTCAATGGTCGGTGTAGCGTGCTCCATTAGTGGGAGGTGCGCGCGCACACACACACACAAAAATATATATATATATATATATATATATATATATATTGAAATAGAAGGTACGTGCCCTTTGCCTTGTTGATGGGAGAAATCTTCCGATATTTGGTTGCATACGTTTTATTATACATGTATTGTGATATTTTGGAATTTATATTTCCAAATGTTTTTTGTTTTAGATCCCGAAGTGAAATCTACGTCGATATGAAAGCTAGATACGTATTTCAAATGATTTGAAATAAGAAATCTGGTATAAATTCCAAAGAAATAACTTCTATAAACTTAATTATATTTTGAAAATCTAAGTTTGAAGATTAAGCCTAAATAGGTAGTTTGAGGAATTGCATATTGTTTGTTGCATCGTAGGCTTCAATAAGTCTATTTTCGGTAGTTGTTTATGCATTGACATTCATGTGTTGAAAACCCATTCCCTGATATATGACATGGTCCCGTGATATGCCTCACTTCAAAATAAGTTAAGAAAAACTGTTTTTAGTTCTCACACCAGTCCCATGATTGACTCAGAGTTTATTGTTTTCCACCTAAACTCTGGGTGCCAATATTTTCTACAGGGGCAGCTAGTAGTTTTGGTTTTGTAGATATTTTTAAAGTAGGATCTTAGATTGTTGCTAGAGATATACTTTGGATTATTTCGAGACTTCCGCTAACTGTAATTTATCTTCCGCTGTGTTATTTGCGATGTACTCTGATATATCTTGTACTCCAATGTAAAATTGTTGTAATAATAATCAAAAGTTCTTTTGTTTCTGTCTGATGTTGTTTTATGCCCAAAGTTAATGATGCGAGAATTTCTGACTTATGGATCGGACTTGTACAGTTTATGGTCGATTCGAAGGGCATGGTTATCGAGTCGTTACAAACGGTATCAAAACTTTGGTTAATTCAAAAGCTTTGGGGTACAACTCGTTAGAACATAATAAAAGAATCATCAGAGATAGAATTAGTAACATCCTATAAGAATAGCTCATTAGAGATAGGATCAATAATATCCTAGAATGAGTGACTAATTAGAGATGGGGTTAGTAATGCCCTATAATGAGTTAAGAGGGTTATGTATATATGAAAGACGCATTTGTGATTATTATATACATAATCTGATCTTGGAAATATACTTTTGGTATATAAAAGATGTATATTTTGATAACATATGAAATTGAAAAGTTAATTAACCAGTTGATTGCTGGCTGTGATGCGTGATAATCAGTTTAACAGATAAAAAGTTGGGATAATAAAACTAATATGAGAATGGAAGGTAAATTGAACCAAATTAAATCTAATGTTGAACTGAATTTAAGATTAGTTGGGATTGGATATATGTATTTATATTGGACAGGTTGTTACATGGAAGCTGAGAAGAGGAATGATATTGAATTCTCGACAAACAGGTACATATTTACAATATTGATTGGGTTTGATGATTTTATGAGCCGCTTGGTTCTTGGATTTCCTTGTAATTGATGAGGGCCCGTATAGGCAAGTTGTAGTTGTACCGATTGACACGTACAAAGGAGGCTATAGCAAAAAAATGAAAATATAAAGCATTAGCCAAATTTCGAGAAATTGGAAAGTTCTTATAAACTGAAAACTTAAAGAACTTGGGTCAGTAGAACGAAGGTTGAGTTGGTTAAGTAAACGACCTTCAGTTCCTTCTTCGATTTCGGGGACGAAATCCTTTTTATTAAGTTGGGGAGATTGTAATGACCCACATTTTTAGTTAATTTTAAAATATGATTTTAAATTTATTCTAGTGAATTGGAACACCCCACCTCCGCCAATGCCACTCTTGCAAGCACACTAGCTTTAGAGGGGCGTTAAACAAGGTAAACATGCATGCAGATATCACAAGACAGAACATATAAGTAAAAACAGAGTAAATAAAGCAGCGGATAAAACTAACATTTCAAAACCATAATCAAGTTACATCAAAGTACTTGGTCATTATTTTCCACAAAACATAGTCTAGAAACATCAACTGAAAACTGGAAAGAAAATCATAAAGTAACTATCCCCAAGGTAGTAGAAAACCATAGCGGGCTCAAGTCCAAACCGTACATGAGCTATCCAGAAAAGCAGCTAAAGATCCAAGCTAGGTACCAGTGTTCCCACCCTGTAAACCTGGGGGGGGGGGGGAAACGGAAGAAAAGAGGCGAAAGAAAACGGGTCAGTCAAAAAGACTTGTAAGTCCTATCTACTATTAGTATAAAAACTAATAAAGTTAACTGGACATGTAAAACAGAGATGAGATGTAGAGTGATAACTGGCATGGTGAAAAGTTAACAAGATAGATCAAGTGTGGCATCGCATATACAAGGTTAAGTTTTTGCACCAAGTGTACTAGTATTCCAACCCATGTCAATTATAAACAAGAAATGATCCCTTGGCCCAAAGCTGGCCCACATCATGAGATGACCTAAATCGAGGTCCAACTACTCGGTCTAGTCGATCGGCTCCCTATAAGCCTAACTCGTCGTGTATCGGTGTCATACGGCTTAATCGTGGAATGTAGTTAACTGTGCAAGGTCCACCCCAGGGTGTATCCAGCCCTAAGGTGTAAACCACCGACACAATTCAAGCACGCACAGTCTAAACCTACTGGTGCCCATGTTCAACTCCGGACTTAATGTGCACGACCATGGTCCGCCTGAACAACCGGTGCACCCTTCAGCCGTCTCTTTTGGTCTCTTACAATCAGTCCAGTAATCGTGCCCCACCCTAGCCCAGTCCAGGGTACCCATGATACTTCCAAGTAGGTTACTGCTGAAAAGGACCACGTAACTAGGATTTCAAGCGGGTTAAGTGTGGTTAACCCTATCCTAACCATGTATTGAGTTGGTCAAGTGTATTCAAGCAGTTCATGACTTAACCCTATCAATACATCGGGTTTAATTGGTTAAGTATTCAAGTAGTCTGGGTCTTAACCCTACCAATCCATCGTGTTTAATTGGTTAAGTATATTCAAGTAGTCCATGACTTAACCCTACCAATCCATCGTGTTTAATTGGTTAAGTATTCAAGTAGTCCATGACTTAACCCTATCATGTGGCATTAATTAATTTAATGCACCCAACCTCTCACATTAGACCTTGTTGTGGTTACTAGTTAAGCCGGGCGGGTCCGGGTAGCTTTACACCACAACTTAGTCTAACCTCGGGTTTCAAGTGCGACATGACCAACTATTCACATTGGGTCCTATTGTTTGTAGCCACTAGTTAAGCCGGTCGGTTCCGGGTAGATTTATGCTACAAACTCAACCCAACCTCGAGTTGGCCACACTCATATTTTCTAAGTGTCATGTCCATCATTATGTTTACAAACATAATCACAAGTCAATGTTCATGTCATATTTTAAAACCATGTTTTCATGTCATTAATATTACCCAAACCCAATGCATTCCCATCGCATGTACGTTTCGCATAACATAACATAGATCAAAAGAGGGAACTTGGCAAAAGCATGACAAAAGGGCATAAGGTAATAAGGTTGGCCACAAGTTAAACATGGTAGCATATGAGGCATAAATATGTTCATTTAAACTTGCACGTTACATGCATAACATTCAAACTTAGCGAATAGGTGATACATGGTCCTAGATGACATAGGATGATGACTAGAAGTTCGCATATAACATTATATGCAAGTTATCATAAAGGTTGTGAGAGTTCTCATGTTGCATAATGCAACATTTCAACATAAAGCTTATAGCTTTTAGCCCACAAGGTCAAGGTGATAGCTTTACAAACATGCATAGAATAAACCTATGCATAACATGTTAGAATCAAAGCACATATCATACTTAGGCCCAAACTCAAACTTGCAATATGTCACGTTTAACTTCATAGTTAGAATCTAAGAGTAGTATAGGGCTTACAATGCTATGAAGACTTATAAAATAAAATAAGATTGAGACGAAGCCACTAGCAACTCTAAACACTCCCAAATGATAAGCTCCAATGAAAACCCTTGAGAAACAAGCAAAAGATCCTTGCTTTGATGAAGAAAGTTTGAACTTTGGCCTTAAATCAAGCTTAGAAACTCTCAAACAAGCTTAGGAACTCTCATATGAATGAAGATGGAGGCTATGACAAGAGGGTGGAGGCCATGATTAAACATTTTGGCATAGTTTAGTAATAGGATTGATTTATGATGATTTAGGCTAGGTATTAGGGTCTTTTTATAGATGATTAGGTTAATTTAGACCATAGGATTAACCCTAATTCAGATCTGGGCCATCAATTCACGTCACTAGCCTCCAAAACAGGTCCAAACAGCCAAAATAGGTGCACCAGGCCGACCTGGCCGACCAGGGAGGTCGACCCCCAGGTCGACCCTAGTGTCGACCTGGTTGGGGGGAGGTCGACCCCCTTATCGACCTGTCTGGGCGGGAATTTTTCCTCCCAGTCTGTTTTGGCTGAATTTGAATTCTAAATTTAAATTTGAACTGTTTTTGAACTTGAAATTTTCTGAAAACTTTGACGGGCCATAACTTGGTCATACGGACTTCGATTCGCGAAAACTCGGACTCTATTTCGCGTATTTTTCCGAGACGAACGCAATGGCACAGCCCGTTTCCCTTGATTTAGAATTTAACATTTAATTCTGCCTTGATTTATGTTATAGCATGTTATTCAAAAATACGGGTTGTTACATCCTCCCCACCTTAAAGGATTTCGTCCCCGAAATCTTCAAGTTAGGAAGAATGTATCCTACCATCCATCATCCATCTACTCAAAACATCATCCACAAGTAATCATTGTCCTTAAGAGATTCTAAATGCTGTATGAACATATGCAAAGGTTTGTGTATATGTACTTATCTAATGCAAAAATCAGGCGGTTACTGATTCAGTAAACCTCCTTAATGCAAAATATGTTAGTGTAATGAGTCCATATGTATGTGAATCCCTAACATAACTTATAGTATCTACATGAGTGCACATAACATCCATCCATATGCAACATCCATGTGATAGCATACAAGTTTCATCCACGAATAAGCATAAACACTCATGCATATGCGGTATGAAAGTGTGTGAGCCAATCTTAGTGCCTAACGTGTATCATGCATCCACGAGTATCCACTTGCAAACACTTGCAACCATTGGCAAACATCAAGCATAACATGTTTCAAATACATGTTTCAACCAAGGGTTTCTACCTAAGTTTCTCATGACAAGATTTACGAAACAAGATAAACTAGATAAACATGGATAGCAAAAGAAAGATAAACCAACTAGGAAAAGAGATTGAAAATGTACCCTCAAAAAGAAATGGATAAAGCCCACGCATCTCCTCCTCGGTTTCCCAAGTTGTGTCTTCCTCTGCTTCACTCCATTGCACCTTAACAAGCTTAACTTCTTTGCTTCTTAGCTTCTTTGTCTCTGTTTCCATGATACAAATCGGAGCTCGTCTCAAGGTTGCCTCTTTCTCCACCTCCATGTCTTCAAGAATGCTAGGTTCAACCACCTCAGCGGACTCATGTAGGCACTTTCGGAGATGAGAGACATGAAAGACATTATGTACTCCGGCCAGCTTCTCGGGCAATTCCACCTTATAAGCCATCTTCCCAATTCTTTCTATGATAGGGAAGGGTCCTACGAACCTTGGTGCCAGCTTCCCCACTGCTCCAAAACGAACCACATTACGCAAAGGAGAAACCTTCACGAAAACCATATCTCCAACTTCGAATTCCAAATCTGTCCTTCGCTTGTCAGCATAGGATTTTTGTCTGTCTTGGGCCGCTTTCATCCGTCTTCTCACCAATTCAACTTTCTCGGATGTGTCCCGTATCATATCGGGCCCAAGTATAAACCTATCCGTTGTCTCCCACCAACAAGATGGTGACCTACACGGCCTCCCATACAGAGCTTCAAATGGTGCCATCCCAATGCTAGCTTGATAGCTATTATTATAAGCAAACTCCACAAGAGGGAGGTGGTCTTCCCAAGTACCACCAAAGTCAAGAACACAAAGCCTCAAGAGATCTTCTAGCACTCTATTCACCCTTTCGGTTTGGCCATCTGTCTGGGGGTGATAGGCTGTACTTAGATTCAATCGCGTACCCATTGCTTCTTGCAAACTACTCCAGAACTGGCTAGTGAAGATAGGGTCACGATCGCTAATTATGCTAGAAGGAACCCCATGCAATCTCACTATCTCTTGAAGATAAACAGATGCTAGCCATGATGCGGTCCTCTTGCTCTTCACTGGAATGAAATGAGCACTCTTCGTAAGTCTATCAACTATGACCCATATGCTCGTATTGCCTTTCCTTGACCTAGGCAATCCGTCCACAAAATCCATAGAGATACTTTCCCACTTCCATTGTGGGACCTCTAATGGATGTAATAGCCCACCGGGTTTCTTCGACTCGGCCTTCACTTGTTGGCACACCATGCACTTTGAAACATACTCTGCCACATCCTTCTTCATTCCAGCCCAAAAGAAAACGCGCTTCATATCCATATACATCTTATCTCCTCCATGATGTATAGTCATCTTCGAGTGATGCACTTCTTCGAGAACTTTATGCACCAAGTCTCCTACTTGTGGAACGCATAGCCTTCCATCACGCCTTAGCCAACCCTTGTCATCAATAGTATATCTAGCAAGGTGACAAGACGTCTCACCACGAATCAACTTGTCCATGACCTCGACTATCTGCGGGACTCCTTTCTGCGAAGCCCCAACTTGATCAAGAAGTATAGGTCTAAGCTCAAGGGATGCTAACGAACCCGTCATCGACTCAACAGCTGTTGTAAAATCAAAGCTTGCCAAGAACTCTAGGCTCCTCATCTCAACAAACAAGGGACTCAAAGTCAACCTACTTCTGCTTAGTGCATCTGCCACAACATTACACTTGCCAGGGGTATAAGCTATCTCGAAGTCATAAGATGCCAAGAATTCCATCCACCTTTGCTGCCTTAGATTCAGATCCTTCTACGAGAAGAGGTACTTGAGTGACTTGTGATCAGTATACAACTCAAACCTTTCGCCCAGAAGATAGTGGCGCCAGGATTTGAGAGCAAAGATGATCGCCGCCAACTCCAAATCATGAGTGGGATAGTTCTTCTCATGAACTTTTAGTTGCCTACCCCCATAACATATCACTCTTCCTTCCTGCATCAGAACATCACCTAACCCCGTGCCACATGCATCGGTGTACACGGTAAACATCTTACCGCCATCAGGTAATGCCAAAACTGGAGCTGTAGTAAGGGCCCTCTTGAGCCTTTGAAAAGCAAGCTCACATTCTAAGTCCTATGCAAAGACTAGGTTCTTCTTCATCAATCTAGTAAGAGGGGCTGAAATCTTAGCGAAGTCCCTGATGAACTTCCTATAGTAGCCCGCCAGACCGAGGAAGCTTCTTACTTCGGTTGCATTCCTAGGAGTCTTCCAGTCTTGAACCGCAACCACTTTCGCGGGATCCACAGCTATGCCTTGCTTAGAAACTATATGTCCAAGAAATCGAACTTCCCTTCTCCAAAAATGGCATTTGGAGAACTTGGCTTTCAACTGATGAGCTCTAAGCGTATCCATCACTTCCTTGAGATGTCTAGCATGTTCTTCCTCATCCTTTGAGAAAATCAGAATATCATCCAAGAAGACAACTACAAACTTGTTAAGGAACTCCCTGAACACCCTACTCATCAAATCTACGAAGTAGGCGGGTTCATTAGTCAAACCGAATGGCATGACAAGCCATTCAAAGAATCCATCTGGAGTCCTAAACGCAGTTTTATCAATACTATCCTTAGCCACTCTAAGCTGATGAAATCCGGTGGCTAAATCGAGCTGAGAGAAAACAGAAGCACCAACAAGCTGGTCAAAGAGGTCGTCTATCCTCGGTAACGGGTGCATATTCTTCTTTGTCAGCTTGTTCAACTCTCGATAATCAACACATAGACGAAGCGAACCATCCGCCTTAGTAGCGAATACCACAGGAGCACCCCATTCAGAAATGCTTCGCCTAATAAAATTCTTCTCAAGTAACTCCTTGATTTGCTTACTAAGCTCCCTTCTTTCACGTGGGGCCATGTGCCTAACGGGCAATGATACTGGCTTGGCATTATCGACTAGATAAATGCGGAAATCTATCTCTCGTTTAGGGGGTAACCCCTTAACTTCTTCAAAGACATCAGGATAGTCTCGGACCATCGTTACAGATTGCAAATCATCCATGGACGAGTCAAGAGATTCAAGATAACATAACATGACAGGACCTCTAGGGTTACAAGAAATTTCTAGGGTATTACCGAGGAGAGTCATGAGCCTCACCACCCTATGCTCACAATCGAGGATGGCTCCATAACTGGACAACCAATCCATGCCCAAAATCAACCCGTATCCCGTGAACCCAAGAACATAAGCATTACACGTGAATTCCACGGTCAAGATAGAAATCTTCAAATCCACACAAATCATAGATAGATGGGCGGAACCCCCAATTGGATTTGAAACACTAACGGGATCCTCAACTAGACTAGTACTTAGGTGCAAACTTTCAAAAATGTCAGAAGAAATAAAACTATGCGATGGGCCAGAATCAAATAAGGTGCGAACAGGATAATCAGAAATATAAACAAGGCTTTCTACAGAAATACTACCTCGGTCATGAACTAGAGCAGTGTTGAGGGCATGCACTTGCCATCCAGAAGGTCCTGCACGCTGAGTCTGTCCTTGCCCTTGTCCTTGCTTCTTGGGGCAATCCTTGCTAAGATGTCCAGGCTCTCCACAGTGAAAGCATTCGCCCAACTTCCTCTTCTTCTTTCTGCAATCTTTGGCTATGTGCCCAACAATCCCACAGAAGTTGCATTTTCTTGGGTCCTTTGCCTTGCTGTTGTTGGCCTTATTGCCCTTGTTGTTCTGATTGCTCTGATTTCCTCCCTACTTGGAGTCCGTCTTCTTGGCTTGAGTCTCATTAGGCTTGACTTCTTTCTTGCCATTCTTATCGTCTCCTTGAAGCAATGCCATGTCCACTAGGCCTTTAAAAGTGGCCCCCATGGGTATATGAGACAAGGCTAAACCTTGTAATGGCTCATTCAACCCTCGTGCAAAGCGTAAAGCCTTCTTCTGGGGAGTATTAACCATGTCCAAACCGAATCGAGCAAGCTGGTTAAACTTATTCACATACTCCCTCACTGTCATGTCCCCTTGCTTCAAAGATATAAACTTCTCCAATTGCAGATTCGCCTCAGCAGATGGTAGAAACTTAAGCCCAAACCTCGTCCTAAAGTCGGCCCAAGTCTCTATAGGCCTAGTAGCATTGGTGACCTCCCACCAATAAGCAGCTTCTTCTTTCAATAGCCACGCTGCCAACAGAACTTTTCTATGGTCTTCCACATCAAAGATGGCGAAGAGATCTTCAGTTTCTTTCAACCAATTTCTTGCCTCCACAAAAGTCTCCGTCCCAATAAAATTCTTGCCACCCATTACCTTAAAGTCTTTGCAAACCTTAGCGAAATCTGCTTGTGGATTCTGTGGAGGAGGAGGAGGAAGGACCTCAGTTACGGTGGGGGTGTTTGCTGGGCCCACATCGTTGGCCCTAGCTTCCAAGTACCTCCGGAACCATCCGGGAATGGTTACTCCCTCGGGAAGGTTAAGATCGGCCATACTGAAAAAGAAAAAGATAGATTCAGAACGAGGAAACGAAGGATAGTGCTAATAGCTTTTGGGGAATAGCCTTTTAAAATAACTAGACTTTTCTTGGAAAATACTTAATTGGTTTTGAAAATAGTTTTTCAAAGGGTAAGTTTTAAAAACCTTTTGCTCAAATCTTGTAAACCTGGCTCTGATACCAAATGTAACACCCCACCTCCGCCAATGCCACTCTTGCAAGCACACTAGCTTTAGAGGGGCGTTAAACAAGGTAAACATGCATGCAAATATCACAAGATAGAACATATAAGTAAAAACAGAGTAAATAAAGCAGCGGATAAAACTAACATTTCAAAACCATAATCAAGTTACATCAAAGTACTTGGTCATTATTTTCCACAAAACATAGTCTAGAAACATCAATTGAAAATTGGAAAGAAAATCATAAAGTAACTATCCCCAAGGTAGTAGAAAGCCATAGCGGGCTCAAGTCCAAACCGTACATGAGCTATCCAGAAAAGCAGCTAAAGATCCAAGCTAGGTACCAGTGTTCCCACCCTGTAAACCTGGGGGGGGGGGGGAACGGAAGAAAAGAGGCGAAAGAAAACGGGTCAGTCAAAAAGACTTGTATGTCCTATCTACTATTAGTATAAAAACTAATAAAGTTAACTGGACATGTAAAACAGAGATGAGATGTAGAGTGATAACTGGCATGGTGAAAAGTTAACAAGATAGATCAACTGTGGCATCGCATATACAAGGTTAAGTTTTTGCACCAAGTGTACTAGTATTCCAACCCATGTCAAGTATAAACAAGAAATGATCCCTTGGCCCAAAGCTGGCCCACATCATGAGATGACCTAAATCGAGGTCCAACTACTCGGTCTAGTCGATCGGCTCCCTATAAGCCTAACTCGTCGTGTATCGGTGTCATACGACTTAATCGTGGCACGTAGTTAACTGTGCAAGGTCCACCCCAGGGTGTATCTAGCCCTAAGGTGTAAACCACCGACACAATTCAAGCACGCACAGTCTAAACCTACTGGTGCCCATGTTCAACTCCGGACTTAATGTGCACGACCATGGTCCACCTGAACAACCGGTGCACCCTTCAGTCGTCTCTTTTGGTCTCTTACAATCAGTCCAGTAATCGTGCCCCACCCTAGCCTAGTCCAGGGTACCCATGATACTTCCAAGTAGGTTACAACTGAAAAGGACCACGTAACTAGGATTTCAAGCGGGTTAAGTGTGGTTAACCCTATCCTAACCATGTATTGAGTTGGTCAAGTGTATTCAAGCAGTTCATGACTTAACCCAATCAATACATCGGGTTTAATTGGTTAAGTATTCAAGTAGTCTAGGTCTTAACCCTACCAATCCATTGTGTTTAATTGGTTAAGTATATTCAAGTAGTCCATGACTTAGCCCTACCAATCCATCGTGTTTAATTGGTTAAGTATTCAAGTAGTCCATGACTTAACCCTATCATGTGGCATTAATTAATTTAATGCACCCAACCTCTCACATTAGACCTTGTTGTGGTTACTAGTTAAGCCGGGCGGGTCCGGGTAGCTTTACACTACAACTTAGTCTAACCTCGGGTTTCAAGTGCGACATGACCAACTACTCACATTGGGTCCTATTGTTTGTAGCCACTAGTTAAGCCGGTCGGTTCCGGGTAGATTTATGCTACAAACTCAACCCAACCTCGAGTTGGCCACACTCATATTTTCTAAGTGTCATGTCCATCATTATGTTTACAAACATAATCACAAGTCAATGTTCATGTCATATTTTAAAACCATGTTTTCATGTCATTAATATTACCCAAACCCAACGCATTCCCATCGCATGTACGTTTCGCATAACATAACATAGATCAAAAGAGGGAACTTGGCAAAAGCATGACAAAAGGGCATAAGGTAATAAGGTTGGCCACAAGTTAAACATGGTGGCATATGAGGCATAAATATGTTCATTTAAACTTGCACGTTACATGCATAACATTCAAACTTAGCGAATAGGTGATACATGGTCCTAGATGACATAGGATGTTGACTAGAAGTTCGCATATAACATTATATGCAAGTTATCATAAAGGTTATGAGAGTTCTCATGTTGCATAATGCAACATTTCAACATAAAGCTTATAGCTTTTAGCCCACAAGGTCAAGGTGATAGCTTTACAAACATGCATAGAATAAACCTATGCATAACATGTTAGAATCAAAGCACATATCATACTTAGGCCCAAACTCAAACTTGCAACATGTCACATTTAACTTCATAGTTAGAATCTAAGAGTAATATAGGGCTTACAATGCTATGAAGACTTATAAAATAAAATAAGATTGAGACGAAGCCACTAGCAACTCTAAACACTCCCAAATGATAAGCTCCAATGATAACCCTTGAGAAACAAGCAAAAGATCCTTGCTTTGATGAAGAAAGTTTGAACTTTGGCCTTAAATCAAGCTTAGAAACTCTCAAACAAGCTCAGGAACTCTCATATGAATGAAGATGGTGGCTATGACAAGAGGGTGGAGGCCATGATTAAACATTTTGGCATAGTTTAGTTATAGGATTGATTTATGATGATTTAGGCTAGGTATTAGGGTCTTTTTATAGATGATTAGGTTAATTTAGACCGTAGGATTAACCCTAATTCAGATCTGGGCCATCAATTCACGTCACTAGCCTCCAAAACAGGTCCAAACAGCCAAAATAGGTGCACCAGGCCGACCTGGCCTACCAGGGAGGTCGACCCCCAGGTCGACCCTAGTGTCGACCTGGTTGGGGGGAAGTCGACCCTAGTGTCGACCCCCCTGTCGAACTGTCTGGGCGGGAATTTTCCCGCCCAGTCTGTTTTGGCTGAATTTGAATTCTAAATTCAAATTTGAACTGTTTTTGAACTTGAAATTTTCTGAAAACTTTGACGGGCCATAACTTGGTCATACGGACTCCGATTCGCGAAAACTCGGACTCTATTTCGCGTATTTTTCCGAGACGAACGCAATGGCACAGCCCTTTTCCCTTGATTCAGAATTTAACATTTAATTCTGCCTTGATTTATGTTATAACATGTTATTCAAAAATACGGGTTGTTACATGAATTTTAATTATTGAAAATGATTTATTTTGAGAATTAACGATTAAAAATTATTTAAAGCGAAGCTTGAATGTGTAAATTTATATTAATTACAAAACGAACCCGTAACGTGTAACAAACAACAGATTTTTGACCCCGAAAATCGACACAAACACACCATGTCGAACATTCAAGAATCAAAAACACATGACTCTTATTAGTAAGAAATTAGAGGGTGAGATAAGAAAGAAAGAAATATTAGAATAGAAGAAGAAGAACCAACACAACACAGAATCAGAGTCTCACATCGTAGCGGAACAAAATATAATATAGAAATAAACCTTTATTGAGAGCTTTAAATAAAACTTACGATCATCAGAGTACATCAATATATCTAGACAGTTATAATAACCTGTCCTCATATACAGTCACCCAGCAGAATAAATACTAGATATCATACGTCTGAACACTTTCAGCTCGCCTCTTCACTGAATCCGATAACCTGAACCTGTATAACCCGGTCTAACCCGAGCGTTACAAACGCCGGATCAGTCTGGTGAACCAGAGTGCGAAAAGCACACTAAGTTTAAAGGTATCACACAACTTGATTTTAAAGTCAAAATCTTTTCGAAAGAAAAGGGTAATCGTAAGACCAAATCCATACATAAATACGGATGGTTTTTACCTGACGATAACCCAAAACTTTTTTAAAATCAATATCTTTCCTGATATTATAATTATGTATAAGTACAAATAAATATCAATCTAGTAGAACGCTTGCACCTCACACTCTACACACTAGTATACAATCAAAACCGCGGGCACTTATTAGAGAATGGATTTCCTGGCAAGGTATGGGACCACCTTCCCGACAATGTACCTCTGGATATGAATACATCGGGGTTCAACAAGAACATCCTGCAACCCAGGCTAAACATGACCGACCACTCACTTTCTCTTGAGAGTACCGAATATACCATTACCACGGTTGGGGGCTAGCCAATCGAACCGATAGCATACATACAAAAATAAAAGGGACAACCGAAGGCATTTGATTTCACCAGATCAGGTAATGGTATACCCTTTTGATGGGTGCGACCCACATAGCCATGCGACCTACCCGATTTTATGCCATTTCCCGGTCGATGAGGCTAGAGGTTAAGCTTATCCTTCATAACAGCATGTATCCATCCACATTGAATGCCACATCATCAAATCCATCAAATCACTAATTGGGGTATACAAAAATACTCTGCAACTGACAGAAGTATGTTTGTAAAAATCAACGTACGTGATTCCTAAGAAACACTCTGTCAGATATTCGTCTATACAAGTCTTCCAAGAACAGGATGAACCGAAGACACCCTCCAACCACATCCTATATAGGTACCACCCTAAGGATCAGTAGCGAAGAGTCCTTGCAATCCATAGATTCCAACCACAACACAATCACAAATTAAATAACTCCGGTTGCAAGCCAGAGGAATTCGATAAGTAGTCCTTCCACTTATGAAGATACATGGTCTTCAATTGATCCATCTTCAATCTTTACGTCTTTGCTGGTTCGGAATGGTTTTCGAATATAAACTCGATCCCGGTCTTTTCGTACCAACAATCGTATGACCAGATTTGATAATCGGTTATTTAACTATCAAAAAAATAATTGTGTAAATAAAATGAGTTCATGATTTAGTACTTGGCATTACTTGGCCTTTCAATTAAACATCTGTTAATTATATTCCTAAAATATCCCAATATTTGGAGTTTATCCTTTACTTCTTAATATAAATAAGAATATTCTTAAAAACCATGTCATTCGCTTATAAAATTTTCGAATATAGTTTATAATATTATTTAAGGAAATCATAACTCATGTTTCCATCAGTTTTTCTCGTTTATAAACTAATACTATTCTTGGATAATCATGAAGTCATTCAAGTTGGGGTATTTATTTACTTCTCAGACCTTGATTAATAACATTCATATCATCAGAATAGGTAGAAGTTCATATTAACCACACATTTTCCTTTGAAAACCTTATTTTAATCCCAACAATGCTTACTTAATAAATTATTAAGTAAACTTTAGGGATATAATATTAATCACGACAGTATTCTCATTACCATAGAACTCTCTGGCCGAAACTAATATTAATCTACTATTCCTTTGCGTTGAATATTAAACAAACTAAGAAGCAGCAACATTCATTCAATTGTACAATTGAAAATGAAGAATATTACCGAATGTACGCTTTTTACAGTGGACACCCGCTTCTGCTAAAAGGGAAAGTGATAAAAAAAGAAGTTCATAATCTAACAGGTATTGACGGACGTTGATTTTCCGGACTTTAGGGATATTTTACAGTGTCGGGTGCTATAGAGATGAATTTTAGCATAGCATGTTGGCTTTTCATCCAATTGGAATAATTGTTTAACTTTCAAGTTGAAATCACATTGACATCGAAATTCAATATTTGCTACAAATGTCAACACGGTTAAATTGTTGATCTGGCTTTGAATATTATTGCAATAAGGATTTTCTTCACTTCCTTTTCTTCATCTAATGGAAAAATTAATCATCCTCTCATTTATATTAAAAAAATTATAATACCGGAAGATAGAATATAATATGCCACTTTATTAGCCTTGATGATGTGAGTTCACCACAAACATATGTTTCTTGATTGGACAATTGAGGCGATCAATAAGTTAAGGATTTTTTTTTTTCAATTTGGTCACCTTTTATAAACTTATTACTCATTTAGCCTAGTTTAAAACTTATTACGCTCGTAGTCTGGTTTATGTCACATCAGCCAAAAACCATTATTTAACACAGCGGCTTTTGGGATGACGCTAGGAGCAGCATTTTGTATGCCGCATGGAATTTTTTGTTTTTTTTCGGCAACTCCCTTAGCAGCATTTAAGTTGACGCTGATGTGACATAAACCAGGCTACGACCGTAATAAGTTTTAAAACTAGGCTAAATAAGTAATAAGTTTATAAAAGGTGGCCAAATTGAAAAAAAATCCATAAGATAATTGATGTACTAGCTTGGTGGAGATGATAGTTGGTGGAGGCGACACTATTGAGTGCGACGAAATGGTTTTGAGTGTGACGTTACATGATGATCCCAAGGATGGTAAAGATGATGATCAATTTAACAAGGGCCAAGCTTTGTATTCTAGTCTACTTTACAAACTTTAACGTTTTATAACAAAGGTAGATGATGTTGCTAAAGGTATATTGTAACACCCCACGTCCGTTAGTGTCACTCACAAAGGGAATGCACTAAGTTCTGTGGAGCATTTTGGGTAAAAGATGCAGATAAATTACAAGACAGACAAATTTTAAATTGCGGAAAATAGAACTTTGCTTTATTGATAAAATAGTCTGTACAAGATTCTTTTGCAATATCAGAGTATCATCTGTCTTTACAAAATAAAGAAGCATAAAACAACATTTTATATTCCCAAATGTAGCAAGAGCTAGCCATAGCATCTGAAAGAGAATCCAAGGACGACTTCGTCAAATCTTCAAGCTGGGGAAAGAGCAACGGTCCAATCTAATCCTGAGTTATACTATTCCCTCCTCAACTACCTGGGGGGGAAACGGAAGAAAAGAAGCGAAAGAAAAACAGAGTCAGACATAAAGCCTGAGTAAGTCAGTAACTTCTAGCATGTGAACAGGGAAAAATGAAACGACATGAATTAACTGAATACAAGACAATACCATGATGATAGGGTCAACAGGATAAGATAAGATTACCACAAGATATACTAAGGCAAGATAAACTGGATATACTTTAATACTTTCTCTGCTTCGCTAATACCTTATTATTCTGGTTTCTATATCTCTGCACCGCCTAACTAGTGTCCCTACTAGTAACGATAACGTGATCCCAATCCCTGTAGTTTCCGTCGCCTTCAGGCATCCATTTATTATTTAATTACCTAGATCTAATCTAGGGTTTTCTATCAAGTGCCTTCTAGATTCAACTAGAACTTACGCTATTTTTCTGAATGTTTCTTGGATTCAGGGTTTATGCCACCTAGTTCCAAACTAGGGATTATGCTACCTGTCGAACGATGCCCTTTAGTCTAGGATACACTACCTAGAGTGGTATATGTTCCTAGACTTTCCCCAAGCATGTATCGCGAATCGTTATCGCTTGTCAAGATGCACATGTCCTATAATGTGCTGCCCGAGTCCCGTGTCAGGGCTACTCTAGAAATACGGAACTCGGTCGGGAGCTTTCAATATCTGCCGATGCAGATGTTAAGGTCTGTTTTTCCAGTGGTTATGATCCCACTCGACCCCTCCCTCAACTAATGGAAGGCCACCCTTGTAAAATGAGAACTGTACGAAGGCCCCTATCTGCCCCACTAATTCTATGGCCAACAACACCCCGCAACCACAACTAGATAGCAAGTATGTGGTCCGTATGAGTCCTCCAGCCTTCCCGCTTCACGTGTCTCGCTTGACTGAAGATGGTAGGCAGACGACGAGTTGCTATCACAGGGCTTCCGTCTTCTCGTCGAATCACGTTGGTCCATCCTAGTCTTTTGGTTCCCATATATTGCAACCAAGGCATACCCTTGGCTCTTCTACCGTAGACCTTAACCTCTGTGCGCCCAGGCGGATCATCTGCAGCCTCACAGAGGGATACCAAGAGTACCCTCACGTCCCCTCGAAGCCTCGGGCTTCGTATCCTAATTCGTTGGAGTCTTCTTTAAAATCAGATGGACGTCCGCTCCTTCGTGTTATACTAAGAATTAATACTTAGTTCTACTAACTAAGTTTTACCACTTAGTTTCCAGGATCATTGTCTTCTTAACTAAGTTTTACTACTTAGTTCTCTTTCCCGTTAAGTTGGATTGGTTAAGTGTCTTTAGTCGATTCAAGCTAACTTAACCCTCTTCCCTTATCCTGTTAAACTGGTTAAGTGTTGTCAGTATTCATGTTGACTTAACCCCACCACAAACCAAGTCATATTGGTTAAGTATTTCTTAACCCTACCCATTCATCCTGTATTGGTTAAGTGTTCCCTTTTTAACTTAACCTTTCCCACCGGTTTTAACTAAACCTGTTATTAATGGTTAAGTATCATCTCTTCGTGTCTTAGACTTAACCCTATTCATTTATCATATTCTGATGGTTAAGTGTTCAAGTTTACTTAACCCTACGGTCCAACCCAGCTAACATATTAAATTGGCTAAGTGTATTACTTAACCCCAACCTCTAGTCTAATTAACATGTTAAATTGGATAAGTGTATTAACTTTACTTAACCCCACCTTCTAGTCTAGTCAACATGTAAATTTGGCTAAGTATTCCCATGGACTTAACCCTCCCATTCTAGCTTTAACTGTGTTAAGTTGGTTAAGTGTTTCTATGGACTTAATCCTACCATTCTAGCTTAACAGTGTTAAGTTGGTTAAGTGCTCCTATGGACTTAACCTTCCCATTCTAGCTTTAACTGTGTTGGTTAAGTGTTCCTATGGACTTAACCCTCCCCTTCTTGTTCTAGCTTTAATTAATAAATTAAAGCCGCAACCTCTCACATTAGACAGATATTGTTGCGGTTACTGGATGTGCCGGTCGGTTCCGGGCAGGTTTACATCGCAACTCAGTCTAACCTCGGGTTAGGCATATTCATGTTTTCTAAGTTCAAAGGGTTTTCTGATTAATTTCCAAACCTGGTTTTGAAAGCAACCATCCCGTTCGTTGGATCAGTAAGCGATAGCCAGGGAGGGCAGGAAACTTATATTTTTCAAACCCAAGCCTAGACACTATCCTCTCTGTCACCCTAGAACTTTCTGGTACGAGTTATAAAAAGGGGTGTTATCAAAATATCTTTCTTTTGTTTATAAATTGTTAACAATTTATCTTATAGCCCATTTCCCCCTTTTTAAACAAATTTGGCCTATATTCATTTGTCGCTAACAGACTTATATTCTAGGCCCAAATCTTGATTTGCCTAACCTACAGTTCATAGCAATTTAGATCTATCATCTTTATTTTCAATTTATGCTAAACTAGATTTTATATGCCAAACTAGATTTTCTATTCTAGTTCACCGTTTATGCCCAAAAACTAGATTTATTCTTCTAGTTTACAGTCTACATACAAACTAGATTTATTATTCTAGTTTTTCAGTTTACAGGCCAATACTAGATCTAAATTTCATAACCTATAATCCATGTCAAATCTACCCAATTCACATGTCTTAACACATGTTCTAAAATTGTATAAATCAGAATCATGTTCGCTTCCAAACTATGCCAATTTCAAGCTTACAACTATATTTATGTTTATTTTTGTGTTTTTCCCAAATCGCATTCCCACCGTTCGTATAATCATGATTCAACCTAGATTGTAAATAAATCTAGATTCGTAGAAGATAGGGAATGAACCAAAGATGCTATGAAAAAGGGTGGACATAATAATTGGCATAAAAAGATTTTGAATAACGACGCAGGTTCAAGAATATGGGTAGACCTAACTTAATAGGTAAATTCCCACGGTCTAAAACCAAGAATAGACAGAATAGGTTCGAGAACATGGGTAGACCTAACTTAATAGGTAAATTCCCACAGTCTAAAACCAAAGAAAATCAAGAACAGACAGAATAGATAAATCGGGTTATAGACCCAATTTCATAGTCACAAAACCTAAGCAACAATTTTCCTAGTCATGAATCATAGGTGTTTAAATCACCGTTGTTATGTCATAGGTAATACTTTATGTCCAAATCAAAGGCTTGTGTTCATAGTCATAGGCAAATGTCCATAGTCATAGGCAATATTCATAGTCAAAAAGGAAAATAATTCCCACAGTCATAAGTCACCGTCATAGGCAATGTTTTATGTCCCAAAATCAAAGGCTTATGTTCATAGTCCAAAGGCACATGATCTCAGAATCCATAGTCATAGGCAACGGTCTTAGGCAAAGTCTTATTTGTCCTTGAATCATAACAGTTCTTAATTTAGTCCAAGAGTATAAACACAGATTCGAATAGAGAGAGAGAGAGAGAGATTTGGCATATTCTTTTATTCCTTTAATTTCATGTCACAAAATAAAGCAAAAACGTTCAAATCTAGAAACAACTGACTTACAGAAATTAGATCTAGAATAGAAGAATGGTGATGCTAAGATTCGTATGTCGTTGCTCGAGGTTTGTTGATTTAGCCTTTGAATTCTTCACTTTGATTTGAATCTTCTCTTGAACAGATTTGAGCAGCATCTCCATGTCTTGAATTTATATTTTATTTTAATTATTTAAGAAAATTTAGAGGAGGGGAAGAAGCCATGAATCTTAGCAGCATAAGGATAGAAGAGAATTGGTGCAAAGAGAATGAAGACTAGGGCTGTTTATATAGCTGCTCAAGACCTTATCGTACACGCAGCGCTGAGTCAGCATTGAACCTAGTTAAGAAAATAATCCAGGTACGTAGATGAATCTAGCCAAACCTTATCATACACGCAGTGCTGAGTCAGCATTGGGTCCCACTATTTTGGCTTAGAAATTTGAATTCCGAATGAATTGTTTTTGGCGTAGAAATTTGATTTTCGAACTTTTGAATTTCTGGAATTTATTTAACTGTTTTATTCACATGAAATATTCTTATATGTATACAATTCCTCTAACGACCATTTTACGCGTATGTATATACGCACAACTTTCATTTTATTTTCAAAATTCAAATGATGTTGCCATATTTCATTGACTGTAGCCTTATCTTGAATTTTATCTTTCGTATACATATATTTTTGCATATATATATATATTTATATTCTCATATGTATATATATATATATATTTTTTCTTTATTTCCTTATATGTACGTTCTTATCCTTTCAAATTTTGAATTTGTATACGTACATATATTTGCATGTTCAGTTGGCCCTCTCTAAAACAAAGATAAAAAAATTATGCCACCGCCGGGGTTCGAACCCCCGACCTCTATGCTACAAATCCAATGCCTTAACCAACTAAGCTACAGAGGCTTTTGTTAATAAGTCTTAGAACAATAATAATTATTGTTCTCTCCTTACTTCTCTTTTTCATGTTAGTTACGATACTTAAATTAAACAACTGCATGGATCTTTTTTTTCTTTTTCTTTTAAAAATTAATTGTACTTTAATTTGTGAATCTTAATGTCATTGAATTACGGGGTGTTACATTCTCCCCCACTTAAAAGGATTTCGTCCCCGAAATCTTCAAGTTAGGAAGAATGTGTCCTACCATCCAATCACCCATCTACTCAACCATTCAATCACAGGCATTCATTGTCCTTAAAAGATTTCTAATGCTTTCATGTTCATATGCATAGTGTGTGTATATGTCTCTATCTAATGCAAAATCAGGCGGTCTACTAATTCGGTTGACCTCCTTAATGCAAATCATGTTAGTGCCATGCGTCCAATCATGTATGCAAGCATCCCTGGTCATGTAAATACTACATGCGTGCACAACCATACATCCATATGCAACGTCCATATGATGTCATATCAAGTTCAACTTACAAATAAATGCATATATGTAAATTCTATATGAAAGCGTTCGAACTTGATCTAGTGTCTAATACGTATGCATATGCATCCACGAGCGACCATTTGCAACCACTTGCAACCATTCAACCATAACATGTTTCAAATACATGTTTACATCCATTGGCTTCTACCTAAAGATCGCTGATTCGATCTAGAGGATATAGTAAGAGAGAAACAAATATGCGTAAAGCTCCTAAACAAAGAAATCAAGGATGCACCCTTAAGAAAAAGGGTATGTTGCTAGTATCTAGCCTTCTTGAGCTTTATTCCACTGTATCTTAACCAATTTTTACTCCACGATTGTGAAGTTTCTAAGCTCCATCTCCAAAATGAACAAATGTCAATCAAGTGTATATACTAGGATGATCAGAGGTCTCTCCTCCTATCTTATCCATCATGCCATAATTATAAGGGTCAAAAGGTCACTACGCGCTGTTTAGAGCGCCTGCCACAACTATCCATCTCTCACGCAAACCATCCTAGTCGAACTCGACATTCCTCAAGTACAGGCCCCAAAGGCATAAACCAATATCAGACAAGCACCCAAGGAATATCTCCTTTAGACAATCTACGTGATATGATATAAGCAAACTCGATAGCTATTCAAACCCCTACTAACCAAAAATAAACGGGTCAAACCACCCACTGGGTTTGAGACTGATTGGGATCTTCTTACTATACAAGTACTAAGGTGCAGAGACTCAACTATGGAAGCAAATATGAAAAAATGCGAAGCGCTAAATCCGAACAGAAAAACTAGATTCTTCCAACAGAAACTTTTACCACCTATCTCCTAGGTACGCTCAGCATGTACTTGCCCTTCTGAAAATCTTGTCCTTTGTCCTTAATTATATGCCCTATCATACCATAGTAAAGATACTTCCTATTGTCTTAGGTTTTATAATCCCTTCCTCCTTCGTGAGCCAAGTCTACATCCATAATTTCCTCATCCTTGGGTCGTGCTCCTTTGCCAAACTTCCGCGTGTAACCATGTTGGCAAATCTCTCGAAAGTTGCCTCTATCGCACGGAAAAACCCTATAAACTTGAAAGAAGACTGGCCGTAAGTAAAACAACTACGGCTATAGATGGAAGTCGGGCACTACTTCGCCCTTCGATGAGGTTACCTCCCAGAAAGCCAGGAGCCCCAGAGAGTCAAGAAAGAAGGAGACAAGAATTCAAATAGAGGAAGAGAAGATAGCGCGTATGGCTTTGGGGGATATGCCTTTAAAACAAAACTTTTCTTTTGAAAATGCTTCTTTAAAGACCGTTTTGAAAAATATTTTTTTTTTTAAATCTTTTATCTGATCTGGTAACCTTCTGCTCTGATACCACGTGTAACACCCCACGTCCGTTAGTGTCACTCACAAAGGGAATGCACTAAGTTCTGTGGAGCATTTTGGGTAAAAGATGCAGATAAATTACAAGACAGACAAATTTTAAATTGCGGAAAATAGAACTTTTCTTTATTGATAAAATAGTCTGTACAAGATTCTTATACAATATCAGAGTATCATCTGTCTTTACAAAATAAAGAAGCATAAAACAACATTTTATATTCCCAAATGTAGCAAGAGCCAGCCATAGCATCTGAAAGAGAATCCAAGGACGACTTCGTCAAATCTTCAAGCTGGGGAAAGAGCAACGGTCCAATCTAATCCTGAGTTATACTATTCCCTCCTCAACTACCTGGGGGGGGGGGGGAACGGAAGAAAAGAAGCGAAAGAAAAACAGAGTCAGACATAAAGCCTGAGTAAGTCAGTAACTTCTAGCATGTGAACAGGGAAAAATGAAACGACATGAATTAACTGAATACAAGACAATACCATGATGATAGGGTCAACAGGATAAGATAAGATTACCACAAGATATACTAAGGCAAGATAAACTGGATATACTTTAATACTTTCTCTGCTTCGCTAATACCTTATTATTCTGGTTTCTATATCTCTGCACCGCCTAACTAGTGTCCCTACTAGTAACGATAACGTGATCCCAATCCCTGTAGTTTCCGTCGCCTTCATGCATCCATTTATTATTTAATTACCTAGATCTAATCTAGGGTTTTCTATCAAGTGCCTTCTAGATTCAACTAGAACTTACGCTATTTTTCTGAATGTTTCTTGGATTCAGGGTTTATGCCACCTAGTTCCAAACTAGGGATTATGCTACCTGTCGAACGATGCCCTTTAGTCTAGGATACACTACCTAGAGTGGTATATGTTCCTAGACTTTCCCCACGCATGTATCGCGAATCGTTATCGCTTGTCTAGATGCACATGTCCTGTAATGTGCTACCCGAGTCCCGTGTCAGGGCTACTCTAGAAATACGGAACTCGGTCGGGAGCTTTCAATATCTGCCGATGCAGATGTTAAGGTCTGTTTTTCCAGTGGTTATGGTCCCACTCGACCCCTCCCTCAACTAATGGAAGGCCACCCTTGTAAAATGAGAACTGTACGAAGGCCCCTATCTGCCCCACTAATTCTATGGCCAACAACACTCCGCAACCACAACTAGATAGCAAGTATGTGGTCCGTATGAGTCCTCCAGCCTTCCCGCTTCACGTGTCTCGCTTGACTGAAGATGGTAGGTAGACGACGAGTTGCTATCACAGGGCTTCCGTCTTCTCGCCGAATCACGCTGGTCCATCCTAGTCTTTTGGTTGCCATATATTGCAACCAAGGCATACCCTTGGCTCTTCTACCGCAGACCTTAACCTCTGTGCACCCAGGCGGATCATCTGCAGCCTCACAGAGGGATACCAAGAGTACCCTCACATCCCCTCGAAGCCTCGGGCTTCGTATCCCAATTCGTTGGAGTCTTCTTTAAAATCAGATGGACGTCCGCTCCTTCGTGTTATACTAAGAATTACTACTTAGTTCTACTAACTAAGTTTTACCACTTAGTTTCCAGGATCATTGTCTTCTTAACTAAGTTTTACTACTTAGTTCTCTTTCCCGTTAAGTTGGATTGGTTAAGTGTCTTTAGTCGATTCAAGCTAACTTAACCCTCTTCCCTTATCCTGTTAAACTGGTTAAGTGTTGTCAGTATTCATGTTGACTTAACCCCACCACAAACCAAGTCATATTGGTTAAGTATTTCTTAACCCTACCCATTCATCCTGTATTGGTTAAGTGTTCCCTTTTTAACTTAACCTTTCCCACCGGTTTTAACTAAACCTGTTATTAATGGTTAAGTATCATCTCTTCGTGTCTTAGACTTAACCCTATTCATTTATCATATTCTGATGGTTAAGTGTTCAAGTTTACTTAACCCTACGGTCCAACCCAGCTAATATATTAAATTGGCTAATTGTATTACTTAACCCCAACCTCTAGTCTAATTAACATGTTAAATTGGCTAAGTGTATTAACTTTACTTAACCCCACCTTCTAGTCTAGTCAACATGTAAATTTGGCTAAGTATTCCCATGGACTTAACCCTCCCATTCTAGCTTTAACTGTGTTAAGTTGGTTAAGTGTTTCTATGGACTTAATCCTACCATTCTAGCTTAACAGTGTTAAGTTGGTTAAGTGCTCCTATGGACTTAACCTTCCCATTCTAGCTTTAACTGTGTTGGTTAAGTGTTCCTATGGACTTAACCCTCCCCTTCTTGTTCTAGCTTTAATTAATAAATTAAAGCCGCAACCTCTCACATTAGACAGATATTGCTGCGGTTACTGGATGTGCCGGTCGGTTCCGGGCAAGTTTACACCGCAACTCAATCTAACCTCGGGTTAGGCATATTCATGTTTTCTAAGTTCAAAGGGTTTTCTGATTAATTTCCAAACCTGGTTTTGAAAGCAACCATCCCGTTCGTCGGATCGGTTAGGGATAGCCAGGGAGGGCAGGAAACTTATATTTTCCAAACCCAAGCCTAGACACTATCCTCTCTTTCACCCTAGAACTTTCTGGTATAAAAAGGGGTGTTATCAAAATATCTTTCTTTTGTTTATAAATTGTTAACAATTTATCTTACAGCCCATTTCCCCCTTTTTAAACAAATTTGGCCTATATTCATTTGTCGCTAACAGACTTATATTCTAGGCCCAAATCTTGATTTGCCTAACCTACAGTTCATAGCAATTTAGATCTATCATCTTTATTTTCAGTTTATGCTAAACTAGATTTTATATGCCAAACTAGATTTTCTATTCTAGTTCACCGTTTATGCCCAAAAACTAGATTTATTCTTCTAGTTTACAGTCTACATACAAACTAGATTTATTATTCTAGTTTTTCAGTTTACAGGCCAATACTAGATCTAAATTTCATAACCTATAATCCATGTCAAATCTACCCAATTCACATATCTTAACACATGTTCTAAAATTGTATAAATCAGAATCATGTTCGCTTCCAAACTATGCCAATTTCAAGCTTACAACTATATTTATGTTTATTTTTGTGTTTTTCCCAAATCGCATTCCCACCGTTCGTATAATCATGATTCAACCTAGATTGTAAATAAATCTAGATTCGTAGAAGATAGGGAATGAACCAAAGATGCTATGAAAAAGGGTGGACATAATAATTGGCATAAAAAGATTTTGAATAATGACGCAGGTTCAAGAATATGGGTAGACCTAACTTAATAGGTAAATTCCCACGGTCTAAAACCAAGAATAGACAGAATAGGTTCGAGAACATGGGTAGACCTAACTTAATAGGTAAATTCCCACAGTCTAAAACCAAAGAAAATCAAGAACAGACAGAATAGATAAATCGGGTTTTAGACCCAATTTCATAGTCACAAAACCTAAGCAACAATTTTCCTAGTCATGAATCATAGGTGTTTAAATCACCGTTGTTATGTCATAGGTAATACTTTATGTCCAAATCAAAGGCTTGTGTTCATAGTCATAGGCAAATGTCCATAGTCATAGGCAATATTCATAGTCAAAAAGGAAAATAATTCCCACAGTCATAAGTCACCGTCATAGGCAATGTTTTATGTCCCAAAATCAAAGGCTTATGTTCATAGTCCAAAGGCACATGATCTCAGAATCCATAGTCATAGGCAACGGTCTTAGGCAAAGTCTTATTTGTCCTTGAATCATAACAGTTCTTAATTTAGTCCAAGAGTATAAACACAGATTCGAAGAGAGAGAGAGAGATTTGGCATATTCTTTTATTCCTTTAATTTCATGTCACAAAATAAAGCAAAAACGTTCAAATCTAGAAACAACTGACTTACAGAAATTAGATCTAGAATAGAAGAATGGTGATGCTAAGATTCGTATGTCGTTGCTCGAGGTTTGTTGATTTAGCCTTTGAGTTCTTCACTTTGATTTGAATCTTCTCTTGAACAGATTTGAGCAGCATCTCCATGTCTTGAATTTATATTTTATTTTAATTATTTAAGAAAATTTAGAGGAGGGGAAGAAGCCATGAATCTTAGCAGCATAAGGATAGAAGAGAATTGGTGCAAAGAGAATGAAGACTAGGGCTGTTTATATAGCTGCTCAATACCTTATCGTACACGCAGCGCTGAGTCAGCATTGAACCTAGTTAAGAAAATAATCCAGGTACGTAGATGAATCTAGCCAAACCTTATCATACACGCAGTGCTGAGTCAACATTGGGTCCCACTATTTTGGCGTAGAAATTTGAATTCCGAATGAATTGTTTTTGGCGTAGAAATTTGATTTTCGAACTTTTGAATTTCTGGAATTTATTTAACTGTTTTATTCACATGAAATATTCTTATATGTATACAATTCCTCTAACGACCATTTTACGCGTATATATATACGCACAACTTTCATTTTATTTTCAAAATTCAAATGATGTTGCCATATTTCATTGACTGTAGCCTTATCTTGAATTTTATCTTTCGTATACATATATTTTTGCATATATATATATATATTCTCATATGTATATATATATTTTCTTTATTTCCTTATATGTACGTTCTTATCCTTTCAAATTTTGAATTTGTATATGTACATATATTTGCATGTTCAGTTGGCCCTCTCTAAAACAAAGATAAAAAAATTATGCCGCCGCCGGGGTTCGAACCCCCGACCTCTATGCTACAAATCCAATGCCTTAACCAACTGAGCTACAGAGGCTTTTGTTAATAAGTCTTAGAACAATAATAATTATTGTTCTCTCCTTACTTCTCTTTTTCATGTTAGTTACGATACTTAAATTAAACAACTGCATGGATCTTTTTTTTTTCTTTTAAAAATTAATTGTACTTTAATTTGTGAATCTTAATGTCATAGAATTACGGGGTGTTACATATATGATGTTTAAGATTACTCTTGAATTATCAACATTATCGCTTATACAAGATCAATAATATAGCCATATACAATTCTATATGTCAATAGCCCTATAAAGCAAGGCAAAAATAAAGGTACAAACAAAGCCATAGTGTAGATTTGGTAAAGAGCACAATGATTTTTATATTCATTCAAACTTGTCATCTTGCTTCAGCTGTGTACTCCTTATACAACTATCCACTATCAAAGCTATTCATTTGACTTGGACAAATAAGTTTATACTTTCTAGAACTCTCCATTTTGGATTCCAACAACTTGCTAGTCTCCAACTGAATCTTTCTTCATAATCTTCAGGACATTGAGTTACAAGTAGTATGACTTGATGCACTAATCTTGCTTACACAATACAAATTCTCATAGATTATTTATAAAGGATTTGGAATATGAAGTTTAAATTTTGTTCATAGAGAGAAGATCGTAAAATGGATACTAGAACTTTAAGTTAGTTTATGATATAATAACAACAAATTAAAACAATCTAGCGGTTAGTAATTAGGTTTTGCGTTATTCGATATTTGAAATAAGCAACATCTTAATGGATATAGACTACAAAATAATGAAGATATGGCATAAAAAGCTAAAAAGCTTAGAAGATGCATAGAGTATCAAGATTGAAAAACTCAACAAGATAGCCTAAAAATTGCATAATTCTCATTGATCAATATTGAAAAATGTAAGTCAGTACCGAACTATCCTATGTAACAATAGGCCCACCAAGTTTAAGTGAAAATTAAAGTTTGAAAGAGGGGAAAAGGATAAGTTTTAGAATTAACATTAATAGGTAACAACCTATATTAGTTGGTATCGAGCTACATGAGGTATTTGAAAAATCAACAATCTAAGTTAGAAGACTCTATTATACCAAAGAAAAGTAAAAGATGAGATTAAGTGACTGATCGATGCCAATCAATATTGATTGGTATCGAACCACATTAATTATTGAACATCATACATTTTGACCTATTTTTCATATAAGAACTTTGGAGCTAAAGATATCTGCTCGATCAAACTAAGTCCAACGATTTTGATGCTTGGATTGTTTATAAATACAAGTTCTAAGTTTAATTGGAAAATGATTTATAACAATTTGGAATTTCTTCCTTGCGTTTCATTATTTGTCAGTCACTTTTTGTAGGCATTTAGGGCTCCAATGTTTACATAAATATATTACATAAATAACACGCATTCATTCTTCTGTCATTAATGTTATTATATGTTACCATGTGTAATATATAATAACATATATGACCAATGGCAAATCTGCAAATCTTCTACCATTAATATATGGTATGTATGTAATATATTATTATATATTAATCATTCTAACAAGAAGCCTGTACTATTTTAAATTTTCTTCAAAGTTAAGATTTCTTTTATTAAATTTCTTAATAATAAATTCTCCATAGTGAACGTTAAATGTACGCACCGCTATATCCGAACTTCAAACACAGCAAAACTAGACACACTGTCATGTCTAGACATTCTGATCCCAATAAAATTAATTTCGTCGAATTTCGACTTCGTTTGCACAACGACGTTATTTTAATTTCAATATATTTATCGGTTTCTATTTTTAAATTTCACCTACCGACAAAATAACTCCGTTTGGCTCCAAACTGGAAATCTAGTAATAACTAGTAATACGTTTTCCAATCAAATTCGTTTCGTGGAAAACGGAGATTGTTTGCAAAATAACCATCTATAAGACTTATATAATATCAATATAAATATAAATAAATTTCAAAACAATTAAATAAATAATAATAAATTATTACTATCGAATATATATCCAAATAATATATTGTGTCATTTCAAATATAAACCAATATGAAATTACAACTCAATATTAACATTATCGATTAAACATTAAACAATATTCCAATTATATGGAAATCCTTTTATAATTTATTACATAAACGTTATCGTTTATTTACAATTTCATAGGGACTATTTCAAAATTTGATTTGGACATAACTTGCAGTATATTAGCTGAAATTCCGATTTTTCTCTTTCATTGGAAAATTATCATCAAATAGATTCAAATGTTTCTTGTTTCACAGAATTCCGACTTAAAACGGATTCTGTATATTCAGTTGAAGTACAAACTCAAAATTACGAACTACCGCAACGTTACGAGTTCATTTAAAATTAAATATAAATATAAACGTTCAATCATCTTTAAATAAACGAATTTAATAATAAAATCCAATAACATTCTAAATATATTATTAAAAATAGATTTAAATATTCAAATTCAAATGACCGAAAAAATCCGAGTCGTTGCACCTTTTGTGAGATCTAATTTTAACCTTAAAATAATAAATTTCATTTTTAATAGTATTGTTTTGTGCAACGCACGCACGGGTCACACACTATTTATTTACTAAAGACAAATAAATAGATGTATTTATGGGTTTTAGAACGGTTTCTTTAACTGGCTAAGGCTAGCTGTTAAACATATATAAACTTTATCGTACTAGTTTTTTCTAATGTACTAACGCAAAACAGAATAAATGACTAACTGGAATGTTGAAATAAATGCGTGTCCATATGAAATATGAAATGTGTGTCCATTTTATAGATGTATTAAAAAAAGCAACATATGGTCACTTCCATATGAAATGTGTGTCCATTAGAGCACTCCCAACAGTAGGAGGAAGGAGTACAAGCAGGGAGAAATAAATGAACTCACGCTACAACAACGTAGATTCTAGCGTGGGGAGCAAAGGGAAGCGAGAGTTGTCGCTGTTTGCAATTAAGAGTGGAGATCCTTAAACGGTTATCAGAAAACCGTTTAGGCGTTAAACGGTTTTCAGAAAATCGTTTAAGTTATTTTCAATTAAAGAAAAAAAATACATTTATCCTTAAATGGTTTTCTGAAAACCGTTTAAGGAATTTATTTTATTTTATTTTTTAAAAATCTCCAACGTTCCTCCACCTACTGTTAGAACGGTGAGGGGGTTACCGCTCCAAAAAGCAATTCCCCACTCGAGCTCATGCTAGCTGCTGGAAATGCTCTTATAGGTAAATTGAACCAATTCAAATTATGCATTCAATAGAAAGTGGTAGGCTAAAGGGGTGCTAAGTTTTTGGGGTACCATTGAATGATCTGCTACACCTCTTGCGCTACACCTTTTGCTCCCTCTAATTTCCAACCACACGTTTTGGTTTAAATAATATTACTTTCTCTCTCTTTCTACTACCCTATAATATTCAAGTATTATTTAAATCCAAACATGTGGTTAGAAATCATGGGAGCAAAAGGTGTAGCACAAGAGGTCTAGCGGATCATTCCTCATATATATATATATATATATATATATATATATATATATATATATAAGGAGAGGGTTCCGCTACACCTCTTATATTGCACGTGAACCCACCTCCTAAATCTCAGCCACACACACTCACACACACACACACACACACACACACACACATATATATATATATATATATTTTTTTGAAAATGGGTATTTCTATTATTAGGCTTTTCGGCCCAAAGTGATGTTTTACAACGCTCAGAAGACGCATTAAAAACCGACAGCACATATAAGTAAACACGAGTTACAACACAAACTTTCCCCTGATTCCTCCCAAATCAGTAAATAATTTCGGCGGTTCTTATGGAAGGCGGAGGAAACGTCGAGCTCGACGAGGCGCATATATATATATATATATATATATATATATATATATATATAAGAGGTGTAACGGAAACCTCCTCTCTCTCCCTCCATATATATATATATATATATATATACACACACATACATACATATACACAACCATCTCTACTTATTTTTGTAGGAGACCCACGTATATATACTTGTAAAAACAATGGTGATAACTGAAATAGACCGATGGCAAAGGAGAATGGTAAATCATTTATTTTTCGTCCTCTCCTACAACTGATCTCTCTCACCTTCCAATATTTTTAGCTTAAAGAGCTTTTATGTTGAATAAATTTTATGAGCATCCAACCTCTAGTTATAAGAGCAATTGTTGAGATCCTCGAAGAGTAGGAGAGAAGTAACTGGTTATACTATTACATTTTTTGTGTTAGACAAATTCTTTCAAAACTAACTAGAATCGAACAACAATATACCTCGGATACGTGGAGGAGAAGTACTTGGCTACCAGTCAGCTCTTTCACTGGGACAAGAAATGCAAAATAACATCCCATTATGATCAAAGAAATGTTTAAAGGTGCCATTGATGTATTATGTGCCATTGTCACATTAGAATGTTTTAATGTTACGTTCAAATTGAGTTTTGATTAGAGCATGAAAAGATTGGAATAAATGTTTGACTTGTGACTTTTTGATATTAGGGAAAGTCCAAAAAAATTTGCTATAATCATCAAGAAAAAGAACATAATAACAGTGGTCATGAAAACTAATAGCAGACGATGTCCAAAAATCGCTGTGAATAATATCAAAAGATAGCAAAGTGTATGACAGATAATCATAAAATGGTAATTTAGAATATTTTCCAAGAGGACAAGAAGAACAATAAGTTTTACGAGACTTATTATAATTAATGAAGTTTTTATGATTTAATAATCCGAGCATAGCAGCACACGGATGTCCTAAGCGGTTATGCCAAAGATCTGGAGAGAGAGCAGTAAAGGCCAACTGATTCATAAAAAGAGTCGTTTGGTTATTGGAAAAGAGAGGATAAAGATCTGTAGTGCTGTCACATCTCATTAGTTTGGTTCCCGTCTGTAAATCATTAAAAGGAAATCCAAATGGATCAAATTCAACAAAAACCATATTATCAGTGATGAACTTACGAACACATATCAGGTTTTTAATTAGTTTAGGAGCATGTAAAACATTATTTATGATAAATGAGGGTATGGTAAGGATAAATTAGTGCTACCGCGACCAACAATTGGAATTAGATGACCATTGTCAACAACAATGTTATGATAATTATTGTTGGAATTGAAATAAAAAGAAAGTACGCCTTGATCCGCTGTCATGTGAGATGTGGCACCGGTATCCATGTAAAAAAATCATCGGCATGCGTAGCGGTGATTGGTGGTGATTTAACAGGAAAAGAGATGATTGAAGAAGAAAGAGAGGAGGATGGAAGAGCAGAGGTTTTGATATTTGAAACCTCGTACGACCTAAACCCTGCCTACACCACCCAATCGTACCTCAACGACCTCCTCCTCCTGAAAATGTTCGACACTGCTCTCTAACCTCATCCGCGCACCCCTGTGCCACCAGATCCGCCATGCTACCCAGCTTAGCCACCATGCTAGGAGCTTGCCTCTTGTTTCCATCAGTCGCTTCCAAGCCGACTATGTACGTCGTATTCAAGTCGAGCCATGCATTGTATTTTGCCGATAACCTTGGTGAAGTTTCATTGGCGGTGGAGGATTCGGAAAAAATAGAAAAAAGAGAGGGTGTAGCACCCCACCTCATCCAAAGCCACACTCACGAGTGCTGGCACTAGCTTTGGAGGGGTGTTGTCTAGGTAAACATGCACAGAGATATCACAAGATAGAACATAGATAAATAAATAAGTAAAGCAGCGGTAGAAGTTTAAAAACCATCATTTCAAAACCAAATAGTCAGCTTACATCAAAGTAATTAGCCCTTATTTTCCAACTACCACAAGTCTAGAAAACATAAACTGGAAATAACATAAAGTAAATTATCCCCAAGATAGAAGTGGTGAAGCCATAGCAAGCTCAAGTCCAAACCGTACATGAGCTGTCAAGAAAGCAAGCCAACTGTCCAAGCTAAGCACTAGTATTCCCTCCTTTAGAACCTGGGGGGGGGGGGGGGGGAAACGGAAGAAAAGAGGCGAAAGAAAAAGGGTCAGTCATAAAGACTGGTAAATCCTACCTACTATTAGTATAAAAACTAATGGAGTTAACTAAACATGAGAAACTGAGATGAAACATAAAGATGGTAACTAACAGGCATGATAAATAGATAACAAGGTAGATCAAGTGTGGCATCGCATATACAAGGTTTAGTTTTGCACCAATAGTACTAGTAATCCAACCCATGTCAAGTATAAACAAGAAATGATCCCTTGGCCCAATATCATTAGATGACCCAAGTCGAGGCCCAACTACACGGTCTAGTCGATCGACTCCCTATAAGCCAAACTCGTCGAGTGTCGGTGTCATACGGCCCAATCACGGAATGTAGTCAAAATGTGCTAGGTCCACCCTAGGGTGTATCAAGTCCTAGGGTGCCAACCACTGACACGAATCAAGCACGCACAGACTAAACCTACTGGTGCCCGTGCCTGCTTTTTCAACTCCGGACTATGTGCACGACCATAGTCCGCCTGAACCTACACCGGCGCACCAACTCAGCCGTCGTTCTGGTCACTTACAATCAGCACAGTAATCGTGCCCCACCCTAGCTTAGTCCCTAGGGTATCGTGATACATCCAAGAGGGTTACTGCTGAAAAGGATAGCGTAACTAGGGTTTCTAACGGGTTAAGTGTGGTTAACCCTATCCAATCATGTTTCAAGTTGGTTAAGTGTATCCAAGTGGCTCATGACTTAACCCTAACATGTGGCATTAATTAATTTAATACACCTAACCTATCACATAAGACTTTGTTGTGGTTACTGGATATGCCGGGCGGGTCCGGGCAGCTTTACACCACAACCTAGTCTAACCTCGGGTTTCAAGCGCGATGTGACCAACTTCTCACATTGGGTCCTATTGTTTGTAGCCACTGGATTTGTCGGGCGGTTCCGGGCAGGTTTACGCTACAAACTCAACCCAACCTCGAGTTGGCCACTTTATGGTTTTCTACATGTCATGACCATATTCAAGTTCTCAAGCATGATCAAGTTTCATGTCATATTTTCAAGTCATGTTTTTCATGTTATTTCAAGTTTGCCTAACTACCCATAACGTATTCCCATTCGCACGTAAACTCGCATCAACACAAGTGAATCAAGGAACATAAAAATATGACCAAGGTGTGCATAAGGTGGTAAAGTTGGTCATAGGTTAAACATGATGATATTTGAGGCAAAGGTGTTCATCACAACTAGCATATAGGGGTTTTTGGTCTCAAAACATGCATGACATCGAACTTAGCAAATAAACTAGCATGTAGTTCAACATCATAGGCAAAGGTGAAACATGATAATAGTTGACATAGAGTGATAAACTTGTGGGTAGCATGTAGTTCAACATCATATGCAAGTTAACATCAAGGTTATGAGGGGTTCTATGTTGCATTATGCATAACCACCAAGTTCTATGTTGCAATATGCATAACCACCAAATAAAGCTCATAGCTTTCTACCCAAAAATCAAGGTAAATGGTACTAGGTTCATGATAGTGCCACAATCATAGATCAAAAGAGTCCAAAATGGATCTATGCATACAAATATAGCCCCAAGACAAGTATTATACCCAAAAGTCTCATTTCGACTTGCTACATGATCATATTAACTTCATAGTTTAAATCTAAGAGTAGAGTGGGGCTTACAAAGAGTGGCTATGAGAACTAGAAACCAAATAGAACAAGATAGAGACGTTGTAGAAGCTCTAGGAATGATGTAGCAACACTAGAAGCCTTGAGAATAAGTAGCTCCTTTGATTTAATGAAGAAAAATGGCTCCTTTTTGCCTTAGAAGCTCTCAAGATGAAGATGGAGGCCATGATTAGGGAGCATTTTGGCAGAATTTAGTTGTTAGGATGATTTGTGATGGTTTAGGCTAGGTATTAGGGTGTTTTTATAGGTGTAGAGACTAGTTTAGGCCATAGGATTAACCCTAATTTAGATCTGAACCATCAAAAATCGTCACAGGCCAGCAGAACAGACCAGAGAACCAAAACAGGTGCACCAGGCCAGCCAAGGTCAAACCAGAAAGCTGTGCAGGCTGCTGGGCGCACTTGCCAAGTGCGCCAGTGTATTTTTGTATTGGCGCACTTCACAAGTGCGCCAGTGCATTCTGGCTTGTTTTCGGTTTTTCTGCCTAACTTCGTTCGTCCATATCTTCTTCATACGGACTCCGATTTTCGAAAACTCGGACTCTATTTCGCGTATTTTTCCGAGACGAACACAATGGCGCAGCCCGTTTCCGTTGATTCAGATTTTAAAATTTTAATTCTGCCTTGATTTATGTTATAACATGTTATTAAAAATTCGGGTTGTTACATTCTCCCCACCTTAAAGGATTTCGTCCCCGAAATCTCCAAGTTGGGAAGAACGTATCCTACCATCCATCATCCATCTACTCAAAACATCATCCACAAGTAATCATTGTCCTTAGAAGACTTCTAATGCTGTATGAATATATGCAAAAGTGTGTGTATATGCACCTATCTAATGCGAAAATCAGGCGGTTACTGACTCAGTAAACCTCCTTAATGCAGAATATGTTAGTGCAATGAGTCCAAATGTATGCAAATTCCTAGGATAGTTTATAATCTCTACATGAGTGCACATAACATTCATCCACATGCAACATCCACGTGATAGCATAACAAGTTTCATCCATGAATAAGCATAAACACTCATCCATATGCAATATGAAAGTGTGTGAGCCGATCTCAGTGCCTAATGTGTATCATGCATCCACGAGTAACCACTTGCAACCATTTGTAACCATCAAGCATAACATGTTTCAAATACATGTTTCATCCAAAGGGTTTCTACCTAAGGTTCTCATGACAAGATTAACGAGATAACAAGATAAACATGGATAGTAAAAGAAAGATATGCTGACTAGGAAAAGAGATCGAGAATGTACCCTAAAAAAGAAATGGATAAAGCCCACGCATCTTCTCCTCGGTTTCCCAAGTTGCATCTTCGTCGGCTTCACTCCACTGAACCTTTACTAACTTGACTTCTCGATTCCTCGGTTTCTTGATCTCCATTCCCAAGATACGAATCAGAGCTCGCCTCAGGGTTGCCTCTTTCTCTACCTCCACGTCTTCAAGAATGCTAGGCTCAACTTCTTCGGCTGATTCATGTAGGCATTTTCGGAGATGCGAGACGTGAAAGACATTGTGCACTCCAGCTAGCTTCTCGGGCAATTCCACTCTATAAGCCATTTGCCCAATCCTCTCGATGATAGGGAAGGGTCCTACGAACCTTGGTGCTAGCTTTCCAACTGCTCCAAAACGAACCACATTTCGCAAGGGAGAAACCTTCACAAAGACCATATCTCCAACCTCAAACTCTAAGTCTATCCTTCGCTTGTCTGCATAGGATTTCTGTCTGTCTTGGGCCGTTTTCATTCGCCTTCGAATCAACTCAATTTTCTCGGATGTGTCCCTTATCATGTTGGGCCCAAGTATAAGCTTATCCGTCGTCTCCCACCAACATGTTGGTGACTTGCACGGCCTCCCATACAAAGCTTCGAATGGTGCCATCCCTATGCTTGCTTGTAGCTGTTATTATAAGCAAACTCTACGAGAGGAAGGTGGTCTTCCCAAGTAACACCAAAGTCAAGAATGCATAGCCTCAACAGATCTTCTAGTACCCTATTCACCCTTTCGGTCTGGCCATCCGTTTGTGGGTGATAGGCTGTACTTAGATTCAATCGCGTACCCATCGCTTCTTGCAAACTATTCCAAAATTGGCTAGTGAAGATTGGGTCACGATCGCTAACTATGCTAGAAGGAACTCCATGCAATCGCACTATCTCTCGTAGATAAACAGATGCTAGCCATGATGCAGTCCTCTTGCTCTTTACTGGAATGAAATGAGCGCTCTTCGTGAGTCTATCCATTATGACCCATATGCTAGTATTCCCCTTCCTTGATCTCGGCAATCCATCCACAAAATCCATAGAGATACTTTCCCACTTCCATTGCGGGACCTCCAATGGATGCAGTAGCCCACCGGGCTTCTTTGACTCGGCCTTTACTTGTTGGCAAATAATGCATCTAGAAACAAACTCTACAACATCCTTTTTCATCCCATCCCAAAAGAAAATGCGCTTCATATCCCGGTACATCTTATCCCCTCCGGGATGTATGGTCATCCTCGAGTGATGCGCCTCCTCAAGAACTTTATTTACTAAGTCTCCCACTAGTGGGACACATAGTCTTCCATCACGCCTTAGCCATCCCTTGTCATCAATAGTATACCTAGCGAGGTGACTTGACGTCTCACCACGAATCAACTTGTCCATGATCTCGACTATTTGTGGGTCTTCCCTCTGTGAAGCCCCAACTTGATCAAGAAGTGTAGGTCTAAGCTCAAGGGATGCTAACGAACCAGTCATCGACTCAACAACAGGTGTAAAATCAAAGGTTGCCAAGAACTCTAGGCTCTTCATCTCAACAAACAAGGGACTCAAAGTCAACCTTCTTCTACTTAGCGCATCCGCCACAACATTACCCTTGCCAGGGGTATAAGCTATATCGAAGTCATATGATGCCAAGAATTCCATCCACCTCTGCTGCCTTAGGTTCAAATCTTTCTGCGAGAAGAGGTACCTGAGCGACTTGTGATCAGTGTATAACTCAAACCTTTCGCCTAGAAGATAATGGCGCCAGGATTTGAGTGCAAAGACGATCGCCACCAACTCCAAATCATGAGTGGGATAGTTCTTCTCATGAACTTTGAGTTGCCTACCCCCAAAGCATATCACTCTCCCTTCTTGCATCGGGACAACGCCTAATCCCATGCCATATGCATCGGTGTACATGGTAAACAACTTCCCTCCATCAGGTAATGCTAGAACTGGAGCTGTGGTGAGGGCTTTCTTGAGCCTTTGAAAAGCAAGCTCACACTCTAAGTCCCATGCAAAGACTAAGTTCTTCTTCGTTAACTCAGTGAGAGGGGCTGAGATCTTAGCGAAGTCCATAATGAACTTCCTATAATATCCTGCCAGACCGAGAAAGCTTCTCACCTCAGTTGCATTCTTCGAAACTTTCCAGTCTTGTACCGCCACCACTTTAGCGGGATCCACAGCTATGCCTTGCTTAGAAACTATATGCCCAAGGAACCGAACTTCCCTTCTCCAGAAATGGCATTTGGAGAACTTGGCTTTCAGCTGATGAGCCCTAAGCATATCCATAACCTCCATGAGGTGTGTAGCATGCTCTTCCTCGTCCTTAGAGAAGACCATAATATCATCCACGAAGACAACCACAAACTTGTTAAGGAACTCCCTAAACACCCTACTCATCAAATCAACGAAGTATGCAGGTGCATTAGTCAAACCGAACGGCATGACAAGCCATTCAAAGAATCCATCTGGAGTCCTAAACGCAGTCTTGTCAATACTATCCTCAGCCACTCTAAGCTGATGGAATCCGATGGCTAGATCGAGCTGAGAGAAGACAGAAGCACCAACAAGCTGGTCAAAGAGATCATCAATCCTCGGTAAGGGTGCCTATTCTTCTTTGTCAGCTTGTTTAACTCACGATAATCAACACATAGACGAAGCGAACCATCCGCCTTAGTAGCGAATACCACTGGAGCACCCCATTCAGAAATGCTTCGCCTAATGAAATTTTTCTCAAGCAACTCCTTGATTTGCTTGCTGAGCTCTCTTCTTTCCCGCGGGGCCATGTGCCTAGCAGGCAATGAAACTGGCTTGGCATTATCAACAAGAAAAATACGGAAGTCTATCTCTCGTTTAGGGGGTAACCCCTTCACCTCATCAAAAACATCAGGATATTCTCGGACCACCCTCACAGATTGAAGATTGTCAATAGACGAGTCGAGGGATTCAAGATAACATAACATGACGGGATCCAGAGGGTTACAAGAAATCTCTAGGGTATTGCCAAAGGGAGTCATAAGCCTCACTACCCTATGCTCACAATCGAGAATGGCTCCATAACTGGACAACCAATCCATGCCCAAAATCAACCCGTATCCCATGAACCTGAGAACATAAGCATTGCATGTGAATTCTACGGTCAAGATAGAAATCCTCAAATCCATACAAATCATAGATTGATGGGCAGAACCCCCAATTGGATTTGAAACACTAACGGGATCCTCAACTAGACTAGTACTTAGGTGCAAACTTTCAACAATGTCAGAAGAGATAAAGGTATGCGATGCGCCAGAATCAAATAAAGTTCGAACAGGAAAACCAGAAATGTAAACAAGGCTTTCTACAGAAATACTACCTCGGTCTGGAGCTGGAGTAGTGTTGAGAGCATGCATCTGCCCTCCAGAAGGTCCTGCTCGCTGAGTCTGTCCTTGCCCCTGTCCTTTCTTCTTTAGGCAATCCTTACTGAAGTGTCCAGACTCTCCGCAATGAAAGCATTCTCCCAATTTCCTCTTCTTCTTCCTACAATCTTTGGCTATGTGTCTAGTGATCCCACAGAAGTTGCACTTCCTTGTCTCCTTTGCCTTGTTGTTGTTGGCCTTGTTACCCTTATTGTTCTTGTTGCTTTGATTGCCCCCCCCCCCACTTGGAGTCCGCCTTCTTGGTTTGAGTCTCATTAAGCTTAACTTCTTTCTTGCCACTCTTATCATCTCCTTGAAGCAAGGCCATATCCACTAAGCTCTCAAAAGTGGCCCCCATGGGTATATGAGACATGGCCAAACCTTGTAATGGCTCATTCAATCCTCGAGCAAAGCGTAGAGCCTTCTTCTGAGGTGTGTTAACCATGTCTAAACCGAATCGAGCAAGCTGGTTAAACTTATTCACATACTCCCTCACGGTCATGTCCCCTTGCTTCAAAGATATAAACATCTCCATTTGCAGATTCTCCTCAGCAGATGATAGAAACTTAAGCCCAAACCTCATCCTAAAGTCGGCCCAAGTCTCTATAGGCCTAGTAGTGTTGGTGACCTCCCACCAATAAGCAGCTTCCTCTTTCAATAGCCATACTGCCAACAGAACTTTTCTACGGTCTTCTACATCAAAGATAGCAAAAAGGTCCTCAGTTTCCTTTAACCAGTTTCTTGCCTCTACATAAGTCTCTGTCCCAACAAAATTCCTGCCACCCATCGCCTTAAAGTCTTTGCAAATCTTTGCGAAATCCGCTTGTGGACGCTGAGGAGGAGGAGGAACCTCAGGTACGGGAGGAGGAGTGGGAGTGTTTGCTGGGCCCGCATCGTTGGCCCTAGCTTCCAAGTACCTTCGGAACCATCCGGGTATGGGTACTCCCTAGGGAAGATTAAGATCGGCCATGCTGAAAAAGGAAAAGGTAGATTTAGAACGAGGAAACGAAGGATAGTGCTAATGGCTTTTGGGGAATAGCCTTTTGAAATAAACTAGACTTTCCTTGGAAAAATACTTAATTGGTTTTGAAAATAGTTTTTCAGAAGGGTTTTTAAAACTTTTGTCCGGTCTAGTAAAACCTCATGCTCTGATACCAAATGTAACACCCCACCTCCGCCAGGGCCACACTCACGAGTGCTGGCACTAGCTTTGGAGGGGTGTTGTCTAGGTAAACATGCACAGAGATATCACAAGATAGAACATAGATAAATAAATAAGTAAAGCAGCAGTAGAAGTTTGAAAACCATCATTTCAAAACCAAATAGTCAGCTTACATCAAAGTACTTAGCCCTTGTTTTCCAACTACCACAAGTCTAGAAAACATAAGCTGAAAATAACGTAAAAAAAACTATCGTCAAGATAGAAGTGGTGAAGCCATAGCAAGCTCAAGTCCAAACCGTACATGAGCTGTCAAGAAAACAAGCCAACTGTCCAAGCTAAGCACTAGTATTCCCTCCCTGAGAACCTTGGGGGGGGGGGGGAACGGAAGAAAAGAGGCGAAAGAAAAAGGGCCAGTCATAAAGACTGGTAAGTCCTACCTACTATTAGTATAAAAACTAATGGAGTTAACTAAACATGAGAAACTGAGATGAAACATAAAGATGGTAACTAACAGGCATGATAAATAGATAACAAGGTAGATCAAGTGTGGCATCGCATATACAAGGTTTAGTTTTGCACCAATAGTACTAGTAATCCAACCCATATCAAGTATAAACAAGAAATGATCCCTTGGCCCAATATCATGAGATGACCCAAGTTGGGGCCCAACTACACGGTCTAGTCGATCGGCTCCCTATAAGCCTAACTCATCGAGTGTCGGTGTCATACGGCCCAATCATGGAATGTAGTCAAACTGTGCTAGGTCCAACCTATGGTGTATCAAGTCCTAGGGTGCCAACCACTGACACGAAACAAGCACGCACAGTCTAAACCTACTGGTGCCCGTGCCTGCTTTTTCAACTCTGGACTATGTGCACGACCATAGTCCGCCTGAACCTACACCGGCGCACCAACTCAGCCGTCGTTCTGGTCGCTTACAATCAGCCCAGTAATCGTGCCCCACCCTAGCCTAGTCCCTAGGGTATCGTGATACATCCAAGAGGGTTGCTGCTGAAAAGGACCGCGTAACTAGGGTTTCTAATGGGTTAAGTGTGGTTAACCCTATCCAATCATGTTTCAAGTTGGTTAAGTGTATCCAAGTGGCTCATGACTTAACCCTAACATGTGACATTAATTAATTTAATGCACCCAACCTCTCACATTAGACTTTGTTGTGGTTACTGGATTTGCCGGGCGGGTCCGGACAGCTTTACACCACAACCTAGTCTAACCTCGGGTTTCAAGCGCGATGTGACCAACTTCTCACATTGGGTCCTATTGTTTGTAGCCACTGGATTTGTCGGGCGGTTCCGGGCAGGTTTACGCTACAAACTCAACCCAACCTCGAGTTGGCCACTTTATGGTTTTCTACATGTCATGACCATATTCAAGTTCTCAAGCATGATCAAGTTTCATGTCATATTTTCAAGTCATGTTTTTCATGTTATTTCAAGTTTGATTAACTACCCATAACGTATTCCCATTCGCACGTATACTCGCATCAACACAAGTGAATCAAGGAACATAAAAATATGACCAAGGTGTGCATAAGGTGGTAAAGTTGGTCATAGGTTAAACATGATGATATTTGAGGCAAAGGTGTTCATCACAACTAGCATATAGGGGTTTTTGGCCTCAAAACATGCATGACATCAAACTTAGCAAATAAACTAGCATGTAGTTCAACATCATAGGCAAAGGTGAAACATGATAATAGTTGACATAGAGTGATAAACTTGTGGGTAGCATGTAGTTCAACATCATATGCAAGTTAACATCAAGGTTATGAGGGGTTCTATGTTGCATTATGCATAACCACCAAGTTCTATGTTGCATTATGCATAACCACCAAATAAAGCTCATAGCTTTCTACCCAAAAATCAAGGTAAATGGTACTAGGTTCATGATAGTGCCACAATCATAGATCAAAAGAGTCATAAATGGATCTATGCATACAAATATAGCCCCAAGACAAGTATTATACCCAAAAGTCTCATTTCAACTTGCTACATGATCATATTAACTTCATAGTTTAAATCTAAGAGTAGAGTGGGGCTTACAAAGCGTGGCTATGAGAACTAGAAACCAAATAGAACAAGATAGAGACGTTGTAGAAGCTCTAGGAATGATGTACCAACACTAGAAGCCTTGAGAATAAGTAGCTCCTTTGATTTAATGAAGAAAGATGGCTCCTTTTTGCCTTAGAAGCTCTCAAGATGAAGATGGAGGCCATGATTAGGGAGAATTTTGGCAGAATTTAGTTGTTAGGATGATTTGTGATGGTTTAGGCTAGGTATTAGGGTGTTTTTATAGGTGTAGAGACTAGTTTAGGCCATAGGATTAACCCTAATTTAGATCTGAACCATCAAAAATCGTCACAGGCCAGCAGAACAGACCAGAGAACCAAAACAGGTGCACCAGGCCAGCCAGGGTCAAACCAGAAAGCTGTGCAGGCTGCTGGGCGCACTTGCCAAGTGCGCCAGTGTATTTTTGTACTGGCGCACTTCACAAGTGTGCCAGTGCATTCTGGCTTGTTTTCGGTTTTTCTGCCTAACTTCGTTCGTCCATATCTTCTTCATACGGACTCTAATTTTTGAAAACTCGGACTCTATTTCGCGTATTTTTCCGAGACGAACACAATAGGACAGCCCGTTTCCCTTGATTCAGATTTTAAAAATTTAATTATGCCTTGATTTATGTTATAATATGTTATTAAAAATTCGGGTTGTTACAGAGGGACTGATCATTGCATGCTAGAGAACACATATAGGTGAAGTTTCATTAGCAGTGGAGGATTCGGAAAAAATAGAAAAAAGAGAGGGACTGATCATTGCATGCTAGAGAACACATGTAGGTGGAAGTAAGCGTGAGGACTGCATGTCTAATTGTGTTCATTTTTGCACAAGGATGCACATGGTATCAGAATTCTCCATTTGTTTGTATTGAATTTATACCAAATACTATTTCATAGACTGATTATATAGATGTATTAAAATATGAAATATGAAATAAATGTGAGCCCATTAATTATTATATAGATGTATTAAAAAGAAACATCATGGTCACTTCCATATGAAATGCGTGTCACGAAAACTCTCTCCGTGGTTCCTTCATGGACCACGTAGGATAACTACGAGGTACACTGAAAAACCAAGTAGTGCATCTATGAGCTGTACAAAAAACTTGAAAAAAATATATAATAAAAAAAGCATTTTCGTTATCATATTTTTTTGATAAAATTGAGGGAATGGAAGGGGAGGGGAGGGGGCAACTAACTAAATTTGTGGATTGAAATGCAATTTGCCTTTGAAAAATTCTATCAAACTTTAACCAAATGGAGCTTTGCAACTAAAATTTTAACAACAAGTGCTTATTAATATTGTTAAGGATAATGCTACAGAGTCTGAAATGTAATGTGAGGATCATGTGGGTACATTTTTTCACAAATAGGAATTTCAGTATGTACAGGATCCTTATTTCTGTTTTGCGAATATAGATGTCTTATTTTTGATTTCTAGCAAAATTACATCATTGACATAATATTAAAAAAAACAATGAACACAAACTTCAAACTTCCATGTTTGTCTATATGCATAGCACGAGTCTCGCACTAGTTCTTTATTAAAGTAATGCCAAACTTCATTAAAATTATTTTAATCATGCTTAATGTTGGTTTTAAGCCAACATTTACATTTTGTTGGTTGTTTCTAACTCATCAATTTAAAATTTCTAGTTTACATCAAAAACAATCACCACTTGTTATGAATTTGAGATTTAAATGCGCAAACACATATAAACCTTTAATAAAGTTTCACATAAATTCATTTGGTGATTGTTTTAATTTTATTTCACAACCTAACTTTGAAAATGCTCTTTCTGCTTACTCACTAAGTTTTATTTTACACCCTAACATCAATATTGATCAATTATCCAATATTACCTCAAATAAATCCCAAACTTATTAAAATGGTAAAACAATGGATTTTAGTATTAATTTCTCTACATTATTATTATTATTTCCATTTATTATATACTTATTATTGGATTGAATTAAGTCTTAACACAATTAAATCACAATCCAACACAAATTTTATGTTTTTAACTTTCAAAAATCCTCAATATACACAATTTAAGGATTTTTATGAGTTAACCTCCCCTGATTTAGATTAATCCAATTAATCATCGTTTAATCATCTTAGAAGTAATCACACAAAAATCAGGGTTGGTATAGACTTCCCTTTCATAAAAATTGTGTCCACACTATTTCTTTAGGGAAAAGTCGTTGCAGCTTATATATTTCATCCACATAAAAGACATGTAGCGAAAAGATATGTAGCGAGAAGATAAGGTGGAGTTTATCATTCCATAAGCATAATCATTGGGATTATTAAACCACCGGATCTTTATGAGTGGCGCATTTTTGTTCCAAAGGTCTTTAACCTCCGAAGAAAGAATATGTGTGGGGAGTTGCACGAATTATAGAGCGATGAGACCTCAATTTGCTCAAGAACACGCGAATAAAGAATGACAACGCGAATAAAGAATGACAACATAGTTTTTTGTGAGGCTTGGAAAGTGCCATAAAATATTGGAGATATAGTTATCAAGTATATATAATCTCGGCAAGATGAGGGTGTTTGTTCCAACTGTAATCAAAGTTCAAGTCACAAGCAGGATGGGAGTTCTATAGAAAACGATATACTCCATCAATATGTCCACGGGAAAAAAAGCAATACAAGATCAGGCTTTGTTTTCCAAAGCCTTCTGAAGACTAGCTCAACACTACTAGCAAATATTAAACCAAGAGATCACCATAATATAATTAGACATATCGCAGCGTCACACGGTTTTCTTGATACACGACCGGGATGGATGAGAGGACGTCCTATTAAGTTTAATAGGGATGAGTTGAATGAATTTGAATCAAGCGATCCAATTCAACCTATGCTTAAGGGATTACTTACACCTTATGACAAATCCTTTTGTTTTAAAATCGATTTAAATCTTTTCATTACTAAATTCATTCATAATGCATATTACAGCTTGTAAATAGCCTTTTTGAAAACATTTTCGTTTTACATAACGACTTTTAATTGTTATCACCTATTTTAATACTCATTTTCTACCCAAACACTAATTCAACATTTATATCTAACTAATACTAAAATACGCTTTCAACTATCCAACTCTTAAGTGACATAATTACGTTGTCGTACCATTGATTGCAACAAATTAGAAAGTAACGTATGGCTGTAATTATGATTATAATGAAAATGGTGTCGCCATTTACTTCCCGGTTATTGCTATAAATCAATGGATGCATAAGTCATTAAAGTATGGGATGTACCCTCTAAAATATTTTATAAAGTTAATTTGCTTAAACTTTCTAAGAATATCTTCTTACCTAGGTGTAAACTCATATATATTTTCCAAACATTAATTCATACACTATGTCAAAATGGTATTAAGCCATGAACTTATAACGCTGCATTATATAGCTTGGGTGCAAAGTCAATTTGAAATTGGATTGCCTCGCCATGCTTAGCTACATTTTCCAGCTCATTCGATGGCTTTACATTATCTTCACACTTATAGTTTTCCTTTAGCAAATTTCTACCATCGCCCTAAATTCTATGTTCGAACTCCTCATTCAAGTATTTCAGTAAATCCTACAGATAGCATTGATCAAATGCACCAACTAGATTCTTTAAAGCTCGCCATGGACATTTTGACATAATAAAGTATCCTTTTGTTTGTATTTATTTATAATCCCAAATATACTAACTTTAATTTAAATAAATACAATGAACTATAATTTTTTTTTTGGCAAGACCGACTGGTTTTAAAGTGATCAGTAACACTTTTTATTATATCCAAATAATTAATACAACCGGACCAGGAGATATACAGATTGTATATCTACCAAAAACAAAAAGAAATCTTCCACATAGGGCAAGGTGGCTGAAAAAGATTCAGCAATACATGATGAAAAAATTATATACCCAAACAATTACAATGCACTGAAGCACGACTTACAACAGTAATAACTTATTAGAAACCTCTTAAGCCAAAAATAAATTTGGCTTACACTAGCATTATAAAGTAGGTGTTGAGCAGTTTTCCCTTCAATCTGCTTCTAGTGACAGGGGTAGGAAGGTCATTGACACCATTGTTAGAAGCAGGCAAGGGGAGCTTGACATGTCCTCAAGATCCAGAGGATCCTTGTATACCGCGGGGGGATTAAATGTGCATTAGGGTTTTTCCAAAGAGTCTTTACCTTTTTCTTGGCAAAAAGAAGAAGTGGAAGCTACATTTTCTTGAACTCTATCTATTGTGCTGCATTTGCTAGTTGAGTTTGTTTGCACTTTAAAGATAGCACTGGCAGACTTGGGGGAGAAACGTTTTATTCAAAAAAAAAAAAAAAAAAAAAAAAACACAAACAGATTTGAATGTGTTATTCTGAGATGTACTACAACAAAAACACTTTTCGCAACAGGCAAAATCTGTTGCAGTAGGCCTATTGCAATAGGCTTGCGCCCGTCTATATAGCCCCACTTGTAATAGGTCCGCAACAGTTTTTGTCTGTTGCAATAAGTAGTTGCGGTAGACTTTTTTTCAACAGGTCGTTGTTGTTGCAACAAATCCCTTTGCAATAACAAATTCCAGTTGCAATTTGATAACTTGCAACACTACACGCCCGTTGCAAAATTCAAAAAATCCATTTGTCTATTATAATCCACCATCATCTGCATTTAACAATGTAATAATGCAAGCATATATTATTAAGAAACAAACAAACATATATTATGAAGAAACAATAGATATTTTATTTTAGTAGAAATTTAAATATACGATTGCACACCAAAAGTTTACAAATTTTCATACACTATTCACATATAGAATAATTTATATTCTCTGCTGTAACACATTCTCTGAAAATACAATTTTTCTAATCATACTTTTCAAATATGTCATTTCTACTTGCGATGTTTATCTTTTCATTCAAGCCCTTGTGCAAATGAATACCTCTTTCAACCTATCAAATAGCAATGCAATTCAAAGATAAATAGATTGTTAGATTGAAGTGATCTGTGATTAAAAGAAATATGCAACATCACAACAAGATATCATCGAAATGAGAAAACATAACAGAAGGTAGCGTCACAACTAAGACAAACATATAAAAAATGAGAGATTTTGACAAGATATGCTGCCTCGATATGGACTGTTACCTGAAGGCAACAGATGACGTAGAAGATGCAGTAGCTAAAAAAGACTGTAATGCTTCACTTTTGCAGAACTAAACTACCTATATATGCGACTGAAAGTTATCAATCTTACCTACCCTATTCACGCAACTCCCAACAACAAAAGTGAATTAGTTTTAACAAGGATTTCCAAAATGAAATCTACTCTGGTATGATAAAAAGAAGCAGGGAACCATCATTTAATGTGATCGATCATTATAAAAATGAAAATTCTTTAAAATTCTTCCTCAAGCATCCATATCTTCTTCTCCAGATTGTTGAACTTAAAGAAAGGATAAATACCGGTGGCAATAATAGAATGAGCAACTTGAACATTTTGAGAATCTGAAATTAAGATTCCATCAGTGTTTGGACTATCTCTAGGAGCTGTTATATGCAGACTGTTCAGCCTAACGCTGGAACATTGGTGAATAGTCAAGTGCTTAGCAACACTGTCTACATAATTTATGTTGTTTATTGCAACATTTTGGTAGTTCATTATATTCAACGACTGTATAATATAATAGAAATAATGTCAGTCTCCAATCTGATTGACAGTGAAGCAATAACTTCAAAAGAGGCCGATGCTTACATATGGAGCATTATCACATCTCTACACTTATAGAAATGTTGGATATAATTGTACGAACAAAAAGAGAGAGAGAGTGTGTGTCTATAATGCACATGTGAGGAACAAAAACCCACTTTACTTAACAAAATATTTAAATATAAACTGGAGGGTTACAAATGTTGCTTAATAAAGAAGGCTGCTATTCCGATCTTTTATACATAAAAATAGAGATGAACTTACTCCTTTTTTCTTACAGTCCCACCATGGTTGACCTTTGTCCATTAATGGTTCCATCACCATCAATCAAAAGACCGTTTAGACCATCTATTGTGATCCAGTGAAGATCAGAATTGGACGATACATCATCATATGCAATCAGTGTTCCAGGAAGCTAGAATTCAAATGTATCTTATTGTATTTTAATAATCTTACATTTTATGATAAAATTTTGTGAGAAGCTTGGATGTATTACCTGAAAATGCAATTTTGATTTGCATGCACCTTCGAACTTGATCTTGTTCAATAAAAATGGCTTTGGGGATGGAACTAAAAACTTGGGATTTGCATAGACCTGTGTAATCAAGTGGAGACTCTGCTAGAACCAAACCAAATTACTACCATAAATGGTTCGCCTAACACATTCACTAACCAAGTTACATACCTCTGAATTTGAATCCAGCGGCGAAGAAGGATATAAGGCGAAGGGGGGTTTGGAAACAAAGAATATCTGCATTTAATTTACAAAATAGTTTAATAAAGGGAAAGGCTGGTTCTGAATGGTTTCAAGCATGCCAAACATGAGCAATTTCCAGGTGTCTGGCCAAGAATGCATTATTAAGATGTGCAATAAGCAAAAGGCTGCATGACAGAAATAGTAAGACTGCAGTTTTACAAAATTGAGTAAAAGGTTAATAATTTAGAAAGCAAACAACATTTCTAAAAATTTACATGTATCAACCATCTAAAATAACAAGCCAATACATGCGTGAATTGAGATCAAATAACAAGAGAATTGAACAATTTTTGTATGTGTGTTTTAAAATGATTTCGTGGTTGAAAGATATTACCAGACTTACGTTCCTCTTGCAAGAATGCTTCCAACCAAATTTGAGCATTACCATTAATTTCCCCTCCATTTACCACAAAATGTTTCAAATTCATGGAATTTAATCCATGTTTTTTGATCTGTTTCAAATGACTGTAGGAGCATGCGTCAAAACTGGCAGTCTCCCGTAAAGCCCCGAAACACAGCAGATTGAGCAAGCTTCAAAAAAGTTGTGTAAGACATTGGAGAACGAAATGGAAAAAGATAGCCAACCACCCTTAAATCCCCACTCAATCTACAATAAACAAAGTTCCCTCAGAATAATGTAACAACCCGGAAAATTTGAACCAATTTAATTTTTTTTATTTTGGCAATTTTAATGAATTTTGAATATTTAAAATGATTTATTTTAAATAATAACGACAAGAAATTTATTTTGAATAGAATTAGAACGTATATCTTTATTTGAATCGTTGTTAGAATATAAATATTTTATTTTAATTATAAAAGAAATTGAAAATGGCGTGGTAGTTCGAGAATCCGATTTCAAATTTCAAATGAATGCACAGGATTCAAAATAAACCGGATTTTAGCGAAACCAAAAATATTTGAATCTATTTGAAAATATCTTTCCAACGAGCCCGAAAAATTGAAATTTCATAGCGGGAATAAAAAGTTATGTCCAATTCAAAATTCAGAATAGTCGCTATGGAATTTTGACCCTTAAAAATGGAAATTTTGCAAACGACCTTCGTTTTCGACGAAACTACTTTTGTTGGATTCAGAATGTCAAATTATTGCTAGATTCCAAAATTTATAATATTTGGAATCAATATGTGAGCGTGGCAGAAGAAAATGTGTTTGACCAATTTCAGTTGAATTTAATCGACTGGAAAATGACCATTTTTCAAACGGTCTTAAAATTTGACGAAATTAGTTTTGTTAGGACCGTACCGTCAATACGAAACTAGAAATATTTTTTCTGGAATTTTTAGAGTCCATATGTGGCCCCGGTAAATTAAAATATACGTTAAAATCAAGTTTGACTATTATATTAATTTATATTTTAAATTTAACGAAAACTTATCATAACAGCCGAATTGGGTTACGAAACATATCCCATTGTGTACGGAATGGGGGTAATTAGCTATGGCGACAATCGGTGGGTCTCGTTTAGAGGTCAAAATAAAAAGTTACTTTTTGGATTTAAAATAAAAGAAATATATATATTTTATTATATATATTCCCTCCTCTCTCTCCTTTCTCACTTCAGTCAACGATTTACATAAAAAAAAAAGAGGAAAGGAAACCCGCTGAAACCCCGACGACGTCTACCATCGCGCCCCCAGGTGCCGCCGCCTCAGTCGAACTCTCCCCCCTCCATCTCGACCATCGAATCCCTCCCCAATCCCCAAAACCGCGGATCCCATGCCCCGCAGCCAAAGCCCTAGGCCGTTGCCACCCTTCGACGTCCGGCCGCCACCAGACCACCGGCGAGCGCCACCAACAAACCCTCCTGTTTTAGACGCTCCAAACAATAACAGTAAGTTTTCTTTATTTTTATCTTTTTCTGCTTAGTTTTAATGTGGTAAAAACTTGGATTTTTAAGGAGGTAAAAACTTGGATTTTTATATGATAAAAACTAGGATTTTTATGTGATAAAACTAGGATTTTTATGTGATAAAAACAAGGATTTTTATCGTATGTTAGAAATAATTTTGTGAAGATAAAGTTAGGATTTTTAATGATAAAAAGTTTGGATTTTTACTATAGTAAAATTTAGATTTTTTAAAATAGAAAAGGTAAGATTTTTATATATTAAAAGGCTAGATATAGAGGGAATAAAAATATGATTTTTATATTATAGAAAGAATAAAAATATGATTTCTTATATTATAGAAAGAATAAAAATATGATTTTTTATATTATAGAAAGGATAAAAATATGAATTTTTATATTATAGAAAGAAGAAAATTATGATTTTTATATTATAGAAAGAATAAAAATATGACTTTTATATTATAGAAAGAGTAAAAATATGATTTTTATGTTATAGAAAGGATAAAAATATGATTTTTATATTGGTAGAGTATTAAAAATATGATTTTTAATGTATAGAACATCATATTAAAAATGTGATTTTAATATGAACAGCGTGGAGACGATTGCGTTGGAAGTACGGGCAGATCCAGACTGTTCTGAATTTCAGAAATAAAAATGTAGGAGTGGAACCCTTGGTGAGAACTCCTCACTTTTATTTTAATTTCTAGTTTGAAATATATACTAGGATGCAGACGGTGCTTAGCAGCACCCGACACCCATCGTCAACAGACCATGGATGACTTGTTTGTTTGATTGATATGTTGTGAAATTTTATTGTGTGATGTGGGATGAATAAATATTTTATAGTTAAAAATATAATTTTTAATGTGTATATAAAATAAATATTTATAAACAAATCAGACGATTTGTTTATGTATACCCATTTGACTGATATTGATTGGGACGATAAATTTTACACATCGCCCAACTGCACAAATAATAATCTGTGTTTGTTGATTGGAAACCCCACACGGGTGTTGGGATGATATTTGGCGTACACTAATCCCAATTATTTAGTTGTATGTCGATCGATTGGTTGACAGACTGTGTAAGCGTTAATTATTTATATTTAATGCTTATGCAGTTGTGTGGTGCACTCTGGATGATGGTTGATGATTTATCGTTGTTATTATATACATGTGTTGTAGGGAATCCATATAATTAACATTATATGGTAATTGATTGGGCCTCATTCCAATTTGGAAAATAAAGAATAAAAGAAAATTCATGTGTTGAATAAAATATATATTCATGTGTTGAATAAAAGAAAATTCATGTGTTGAATAAAATATATATTCATGTGTTGAATAAAAGAAAATTCATGTGTTGAATAAAATATATATTCATGTGTTGAATAAAAGGGAATTCATGTGTTGAACGAAATATTTATACAATAAAGTTCACATTTTTATTGTAAGTAAGAATTAATAAATATTCATGTGTTGAATAAAGTATATATTCATGTGTTGAAGAAAATATTCATTTGTTGAATAGAATAACGAAGTTATTGAAATATATAAAGCCGTGTTGGTTAGATTGACGCCATTTTGACGTGAACGATATTTATATATCAATTTTATTCATTTTTATAATGAATATCGAAAAGGAATTGATTTCAAAATCTAATGTTTTGAAAATATTATCATTTATATATCGATGATATGGAATATTCAATTTTGATTAGAAATTGAATAGGAAGTTGAAATCATTTTGAAAACGAATTTAAAACGATTTATAAAATACGTTTTGAAAGGAAATCGACGAAATATATAATATATATATATATATATATATATATATATATATATATATTATACATATAATGGCCTGAATAGAACGCGCCGCGCAGCGGCAGTTCGCGAATTTCAACCATTGACTTTGAATGGACATTACGGGAGATCCGATCGTTGGATTCTCCTAAAACCGGAACCGTTGGGTTCGTATCGAAAAGAGCTTTCTAACGAATATTAGAGATTTGAATCTAACGGTTGGATTTGGAATTATGTCCAAATCAAATTTGGAAAAGGTCGCTGTAAGTGCAGTTCGATGGTCGTTTATGGAAATCGACTGTACGAGCCTTGATAAAATTATTAAAAATTAATTTATGTAAAATCATAAGAAATGATTTGGAAATAATTGGGATGAAAAATTCCATATTTGAAAAGATAAAAATAGATTTACATCGAAATGAACTAGTTTTGAACTAGAATTATAATCCATTTATTTTTGAAATAAATAAATTGGATTTGAAAGGGTTATAAAAATAACCAGAATTTCCAATATATAAAGTGAAAATGGATTTGAATTGAAATTGTCTTTGGAATATTTCGATGTTGGATTTCGTGATTGTACAGATATTGTTATGGAAATTTGAAAGATATATTTATATCGTTATTTCCAATACGATATTTGTTGGTCGTAGAATTTGATATTGAATATAAGCCGATATATTTTCTATTCAGAGCCTTGTATTTGATATCAAATGGGATTTGGGTTTGTCGTGAATGGTGTCTTCATTAACACTGTTCTTAAACCCGGTTGAGAAAAAGATTAAATCTTTTTATTTAGATTTAATGAAGTATACCAATTAAATGTTATTTAATTGGAACTGAATTTGAATTGATTTTTGGGTTTATCGTGAACGGTGTTTTAAATAACACTTGTTCTTTAACCCGATAATTAATGGAATGTGAATTGGGTTTATCGTGAAATGTGTTTTAACGACATTCATTCTTTAACCCGATTTACAGTGAAATGTGATATGGAATTTATAAATCTTTTGTTAAGATCTAAAGGAGATTTTCCAAAGTAAAGTTTTCCAATTTAATAAAATAAATTGGAATGGAATGGAATTCGATTTGGTAATAATCGGAGTGAATTTGTGTGGAGGAAGATAACTAATATATCTGGAATTTAAAAGGCTTTGCTGTTATTCCATTTATATTATTAGTCGGATATGGAAGTTTATATCGATTATATATATCGATTTGTTTTCCATGAAGATTCCATTGTAAATGGAATGTGATTTTGGGTTTATCGTGAACCATGTTTTAAATGACATTGGTTCTTTAACCCAGTTAAAGACAGGATATGATTTCCCAAACTAAACAATCATTAATATTGATTTTTGGGAAGATTAAAACCAAGTGGAGTTTTAATGAATCTTTGATTAGATTGAAATGATCGAGAATGGAGTATCACCAGTTTTGCTCCAGTGATAGTTAAATCTTTAATTAGATTTGAACGTGAAACGGTAATCGAATTTACCGATAACACCGTGGTGTTAGATATAAGTATTACCAGTTTTACTTCATGGGATGAATAGGTTGGGATTGGGAAATTAAAACAAGTGATTGCTTCGGTAAGGTTCGCTAATCCCGACTAGTTTGGATAAACCATAATTTGGTTTGAATTGATATTCAAAAGAAGATTAAAGAATAAATTTAAAGAATTTATCTTTGATAAAATTAATGGGAACCTTTCCCAAAGTATAAGAATATTTGAATAGAAGAAATATTCTGAATTGGAATGAGGCGTATGTTGTGTTTGTGTAACACTTGTTTATTATATATGCGGGTTATTCAGAAAGACTGGGTTTATCCCATTCTGAATAACTGATTCGACGAGGTGTTGAGGATGAAGACGGTGGTCGAAGGCCGGAGGTCTTCACATCGTTTGGATAATTACTGATGATCTTGATTGGGCTGTACACCCAAGAGGAGGGAATCAGTTGGTGATCGTCCAGACGTACTTGGAGATCGATGGATATGCAAGGAATAAGTTCCTCCGGTTTCGTTCAGACCCAGAACGGACTTGTAAATGGACTGTTGTCTGACATTGGATTTCATTCTGTGTGATTGATATCAGTTGCATAGCGTGAATTGCCTGTGTGGCATGCTAAGATGCAAATGATCAAGGCTTCTGTTGAAAAGCAAAGTCTTGTGGTTGATGATCAAAGCACCGCCTGTGTGGCATAGCTTTGTGTAGCGTTAATTCGCGAGCCTCACACCTCGGTTGTGAACTAGAAACGGGAGAGTACATCAGGGAGGGCATGCGTTTCCTTCTAGCTAGGGTGGTGTCAGTGACCTACCAGCCCTGACATTTATATTATTTTCACCAGTGTGGTTGTTGGATTGTAAGGCGCCTCGGATATATCGGTGACTATGTGGAGCCGATGGAGTCATTTAGCTCATTTACGCCCCAAAGGGAGGGGAAACGCAGTGTTCAGGCATTATAATCCACATCGGGTGGACCGGCCCTGACGATCCATGGGGCAGTTGTGGCTGTTCCTGAGACTCGGGCTAGACAGTCTCGAAGCGGTGAGGATGACCCCTTGCCTCGGTTCACAAATGGAAATCCAACTTCCAATACATGACATTTGCGGTTTTGATTGTAGAGCCTAGTATTGGCGACATTATATATGGTACCCATGCCGTCTAGGATTGATACATTTATATTTGAAGTTGTTTCATACACTATGCACTTATAATAGTATCAAATGATTTGTTTTTAACGTACCAAGCATGTTTGGCTATTATAAGGGAAACCCCTATCCTCCGGCTTGTGTTGCATTGTGTGATGGGACCTGGGTCTTATAATAGCTTCATTTTTCCAAAAAGCATTGCGTTGTTTTGTTATATGCACTGGTATTCTTGGGAGGAAACCCTTTCCGTGTCATACGGCGTAGTCCCTTGATATATCTGATTTAAAGTAAAGCTTTAAATAACTGTTTTAGTTCTCACATCAGTCACATGACTGACCTGGAGTTTATTGTTTTAACCTAAACTCTGGGTGCCCCTATTTCCACACGGGCAGCTAGTAGTTTTGGTTTTGCAGATTTATATTCACAGGAACCTGATTTACAGCTGGAATGATATCCGGAAAGCTATGTATCCGTATATCTCTTTCAGTTGTGTATTGTATTATTTGTCCGCTGCAGTAATGTATTTAAATCTCTGATATATCTCTGATGTATAATATTTATTCATACTCTGTATATTCTTGTATTCTGATGGAATTGTTGTAATTAAAAATGAAATGTTCTTCTGTTTGTGTTCCGATTTGTCGTGTTCTCAAAACAATCAGGGGTTTCGAACGGTCTTGGTCGGTTTAGCGATCGATTTGGATCGAGCGAAATTTCCAATTATTACAAATAACCTCACTCCACAACTCAACAAAACAATAAGATGCAAATTTAACACATGACAAACTCATAGTCAAACACAGAAGATATACCCAAAACCCAACACCAAATAACGTACCTAACCTACGATCTGCTGGAAGCGAGTCACGTGAGAGGGAGGGTAGAACTTAAATCAGCCTTGAAGGATTCCAAGTAGATCTGGTTCACCGCGCAGGATTGAAGGTCGAAGATCATCGAAGAAGATCGTGAGTGTGAAGGTGGCAGACCGAGACGAAGCTGTGAAATAGGGACTTAGGATAGAAGGAGTGCTTCAGCAAGATAACAGGCGTGATGAATCCAAGAAGAATGTTTGATGGAGAGAGGAATTGAAGAGAAGAGGTTATCTAAGAGGGAGACTGAACAAAGGGAGAAAGAGACGACTTCTCGTCGCTATTTTTGATACAATGGAATTAGGTTTAGTATGAGGAATTGGAAATAGTTAGCGGAGCGGGCACGAAGAACTACTGCGAAGCGTTAATGAAATTTCTGGAGCGCCCACCTTTACTTTTCGTAGCTTTCCATTTCATTTACGTTATCAGTGTGGTTCTGAAAATTTGTAACCAGAACTTTCGCTAAGCAACTAAAAATGAAGTTTGTTATTATAAAATAATATTTCAAAAAATCATTTAAAGGAAGTTATTAAATAAATCTAATTAATAATGAATAATAAGTATTAGTTATTAAACATTAAACTAGCATTAATTATAAACTATTTAATAGTATTTATTTTTTAAAATACCAAAAATTTAATATAATCATTAATCATAATTATTAAGCTAAAATATGATTATTGCAACCAGTACGAAAAATAGTTATTAAAATTATATTTATTTCATTTAGTAAAAAAGGATGATTGCTGAAAATTCGTTTATTTCAACTGGCATATGACACTAGTATATAATATTATTTGTTAATAATTATATTCATGTATTATAAGTAGTGGTTATAACTCATTTATTATTAATTATACATTGTTTATAAATTATAAATAGTGTTTATAATTTTTTTATCAATAATTACTGGTTAAAATTATTCATTAATTAGTAAATTGAATATTAAATGATGATAAATATTAATTACTAATATGTTAACTTACTGAAATATTAACTTATTAAATTAAGTACATACTAATTATTTGACATTAATTTTAACTATTTGTTTTTTTTACAACCAGTAGAGAAGAGCCGTTGCTAAACATATATTTTTCATAACTGGTGGGGAAGAGTTGCTAAGGATATGTTTTTGGCAACTGATAGAGAAGCGTGGTTGCAAGGATATGTCTTATGACCATTTATAGACATCAATATTTAATATTCAAATATATCCATATTTCAAATTAATTATTAATTATTATGCATTAGTTTTTTATTATTAATTTATTATTATTTAATATTTATTTATTTACTTTATTATTTTTCAAATCTTAGTTATTATTATTTGTTAAGTATTAATTATTATTATTTGATTCTCTGTTATAAATATCACATTATAATTCTAAATTTTAATATTAATTATTAATCTTAACTATTATATAATTACTGATAGTTAATCATTTAATAGTAACTATTTATTAATTATTAAAAGCTAATCATGAAAAGTTGATACTTATTTTTAATAGTATGTTTTTGCTACTGGCTTTAGCAGTTGTAAAAACTACTGTTATTGCAAGTGGCGAAGACAATTGCTAAACAGATTTATTCGCAACTGACTTGGAAGAGCAGTTACAAATAATACGTTTGTTGCAACTGTTATGGAAGCACAGTTGCTAAAAGTATGTTTTGCAACAGGAAGAGAAGCACAGTTGATAAAAATATGTTTTTCGCAACAAAAAGAAAAGGCCTACTGCTAAGTCTCATCTACCGCAATGACTATAATAGGTCTATTGCTAAATATCATTTACTACAACTGTCATGTGTCGCCTGTTGCAAATAGCTAGTTGCAATAGGGTATTTTTCTTGTAGTGACAATTGGTAGACTTACAACCTAGGATGACATTTGCCTGGGCACTAGATGATATGCTATTTTCAAACTCCCTCACATATTCAACCAATTATTTCATGAAATCATCTCAAGTGACTGAAGAGCTCACATTTGGTTCTGCAGAAGCATTTTCATTTCTGACCTTGTTTTGATTCTTTTTTCTGATTAAAACAACATCCTTAGCAACCTTATATGTAGCCACCTGATTGCTCTTTTGCAACTCCTTGTTTCCTGAACTATTGTATTTGTTACCCTCCTTGTCATTCAGTTCATCCCTAAATCTTATTTTTCCTTCTATTATTTCATAACATTCTTCTAGGTTGCCACTATCAACATTAACACTACCAAGCACATCAAACATGTTAGTTGTCTTAAAGTCAACACCTACGTCACCATGACTAACAGCAACTTCAACCACTTTTGCTATTAGCCCAGTTTTCTCTAAGTTTTCAGATTGCTTTTACCACTAGCTTGACAAATTCTCACTTTGCTTTTATGAACTTTCTTCCAAACTTGCTTTTTTTGAGTGGCAACATGTGCCACAGACTCATGCACATTCATATTACTCTATTGTTCATCGAAGTAAACACTGTTTTTACCTACATTTTTTGCTACTGTATCGTTACCTACATTCTTTGCTACACTATAAACTTCAACACCATCTTCTTTCACATGACTTTTGTTACTGCTGCAATTAGCATCAGTATGACAAAAAACTATACACATAGAGCATAGGTCCGGTTTCCAAAGATACTGATCATTGACAAAGTGGTCAGAACCACCGATTAATTGGACAGGAATAGACTTTGGCAAGTCATTTTCAGGGGATATATCAACCACACACTTAGCGTATTTGAGACGTTCAAGAGTTTCAATCGATGTATCCATACACAAAAAACTACATGTTCGAGACGCTAACCAACAGATTCCAATTTTAGACCAAGCATAACGTGGTATGTTTGTTAACTTTATCTATACAGGGATTTTCCTAACACAACTTCCAGAATTTCCTAGTGAAGCATCCCATTGTTTAGTAATAAACAACTTATTGCATATAATAATCGGATTAGAGGCTAAAATTATGTTTCTATCTTCTACGTTACCAAGAAGGAAAAAGTACATACTGCCATTGGATTTGATCTTTATCGATCCACGTGGCATCCAAATATGCTTAAGGTAACTGACTATAGTGGTGTAGAATAATGGAGCATCAAGAAAAAATCTAACCATATATTGTTTCCTTATGCCCATGTTTGTTGCACGACTTCATTCGATGGATCATGCGTTTTCCCATTAAACTGCAGGAAAAAGAGGGTGGGGAGTAAACTCCACATTTTTGGGTTTCACAGCGAAAAGCGAGGACCATTTTGTCGATGGCAGCAGAGGGATGAAAAGGGGGAGGAAGTTGGAGGAGGAGGCGGATCAGGTGAAGGAGGTATGGGAACAGGAGGTGTATTCGGAGGGGAGGATTGAAGTGATTGGAGCGATGAGGGAACAACGGGGACATAGGTAAATTTTTGGGAAGAGGAGAGAGAATGGGTAGCCATTGTTGGGCTCAAAAAGCTGAATTGTAAAATGACAACATGAGTTCAAACTATAGATTTCCCCTACATAAATCATAAGGTTAGGCACACAGCCGAACATTTCATTAGTTTTTGCTGTGCATCCAGATTAATTTTATTATTCACATTTATTATTGTTAAAAGTTTCAACTTATCATCTAGGTTATCAATTTAACCTCTTAGACTCAAATCCATAATGCTAACACAATGATTAGGTTTTGGATCCTACTCTTGAATACCGATAGAGCGATCCTCCAACTAAGACAAATCATTACACTATTTTTTTGATAAAATGGAGGGGGGCTACTAACGAAATTCGTGGATTGAAATGCAATTTTCCTTTGAAAACTTCTATCATACTTTAACCAAATGGGGCTTTACAAATATAATTTTAACAACAATTGCTTATTAATATTGTTAAGGATAATGCTATAGAGTCTGAAATGTAATGTAAGGATCATGTGGGTACATTTTGTCACAAATAAGAATTTCTGTATGTATAGGATCCTTATTTCTATTTTGTGAGTATAGATGTCTTATTTCTGCTTTCTAGCAAAATTACGTCATTGACATAATATTAAAAAAAAACAACGAACACGAACTTCAAACTTCCATGTCTGTCTATATGCATAGCACGAGTCTCGCACTAGTTCTTTATTAAATTAAATGCCAAACTTCATTAAAATTATTTTAATCACTTAATGTTGGTTTTAAGCCAACATTTACATTTTGTTGTTTGTTTCTAACTCATCAATTTAATATTTCTAATTTACATCAAAAAAATCACTGTTTGTTATGAATTTGAGATTTGAATTCGCAAACACATATAAACCTTTTAAACACTCATAATTTACTTTATAAAGTTTCTCAAAAATTCATTTTGTGATTGTTTTAATTTTATTTCACAACCCAACCTTGAAAATGCTCTTTCTGTTTGTTCACTAAGGTTTATTTTGCACCCCAACATCAATATTGATCAATCATCCAATATTACCCCAAATAAATCCCAAGCTTATTAAATCGGTAAATTAGTGGATTTTAGTATTAATTTCTCTATATTATTATTATTTTCTCCATTTATTATATACTTATTATTGGATTGAAATAATTCTTAACACAATTAAATCACAATCCAACAGAAATTTTATGTTTTTAACTTTCAAAAATCCTCAATATACAAAATTTAAGGATTTTATGAGTTAACCTCCCATAATTAAGATTAATCCAATTAATCATCGTTTAATCATGTTAGAAGTAATCACACAAAAATCAGGGTTGTTATAGACTTCCCTTTCATAAAAATTGTGTCTATACTATTTCCTTAGGGAAAAGTCGTTGCAACTTATATATTTCATCCACACAAAAGATATGTAGCGAAAAGATAAGGTGGAGTTTATCATTCCATAATCATAATCATTGGGATTCTTCAACCACTGAATCCTTATGAGTGGCGCATTTTTTTCTCCAAAGGTCTTTAACCTCCGAAGCAAGAACACGCATGGGGAGTTGCACGAATTATAGAGCGGGCGAGACCTCAAGCCGCTCAAGAACACACGAATAAAGGACGACATTATAGTTTTTTGTAAGGCTTGAAAAGAGCCACAAAATATTGGAGATATAGTTATTAGTATATATAATATTGGCAAGATGAGGGTGTTTGTTCCAACTGTAATCAAAGTTCAAGTCATAAGCAGGAAGGGAATTCTTTAGAAAACGATATACTCCATCAATCTATCCACGGAAAAAAAATAAGCAATACAAGATCAGCTCAACACTACTAGCAAATGTTAAACCAAGGTCACCATAATATAATTATACATATCACAATGTCACACGGTTTCCTTGATACATGACTTGGATGGATGAGAGGACGTCCTACTAAGTTTAACAGGGATGACTTGAATGAGTTTGAATCAAGCGATCCAATTCAACCTATGCTTAAGGGATTACTACACCTTATGACAAATCCTTTTGTTTTAAAGTAAATTTCAATCTTTTCATTACTAAATACATTCATAGTGCATATTACAACTTGTAAATAGCCTTTTTGAAAACATTTTCGTTTCCCATAACGACTTTTAATTGTTATCACCTATTTTAATACTCATTCCTCCCCAAACACTAATTCAACATTTATATCTAACTAATACTAAAATACGCTTTCAACTATCCAATTCTTAAGTGACATAATGGCGCTATCGCACCATTGATTACAACAAATTAGAAAGTAATGTATGGCTGTAATTATGATTATAATCAAAATGGTATCGCCATTTACTTCTCGATTATTTCTACAAATCAATGGATGCATAAGTCAATAAAGTATGGGATGTACCCTCTAAAATATTATATAAAGTTAATTTGCTTATACTTTCTAAGCATATCTTCTTACCTACGTGTAAATTCATATATATTTTCCAAACATAAATTCATACACTATATCAAAATGGTATTAAGCCATCAACTTATAACGGTGCAATATATAGCTTGGGTGCAAAGTCAATTTGAAATTGGATTGCCTCGCCATGCTTAGCTACATTTTCCAATTCATTCAATGGCTTTACATTATCTTCACACTTATAGTTTTCCTTTAGCAAATTTCTATCATCGCCCTAAATTCTATGTTTGAATGTCTCGTTCAAGTATTCCAGTAATTCCTATAGATAGCGTTGATCAAATGCACCAACCAGATTCTTTAAAGTACGCCATGGAAATTTTGACAGAATAAATTATCGCTAAACTTCCTTTTGTTTGTATTTATTTATAATCCCAAATATACTAACTTTAATTTAAATAAATACAACCAACTATATTTTTTTTTGTCACAACCGACTGGTTTTAAAGTGATCAGTAACACTTTTTTATTATATCCAAATAATTAATACAACCGGACCAGGAGATATATAGAGTGTATATCTACTAAAAACAAAAAGAAACCTTCCACACATGGAACATGGTTGAAAAAGATTTAGCAGTACATGATGAAAAAATTATATATCCAAACAATTACAATGCACTGAAGCACGACTTACAACAGTAATAACTTATTAGAAACCTTAAGCCAAAAATAAATTTGGCTTACAATAACACTATAAAGTAGGTACTGAGTATTTTTTCCTTTAATTTGCTTCTAGTGACAGGGGTAGGAAGGTCATTGACACCATTGTTGGAAGCAGGTAAGGGGAGCTTGACATGTCCTCAAGATCCAGAGGAGCCTTGTATACCATAGGGGGGATTAAATGTGCATTAGGGTTTTCCCAAAGAGTTTTTACCTTTTTCTTGGCAAAAAAAGAGGTGGAAGCTACATTTTCTTGAACTCTACCTATTGTGCTGCATTTGCTAGTTGAGTTTGTTTGCACTTTAGAGATAGCATTGGCAAACTTGGGGAGAAACATTTTATTCAAAAAAAACAGATTTGAATGTGTTATTCTGAGATGTACAATTAGAAGACTTACCATCTAGGATGACATTTGCTTGGGAACAAGATGATATGTTATTTTCAAACTCCCTCACATCTTCAACCAATTATTTCATGAAATCGTCATAAGTGACTAAAGATCTCACATTTGGTTCTGCAGAAGCATTTTCATTTCTGACCTAGTTTTGATTCTTTCTTCTGATTAAAGCAACATCCTTAGCAATAGCCACCTGATTGCTCTTTTGCAACTCCTTATTTCCTGAACTATTGTATTTGTTACCCTCCTTGTCATTTGGTTCTTCCCTAAATCTTATTTTTCTTTCTTCTCTTTCATAACATTTTTCTAGGTTGCCACTATTAACATTAACACTACCAAGCACATCAAACATGTTAGTTGTGTTAAAGTCAACACCTACATCACCATGACTAACAACAACTTCAACCACTTTTGCTGTTAGCCCAGTATGCTCTAAGTTTTCAGACAGATTTTACCACTAGCTTGACAAATTCTCACTTTTCTTTTATGAACTTTCTTCCAAACTTGCTTTTTTTAAGTGGCAACATGTGCCACAGACTTATGCACATTCATATAAATCTATTGTTCATCAAAGAAAACACTGTTTTTACCTGCAGTCTTAGCTACTCTATCATTACCTACTTTCTTTGCTACACTATAAACGTCAACACCTTCTTCTTTCACATGACTTTTGTTACTGTTGCAATTAGCATCAGTATGACCAAAAACTTTACACATAGAACATAGGTCCGGTTTCCCAAGATACTGAACATTAACAAAGTGGTCAGAACCACCGATTAATTGGACAGGAAAAGACATTGGCAAGTCATTTTCAGGGGATATATCAACCATGCACTTCGCGTATTTGAGACGTTCAAGAGTTTCAATCGATGTATCCATACACAAAAAACTACATGTTCGAGACGCTAACCAACAGATTCCAATTTTAGACCAAGCATAAAGTGGTATGTTTGTTAACTTTATCCACACAGGGATTTTCCTAACACAACTTCCAGAATTGCCTAGTGAAGCATCCCATTGTTTAAGAATAAACAACTTATTACATATAATAATCGGATTAGAGGCTAGAATTCTGTTTCTATCTTCTATGTTAGCAAGAAAGAAAAAGTATATACTGCCATTGGATTTGATCTTTATCGATCCACATGGCATCCAAACATGCTTAAGGTGACTGACTATAGTGGTGTAGAATAAGGGAGCATCAAGAAAAAAATCTAACCATATATTGTTTCCTTACGCCCACGCTTGCTTGCACGATTTCATTCGATGGATCATGCGTTTTCCCATTAAACTGCAGGAAAAAGAGGGTGGGGAGTAAACTCCACATTTTTGGGTTTCATAGCGACACGTGAGGACCATTTCGTCGATGGCAGCAGAGGGATGAGAAATGGGAGGAAGTTAGAGGAGGAGGCGGATCAGGTGAAGGAGGTATGGGAACAATGGAACATGAGATGTATTCGGAAAGGACGACTGAAGTGGTTGAAGCGATGTTGGAACGGCAGGGACATAAGTAATTTTTTTTGGAAGCGGTTAGAGAATGGGTAGCCATTGTTGGGCTCAAAAAACTGAATTGTAAAATGACAACATGAGTTCAAACTATAGTTTTCCCCAACATAAATCATAAGGTTAGGCACACAACCGAACATTTCATTAGCTTCTGCTATGCATCCGGATTAATTTTTAATTATTCACATTTATTATTGTTAAAAGTTTCAACTTATCATCTAGGTTATCAATTCAGCCTCTTAGACTCAAATCCATAAAGCTAACACAACGATTAGGTTTTGGACCCTACTCTTGAATACCGATAGAGCAATCCTCCAACTAAGACAAATCATTACACCAAAGGTAAACTTGGGGAAACTAATACGGGAATAAACTACATTTACCACAAGAGGGTACACTTCTAATTTCGCGATGCTTTTCGTGTTCTTAGGTTCCTTAATGGGAATCCTTGTGGAAGGATGACTAGTAAAACTACTAGGAATAAGGTTGATGTGGAACTCTATGGCATGTTTAAATAATAAACTGTTGGAAAACAATGGCTGAGTCACGTACTTCGTCGCTTTCTTGAAGACGATTCGGCGATCTGGCCGGTGGTGCAAAACCAGTTCGTACTTCCGCCGCCGCCTCTAGGATAAAACAGCCTCTCTCTGATTAATAACTGATCTGCTTTGCACAAACAAATCAGTGCAGATTTGCACTTTCTGATTTTACTGCTCGAAAATTTCTTAAGATTATTTTAATGGCGGAGAAAGAGAATGCAGAATTTCTGTGTATCGATCTCGTCTAATCTAATGATAATATATAGACGGGATCAGGGTATTCGAAAAATCTGGTCAGTGGAGGAAAATCGGATCTGCGAAAATACTTGGTCAAAGTTTTACCGCGTCATACAAAAATCGGTTCAGAAATTATTTTCCTGATTTAAAAACTGGTTTGAAAATAGCAGTGTTTTCTGGACCAAAAATATAAGTGTCTACACCACATAGCCAGGGCCCAAAGCCCAAGCCCGAGCCCGAACCGAACCGGGCCGGGCCGGGCCGGGCCGGGTCGGGTCGAGTCGAGTCGGTCGGGCGGGCGCGCGCGTGTGTGGTGGTCATGATGCATGGGCTCCCTCCTCACAACAAAGCATGCATTGGGAGCCCAAGGCCCCATCAAAGCTTCTTAGAAACAAGTATATAAGCTTGCCTCTTCCGTATAATCCCATGATGTGGGACTATTCACAAATAGGAGCCATCATACACTTGTTTCATGTTTTAAATAATTCACAATATTTCCAACAATCCCCCACTTGAATTTTTTAAAATATTATCGAGCAGTTTCTAAACACATAAGACTGTGCATAAACAAAGGTGTCATCCGACTTGAACCTTTGCGTAGTGAATAAGATTCAGTTTTTACTAGAGTGACACGTAGTCTTGAACTCTATTCCTGACATCAAACCACACACAATCTTTTCCATAGTGCAATCAAATAAGCCCGTGCATTTATGGCCATACACGTCTATCCCAGTTTAGTGAACGCTCTAGAAGTTCTGCCCAAAACTCCATAGGAAACGGCCTCATTTCCACATTCACATAGGTGAGTCTATCAAGAGTACTCCTGAAGGTAGGTACTCCACTCCAAATAGAGTATAGATCTCATTAAGAGTTTCTATTAACTCATCCTCTATCACTTCAGGAATACATGCTTCTTAGTTTATTATATAGCATGTTCAACTTCTATCACTACACAACTTGTTATTACCCATTGAACCTATTTCTTGGGATCTCCAGTCATTTAGGTCGGGTTACCATTGTGCGTGAGTCAACAATCTAAGGGCAATAGTCCCATTCTTTTAGAAGAATTATGGACTTTCTCTCTGGACAGTCCTTTCGTCAAAGGATCTGCCAAATTTTCTTCACTACGTACGTAATCTACTCTAACGGTACCTGTAGAAAGTAGCTCTCTAACCGTGCTGTGCTTACGACGTATTTGTCGTCTCTTACCGTTATAATAACGGTTCTGAACTTTTGCAATAGCCGCGGTACTATCACAATGTATCAACACAGCCGGTATCGGTTTTTTCCCATAAGGGAATCTCAGCTAGCAGATTTCTCAAATATTCTGCTTCTTCACTAGCTGTGGCTAGTGCTATCATCTCAGACTCCATAGTGGACTGAGCCAAAATAGTCTGTTTCTTGGATTTCCAAGAAACAGCTCCTCCAGCGATGCTAAATATATAGCCACTGGTCGCTTTAGAATCCTCAGATAAAGTATTCCAGTCTGCATCTGAATATCCTTCAAGTACAGCTGGAAACTTTTCATAATGTAATCCAAGGTTCATTGTTCGTTTAAGGTATCTCATGACCCTTTCAATAGCATGCCAGTGCTCTATACTAGGTCTACTGGTAAACCTGCACAATAATCCCACGACATAGGCAATGTCGGGTCTAGTACAATCAGTGGCATACCGAAGGCTGCCAATGATGCTCGCATAATCAGACTGTCTTACACCTTCACCAGTGTTCTTAAATAACTTTACACTTGGATCGTATGGTGTACATGCGGGTTTACAGTCAAAGTAATTATATTTCTTTAGTATCTTCTCAATGTAATGAGACTGATCCAAAGAAATTCCCTTTTCTGACCTAGTAATTTTAATACCGAGGATTACACTCGCTTCACCTAGATCTTTCATATCAAAATTGGCACATAATAAGGATTTGACTGAATTTATGACATGAATGTTTGACCCAAAGATGAGTAGGTCATCTACATAAAGGCATATAATAGTGCAAATGTCATTCTCATATTTGTAATAAATGCATTTGTCACTTTCATTAACTTTAAAATCATTTGAAATGATTAAGTTATCAAATTTTTCATGCCATTGTTTAGGTGCTTGTTTTAAACCATATAATGATTTATCTAACTTGCATACTTTATGTTCTTGACCATGTACTACAAATCCTTCAGGCTGGTCCATATAAATTTCTTCGTCTAATTCACCGTTCAAAAAGGCAGTTTTAACATCCATTTGGTGTATTAGTAAGTTATGAATGGAAGCAGGTGAGATCAATACCCGAATGGATGTTATTCTAGTTACAGGTGAAAAAGTGTCAAAGAAATCTATATTTTCTTTTTGTCTAAAACCTTTAGCTACTAGTCGTGCTTTGTATTTATCTATAGTACCATCAGGTTTTAGTTTCTTTTTAAGCACCCATTTACAGCCTATAGATTTACAACCAGGGGGTAAATCTGCCAAATGCCAAGTCTTATTGGATTCCAGAGAATCCATCTCATCATTTATAGCCTCTCGCCAAAAATCGGCATCTAAAGAAGATAAGGCCTCTTGGAGGTTTAATGGATCCTCCTCTATAGTAAAAGCACAAAAATCCGAGCCAAAGTTTTTCTCGGTTCTTGCTCTTTTACTTCTTCTAGGTTCAGCTTCAGAACTTTTATCAAGTTCTGTTCTTATAGGCGTACTTGATGTGCCCCCACTATTCCTTAATTTAAAAGGAAATTTAGTTTCATAAAAATCGGCATCATTTGATTCAATTATATTATGTGCATTTAAGTCATAAAATCTGTATGCTTTGCTATTAATAGCATAGCCTATAAATGCACATTCATATGCTCTACTTGCCAATTTTATTCTCTTAGGGTCTGGAATGCGAACATATGCTAAACAACCCCAAGTTCTAAAGTATGAGACATTGGGCTTATGATTCTTTAAAATTTCATAAGGTGAAATTTTATTCTTAGATTTAGGGATTCTGTTCAGAACATAGCATACAGTCAATAAAATATCCCCCCACCAATGTTTTGCTGCACCAGAATTTAGTAGGATGGCCACTACTAATTCGGTAAAAGTCCTATTTTTTCTTTCAGCTTTACCGTTCATTTCAGGTGAATAGGGTGCAGTTCTCTCATGTACAATACCATGTAATTTATAGAAGTCCAGAATTGAATTAGATTCATATTCTGTTCCTCTATCACTACGAAGTCTCTTAATCTTTCTATTTACTTGATTCTCAATTTCAGTTTTGAATGTTTTGAACATTTCAAAGGCATCACTTTTATGTTTCATAAGATATACATATGTGAAATCAGAACAATCATCGATAAAAGTGATAAAATAACGATGTCCATGTCTAGTTAAAGTACCATCAAGTTCACATATGTCAGAATGAATCAAGTCTAAGGGTTCAGATTCTCTATCAACAGACTTGTGAGGTTTCTTAGTGATTTTTGCTTGTGTACAGAATTCACATTTATCAGATTCAGATTCTGCTATCTTAGGTATCATATCTAGAGTGCTCATGTTATTAATTATTCGTTTATTAACATGACATAATCTAGAATGCCAAATATTAAAATCACACAACATATAAGTAGAATTATTCACTTTATTCAATTCAACATTTAATTTGAACATTCCCTCACAAGCATAACCCTTTCCTACAAAGTTTCCCTTATACACTATAGTATACAAGTCAGCACCAATAAATTGAGTGAACCCTGCCTTATTGAGAAGATAGCCAGAGACCAGATTCTTCCTCATCTCTGGAGTATGCATAACATCTTTGAGGATTACAGTCTTTCCAGAGGTAAACTTGATCTCCACGTTTCCAACCCCAGCAACTTTAGTGGTGTGAGAATCTCCCAGCAGCACTTTCTGATCATCAGCAGCCGTGTATGTGGAGAACATAGCACGATCATAACAGACATGGCGAGAAGCACCAGTGTCTATCCACCAGCCATCTGATCCACCAACAAGGCGAATCTCAGAAATCATAGCCATAAGTGGCTCATCCTCAGTCAAGTTAGCCTGTGGTACAGAGCTAGGCTTGTTCCGACACTTTCGTGCCATATGACCTGGTTTGCCACAGTTGTAACATAGAAACAACTGTCCAGAGTCATTCTTTTGAGCTGGTTTTTGCTGTCCTTTTGGGTTTCCCTGCGGATTCCCATTGTTGCGTCTGTTCTGATTCTTAAAAGATTTCTGATTTGGTTTCAGAACTGCGGGCTTGGTCTTTTTAGTGTTGTTGTTTGAAACAAACAACACTTCCTCTTTCTGGTCCTGTTTGCGTGCTGCCTCCTCAATGCGAAGGCGAGTAATCAGACTCTCTAAGGAGAATTCCTTAGTCTTATGGCGCAAGAAATTCTTAAAGTCTTTCCAACCTGGGGGAAGTTTGTCAATAATAACAGCAACTTGAAACTGTTCATCTAAAACCATACCTTCGGAGATGATCTCATGAGCTATTTTCTGCAGCTCATGAGACTGCATCTCTACTGATCTATCGTCTGTCATCTGATACTTCAGATAGCGGCTCACAACATACTTCTTCGCCCCTGCCTCCTCTGTATCGTATTTCTTCTGCAGTGCTTCCCAGATCTGCTTCGCTGTCTTGTCTTCTGAATTGTAGTAATCATACAGATCATCGCTCAATCCGTTCAGAATAAAATTTTTGCACAAATAATCCTGTTCTGTCCAGCTTTGCAACTGCTTCGATTGTTCGTTCCAGGATGTCATCTGCGCTGCGTCAGTTCCGTCAGGCTTGTCTGGCAACTGCGGTTTCTCGGTGGTAAGAGCAGCAGCCACCTTCCTCATCGTCAGATAGAACTCCATCTTTTGACGCCAGCGTTTGAAGTGCAGACCTTCGAAACGAAATGGAGCAGCAGTCACCAATGGGATCTGGAATGTAGAAGCAGGAGCAGCATCATCTACAGTTGTTGTCGAAGCCATTGTTTCTGTTCGTCTTCAAATTGTTGGAAAACAATGGCTGAGTCACGTACTTCGTCGCTTTCTTGAAGACGATTCGGCGATCTGGCCGGTGGTGCAAAACCAGTTCGTACTTCCGCCGCCGCCTCTAGGGTAAAACAGCCTCTCTCTGATTAATAACTGATCTGCTTTGCACAAACAAATCAGTGCAGATTTGCACTTTCTGATTTTACTGCTCGAAAATTTCTTAAGATTATTTTAATGGCGGAGAAAGAGAATGCAGAATTTCTGTGTATCAATCTCGTCTAATCTAATGATAATATATAGACGGGATCAGGGTATTCGAAAAATCTGGTCAGTGGAGGAAAAACAGTGTTTTCTGGACCAAAAATATAAGTGTCTACACCACATAGCCAGGGCCCAAAGCCCGAGCCCGAACCGAACCGGGCCGGGTCGAGTCGAGTCGGTCGGGCAGGCGCGCGCGTGTGTGGTGGTCATGATGCATGGGCTCCCTCCTCACAACAAAGCATGCATTGGGAGCCCAAGGCCCCATCAAAGCTTCTTAGAAACAAGTATATAAGCTTGTCACTTCCATATAATCCCATGATGTGAGACTATTCACAAATATGAGCCATCATACACTTATTTCATGTTTTAAATAATTCACAATATTTCCAACATAAACCTGAAGCGGGCTCCACGTAAAGAAGATCCACATTTATGAGAATACGAGATATTTTATCGTTACCTCAAGTTCCAAGGAAACATAAGGGAACTTTGAAATCTGGCTCGAAGTCCCAAAATACAAAATATTTCAAGACAAGCCAATTGGATGTCCAGATACACGGTTCTCAGAGTTTTAACTACATATTGCACGAATTGACCTGTTCCTCATGGTTGAATTGAAATTAAATCAGGGAAATATATGCTAGTCCATACGAAAGTAAAGGCTACAAAGGAAAGTCTAACATTCTCCCATAGTAAACTAAGCATTGCAGCTTCCTAATAGTTTCATAATTGTCAAATTAACTACCCAAAACACTCAAAACAACACAAAAAATACAATAAAGACAAAGGATGGAACAGTATTGCACAAGTAACTCAACAATGCATATCATTCATATTCGGACAAAACTTAAAATTCAAAAGGACCGCGACATGCATTCATGAAAAAAGGTAGGATCAACGTATGTAATGGATAAGAACCTTTCAGCTTCCTAGGGCAAGAAGAAATCATGTAGCCCTCAAGTTTGCAATAGAGGCACGTAATGGTTTAGGGTGCCTTTGGAAAAGATGCCTAGAGAAGCCACCATAGTTAAAACACAGACGCTGAAATGAGCGGGCTACTCCTGAATCAAAAACAACACAAGAACTAATGTCAAACTATCTAAACTTCCTACAAGGAGAATATGTTGAAGACTCACATAATAATCGCCTCTTCTTGGCCCGTCGACCCAGAACTTCCTTACAGCATCCAGAATAAATCTCCGTCGGAAGCGTTCCTTGAACCAGTCCCAACTTATGGGAGCCTCGTCTATTTCTGATAATATGAATTCGTACAGATCAAAAGCTTCTTCCTACAGAATACTTGCTGTTAACAATACATTGTTGGTCATACAAGTTCATCTCGATATAGATGCACTCACAAGACCCGGGCAAATCCAAGATTTTGGGAACACTCTTCGATCTGCTAAAGGATGTACCCCTAAGATAAAAGAAGTCTATATAGATCTTAGTGAATTCTGATCTATGGTGAGGCGAAGAGAGGATAACAAATGGAGGCTGAAGACCACAAACAAGCTCAACGAAATGTTTGGTGGTCATATGAATGTCAGTTGGATATAGCATACTGGCTGGTCCCATACCAATATGACTCCCTCTTCTATTGTCAGCCATCAAAAATCTGAAAAAGAATAGAGTAGACTTGGTTCACTCGTAGGACTGAAATACAAAAATACAAGGTAAGAATACTTTGGAATTAGATAATCCAACACGTATCCCAACTTTATCTATCTCTTAAGGACTCGAGAAGGATAAAGGTAAGATAAAACAACTTCTAATAGGGTGGATGTTTAACTCATATTGTATTTCGATGTATTGTATCATAGGGATCCTATTCTATGTGTTATCACATTTTTTTTCTGAAGCTGACTCCGATAACATGCTATGACACCCTATCCCGAGATCCATATTAACAAAGAGAATTAAGAGTAATGTCATCTACTAATACGGAGAATATGGCTATTTAGGAGTGACCATCTATTGTCATGTATTAAATAAGTATTAAGTATGTCAAAGATGTGTTTTAAAAAAAATCTTTCCAAAAGAGGATCGACATACTTAAACTCGTCTGATACATTACTATATTAATTAGAGGATCTAATCAGAAAAAACACAATATATATATATATATATATATATATATATATATATATATATATATATATATATATATATAATAGAACATATCATGGAACAGTCAACATGATTACATATATACATACACATCAAATACAACATATATAATGTAGTACAAAAGAGGTGGTATAATCCCAATATATTAATACATATATCAAGTCCCTATGTAAAAGAATAAGTACAAACAAGTCGAAACTATCCAAAATAAACATCACAAAAACTACGCAATCTAGCCCTCAAAGTAGCAAAGGTGTCCATAATAAAACAGCTAAGGTAATCTAAGATGCCTAATCTGCAACTCAATCTGACCCGAGCAATAAATACATGGGTCGGTCTAGATAAAATGATGGTTAGATGATAATTGTTGACGGCAAAAAATATCGTAAACACCCAACATTCCAATTACTAGGAACTATTAATTTGGTCGTGTGGACAAGAGTGAAAAGCAGTAAATAACACGAGAGATTTATAGTGGTTCGGCCTCGAGAAAGGCCTGCGTCCACTTGGAAGAGTTGTTGGAATATTATTGATAACACAAGGTTACAAGGTCAAGACTATCTCATGACATCTCATTACATTCGTCTGTAATATATATGATGTCATAATTATCATATATTTCATATATTAGGAAAAAGACACTTTTACCCTTTTCTTCCTCAAAAGTGGAGATGTCATTAAAGGAGCTCTCAAGAGGTCTTAAGCTCACAAAATCCAACCCCTTTGAAGTGTGAGGCCAAGGGGTATTTATAGGAGAGGGGTTAGGTAGGAGTAGGTAGAAATAGGGGACAACACCCAGAAATTCGCACCCGATCCACGCATATGCCAAAATTTCGAACCCCCCGTGGGGTGCGGTGGGGTGCGAAATCCGCACCCTGTTGGGTACGAATTTCATACCCTGCTGGATACGAAATTCTCACACCATGGGGGTATGAAATTCATACCCCGAGGGGTTCAAATTTCATACCCCGCAGGGCACGAATTTCGTACCCCCCGGGGGTACGAAGTTCATGCCCCGAGGGGCGCGAATACTATATGCACGGGTGCTTGGGTGTTGGAGACTTGGATTCGCGACTCTTTGAGGTTCGAGGTCTTGGTTTGGCAATATTTGGAGGAGCGGCGAGGTCCACGGAAGTTGTTGGCTGAATCCTGACTTTAAGTCGATCTGGTAATTCTGGGCAACACACTTGTTGGCGGAAATCGAATGAATTGGGCGTCGGGACTGTGGGGCCCCGGATCCCTACCGGCTCTGCGCCCGGACCCGCTTGACGGCTAGTCTTCGACTCGGAGCACGGCTCGCCTTAGGCTCGGTTGCGGACGGATACTGATGGAGGTCGTGTTCGAGGGATGCCACATTCTGCTAATGGCCAGACTCGAGTCTTCTGGTACTGGACCCCGGATGATATTGGCAACGCCTCTGGGCTGTAATATCACACGATATGTTGAGTCGAGCGTGTCTTGCGTACTTTTGGGAACCAGACCAAAAGGACGATTAACAATAACCATTAAGGGTACACAGGGGAAAACTCTCTTTGCTACGAGAAGAGCACATAAAGGATGTCACAAAGAATATTAGGTCGCAAGTAACATAATAATGATATAAAGGAGTTCACTGCAATTAATAAATGCTAGCTTTAAGCTAAACATGTATAACAATTTAAATCGCAAAGGGCATCAAAATGCGTACATCAAATTATCATCGAAATGCTCCAAATATCACATAATAAACTCATAAGAGTTTAACTCTACAAAATGATCACAAATCTCAAATCCCCAAATTAACTGTAAGGTTATAATGGAAATTCATCATAATATCACCAAAGACAGATCCAAATATCAAAAACACCAAGATCAACAAAGCCACAAAATGGATCCAAAGCATCACTGACACCGAAAGTAACCAAAACTAAAAAATTGATCCAAAACATAAGAAATTATTGCATAGATATGTCAAAACAAACATAACGAGTAGCGCCTGTGTCTACCCACCAGTATGCAGGGTTATGGACTAAGTTGCAATCTGAAATAATTGCTGAAAAGTTCAACTCCTTAATGTTTGAACTCAACTTTTCCACTATATTTGCCACCGATTTGTCAATCATTTTCTTATGCCTACATTCTTTAGCAGCATTCCCACTCTTTTCGCAGACCTAACATTAGCCTTTGAACTTTTTGGTTTGCTTATCTTTGGATTGATTTTCTAGGACCATTCTCTTTTTAGAGAAGTTTCTTTTCTTGGCATTTCCTTTTTTCATTGACCTTTCTGTAACAAATGTCTCTTCACCTTTGGATTGAATTATTTCACGATTATCTGCCTCAATTTTTAATATGTCAATGAGATCTTCTAAGGAAAATTTCTTTTACTTATGTTTCAGATAGTTGCGGTATTCGCTTTATGATGGTGGTAATTTTTCTATTATTGGTTCAACAAGGAAAAATTCTCTAACTTGATGTCTTTCCGATTTAAGTTCATGGATTATGAGTTGAAGTTCCTGCACTTGAGTAGTTACGAATTTGAAATCCACTATTTTGTATTCCATAAATTTGTCTATAATGAACTTCTTCAAACTAACATTCTGCATCTTGTATTTATTTGCAAGTGCAAGTCTAGAGGAATTTTGTTGTTTGGTGTGGCTGATATACTTTGTACAATATTTTATCCAAAAATTTCAGAATGTAATTTCAGCACAGGAAATCTGAATGTTTCCATGAGTCAATCTTGAGAAAAACACCCGTGTCTTTTTCTCTAGTATGTCCATCTTTGGGCTTTGGTTCATCCTCCTCGATGTACTTTTGCAACCCTAACACGGTAATATAAAATAGCACTTGATTTTGCCATGTCAAAAAGTCAATCACCATATTCTTTAAACGGACCAGGCCTGTTGTAAGTGGCAGTTTTTTCTGATAATTCAGCATTTGTCGTCTCTGTTTTAGTAAAAATAGGAAAGTCTTAAGATGTTATACGATTAGTATATCAAAACAGAGACTAAACAATTATAAACTCATATCACAAGTTTATAAATCAAATTTCCAGTATTTTAGAATATGATATTAGTAATTTTTCAACAATAATCATTGTCGTAATGAATGTGCAACAATAGATTATGGTAATAACGAAAATAACAAGGTGTTGTGTTAAAACAACAATGATAAATATCATTTTATTTAAAGTAGAAACGATACGCCTTCTAACAGGAAAGATATAGCAGCAGTACATGTAAATAAATTTACAATGAATAGAATCTAACCGGGATATAGAAGGAAATTTTGTGTGAGACTTGTCGTGACAATTTCCTCAAGACTTTATTTGAAGTCTCTCAAGATACAACAGGCATGTTCTGCTCGAGATTGTGATGTGTATGATCTTCAGTGTGATTCATAGGACTGTTTTTATTTTGTAGAAGTAAAGAGGAAGAAGAGATAATTCGGAAATGTTTGATTGAGGAAAGTGATCAGGCTTTCTTCTCAATTTATAGTCTAATTCGCAATGATCATTTCTGTTAAGAAAGGTTTTATCTCTTCAATTCGCATTTGCAACACTTATTTTTATTGGAAAAAAGGTTGTGTCTCTTTAATAATTACAACGTTTGGTCGCATCTCTCCAGCAATTGCAATAGTAATACGCAACAGTCATTTTCGTTTTGAATACATGTGTTTCTTCATCTGCAACAACCATATCCGTTGGTAAAACATCGCGGCCAATCATTTCAGAATGGCTATTTTTGGTTGTAAACAACTGCGTCTATTCATATATTTACAACGGTTATTTCTATTTGAAAACCTTTTACTTTTGTGTAGCAAAAACATAACACGATCCACTCTTTTTGAATCCGTACCCAACCCAACTCGGCCCAGTTCGAGACAAGCAGATGGCAGCGCGCAAGTGAATGTTAATCCATTCCTCCTATTTGAGCCCAAGAGCAAATATAGAAATTGAGGATCTATTTAAGCATGAAAACATGCTTGTTTTTGACGATTTGCGACTTATATCTTATTCATTATTATTAAAATTTATAACAATACCTACTGTAAAGAGAAAAAAGCACTACATAAAAACATCCAGCTCCCCTAATCAAATTCATACATGGATCATTATATGTATGTTCTAGAAGGACGGTTATATCATCAGCTTGACGTATGTGAAAACGTAATGCATGCATGTAGCTATCATCGATTTATTTTTCCTTTCACTTGTTAATTATATATTTCAATAAAACGATACGATCATTGTGCAAAAAGCACCACAACAAGGTGTTGTTAATCACGCTTACCTGCAAAAAAATATCTGTTTAATGTAACATCGTATAAAATATTTCCCACTGGTTCCTTGATATAGTCTGAAGCAACCGACGGCTCGTTTCTCCTTTTTTTTTTTTTTTTTTTTTTTTTTTTTTTTTAATGAAGGTTAATTAAGAATGCTTTCTTGCATATTTATTTAAAACAAAACCAGAAAAATATACACAGGGATAAACCATAAATAGATAAATAAAAAGGGTTGAAGATCAACAATTTTTCTTTTCGGATGAAAAACAATACTAATTATAATCAGCATTATGGTATAAAACCAAAAATGTGATTCCAAAAATATTGGAAGGTGTGTACAGGAATAAGTCTCTCCTCACAGCTATTGCTCTATGTTGCACTAAGTGAAGCAAATGACAACTAATACAACTGTTTTATTTAACGTAAGAGGAAATGCAGGATTGTTTATTGCATGGCACAACTTTGGAGTCATAACCATGATTGCGATGGAAAGTCACAATACTGCGAATATTTTATGAATTTCTTGTTTATACTCAGATTAATTGTTCACTAAGCACAAGAGCCGCCAAGTGCAGCTAGATCGAGCAACTGGTATATATTTATTATATCATCTTGAAATGAAAATATATGTGACCCTAAAACATGAAATAATATATTGAAATTTCGTATGACTACTATTAGTAGTGTAAATGCAAGTAACTATATAATAAACGAAGACAATTTAGTATACACAGAGATATAAATGTTTTCATCATAGACGAGCATTGCAAAAACTATTACAAAAATTGGATTGTTATTACATATTGGTGGTTAATATTGAGATGTTACATCTAATCTTCTGGTAAGCACAATTATACTATAAATAACATAGATATATGAAATGTAACAAAATAACAAGAAATAATGTTATTTCAATTTAGAAGCAGAAGTAATAATACATAGAAATAGCATTACTACTATAATACAGAGAAATTTCCTCAAAATAGCTATATTAACTCATTAAACCAAGTAATTATAGCAGATCCAATACAGATTTGTAATTTAGAAAAATAGAAACAAAATTCAAAACCGTACACAATTGAAGGGAAAATACAACAAAATTTATGCTACTACACAATTCAAGTAGTAGGATGCTATACACAAATAGCAATACAAGTTTTACAAACCTGTATGCATAAGTTAACAAAGTTATGGAATGCTGCTAGAAACATAATTGTGTGCTCTAATCTAATGACATATACTTCATTCATAGAGAGAGAAAAAAACACAATATGGTAATAGAGTGGCATTACGGGCAATGAATTCCACATTCTTCCACAAATTGATGTTGCCCCTCCACTACCTTTGATTGTGGCTAAACTAACCACCTGTTAGGCTTGTCTCGATTACTGCAAAGGAGAAACCGCGGTTTAAAATTGGAGTAGTCCGATGCTACTAAATAACTTGGAGAATTGATTTATAAATATAAGTTGGTAGATACGTAACATCAACAATATCTTTTGTTAAAACAAAGTATGTGTCAAGTCATATGCGTACGCTACGTGTTGGGGATGAGGAGCTTGATCCGACCGCCATAACATAATAGTAGTATTAATGTCGAAGGTTGCAAACGAGGCCATGCAAACAGAATGATGCTCTCAAAATTACACTAGAGGATGCAAGTCAAGACAAGAACTGTTAGGATTGTCTCCATGTTGCAAAAGAGGAACGAGTGTTTGAAATTGAAATAATTCTATATTGCTAAATAAATTAGGATGTGTAGCTTGGTCTGATCACTGTTACATAAAACCAAACTCCTCCAATGTCGGCTCCATCCCGTTATCATCTCATCAACCATTGACATAGTCAAACCACTATCAACCAAAATCATCATCCAAAGTCACTCCCTATTTTAATGTCCCAAAACCATTGTTTTTGCATCAAAATTTGACACAAACACCCAAAGGTTCTTATAGCGAACTAAAATGAAGAATGTAAACTTTAAATGTGGAAATAGGCAGTAAAAAAGCAAGAGGTGCAAGAAGACAATAGTTTATAGTGGTTAATCGTTGAATGACCTACATCCACTTGGTAGTTTAAATATTTTCATTACTTAATTTGAGTGGTTACAAAGTTTGTATCAATAGTGAGATCTAAGCATACATAATATAAAAGGAGCCAAAAGATCCACTTCTCCCCAAGACAGCAGCTATTTATAGATAAATATAGGATCACATCGTTCTAAAAATATGGGAAAGATGCGAACTTTATATTAACAGAGTCATCATAATAAGATGAGACCAAGGTTGGGAAAAGGCATAGATCAGTATTGATCCCTAACCCTAAGGAGGATCGGTACCGACCCTTCTAGTCTTCGAGTCAAAGGGAGTGACCCCCTTAAAGTTTTTCCTTGCTTGTAATCTTCTCGATTTTGAAGATGATTTAGGTAATTGCCTTGTTATTTGAGAGACACAGAGGGATGTTGAATGAACTAGAGTTCCCAACTGGTATGCCACACATTTATACCTATCCAGAGCATGGATGAAGGTTGATCCTTTATTAAGTAAGTTCTCAGATGTTGTTCTATAGAGTTCGTTCAACCATGTCTCATGGTGATATCTGTGCTTTATGTATGTACCTTCACATCATCACTTTGGGCGAACCGCCTTGATTATCTCTAAGCTTTCCACTTGGATAGTTGAAAGTGGTCGGGCACAAAGGTCAAATGATATTTGTATCCCTAAGTGCATCTTATGGTAGACATGACGTGCTTTGAATTGAGATAAGCTTGAGATGTCGAAAAGGGCACCATATGGCTTTCGTGGATGGCCAAGATCTCTCAAATGAGTTGTATGTACCAAGGGATGTCCCATTTGAGATGGGATAAGAAGCTTGGTCGATCCTCGGTAGTGTAAGTATGCGACAACGACTTACCAGTGATTAACTTTGCTCGATTCCATTTCGCTTGTTGATTGAATTGTCCAACTTCAGTAATCTAGATTAGGCCTCCATCTAGATTTTTATAGGTAAATATCCAACCTCTTTCGATTCAAGAAGTTAGACATATGTCAATTGGCTTCTAAAATATTTAAACTTAAGTATGTCGGAGACGTGTACACGCTCACATGCATGTATGTAATATTGTGCAATACACTTAGAAATATACATGTATGAAATATATAACACATACACGAGTATGCACATATATGTATGCATGTATATGTGTTCTTTTGAACGTTGGTATTGATCCCTAGGAAAGGATCGGTAATGATTTAGTACTTGAGAGATTTTTAGAACTGGAGATATATGGGTTCGTGTATATACACATACCTCCACTGTCTCACCTTTCCACTTCACTCTAATTTATATCGAACTGACCTCAATCTCTATCTTCCACCATTAAACATTTTGACTCCATATAGAATTCCCAACTAGCTTTCACCACTCTATCCACCAGTTCGTCGTTTAACTTCGCTTGCCCAGCACATCGTCAACATATACTCCTTTTGAGTCGAGTCTATCTATGCTTGTAATTGCATAAATGGGTTACCTTATATAAACTATTTATGAGACTCATATTGTCATAGAGCAGAATGATGGATGCAAAGTCGAGGGGAATGAAATTAGAGGAGCCAATGTAGCTTGATATGGAAGAAGGTGATAAAGTGGAAAGGAAGAGGATGGTTTGGAGTACAGAAGAGAGGAAGAGAAACGAGGAAAGATGAATCAATTAAGGGAGGAAGAAGAAAGCAGATTGCACGAAAAAAAAGGTAATCAAATCGGCCATGCGGACGGGGTCAGTGGAGGGATCAAATCAATAGGACTTAGAGTGGAAATTTTGTATGTGTAAGGATTATGTAAGATCCCTATACACAGTGGTTTGTCCTTTCATTTCCTTCAATCTTTGGAACTTGCATAAGATCATGGGCAATGCACATAGGAAAAATATCACAAGCATGGGAAACTCTAAACTTGAATATTCAACTTTGAACATTGCCTATAGGAATAAGGCATACACCACAAACATTGGGATACATGATTCGAAACACAAAACCTTAAATGTCAATACCCGGTCTTGAAACTTAATAGAATTCCACAATCGTTTCTCAAAAAACGGGTGAGATAGTCATCGATGATGGTCGCTTTGGTTGAAATCTTAAACTCACAATCACTTATAGTTAAATTATTGAATTGAACACACCTGCACGACACTGCATACACTACACTAGTTTACATTATGCACATAGAGCACAAGTTAACTGCTCTAGCTATAATTATTTGTTGTGTTTAGCAGTTGATGAAGTTAAGATGCTCCGACCGTACAAAAGCCATTAGAGCTGAAGAATCAGAATATTCTTTTACATATCACGATTCTGACTTTTAGTCTAGTACAATAACGACTTTAGGTAGACTCACCCAAACTCATTAGGTAAACCAACCCAGAGGGTCGCAGTTGATTCAGAATACCCTATCCCTTTAAGTGACTGAAGAAGCGGTGGTAAAGAAATCATTTCTTGAGCTTTAGATACACTAGAAGGAGTTGTGATTCTGGAAGATGCGAATAATTCATGACATTAACAATTGATGAACCAATGCTGAGAAGAATTTGTGACAAGCATAACATCCCATTTAAAGAAGTGTGAGTTCCGAGACATGAAGATAAGGATCATATGCCTTTGGAGGGGTAAACTTCAAGATATATATATATATATATATATATGTGTGTGTGTGTGTGTGTGTAAAAGAATTTTCACATCCTTTTCACATTTTAATGGCGGAGGCGTGGAAATCCTCGCATTTCCTGCTGAAATCTTCCTCTTCTACAAATCTAAATCGCAATCCTTCCAAATTCTTCAAATCAGAGCACAAATGTGAAATCGGATTTGGATAAGCTCAAGTTTATACCACTATCTTCAAACAGGGTTATTATTCCCGAAAGTATTTTTAAATCATCAGCAGAGATTTGGCATGATACTGTTGCTCTTCATCCTATTGAATTCAGACTCTCGATGGTGAAGTTAAAGGACTACATTCGTAAGGTATGGAAGCCGAAGGGTAATTTCGTAGATCATATTGTTTCGGGATTCCATTTTGCTGTGCAATTCGAGATTTCTGATGACTCATGGAGGTTTTAAAATCCTATACTCATTCTTATTACGGGAATTTTTTAATGGTGGAGAAATGGTATCCAGGGTATAATTTTGAGAATTTCTCTTTTGAAAAGGTTCGGATCTGGATTAAATTGCAAAAGCTAGATATGAAATTATGGTTGAATGGTGCTCTGTCAATGATAGCAAGCTTCATAGGTGAGTCGATCTGTATTGATACTAATACTGTTACTAAAAGAGTAACCAGATTTGTTAGAATTCTTATTGCCATTGATTTTGCAAGTAATTTGTTTGATAAAATTCCAATTCAACTTTATAATGGCATTCAAAAGGATTTATTGGTGGAATATGAATTTGTTCCTCCTCGTTGTGATTCATGTAAAAATTTTGGACATGATTCTCTGGTTCATGAATTAGAAACAGATTCTGCATGGGTTAATAAAAATAATAATGAAGCATCTACTTCAAATAGTATGGATCATCAGGCTTCAAATGGTATAAATCATCAGGCTTCTATTGGTTCTCTTGGTAAAGGCACCGATTTAGATTTTTTAAATGGTGAGCTCCCTCCAAATATTATTCCAGCTGATCTCAGTCATATTGCTGACAGTATAAGAGAGGACAGTGAATGATGAAAATCGAGATGTTTCAGATGGGGTTAATAAAAATGAATAATATATGGCACATCTGAATGGTAAAAGTCAATCCACTTCTGTTGCTCCTTCTAAAAGATCTTTAAGGAGCTCAACAGTGATTAAATGACAATTTTAAGTTGGAATGTTAGGGGGATGAATTCTCGACATCGAATGCATGATGTTTTATCCCTCTAACGAAATCCAAGTCAACATTCGTTGGCTTGGTAAAGAATAAACTAAACCCTGGAAATTTGAGTGTGTTTAGAAAGTTGTTGCCAAATAATTGGGATTTAGTACCGCAGCATCCATCTAATTTTTCTGGTAGAATTCTCATTGCTTGGAATATTGATGTTTGGTCAATTAGTCTGATATCTTCTTCAAATCAACATGTTACTTTACAAGCCAATAACAAGGGAGGTTTATTCATTTGCATTTCTATTATATATGCGAGCAACAGTTATAGTGAAAGACAGGTTCTATGGCATCGCATAATGCAAGAGTCAATTCTGTGCAGTGATGAGTGGATTCTCATGGGAGATTTCAATAATGCAACATCTCCAATTGATAAAAAAAGGTGGTCTTCCAATACCTTTCCAGCGATTGAGAGCTTTTAACAATTGTTTATCCCAAGCAGGACTCATAGAAATCAAAGCTATAGTTTTCAACTACACGTGGAGAAGAAAAGGTATAGCTAATCATTTAGATAAATTTTTTGTCAACCATGAATGTTTGAGGAAATTCAGTGATATGAAGGCTATATCATTATCTCAATTGTCAATTGATCACAATCCTATATTGCTCGATTTAATTGTAACTTCCTCATCTAAAGGTTTTCCTTTTCGTTATTCTAATGACTAGTGCTTTAAAGAGGGTTATTATAACTGTATTTCTAAAGGATTGCAAGTATATGCTTGGGGATTTCATAGCTACATCTTTCAACAGAAACCGAAAGGTTGCAAAGCAGAGTTAAAACAGTGGAATAAGATAAGACCCAGAGATAATGCACTCTTATTAGAAGCAGAAAAAAGATTTAGTGAATTAGAAATTGCAGTTGATAAAGAACCTAAAAATGTAGATTTGTGTGACTTATTTTTGGAGGCTAAACATCAATTATCTATTCAAAGGCATATTAAACTATGGAATTATAAACAGAAGACTAAGGTTTCATGGCTGCAAGAAGGTGACACTAACTCGAAATTTTTTCACTCAAAAATGTCTGCAAGAAGGCATGGAAATAATTTGAAAGCTCTCATAAACTCTGAAGGAGAATTGTTGTATAAGAAAAATGAAGTAAAGAATGAAGCCATCAATTTCTTTAGTTCTTTATTCAATGGCGATCTGTCTGTCGATATGCCTTTTTTTCAATCATCATACACAATTAATCAGAGAGGAAAGTAGGACCTGATGCGTGAAATTTCTTTGGACGAAGTTAGAAAAGCAGTTTTTTCAATACAAGATTACTCAAGTCCTAGTCCGGAAGGTTTTAATTCGAAATTCTTCAAATTGCAATGGGATGAATTGAAGAATGATTTATTAGCAGCAGTTCGAGACATTTTCAGGTCAAGTAAAATCCCTAAAGGATGTAATCACACTTTCATTTCTCTCATTCCTAAAATTGGAAGACCCAGTGATATTTCTCACTATCGTCCCATATCATGTTGCAATGTTTACTATAAAGTTTTTGGTAAAATTCTTTGCAATAGGGTTAAGTGGTTTCTGCCTTATCTAATTTCACCAAATCAGTGTGCGTATATACCTTCAAGGTACATTGGTGACAATATTTTACTTGCTCACGAACTTATTAGAAATTTTAAAAAACAAGGAGTCAATAAATTTTGTGTCAAAGTTGATCTCCACAAGGCTTATGATAAAATTAGTCGTGAATTCATATGTCATATCATGAAAATTATGGGTTTTCCAATAAATTTTATAAATGTCGTTTATGAATGTATTTCAACCCCTACTTTTTCTATAATGATGCAAGGTGTTCCCAAAGGTTTTATATCATCTAATCGAGGCATACGACAAGGTGATCCGTTGTCACCATATTTGTTTTCAATAGCGATGGAGTTTTTCACCTTTTTCATGAATGAAGAGGTGTCAAAGAGGGCTTTTCTTCCTACACATGTTTTGGATCCAATTGTAACACATCTGCTATTCGTTGATGATCTAATGGTCTTTGGAAAGTGTTCGAATGCATGTGCCACTTCTCTCAAATCTGTTTTTGACAAGTTAGAGAAACGTTGTGGATTGTCTGTGAGTGTGCTGAAAACAAAGGTATATTTTTGTATGCGTCTAATGTTGTTGAAATTGCCAATATTTTGGGTGTAAGCACTGGGCAACTTCCAATTAAATATCTTGGTGTTCCTCTTTGACAATTAAATATCATAGAGTTCAGAATAGCTTGCAAGCTTGGGATATTAAATTTCTTAGTTTCACGGGGCATGCAGAGCTAATATAATCAGTGATAACTCCAATGGTACATTATTGGTTGTTTATTTATCAGCTTCCGGAGTTCATAATTGAGAAACTTAACATGATGTGTGCGGATTTTTTTTTTGGGGAAATTCTAAGCACAAAGTCAAGTGGGAAATTTTGTGTTCTCCAAAGCAGGAAGGAGGTATTGGACTAAAATCATTTAAAGATTTGAAGAAAGCATCTTGTATTAAACTTCTTTTGAAATTCTTTACGGACTCATTGTTGTGGAGCAGATGGATGGCTACAAAGTATTGTAGAGTAATTTTTTTTGGCAAATGAGTATAGATAATAATTCATCATGTACATGGAAATCTTTGTGCAGTTAAGATCAAATGGCAGGCAAATGTTCAATAAGGTGATTCATGATGGCACATCTACATCCTTATGGTTCAACCATGGATAAATGGAAAATGTCTAGTTGATCTAACTGGTATTTCTAGGGTTCAAACTCTTGGAAATCAATTTGAAAGTGTTGCTGCTATTCTCAAAAATGGAAAATTATGTGGTAATCTTCATGCTGGAACTAAGGAGATTCAACAACTTGTTGATGATGTAGAGTTAGTAGTAATGCCAGAGCTGATCACTACGAATGGTTTGAAGGAGGAGAGTTTAGTTTTCACAAAGTATGGGATGAAATTAGAAATGAACTTCTAGTTCAGGAATTTTTTCAAAGTAGTGTGGCATTCAAAGAATTCAAAGAGCATGTCTTTTATTACATATCTTGCGGCTATTGACAGACTGAGTACTAAAGATAGACTAATCAGATTTGGCATCATTGATGATCCTAGATGCGTTCTGTGCAATTCTGGTGAAGAAACTTTATGCATTTGTTTTTGCTTGTCAGTATTTAAGTTATATCTGGAGGCAAATTAAGATAAAACTTGGTATAGCAGTCAATGTAAATGGATCTTTGCGAAAAGAAGCTTCGGAAATTTTACAAGTGTTTAAGGAGAAAGATCAGTTGAAGGATGTTGGGTGTGCTGCTTTATCTACAACTGTGTATCATCTCTTGTTAGAAATAAATTCTTGTCTGTTCAATAATCATTCAGTGTCTAAAGAAGTTAATTAAATTGTTTATTATTCAGAAAGAGATTGGTTACTTGGTAAGAGTTAATGGAAGCAAGACATGCAGATCAGTTTTTAATGAAGAATTTTTACAAAGATGGGGTATTGAGTTGAAGGATACTGGCTGAAGTGTTGAATATGTGCAGAATTGGAGTTGCTAAAGTTTGTTATATTGTATTTCAATTTGTTTTCTTTACTTCAGGTCAAATTGTATTACGGTTTTATTGTTATTTGTTTGAGTTGCGAGTTTCTTGTACTGTTAATATATGAACTTTATATGCACTCTTTTTCCTTGTTGTCGCACCCACTTAGGTTAGGAGGGCACAAGGTTTTAATGAGGCATATAAACAAAGTATATGATTGGTTATTGCAATAAAGTGAACCAATTTTCAAATATATATATATATATATATATATGTGTGTGTGTGTGTGTGTGTGTGTGTGTGTGTGTGCGCGCGCGCTCGCGCTCGTACTCAAATGGAAGCATCTCGCCATTCAACTTGTTTATCTATGATATGCTATATTACACGAGATTAGCTCCCATGCAATTATATATGGATAGTTATGCGTTTCAACTTGGGATTTATATGCTTTTCTTTGTGAACATTTATCATAAGCCAACAGAAGAAGACATCAGATATATTTTCAATTTCAAACGACATAGTAGTTTTCCATCTCTGACTTTCCTTGAGACTTCACCAAATGCGTCATTACCAAAGCTTGGAACAAGCTAAGTAATTTCAAGCATGACCTGTTTTATATTCATTTTCCTCGCATTTTCGTGAGGCATTGGATTAAAGGACGTAAATGTTGTATTCACTTACTTAAGTTTTTTCACATTAATCAAGCCATAATTCTCTACTATTTAGACTTTTGAGTTATGCAGGCAATCCAAAGAGATCCGTAAGACAAGAATATGGAAATGTTATGGAAACTTTAAAGGCGATAGTTGCACTACATCGGGATGTGAATTTCTAATCTCTGATGACCTCCTTTGTGCTTTTTATTCATTAGACGACGATCGAATGATTGCGATGGTAGTAAATACGAAGAGGAGGTCATAGCAGAAGTAATAGGAGAAGAGGAAGAACAAGGTGTGGCAATGTCTACCTTGTTATACCTTCAGTCGCCAGTCAGGAAGAAGAAGGGGTTCAAGATGACATCGAAGGTGAAGAGGCAATCGACAACTGTGGTGCTAGAAACGAGGTAGATTATCCATTGTTCGAAATTTGTGTGAATTATTAAAATATTTGAATAAGTGTATGAGTGGCTCCTTATTGTGAATAGTCCCACATCATGGGATTATATGAAAGAAGCAAGTATTTATACTTGTTTCTAAGAAGCTTTGATGGGGCCTTGGGGCTCCCAATACATGCTTTGTTGTGAGGAGGGAGCTCATGCATCATGACCACCATACACGCGCGCGCGACCGACCGACCGACTCGACACGGCCCGGTTCAGTTTGGTATTGGGCTTGGGCTTGGGGCCTTGGCTATGTGGTGTAGACACTTATATTTTTGGTCCAGAAAACACTGCATTTTTCGAACCTGTTTTTTTTTTTTAAATCCGGATATTTCTGAACCGACTTTAATATGAAGCGGTAAAAATTTTGACCAAGTATTTCGCAGATCCTATTTTCTTCCACTGACCAGTATTTTCGAATAACCTTATCCTCGTCTATATATTATCATCAGATCAGACGAGATCCATATAGAAAAAAATTCTGCTTTTCTCTTCCTCCGCCATTAAAAATATTCTTAAGAAATTTTCGAGCAGTTAAAAATCAGAAAGTGCAAATCTGCACTGGTTTGTTTGTGCAAAGCAAATCAGTTATTACTTTCGGAGAGGCTGTTTTATCCTAGAGGCGGCGGCGAAAGTACGAACTGGTTTTGCACCACCGGCCAGATCGCCGAATCGTCTTCAAGAAAGCGACAGAGTACGTGACTCAACCATTTGTTTCCTAACAAATTGAAGATGATTAGAAACAATGGCTTCGACAACAACCATAGATGATGCTGCTCCTTCCTCTGCATTCCAGATTCCATTGGTGACTGCTGCCCCGTTTCGTTTCGAGGGTCTGCACTTCAAACGATGGCGTCAGAAAATGGAGTTCTACCTGACGATGAGAAAGGTGGCTACTTCTCTGACCACCGACAAACCACAGCTGCCAGACAAGCCTGACGGAGCTGATGAAGCGCAAATGACATCCTGGACTGAACAATCAAAGCAGTTGCAGAGCTGGACTGAACAGGATTATTTGTGCAAGAATTTTATTCTGAACGGATTGAGCGATGATCTGTATGATTACTACAACTCAGAAGACAAGACAGCAAAGCAGATCTGGGAAGCGCTGCAGAAGAAATACGATACAGAGGAGACAGGGGCGAAGAAGTATGTTGTGAGCCGCTATCTGAAGTACCAGATGACAGACGATAGGTCAGTAGAGATGCAGTCTCATGAGCTGCAGAAAATAGCTCATGAGATCATCTCCGAAGGTATGGTTTTAGATGAACAGTTTCAAATTGCTGTTATTATTGACAAACTGCCCCCGGTTGGAAAGACTTTAAAAATTTCTTACGGCATAAGACTTAGGAATTTTCCTTAGAGAGTTTGATCACTCGCCTTCGCATTGAGGAGGCAGCACGCAAACAGGACCAGAAAGAGGAAGTGTTGTTTGTTTCAAACAACAACACTAAAAAGACCAAACCCGCAGTTCTGAAACCAAATCAGAAGTCTTTCAAGAATCATAACAGACGCAACAAACAGAATGGGAATTCGCAAGGAAACCCAAAAGGACAGCAAAAACCAGCCCAAAAGAATGACTCTGGACAGTTGTTTCTATGTTACAACTGTGGAAAACCAGGTCATATGGCACGAAAGTGTTGGAACAAGCCTAGCTCTGTACCACAGGCTAACTTGAATGAAGAGGAGCCTCTTATGGCTATGATTACTGAGATTCACCTTGTTGGTGGATCAGAGGATTGGTGGGTAGACACTAGTGCTTCTCGCCATGTCTGCTATGATCGTGCTATGTTCTCCACATACACGGCTGCTGAAGATCAGAAAATGTTGCTGGGAGATTCTCACACCACTAAAGTTGCAGGGGTTGGAAACATGGAGATCAAGTTTACCTCTGGAAAGACTGTGATCCTCAAAGATGTTTTGCATACTCCAGAGATGAGGAAGAATCTGGTTTCTGGCTATCTCCTTAATAAGGCAGGGTTTACTCAATTTATTGGGGCTGACTTGTATACCATTGTGTATAAGGGAAACTTTGTAGGAAAGGGTTATGCTTGTGAGGGAATGTTCAAATTAAATGTTGAATCTAATAAAGTGAATAATTCTGCTTATATGTTGTGTGATTTTAATGTTTGGCATTCTAGATTATGTCATGTTAATAAGCGAATAATTCATAACATGAGCACTCTAGATATGATACCTAAGATAGCAGAATCTGAATCTGATAAATGTGAATTCTGTACATAAGCAAAAATCACAAAGAAACCTCACAAGTCTGTTGATAGAGAAACTGAACCCTTAGACTTGATTCATTCTGATATATGTGAACTTGATGGTACTTTGACTAGACATGGACATCGCTATTTTACCACTTTTATCGATGATTGTTCTAATTTCACATATGTATATCTTATGAAAAATAAAAGTGATGCTTTTGAAATGTTTAAAACATTCAAAACTGAAATTGAGAATCAAGTAAACAGAAAAATTAAGAGACTTCGTAGTGATAGAGGAACAAAATATGAATCTAATTCAATTCTGGACTTCTATAAATTACATGGTATTGTACATGAGAGAACTGCACCCTATTCACCTGAAATGAACGGTAAAGCTGAAAGAAAAAATAGGACTTTTACCGAATTAGTAGTGGCCATCCTACTAAATTCTGGTGCAGTAAAACATTGGTGGGGGGATATTTTATTGACTGTATGCTATGTTCTGAATAAAATCCCCAAATCTAAGAATAAAATTTCACCTTATGAAATTTTAAAGAATCATAAACCCAATGTCTCGTACTTTAGAACTTGGGGTTGTTTAGCATATGTTCGCATTCCAGACCCTAAGAGAATAAAATTGGCAAGTAGAGCATATGAATGTGCATTTATAGGCTATGCTATTAATAGCAAAGCATACAGATTTTATGATCTAAATGCACATAATATAATTGAATCAAATGATGTCGATTTTTATGAAACTAAATTTCCTTTTAAGTTAAGGAATAGTGGGGGCACATCAAGTACGCCTATTAGAACAGAACTTGATAAAAGTTCTGAAGTTGAACCTAGAAGAAGTAAAAGAGCAAGAACCGTAAAAGATTTTGGTTCGAATTTTAGCGCTTTTACTATAGAGGAGGATCCCTTAAACCTCCAAGAGGCCTTATCTTCAATAGATGCTGATTTCTGGCGAGAGGCTATAAATGATGAGATGGATTCTCTTGAATCCAATAAGACTTGGCATTTGACAGATTTACAACCTAGTTGTAAATCGATAGGCTGTAAATGGGTACTTAAAAAGAAACTAAAACCTGATGGTACTATAGATAAATACAAAGCAAGACTAGTAGCTAAAGGTTTTAGACAAAAAGAAAATATAGACTTCTTCGATACTTTTTCACCTATAACCAGAATAACATCCATTCGGGTATTAATCTCACTTGCTTCCATTCATAATTTACTGATACACCAAATGGATGTTAAAACTGCCTTTTTGAATGGTGAATTTGACGAAGAAATTTATATGGACCAGCCTGAAGGATTTGTAGTACATGGTCAAGAACATAAAGTATGCAAATTGGATAAATCATTATATGGTTTAAAACAAGCACCTAAGCAATGGCATGAAAAATTTGATAACTTAATCATTTCAAATGGTTTTAAAGTTAATGAAAGTGACAAATGCATTTATTACAAATATGAGAATGACATTTGCACTATTATATGCCTTTATGTAGATGACCTACTCATCTTTAGGTCAAAAATTCATGCCATAAACTCAGTCAAATCCTTATTAAGTGCCAATTTTGATATGAAAGATCTAGGTGAGGCGAGTGTAATCCTTGGTATTAAAATTACTAGGTCAGAAAAGGGAATTTCTTTGGATCAGTCTCATTACATTGAGAAGATACTAAAGAAATATAATTACTTTGACTGTAAACCTGCATGTACACCATACGATCCAAGTGTAAAGTTATTTAAGAACACTGGTGAAGGTGTAAGACAGTCTGATTATGCGAGCATCATTGGCAGCCTTCGGTATGCCACTGATTGTACTAGACCCGACATTGCCTATGTCGTGGGATTATTGTGCAGGTTTACCAGTAGACCTAGTATAGAGCACTGGCATGCTATTGAAAGGGTCATGAGATACCTTAAACGAACTATGAACCTTGGATTACATTATGAAAAGTTTCCAGCTGTACTTGAAGGATATTCAGATGCAGACTGGAATACTATATCTGATGATTCTAAAGCGACCAGTGGCTATATATTTAGCATCGCTGGAGGAGCTGTTTCTTGGAAATCCAAGAAACAGACTATTTTGGCTCAGTCTACTATGGAGTCTGAGATGATAGCACTAGCAACAGCTAGTGAAGAAGCAGAGTATTTGAGAAATCTGCTAGCTGAGATTCCCTTATGGGAAAAACCGATACCGGCTGTGTTGATACATTGCGATAGTACCGCGGCTATTGCAAAAGTTCAGAACCGTTATTATAATGGTAAGAGACGACAAATATGTCGTAAGCACAGCACGGTTAGAGAGCTACTTTCTACAGGTACCGTTAGAGTAGATTACGTACGTAGTGAAGAAAATTTGGCAGATCCTTTGACGAAAGGACTGTCAAGAGAGAAAGTCCATAATTCTTCTAAAAGAATGGGACTATTTCCCTTAGATTGTTGAGTCACACACAATGGTAACCCGACCTAAATGAATGGAGATCCCAAGAAATAGGTTCAATGGGTAAAAACAAGTTGTGTAGTGATAGAAGTTGAACATGCTATTTAACAAACTAAGAAGCATGTATTCCTGAAGTGATAGAGGATGAGTTAATAGAAACTCTTAATGAGATCTATACTCTATTTGGAGTGGAGTACCTACCTTCAGGAGTACTCTTGATAGACTCACCTATGTGAATGTGGAAATGAGGCCGTTTCCTATGGAGTTTTGGGCAAAACTTCTAGAGCGTTCACTAAACTGGGATAGACGTGCATGGCCATAAACGCACGGGCTTATTTGATTGCACTATAGAAAAGATTGTGTGTGGTTTGATGTCAGGAATAGAGTTCAAGATTACGTGTCACTCTAGTAAAAACTGAATCTTACTCACTATGCAAATTTTCAAGTCGGATGACACCTTTGTTTATGCACAGTCTTATGTTTTTTAGAAACTGCTCGATAATATTTTAAAAATTCAAGTGGGGGATTGTTGGAAATTTGTGTGAATTATTAAAATATTTGAATAAGTGTATGAGTGGCTCCTTAATGTGAATAGTCCCACATCATGGGATTATATGAAAGAAGCAAGTATTTATACTTGTTTCTAAGAAGCTTTGATGGGGCCTTGGGGCTCCCAATGCATGCTTTGTTGTAAGGAGGGAGCCCATGCATCATGACCACCACACACGCGCGCGCGACCGACCGACCGACTCGACTCGACCCGACCCGGCCCGGCTCGGTTCGGTTCGGTATTGGGCTTGGGCTGTGGGCCTTGGCTATGTGGTGTAGACACTTATATTTTTGGTCCAGAAAACACTGCATTTTTCGAACCTTTTTTTTTTTAAAAAAATCTGGATATTTCTGAACCGACTTTAATATGAAGCGGTAAAAATTTTGACCAAGTATTTCACAGATCATATTTTCCTCCACTGACCAGTATTTTCGAATAACCTAATCCTCGTCTATATATTATCATCAGATCAGACGAGATCCATATAGAAAAAAAAATCTGCTTTTCTCTTCCTCCGCCATTAAAAATATTCTTAAGAAATTTTCGAGCAGTTAAAAATCAGAAAGTGCAAATCTGCACTGGTTTGTTTGTGCAAAGAAAATCAATTATTAATTTCGGAGAGGCTGTTTTATCCTAGAGGCGGCAGCGAAAGTACGAACTGGTTTTGCACCACCGGCCAGATTGCCGAATCGTCTTCAAGAAAGCGACAGAGTACGTGACTCAGCCATTTGTTTCCTAACAAAATTATCCATCTACTGTACGACCCTTTATGGTGGTCAAACTCAAGAAAGGGAAGACTACTAAGCGTGCATTTGCCACCTTCAATGCCAAAAAAAGTGTGCTACACTGCATTGAGGAGTTATTCAAGGGGTTCGATGATGTTCCACTCGAGACCATAATGTTCAATTTTGATAATGTTAATATGCGTAGCTTCTTCCCAAGTTTGGATGTATAACGACTCACGTTTTGACCGCTTCAAATCGGTGATTAAACAAGTTCAAAACGTCCAAATGAGAGATTGTTACGGGTAGTTACACAATAGACAGAAACAAAATGATCTTTCATTAATACAACGACGTTTTTTACATCAAAGTTACATAAAATAAACCAAAGTACAATAAATATGCAATGGAAACATAATTAAAGCTCAGCGGAAGAAATAACTAAAGTACAACGGAAGAATACGAATGCTCCCATATAATAGCTCCAGCCTTAATCCAGAACCTGATCTATATAGAATGACTCCAAACTATCTGCAAAACCAAAACTACTAGGCAGCCCGTGCGTAAAATATGGGAACCTAGAGCTTAGTAAAGGAACAATAAACTCCAGGTCAGTTATGGGACTGGTATGAGTACTAAAAACAATTATTTCTAGGTTTATTTTAAAGTTAGTTAAATCTTAATACAACACTGTATAAACACAGAACGTGTTTTTCTCTTACAAATACCAGTGCAAAAAATTCACAATGCTTTTTAAAAAATGAAGCTACCATAAGGTCTCGTGGAACACACAAAATGTAAATGCAGACATGGGCGAGGTTTCTTCTTATGATAAGTAAAAAAAATTGATATGTGAAAGTCCTCTGATATTATTATTAATGCATAATGTGAAAAATTATTTCGCAAATAAATGTATCAATCCTAGCTAGCATAGGTACCATGTACTATGATGATATATGTTATACAACTGAAATTGTATAGGTACATAGTGAAGAGTTGGATTTCCAACAAATGACTAGGCTAAGGTACTTCTTTATCCGATGAGTACATCTAGAGGGATGTCTTGAGAACCATCTGGCTCTATACTAACACAAGGTCAGGTTATCCCTTAATTGATAAATTAGGGCATATTTGAGTATGCCATCTCCCAGTTGTTACTAACCTTTAATAGGGGCCCCGCAACATCAACATCTACATAAGTAGAAGTTGCCATATAGTAATACCTGGGCTTTATACAATGTACGCTTTTTATCTAAAAGGAAATGACATACCCATATCCATGTTGCATTTTTTCCTGTTTTGGCCATTTCAGAGGTGTGAGGCTTGTCAAAGTCTCGTTACACAAAGCTACGTTTAACCAAGCCACGCTTTGATCATCAAAAGCTCAATCACTTAGTATGCCACACTGTCATTTCCTAACATATAATTGATAATCACTAACCATATCACCTTTGAGCTCGTACGTCTGAAAGGAGGGTGTTAAGCTAAGAGAAAATATTCTCTGCCACCAACAAAATAATGTTTAGTAAAGATCAACAAATATTACAAAATAAAATGTCACACACACATCCATACAAGTTTGTTCTAGTTCTGAATGAAACCAAAGGCGCTTTATTCCTCATCCATTAAAGGACAGAAGCCCTTGCAAATCCAAATATCTTTAAGTACTTTGGAATCACTGCTATAAGTAATCTCGTTCGTATAGCAGCCCAACTGAGACATCAATAAGCAATCCTTCTATGTAAAGAGTTTTGGTCTTTTGCCATCGTCTTCAAAATCTTTATTTGCTCCATTTCATTGTATCATTATTCAAAAAAAAAATTGGATAGAAATATGATCCCGTTCTTTCCGAATAACGAGTATTATTTTAAAACCATATGGACTTATACAGGATTCTAGTTAAGACTCTTTTAAATTTATATTGGTGAATCAAACTCTTGTTAACTCTCAATCTTTTATTCTTTAATAAAAACTCTATTGATTAAACTTTTAAATCCAAAAGCCTATTGCTTAAAATCTTTAAATCAAAACTTAACATTGGTTCCTTCTAACTCTTATTCCAATTATATCTTAAAAGATTTAATTCCATAAATTTCCCATTCTAAAACATGTCTTTTAAACCAATGATAATTAAGTCTAAAAAAATCTCAATAATCATTCAAAAATTCTATATCATGATTCTTTAATTCTTACCTTTGCTTCCCTTTTAAACCCATCTCTAAATCAAAATCATTAAACATCGTTTTAATTAATCTTTACAAATTCGTAATCCTTTTTTAATTTCCAAACCATAACTTAATCTTTTAACGGGATTAAAGAATGAAGTTTTTTAAGACGCCATTCACAACAAACCAAAAACCAATCGATAGTGAATGTAAAATTCAAATAAAAATGATATCAACTTATATTCAATACTAATTCTCGTAATCAACGAATACTACAAATGGAATAACGATATAAACATCTTTCAAATTCCTCAAATAGTATACGTTTAAACAAAGAAATTCAATATCAAATATGCAAGAATTATTACCATCCAAATCTAATTTATTTAAATTTGGAAAACTTTTACCTAAATCAAAAGATTTATCAAGCATACCTTTTAAACAACATTTATATTTGATAAACCAAATAACTTAAACTTGTTAGGTTAAGGATGAGGTTATTAAAGACATCGTCCATAACAACCCGAAACTAGTTGATATTAAATATAATATTTAGATAGAAATCATATCAGCTCATATTCAATATCAACTCATGTATTCAATAAATACTACAAGCAGAATAACGGTGTATCCATCTTTAAAATTCCTCGAATAGTATGAGTTTCATCTACGGTATTAATATCAAATATACAATGATTATTTCCAACCTAATATGATAAATTGAAATTGGAAAACTTTAGATTGTTTAAATTAAATTTTCAAAACATCGTTTCACCATATTTGGTTAATTAGGCTGAAAAAACCCAAAATAAAATTATAGTTCAAAACTACATATTTCTTACCCAAAACACTTTAAAATTATTTTTTATGATTTATCATAAGTTTTCCATATTTTTAATAATTTTCATAAAACTATTTATATTGGTTTCCAATTACGGTTACTGAACTGCTAAACCGCAATTTTATTTAAAATTTGTTTTAAATATAATTGAAAATCTATAAATTGAAATCCAAAAATTATTTTTCTATTTGAAAGCTATTGTCATTAAAAATAAAGTTTTTCGTTTAAGGTAAATTTGATTTTTAAATCACATTAGTTATAAGAATTTAAAGTTTATAGTTGAAATTCGCGAACTGCCGCAACGTGACAAGCCCTATTCAGACCATTTTAAAATTTCGAATTAAAATTAGTCTAATTTACTTCAAATATTTTTATAAACTCGATAAAACATATATATATACACACACTCGTTTAAAAGCAATATTTTCAAATTTCAATTTTAAATCAAAATTGAATATTTAATTCTTATAATATTAATATAATATTATTATTTTTCAAAATTAAATATTTTATAATCCAAACTTAGCAGAAACCAAATTAAACGTTAAATAAGGTTAGCGAAATAATTGATTCGAGTTTTAAACATCATTTATATATCAAATTCAGATTCAATTTTTAATTTAATATTCAAAATTGATTTTGAATTTAACAAGACATTTTGAAATAAAAACTTCTTCAAAATCATTTCCACATTTACAAAAGTTATTCATAAACACTTTAATTTCATTTCCATTCAATTTCAGATAAAAATTCCAACTTCCGTTTTTATGCCTTATTTCACTCAAATGAATAAAATATTCATTTATATTTCCCAAACTAATCGAGACTTAACCAATACCCAAACAATTCTATATATGTGAGTGTAGTGTGTAAGAAAACATGATGTTGGAGAATGGAGTTTTGATGAAAACAACCTTATTTCAATATTAATTGATTATAAAATATATACTAACATCTTTATCTAGAATATACATACATATATATGTGCAGGATTTTTATACAGGATTTAAATATTGAAGATTATGCAGTTTTAGAGTTCCAAGAGATTCAGAATTCAAGAAAGATTCAAGACTTATGAGTTATCAAGTTTTCAAGAGTTCAAAACAAATATAGTAATAGAGTCTAGTTTATATGTAAGACTCTAAATAACACTCCAGGTTCAAATTCAAATTCTGTTTTTCAAATTCTAATTTTTAAAATTCAAATTCTAATTTCAAATTGTTTTTCTATCTTACTTATGATTTCAAATATAAGTTTTAAGTTTAATATATAAATTTATATAGTTATATAGTTTTATATCTTTATAGTTTTATAGTTATATAGTTTTAAACTTTATACATTTATAAATATGTTCATATAATATATTACTATGATTTCATATGGTTTTATACTTTAGAATACTCATTTATATCACTAAGTTTTAATTCAAGAATTTCCTAAATAATATATACGATTAAACACTTGAAAAATAATTTTAAAAATAAAAATTAAGGCACATATGTCGACATGCAACTGTCAGAAATTCAATTTTCAAAGGAAGTGTCTTTTCACCATTTGTAACGTTCCAGATGCGTTGCAATCTGTCAAATCTTATAAATAGGGGTTGATTTCGAATTTTTTGATATATCTTCTTCGCCCCTCTTCTTCCCACATTATTCTTTATCATCGTATTGATTTCTACACTTCTACTTTGTCGATTTCTACTCTAATTATACAAAACTTCTTCTCTTCTCACTCTCTTTCCATTACTTTTTCAATTGAAGTGCTATTGAAGAGTTATAGGGTTGTTGTAATCATTTGGTAAGTGTCTCGGAAAGGGTGTGTTCCTTGTAGCCCTGAAATCAAGGAAATAGAGAGGTGTTAGCCTTGTAGCTGTGGAATCAAGGGTGTTTGGAGTGGTATTAACCTTGTAGCCAGGAAATCAAGGGGATTGTACTTGGATATTGATAGTAATAAAACTCTGTGCAATCCAGCATTGTGTGGGACTGGACGTAGGAGTAATCCGAACGAACATAAAATCCGTTGCGTTCATTCTCTGCATTTTATATTTATCTGTTTCTGTGTTTGTGTTTGATTCTGCGCCTGTGATCATCTCTTTTGCGTGTGATTCATATAGTAGATCATTTAAGTTTAAGATTTCTGTAAATTCCTTAGAAACACTACTCAACCCCCTTTAGTGTTAGTCTTTCCTTAAGATCCACATTCGGCATTCCCTAACACATAATAGCAGTCACATCAACCATTCATGTACATCAAAATATTTATAAAATAAGCATTATAACACTTAACGGTTATATGTACATGAATAATAATAATAATAATAACTGTAATAAACATCCATCAACCACGAAGCAACCATAGAAATCACAAATCAACCAATACATAATCAAGTTATGATTATAACTAATTACCCATACTTAAACAAAGAAGTTTTAACTATAAATATTCCAAATAGATGTTCTTACCGAGTTTTTTATCGTTGAAGCACGGATAAGTGTCAATTTAAATTAAACAAATGTTTAACTTAAATAAAATTTCCAGCTAGCTCTAAACGTTCCAATTCTAGATCCACCACGATGTATTCGGCGCTGTGATTTCCATGCATTTTGTTTTGCTCCGATCTTGTGAACGTATGAACCTGCAGTCACTGTTACAAGTTTTAATTGATTTTAATTAACTTAAATTAACTAATATAACTTACTTAACACTAATCACATAATAAACTTAATTAACAATAATTAGTTTACCTCTAAATCAAGTCTCCACCACGTTTAATATTTCACTGTTGCTCGTTCCCGAAAAGCGCCCAGCGCACCATCCTCCACCTCGCTTGCCACCGACCATCGGAGCCATAACCGACCCCACCAGCGTCTTCCCTTCTACATGCAGATCCTACGCCATAAATCCAGATCACCAACACCCCATCGATCACCAGAAATCGGCCCCAAACCCGAAAATGATCAGGTTCACCCGTCGGCTTCTAGACACCACCAAACGCAACCAAACTTCATCACCATCTCAGCCTCCCTCTCCTCTGCTGATCTCTAGTTGGCAACTTTGCCTGGAACGACCCAATTGACCGGAAAACGCTAAAACACGAAAACCACACCTCTCCATTTAAAATTAGAGCTACGACTCCTCAATCATTAGATCGATGATCCAACCATATTAATTTGAAAAGGATGAAGAGATCTAAAACTTTGATGTCAAAAGTTTTCTCTGAAACTGGATGGATTTGGAGATAATAAGGAAGAAAGACCGACAATTTCAGCCATTAATTAGGTGGTAGTTGAAACAAAGGGGAATGGTTAGAGTTTGGAGATTGAGATGTTATATAGGTTAGGGCTTGGCATATTATATTCAAGTTTATTTGGATGCTCGTACGGCCACATACGACGTCCGATCGCGACGAAAATTGACATAATGCTATATGTCAGTATTTTAGACCTAATGGAATTAGTTTCATCGAATTCCGAGACTGTTTGTAAAATGACCATTTTAATTTCAAAACGATTTTCGAGACACGTTTATATTATGCATGCTCACGTAAGAACTCTGATTGATACGAAAATTGAATTCTTACAATAAGTTAACATTTCAGATCCGATGAAATCAATTTCGTCAAAATCCGAGATCGTTTGAAAAATAACTATTTTCCAAGTATTTTTTTTTTTCGAAAGCAAAAATGTGTGATCCTCTAAAGAGAATAGAGAGCGTGCGCGTGCACACACACACACACATAGATATATATATATAATTTTCAAATATATATATAATAAATGACAATAACTGCCAACATGCCTAGCAGGTGACCAATAGTACATACCTAACTCAGACTATGACCATAGGTATAGGACGTAGATGGATGAGCTCCGGATAAACCACAACCCATCATACTTCAAAATTGAGTTTCGGCAAGGCCACCACCTGATTATGAAGTATATCTACTCCTACATAATACAATAGTCACTTCAAAAAATACAACCCAAAAAATACGTATGAACTGTACAACATAATAAAAGAAAGGACTTTCCAGAACTGCTCTCCAGTAAGCTCCTTAGTGAAAATCAACTGACCCGTAACCTGAAAAAAGACTAAACAAAAAATAAGCTAACGACACATATCTATATGTATGTACATATACAAATATATACGTGTATATATATATATATATCCATATATATGTAGATAAAATAACACCATAGGATAGAAAGATACAACTATAATTCCAATTAAATCAGATATCAATAACAATTACAGATTCTATTATAACTAAAATGCTTAGTAACCCTATTAAACACATTCAAATTATTTCTAACTTTAAGAAGAAATCTGTCAAACGTAGGATCCCTAATCTTATTATAATGACGGTTAGACATCCAATCTGAAATAAAAGTTACGATCTTAATAATTAATTTATCTGTAGTAATAGAATTAGAATGAAAAATTCTCTAATTTCTATCAAACCAAATAAACTAACTTATAATAGTTACTAAAGTATCAAGTACATATCTATATTTAAAACTAAAATCAAATCTAAAAAGAATCCAATAACAATCACAATTCATAAAATTGTTAGAAAAGTCAAAAAAAATTCTTAAAACCATATTTAAAATATAGAAAGTTTTAACACATGAAAAAATTAAATGATCAACACTTTCATCAAACAGACTACAAAAACAACTTGTAGAATCAAAAATATTTTTTTTCTTTCTTATTTGCTCTACACTATTTAGTTTCTTATGAATGATCAACCACATATGAAATTTAGCTTTAGGCTGAGCATTGCCCTTCCAAATAAACTTGAATTTTAAAATTAAAATACTAGTGAAATTAAGGAAATTATACATAGATTTAGAAGAGTACCTCAAACTCTTATCAAGTCCCCAATAAATTCAATCGCAATTATTATCAATATAATACAATGACAGCTTAGTTCGTAATAAGGCAAATTGCCTATACGCTAAGACATCTAAAATATCCTTAAATGTAAATTACCACGGGGATCTAAACTCTCCCTATAAACTTCCTTAATCAAGGCATTCTTAAAGCAAAAATTCTTAAAAAGTTATTTAAATTTAATTTTAAGGGGCAATCGAGAAATCCAAGAATCATGCCAAAAAATATATTATCTCCCAAACGGACAATCAAATTAAAACCTAAGTTAAACAAGTCAAAACATTTCAAAATGGAACTCCAAAAAAAGATAGCCTATTAGTCCAAATATAATTGGTATCAAATATAATTTTACCCCCATTATAAATAAAATTTTAGATAATATTTGCTTCCTAGTCGCTAACACTTCTGGATTTCTAAATTCCACAACCATTTATCTAACAAAGAAAAAATAAAATTCTGTAAATTAATAACCCTTAGTCCACCATCATTCTTAGATCTACAAACAACTTCCCAATTAACCAAACACTTGTATCCTTTGCAAATGTTTTCCCCACTCCAAAGAAAATTACTCCTAATCATGTTAATCATATCAGTCACCTAATTAGGAAAACGATGCATAACCATCCAATACGTAGGAATAACAGATAAAAAAGAGTTAATATAAACCAGTCTACCCACACTTGATAAAAATATGTTTTTCCAACTAGATAGTCTAGTATTAATCTTATCAATAATAAATAAACAAACGTCAGGCTTGAGTTTAGAAAGCCTATTCTTAAAACCCAAATAATCAAAAGGAAAACTCATAATAGAATAGTTCAAAGTATTAGCAAATTGATTCTCAACATTATCAAAATCATTTAGAACAATAACCGGACCTTTATCAAAATTAATTTTGAGACCTGAAAGCATCTCAAAACAATAAAGAATAAGTTTTAATGCTATAATATGTTTGGGTAAATGAGAGGAAAATAAAAGAGTACTGTCAGTAAATTGAAGTATAGATGATTCAATACTACAAACCTCATTACCTACAAAATATAGAACTTCATTCCCCTCCTCTATTTTAATAGTTTTGGTGAATACATCAACAACTAGATTACACAAAAGAGGCGATAAAGGATCACCTTGTCTAATCCCCCTCTTAGACAAAGTTTTTCCCTTACAACCCCATTAACAACTATATTAGAACAATCAGATTTAGATAATATAATGATCCAATTAATCAACCTTATACTAAAGCCTCTAGCTAATAACAACTCACAAATAAAATCCCAATCTACTGAGTCAAAAGCCTTTTCAAAATCGATTTTCAAAATAGCACACAATAAAATGTTCTTACAGCACAAATTGATATATTATTGGACAGCGGCTACACCATCGACTATGTTCCTACCTTTTATAAACGTAGTCTGATAACAATCAATAAGATCATTCATCTTTAGACTAAGTCTATTAGTTAAAACCTTAGTGATAATCTTAACACAACAATTGATTAAGGAAATTCGTCTAAAATCTTTTAATTTATTATCTATTAATTTTTTATGAATAAGAATAACATTCGCAAAGTTAAATCTACCAATATGTAAATTCCTATTATAAAATAATTAAATAAGTTTATAATGTCATATTTCAAAACATTCCAAAAATGTTTATAAGGAAGAATAGAAAACCCATTCGGACCAGGATCTTTGTCACTAGGCATATAATTAATAGCCTTCCAAATCTCATGTTCGGTGAACGGCTTGTCTAAATCTAATAAATCAATTTTAGAATAAGAAGGATAAATATCATTTTATCTAACATTAATCCTCTTCTTTATTTTAGATCCAAAAATCTGCCTGTAATAGTTAGTAAAAGCTTCATTTAAGTCTTTTTGAACAATCAATTCTATGTCGTCAACAAAAATAGAATGAATAAAATTGTTGCGTCTTCTCTTATTAGCACACTATGAAAAAACGTTGTATTATTATCACCCTCTTTAATCCATTGAATATGAGCCATTTGCCTCCACATAACCTCCTCTTTCTTTAGAATCAACCTAAGATCATTCTTAAGACAACAAAGTTCATCACGCTCATTAGGACTAAGTAGCCTATTCTCACTAACCTTATCTAAATCAAACATCTCACACATAATCTTATCTTTCCTAATTCTAAAACTACCATATATATCTCATCATTTAAGAAGAAGAAAATTTTGTGTTTGCCTAGCTTCGCATTAAAAATCTTAGTAGAATTACCATCATACATATTAATAAAATGAAATAAAGAATTCCATATAAAAGCAACCACATTAGAAAAACTAGAAACTAAAAGCCACATTTTATCAAATTTAAAGCTATTACTAATAGAGAAACTTGACTCACATGAAAGAATAATAGGATAATGATCCAAATATAAAAAAGGCAAAACCTTTACTTTACAAAAAGGCAACCTATCCTCAATCTCATTACTTATGAAAAATCTATCTAATAGAGTAGAGATGGAACATATCTAAAGTTAGACCAAGTATGTAATAACTCGGAAATCTGGGCCAATTTAAAATTTTTATTTTGGAAATTTTAGCGAATTTTGAATATTTAAAATGAATTATTTTAAATAATAACGACGAGAAATTTATTTTGAATAGAATTCGAACGTATATATTTATATAGATCGTCGTTAGAATATAAATATTTATTTTAAATTATAAAAGGAATTGAAAATGGCGCGGTAGTGCGATAATTCGATTTCAAAATTCAAATGAATGTACAAGATTCAAAATAAACCGGATTTTAGCGAAACCAAAAACATTAGAATCTATTTGAGAATATCTTTCTAGCGAATCCGAAAAATCAAAATTTCATAGAGGGAATCAAAAGTTATGTCCAGTTTAAAATTTAGAATAGTCGTTATGGAATTCTGGCCCTTAAAAATGGAAATTTTGCAAACGACCTCGGTTTTCGACGAAACCACTTTTACTGGATCCGTGATGTCAAGTTATTGCTAGGTTTCAAATTTCGTAATTTTTCGAATCAATATGTGAGCTTGGCAAAGGAAAACGCGTTTTACCAGTTTTAGTTGATTTTAATCGACTGGAAAATGGCCATTTTTCAAACGGTCTCAGAATTTGATGAAACGAGTTTTGTTAGGACCGTATCGTCAATACGAAATTAGAAAATATTTTTTGGGAATTTTTCGAGTTAGTATGTGGCCCCGGAAAATTGTAATGCGCGTTCAAATTCAATATATAGAGTTATATGTTGATTTTGACGAAAACTGATCGAAACGATCGAATCTGCTTACGATACATATTCCATTGGGTTCGGAATGAGGGTAATGAGCTAGGGGCGACAGGCGGTGGGTTTCATTTCAAGTTCGAAATAAATAGTTACTTTTTGGTGCAAATTAAAAATAACATAAATTTTTATAAAACCCCTTTTATTTCCTCTTCCTCCATCCCCATTGACTTTCTTTCAAAACCGGACCTCGAGAAAAAAAACGCGATGGAGGGAGCAGCTCGAGCCACCGCTGTCGACGCCGCTGGCGCCTCGGCCCCCTCTCCTCCTCTCTCCCCGTCTTCCTCCTCGAAACTCGCGAAACCCCCCACCCCTAATCCTCAAATCGCGCGCTCCGACACCCACAGCCCCAAACGCCTCGTTCTGACCACCACCAGATCGGATCCGCCACCTGCGAGCTCCCCCGTCACCAGCTGAATCCGGCGCCTCCTACCCTGCGACCCCCCTCAACCCGTGGACCCCCCATTTCCAAAAAAAATGTAAGTCTTTTTACTTTATTTTAATTAATTTATACATAATATTGTTTATATATAATGATACGAGCAAAATATGATTTTTCTTATATAATAAAAAAAATGAGATTTGCTTTCATGTATGGTTTTAAAATGAGAATAGCATGATGTTTTTGAAATTATGAAAGACGAGATTTTTATTATGGAAAAGAGGTGATTTTTATAATGAAAACGAAGTGGTAAAAATATAATTTTTATATGATGTAAAGAATAAAAATATGATTTTTATATTATAGAAATAATAAAAATAAGATTTTTAACGTATAGAACATCACATTAAAAATGTGATTTTAACATGAACAGCGTAGAGAAGGCTGCGTTGGAAGTACGGGCAAATCCAGACTGTTCTGAATTTCAGAAATTTCAATGGAGTAATGGAACCCTCGATGAGAACTTCTCACCTTTAATTTTCTCTTTCTAGTTAAAATATATACTAGGATGCAGATGGTGTTTAGTAGCACCCGATATCCGTCGTCCACAGACCATTGACGGCTTGTATGCTTGTTTGTTTGATTTTGATGTGTAGTTGATTGTGTGATGTGATGTGAAATGAAATGAAATATTTTACACATCGCCCAACTGCACAAATAAAATCTGTGTTTGATTGTTTGAAACCCCACACGGGTATTGGGATGATATATGACATACACTAATCCCAATAATTAGTTGTATGTCGATCGATTGATTGACAGACTATTATGAGCATTAAATATTTATATTTGATGCTTATACACTGTAGAATGCACTTCGGATGATGGTTGATTATTCGTCGTTGTTATTGTATACATGTGTTATAGAAAATCCATATAATTAACATTATATGGTAATTGATTGGGCCTCATTCCAGTTTTGAATAGAAATATTTGAAATAGAATGTTTGAAAATAGAAGTATTTGAAAAAGAAATATTTGAAATAGAAATATTTGAAGAAGAAATATTTGAAATGGAATATTTGAAAATAGAAATATATGAAGCCGTGTTGATTAGATTGACGCCATTTTGATGCAAACGATATTTATATCGATTATATTCGTTTTTATAATGAATATTGAAAAGTGATTTCAAAATCGAATATTTTGAAAATGAATTCGAATCGAATTGAAATTGAATGGAAATCAATTTGAAATGAATTCGAATTGAAATTGAATAGAATTGAATTTGAATAAGAATTGAAATCCGAATTAAATTGAAAAGAATTGAAATTCGAATTAGATTGAAATAGAATTAAAATCGTTTTGAATTGAATTTAAAACGTATTGAAATTGAACTGGAATTGATTTGAATTGAAACCGAGTTGAATTGAAATAGAATTGAAAGGAATTTAAAACGAATTTATATTGGAATATTCAATTTTGATTTGAAATTGAATAAGAAGTTGAAATCGTTTTGAAAACAAATTTAAACAATTTATAAAATACGTTTTAAAAGGAAATCGATGAAGTATATATTATATATATTATATATATAATATCATGGCCTGAATGGAACGCGCCGCGCCGCGGCAGTTCGATAATTTCGACCATTGACTTCGAATGGATATTGTGGGAGACCCGACCGTCGGATTCTCCTAAAACCGGAACCGTTGGGTTCGTATCGAAAAGAGCTTTCTAACGAATATTAGAAATTTGAAATCTAACGGTTGGATTTTTAATTATGTCCAAATCAAATTTGAAAAAGGTCGCTATAAGTGCAGTTCGATGGCCGTGATGGAAATCGACTGTACGGGCCTTAAAAAAATTATTAAAAATATCAATAATTTGTGTAAAATCATAAGAAATGATTTGTGAAGAATTGGGATGAAAAACTCCATATTTGAAAAGATAAAAATAGATTTTTATCGAAATGAACTAGTTTTGAATTAGAATAGTAATTTATTTATTTTTAAAATAAATAAATTGGATTTGAAATGGTTTTGAAAATAACCAGAAATTCCAATAATTGAATTGGAATGGATTTGAATCGAAATTGTCTTCGGAATATTTCGATGTTGGATTTCGTGATTATACAAATATTGTTATGGAAATTTGAAAGATATATTTATATCGTTATTTCCAATATGATATTTGTTGGTCGTAGAATTTGATATTGAATATAAGCCGTTATATTTTCTATTCAGAGCCTTGTATTTAATATCAAATGTGATTTGGGTTTGTCGTGAATGGTGTCTTCATTAACACTGTTCTTAAGCCCAGTTGAGAAAAAGATTAAATCTTTTTATTTAGATTTAATGAGGTGTACCAATTAAATAATATTTAATTGGAATTGAATTGGTATTGATTTTTGGGTTTATCGTGAACAGTGTTTTAAATAACACTTGTTCTTTAACCCAATAATTAATGGAATGTGATTTTGGGTTGTTGTGAACGGTATCTTCAATAATACTGTTCTTAGACCCAAAGGAGTTAAGAAAATCAGAAACTAACTGGAGATTAGTTAAGTTGAATGGTTTCTTGGGTATTGATCTGATGTTGGTTTCGGCCTTCGGGGTTAGTATTTAGGGAATTGCTCACTTGCTAATTTACGATTAGGGACTGATTGAAATGTTAAGTGATTTTGGGTTTATCGTGAACCGTGTTTTAAATAACACTGATTCTTTAACCCAGTTAAAGATTAAAACTAAGTGGAGTTTTAATGAATCTTTAATTAGATTGAAAAGATCGAGAATGGAGTATCACCAGTTTTACTCCAGGCGATAGTTAAATCTTTAATTAGATTTGAACCTGAAATGGTAATTGAATTTACCGATAACACCGTGGTGTTGGATATGAAGTATTACCAATTTTACTTCGTGGGGTGAATGGGTGGGGATTGGGAAATAATATAAATGATCACTTTGGTGTGGTTCGCTAATCCTGACTAGTTTGAATTGATATTCAAAAGTAGATTAAAGAATAAATTTAAAAGATTTATCTTTGATAAAATTAATAGGAACCTTTCCCTAAGAATGGGAAATTTAGAAACTAACTGTCGGTTAGCTAAGCAGAATGGTTTTCTGGATATTGATCTGATGTTGGTTTCGACCTTCGGGGTTAATATTTGGGGAATTATTCTCTTGTTAATTTACGGTTAGTGACTGATGAATTGGAATGAGGCGTATGTTGTGTTTGTGTAACATTTGTTTATTATATATGCGAGTTATTCGGAAAGACCGGGTTTATCCCATTCTGAATAACTGATACGATGATAAGTCGAAGATGAAGACGGTGGTCGAAGACCGGAGGTCTTCACATCATTTGGATAATTACTCATGATCTTGATTGGGACGTACACCCAAGAAGAGGGAATCAGTTGGTGATCGTCCAGACGTACTTGGAGATCGATGGATATGCGGGGTACTAGGTGCTTCCGGTTTCGTTCAGACCCAGAACGGACTTGCAAATGGACTGTGTGTCTGACATCGGATTTCATTCTGTGTGATTGATATCGATTGCATAGCGTGAATTGCCTGTGTGGCATGCTAAGATGCAAATGATCAAGGCTTCTGTTGAAAAGCAGAGTCTTGTGGTTGATGATCAAAGCACGGCCTGTGTGGCATAGCTTTGTGTAACGTGAATTCGCGAGCTTCACACCCCGGTTGTGAACTAAAAACGGGAGAAAGACCTCAGGGAGGACATGCGTTTCTTTCTAGTTAGAAGTGGCGTCAGTGGTTTTACACGCCCTGACGAGTTTGACTTATGTGGTTGTTGCAGTTGCGAGGCGCCTCAGATATATCGGTCGATCTGGGACCGATGGAGTCATTCGTTGGCTCATTGACACCCCAAAGGGTGGGGAAACGCAGTGTTCAGGAATTTAAATCCACATCGGTGGACCGGCCCTGACGATCCAAAGGTCACTCGAGCTCTGACCTGAGACACGGGCTAGAGCGTCTCGAATCGGTAGAGGACTATCTTTTGCCTCGGTTCACAGATGGAAATCCAACTTCCAATATGTGACGTTTCGGTTTTAGTTGTAATCCTATATATGGCGACATAGTGGGATGGGGCGCTTATGCCGTCTATGATTGATACTTATGATTTGAAATTGTTTTGACACTATACACTTATAGTAATAATAAAACATGAAATTTCACGTACCAAGCATTCTTGGCTATTATAAGGTAAAAACCCTATCCTCCGGCTTGCGTTGCATTGCATTGTGTGATGGGACCTGGGTCTTATAATAGCTTCATTTTTCTTTATTTAGCATTGCGCTGTTTGTTTTATGCACTGGTATTCTTGGGAGGAATCCCGTTCCGTGTTATACGGTGTGGTCCCTTGATTTACCGAACTTTAAAATAAAGATTAATAACTGTTTTAGTTCTCACACCAGTCCCATGACTGACCTGGAGTTTATTGTTTTAACCTAAACTCTGGGTGCCCTTATTTTGACATGGGCAGCTAGTAGTTTTGGTTTTGCAGATTTATATTCACAGGATCCTGATTTACAGCTGGAATGATACTCGGAAAGCTTTGTATCCGCGTATTACTTCTAGTTGTGTATTGTATTATTTTCCGCTGCTATGTAATGTACTGTAATCTCTGATATTTATCGAATGTATTTTATTCATTTATACTCTGTATATTCGTGTATTCTGATGAATTGTTGTAATAAACAAAGAAATGTTCTTCCATCTGCGTTCTTCTGTGTGTTGTTCTCGAACTATCCGCTCTTTCCTTCACCGGGAAGTTACGGGTTTTTACAAAGTAAACGATCTATTATTCAGAGGTATTTCAAACAAATTATTATCCAAAACAAATTCGTTAAAATCCTCCATATCAGAGAAATCACCTTCAAATAAAACCAATAAAATATAAATCAATTTCAAAAAAATCAAATTCGTTGAAAATAAATTATTATCATTGCATATATTCAAATAAAATTTTACATAGCTTCAAAATAAACTAATTCGGATTTTAAATTTGATATCCCCATTTTTAAGTGATTTAATGTTCAAATCCTTACTTAAATAAATTTCAAATCGCTAAATCTTAAATTTAATTATTTTAAATATTTAAATAAATTAAATATTCCTATATAAAAAATCTAGGTCATTAAATTCATCCCCCTTAAAAGAATTTCGTCCCCAAAATTGCTGAGGCAGGAAAATTGCTTCAGCCATATTAACTTTTTAAAAATTTAACGTAGATGAAACCCGACACTTCACGTGAGTTTATTCCTATTTAATAATTTAGGGCTGGATTTTATTTCGAAGTTTTAAACTTACTTCCTTTATTTCAATCTGACTTAACCCAATTTATTTTTTCCATTCTTTACCAGAATATTGAACCATTCTTATATTTGCCTAACCATTTCATTTTTCATTTTATAAGCTACGCATTTTGATTTCCTTGAAAATTCCTTCTATTTTATTTAATAAATCGTTATAATTTATAAATTACCTCATTGCGGATTTTGCGAAATGTGATTTTACCATAACTCGAAATTTATTAAATGAAATTCTAATTTTTCTTTTCCACTAGAAATTGTAATTCAAAATATTTGAAAAAATCTTGTTACAAAGAATTCCGATGTATATTGAATCTTATATATTTAATTGAAGTTCAAATCATCGAATTACGAATTAGCTCTGCGTGAAGAGCTCATTTTTAATTAATAACTATTATGTTCAAATCGTTTAATAAATAAATTATTATCCAGCTTATTCATTTAGGGATTACAATACAAGTTTAGCTAAGTTTCAAATCTAACTTGAAAAATCCGATTTTTGTCAGTCGAAATTTCTCATCCAATTCAGAACAAGGTTATACAACCATTTACTACTCAAATTTTCTCCTATGTTCAATTGATATATTTTTTCCCGAATTCAATATAATTTTCTCCATTTAGGCTAAATTTTTATTCATTTGGTTTACCTTTACCATTATAATCTATTTAACCTCAATCAACTTAACTTATGCGAGTTAAGTTCAGAGTTTAAATTATCACATTTTCCAAATTACAATCATTTGTTTAACCAAGTTCTTAGCCTTATTAAATTTATAAAGCTTTGTATACTTGGATTATTTACTCAAATTAATTAAATACAACTCCACAAGAAGGATTAGCATTTCATAGTTTGACTAAGGTGTTCATATTCAAATTTTAACAAATCTTAACCAGTTTATCTAAGTTAATATATAATCAACCATATATATTTTCAAAAACCTTCCTATATTCAAAATATATTCTATCAAAATTTCCAAGCCTTACTTTATATCATTAAATATCTTATAGTCAAATTAAATTCACATGACATTTGCACTTAGATTTGTTTATCTAATTAGTTTGGGAGTATTTACTCTATCAAAAATTCAATATTTTGACTATTAATTGTTGTACCATGTGAAAATTCAAATCATAAAACACTTATATTTAAACTTGATCTATAATTCATTATCCATGTCATAATATGTAAAGCTTAATTATGTCCATTTTTTTCAAAACATATTCTTATATTTAAAATTTAACTTTTCAAAATCAATTTCATATCGCAAATATGCCCTCTCATCTACAACCTTCAAACTCATTTTAGGGCCTTACCAACCCTATCTCTAATGAGTTACTCATCCTAAGATATTGCTAATCTTATCTCTTATGAGTCCTTTCTTTTGCTCTGATGAGTCCTACCCATAAATATTTGTATAAACCAGAGCTCTCATACCACGTTGTAATGACCTGCCTTTTGACCGCTTCAAATCGCTAAATAAACCAACTCAAACGTTCAAAATGGCATATTCTTAGGGGTAGTTACACATTAGAACAAAAACAAAATGAACTTTTATTAATACAACAATATTTTTACATCAGAGTTACATGAAAATATCAGAGTATAATAAATATACAACGGAAACATAAATAAAGCTCAGTGGAAGAAATTACTAAAGTACAGTTGAAGAATATGAATGCTCCAATATAATAGCTCCAGCCTAAATCCAGAACATGCTCTATATAGAATGACTCCAAACTATCTGCAAAACCAAAAATACCAGGCTCGTCGTGTGGAAAATATGGGCACCCAGAGTTTAGGAAAGGAACAATAAACTCCAAGTCAGTAATGGGAATGATGTGAGAACTAAAAAGAGTTATTTTTTTGTTTATTCTATAAGTAAATCTGAAGACCACGCCGTATAAACATAGTATGGGTTTTTAACTTATGAATATTAGTGTAGAAAATTCACAATGCTTTTTAGAAAATGAAGCTACCATAAGGTCTCTCGGCGCGCACACAATGCAAACGTAGACATAGGAGAGGTTTCTCCTTATGATAACTAAAAATGCTTGATATGTGAAAGTCCTCTAATATTATTATTTGTGTATAGTGTGAAAAATTATTTCGTGAATGAATGTATTAATCTTAGCTAGCAAAGGTACCATATATTATAATGACATATAGTATACAACTGAAATCGTACAGGTTCGTGGTGGAGAATTGGATTTCAAACAAATGTCCAGGCTAAGGAACTTCCTTATCCGATGGAAAGATCTCTAGAGGCATGTCTCGAGAACCAACTGGCTCTCTACTAACACAAGGTCGGGTTATTCCTTAACAGGATAACTTTGAGAACACCTGAGTATACCATCTCCTGGTCGTTACTAACCTTTAACCGGGGCCCCACAACACCAACATCCACATAAGTAGAAGTTGCCACATAAGTAATACCTGGGCACCATACCATAGTACACTTCTTGTCTAGAAGGAGACCGTACATATATATCCTTGCCGCGTCTTCCCAATTTTGGCCATTTCCAAGGTGTGGCACTTGCTGAAGTCTCGCTACACAAAGCTACACTTAATCAAGCCATGCTTTAATCATTAAAAGCTTAATAACTTAGTATGTCACACTATCTTTTCATAACATATAATTGATAATCACTAATCATATCACCTTTGAGCTCGTACGTCTAAAAGAAGTGTGTTAAGCTAAGAGAACATATTCTCCGCCACCAACAAAAATATGTTTAGTAAACATCAACCAATATATTACAAAATAGAATATTAGACACTATTGATGGGCCTTTTGGCAAGGCCATCAAGGTCCATCGGCGCCATGGACTTATGCCAGAGAAACCATTGGATGGAACCTTCAATAATCAGACCGACCGAGTCGGGTTAGGCCTGATCCAAAATAGAATATCTACCCAAAGAATAGCTCATACCGATGTTAATCATTCCAAGCCGCCCGGAAAAATTGGATCAATTGCCACCTATCACTGCCTGTTCAAATCATGCTGATTCACTGGGGCTAGAACGCCTCATACTGCTCTCTGGTTATCTAGGATCGATTTACACGTATCCCTACCAACTCAAGCATTGAATCGCCTATAAACACAACTTCTAGACTCTGAAGAAGGGACTCTAGGCATCTTTAGATTTTCCAACTTTTGATTGTCATTAATCTTTTATTGTATTGTCAATTGTGACTATTCCTCCTGTAATAGATCATCAAGTATATAAGAGATTATAAAGTGGATGTAGGCTCATTAATGCCGAACCACTATAAACCTGCGTGTGATGGCATTGTTCTACATTTTTCATTTATTTTCTTCAATTGTTCTCCACAAAACTCGTTATTTGGGTGTTGTGCCAATTTTTGGTGTTGACACTTTGGTGCTATCACCGAGAATTGATATTATCAGTATAATACAGATTTTTTTCTCTACTTTCGGATTACCAAGTCCAAGACGAAATCCTACCTTTTCCCACAATTTTTGAGTTATGGATGGAAAATCATCAACTCGCAATATCGGTAAAAAATTGCAAGCCGAGACATTTGCGGATGCAGCTAGCGGATCGATTGATCCTGGACCTACTTCGGGTCAACCTGTTTACCCCCTCCAGTGTAACCCTCCGTGACAAATCCAGCTTCTTCCTTAGCTTTCGCTATCCATGATGAGTTCGTGACCGTGTTGAATTAGCTCAGGAAACTACGTATGCCTTAAAAGCTCGTGCTCGGGAAAATGTTATGATGCGGCAGGATATGAACTGCCTGTCGAGACAATGGGAGGAGTTCAAGAATCATCAAGTTTGGGAATTCAGGGATCACCAAGTTTCCCCTCATTAACTAGATCAAAACTCAGACAACTTATTATCATCCAGGGAGAACAGAGACCAGCGTTAACCTCGACGTCCGTTAGAAAGAGCCAAAAATATTCATCAACTGCATCTAGAAAGGCGTTCAGACCAACTGGGGGCAGGGGTCAGACTTAGGCCGACCTGGCTGAGATAGAAGTTATCGATCCTATAGCCCAACAAAACCAAGATGCCTCTTCGCCTGCTCATCGAAATACTGCTCAAGCAGATCGAACCCCTATTCGTCCTCCTTGAAATCTTATGACTGGCCGAGATGCTCGGGGCGGAGGAAGGACTGCCCGGACAGCAAGTCCGGCAACATTACCTGTGGAAAGAGCAAGGAGAGGTCAGTCAGTTGAGGAAACCGATAGAGCTACAATCATTCCTCCAAATCTAACTGTTGTGGTACGACAGATCATGAATGACAGCAGATAAAAGAATGAAAACTGGGGAACGGACCGAAGCCATACGCCATTCACTTATGACATCTTACAGGTTGAATTCCCCAGGAGGTTCAATATGCCCAAGATGAACCATTACGATGGAACCACCGACCCACAACGGCATTTGATGAGATACTCGTGGCATATGGAGGTGGCAGTATCTCTAGACACCATCAAACGTAAGGCTTTCCCAATTTTCTTGAGCGGCGTAGCACTTATCTGGTTCAACCGTTTACCTCTGAGGTCGGTCTCAAGCTTCAAAGATTTGAGTGAGAAGTTCCTGAACTAGTTCTGTCTCCATGCCTTTAAGTCCAAGCGTGTCATAGCTCTTTCAGTAGTCAAACAGGGAAGAGGCAAGTCTCTAGGGAACTATATCAACCGGTTCAAGCGGGACACCACCGAAGTAAGTAATCCTAATCATGAGATTGTCTTGATGGACACGGTCGATGGCATTGATAAGCAAATGGAGTTTGGGAAGTATCTAATCGGGAAGCCGCCCACGTCGATTGAAATGATTTATGAAAAGGCTAATATCCGACTAAGGCACGAGAATGCGCAATTAGATGAGGAGGATGGGTCAAGAGATGTATCTACCAAACCAATCCAGAGCAATATCGCAATTAAGAAATCTGGGGGAAATTAAGGGAAGGTACATGTGAATGTCCGAAACCGTGGCAAGCAAAACGGTGACGGACCAAAGGAAGCCAATGGAAATCCTGGACAAAGAGGGAATTCCGGAAAGCGACTCTGGTTCTAGGTCTTTGAAACTTATACAGCGTTGAATGACATGTTGGAAAATATTTAACTCGATACATGCAGCACGGTTCAATACAAAAAGCCTTCCCTGCGTGAGCTACCGAAAAGGAGCTGGCGACTGGAAAGTTTTGTTTTTTCCATGAGATTTATGGGAATTCGACCAATGAATGCCTCACCTTCAGGACATCGTCAAGAAACTGATTCGGGAAAGGAAACTCGATGAATGCAAAGTTGCCCCAAGAGACGGGGGGCAGGGGACTTCGGCACCTAAACAAAGTTAGGCAACGCCTGGAGCCACTACCCAAGAGAAGGGAAAGGGGATGCTGATAAACGCCATTGTTGGAGGACCACACCCTGCAGGATATAGAATTTGATCCATGGAGCGTTATGTAAATTCTGCAAAGCATCTAGATACTGCGGAAACAAGTACCCCTGAAGCTGAAGTCCCATCAAGCAAAGAAGGACGATGACCGATGACATTGTCTTACGCGATCTGGAGTCGATCGGTATAGAGGCCCCGACCGTCGATCCACCATTAATAACAGCCATTATAGGACAAACTACTACGTGAAAGGTTTTGATTGACAATAAAAGCTCGGTGAATATATTGTTCAAACAAGCCTATGACTAGATGAAGCTGGAATTGAAAAACTTGGAACCAAGTACCGTCCAGATACATGGTTTCAATGGAGCATCCACTGAACCGGTTGGCTAGATGAAGCTATTAATAGAATTAGTCAACGGAGATCACAGAAGAGTTAGAATTCTGCCATTTGTTGTGATGAACATCAACTCCTAGTATAACGCATTCATGTGGCGACCGACCCTAGCTAAGTTTAGGGCATCTATTTCTCCCTGGTGTTTTCTTTTGAAATTCCCGACTGATGGTGGAATCAGGACGGCACGAGGAGATCAAGTAACAGGATGGGCCTACTATTTGGCAGAATGGAAAGATTTACGAAGTAAAAGTAGCAAAGAATCTGATGATACCTCTCCACCAATGGAGGGGAAAGAAGCATATCAATTGCAGAAAACATCCCGACTAGGACCGTCTGTCTGTGAAATCAAGGATATCGATCCAAGAGAGGACGAAGAACCGAGATGTAGAAAGGCAGCCCCAAATGAGGCTACCATAGAGATTTTGATCGACAAAGACGACTCCACCAGGGTCTTGAAGATCGGGTTCCATCTCGATCCCTCTGGACGAGGGAATTGACTGAATTTCTCCATGCAAACCTTGACGTGTTTGCATGGACCCATGCTGACATGTGTGGAATTTCACCCTCCATCATAACTCACTCCCTTAGTGTTACACCCCTGTAAAGCAGAAGAGGTGAGTGCTCGGTCTCGAAAGATTTGCGACACTAAAAGCAAACGTAGGAAAGCTACAAGCCAACGAGTTTATTCGAGAATCGACTTATCCTGATTGGATAGCCAACCCTGTGCTTGTGAAAAAGGCTAACGGGAAATGGTGGACTTGCGTCAACTTCTCCAATCTAAATAAAGCATGCCCTAAGGACAGCTTTCCATTGCCTAGGATTGATCAGTTGATCGACTCAACCGCAGGTCATGAACTCCTTTCGTTTATGGATGCTTATTCGGGGTATAGTCAAATTGCTATGCATGTCCTAGACCAAGAGCATACTAGTTTCATAACAGATCTCAGATTATAGTGTTATGTAGTCATGTCGTTCGGCTTGATGAATGCTAGGGCCACATACCAGCATTTGGTCAACCGAATGTTTCATGATTAGATAGGAAAGAAAATGGAGGTGTACATGGACGATATGCTGGTAAAGTCAAGACAATCATCCGAGCACGTAAAAGACTTGTTAGAGATGTTTGACATTCTCAAAAGATATGGAATGAAATTAAATCCCTTGAAATGTTCTTTTGTAATGGCATCAGGTAAGTTTCTGGGTTTCATAGTTAGCTCTCGAGGAATCGAGATCAATCCCAATTAGATTTTGGCATTAAGAGAAATCAGGAACCTAGAAGAATCAAGGATGTATAGAGCCTGGCAGGCAAGGTTGCAGCAATGGGTCGATTCATTTCCAAGGCGACCAATAAATGCCTACCCTTTTTTGAGTTTATTAAAAGAGGAAAACGGAACTTCGTTTGGACGCATGATTGTGACGAAGCCTTCCAAAGCCTACTCGACCATTTAGAGAAACCTCCCCTCTTGTCCAAACCAATCGACCATGAAGATCTGTTTGTGTATTTGGCAGTATCTGCACATACAATTAGCTCGGTCCTAATCCCTGAAGAGGACCGGGTATAATGACCAGTTTATTATGCGAGCAAGAAATTGTAAAGGGTTGAACTCAACTATCCGATGATTGAGAAGCTCGCCTATAGTTTGCTAATTGCGTCGTGAAATCCTAACACTACTTACAGGCTCACCCCATTAAAATATTTACCTACCAACCTCTTCGGTAGGTTTTGCAACGACCCGAAGCAAGCAGAAGACTGCTCAATTGGAACATTAAGTTAAGTCGGTTCGACCTAACATTCATTCCACGGAAATCCATCCGGAGGAAAGCATTGGCCGACTTCATAGCTGAATTTACAATTCCCAAGGATGAAAATTTAGAAGATAGTACTAAACCCCCGGATATAGAATCAAGATCAAGTACCTGGAAACTACACACGAATGGGGCTCGTAATGACCGACACTCAGGTGTCGGCATAGTGTTGTTATCTCTTGAGGGATGGTCAGTCTATTATGGCCTAAGACTAGACTTTTTTGCGACAAACAATAACTCTGAGTATGAAGCCTTGATTTCCAGTATCAAACTCGTGAGGGCCTTAAGAATAACTTCGCTTGAAATTTTCTGTGATTCACGACTTATTGTATTTCAGGTTCGGAAAGAATATCAAATTAAAGGAGCTCGAATTTACACCTATCTCAAGAATGTCAAGAAATTGTTGCGTGACTTTGATCGATATAGCATCTCCCACATTCCTAGAAAGGAATATCAAAAGGTAGATAGGTTGGAAAAACTCGCTAGTTCAGACCACCCGAGCGAAACAGAGCTAGTTCCCATAGAGACTCTAGGCATTCCGAGCATCGACCAGATGGAAGTCGACCAAGCTGAAGCCGAGCCTGAAAGAGAATCTTGGATGACTCCCATTAAGAATTCCTCCTACATGTCATGCTTCTCGAAAAAAGAAACGAAAGATGGGCTATCGTACGATAGGTTTCTAGGTACGTAATCCATCAAGACCAACTCTACAGAAGGGGTTTCCCCATGCCCATGTTTCAGTGTATAGAAAATAATGATATCAAAAGAATACTGAAGGAAGCGCATGAAGGGGAATGTGTTGAACACACCGGGTGGCAAACTCTGGCTAAGAAAGTGCTATGATATGGGTACTTATGACCGTCTATCACCAAGGACGTAGCTAATTATTATAGATGGTGTGATAAAAGTCAAAGGTTTGCACAGATTCCATGAGCCCCGCCAAATGAGAACACCCAAATGGTCAGCCCTTGGCCATTCGCCGTTTGGGGGATAGATATCATTGGGAGTCCACCCATTTCGAAAGGAGGTGCAAAGTATGCAATCATAGCAGTGGATCATTTTACAAAGTGGACAGAAGCCAAATAGATGACCCCGATCACAATGAAACGAGTCATTAACTTTATTGTAAGAAATATCATATGTCGATACGGGATTCCTAGAACCATTATAACGGATAATAGGACTCAGTTCGATAGCTCGAATTCGGGGACTTCTGTGAAAGATATCGCATCGAGAAGAAATATACTGCGGTTGCACATCCACAGTCTAATGGACAAATCGAAGTGGCAATAAAATTATCAAATCAATCCTAAAGAAGCGACTTGAATAAGCTAAAGGAAAATGGGTCAGCGAGCTTCCTCTAGCTCTTTGGGAATATTGGACCACCCATAAGACTGCTACCAGACACACTCCCTTTGCCATATCTTATGGATCGAAGGCTGTCATTCCCATAGAACTAAAAGTCCCCTCTCATAGAACCACATATTACGATCCATTATCAAACAGATCCCTTCTCTTACGATCGTTAGACACGATTGATGAAAAAAGAGAGGAGGCAAACCTTCGTGCCGAGGCTCACCGGTAGAGAGTCGCTTGGTATTACAACAAGAAAGTCCAGCATAAGATCTTCGATGTTGGAGATCTGGTCTTGAAACGGGTCTTCCTGACTCCCATACATATGGACCCTAAGTGGAAAGGACCCTATGTCATCCAATGTAAGCTTGATAATGGAACCTTCAGGCTATCGACAGTTGATGGCGAACCTTTTCAGAGAGCATGGAATGCAGAATACTTGCAATCTTATCTTTCCTAGAATTTTGATTTTCTTTATTATTTTATTTGTTTTAGTTATGTAATAAGATGTGACTTATCTCTTGCATTACTTTATTGATAAAGGATCCTTTTCCTTCTCCGACTTGTTATTATGATGACTAAATGTTGTGATTCGACCGACATTGTCAAATGTTAACGCCCTGGTATGCTGACCCATAACGAAACAAGTCGACCTCATCGAGGAGACGATAAAAATATGGGGAAACTAATCCTAAACTTAGACAAATTGGCAAACTTTCGGGCCCCACTTTGTTGACTAAAATTGAGGATGACACCGATACAAACAGCATGACCGACTGTTTAAAAATAACTGTAATTCTCTCGACCTGAGAAGGAGTATAAAATTACGGATGAGTGTGAAAGGTGCACCCCGACAAAATACCGCTCAATCCTTGAAACTCTAACCCTCAACGACTATAGGAGGAGTATAAAAGACTAAAGGAACTCCTACTTAAGGACATTTGACTCCCGGTCTAGGATGTGTCAATCCTAAGTGCGACTTGAGGACTTGATGACCAAGCCATTTTTCCATGACACTGGGGGCAAAAGGGTCGACAAATAACCCTCGCAAGTTGAGAAAAATTGGGAATTCTGTCCTTACTCCCATTACAACATATTATTAACAAATATTTAAAAACATACAGACTTCGATTAATATTGACATAACGTGATCTGCTAAATATTATTGCATATAGGTACAATTAAACATCGCCTACAAAAGTACAAGACTTGACAATGACAAAAAAGCGACGGTCTCTCTCGCATGAAACATCCAAAGGGCCTAAAGTAAAATTACAATAAGCGGATTCTAAGCTGGAGGTGGTATATCCCCACGTTCGATCATATCGTCCAACTCCTTCTGCCTAACCATTTCTATTGCATCATCGGTGGTTAACCTGGACTTCGATCCCTTGAGAGTGTTGCCAAAAGAACTAGAAAGACCAAGAGCTAATGCTGCATCTTGTTTCTTTTTGCTCGGGTTGGCCGAGTCCACAAAGGGTGGAACGTTAACCGATGAAACGATGCTTCAAGGAGCAGCCTTGAGAGAAGGGATATTCAGGGGTTAATTAGATGACTTGGGCTTCATAGGTAGAATGTCTTTCTCATCTCTGGCTTTCATGTTGGCCATGGAAAGACGATCGCCTCCCTTGACTTCACCAACAAACCCAACATCATCATCCTCTGATGGCCCTTTGCCATCCACTTTCTCTTTTGGGACACCGACCATCCCCCCAGTGTTACATTTCTCCAACACTACTGTTTCTACCTCGATATTCTCCTTTGCCAATGAAGTACCTGCGATAAAAATATAAGTTATGGTCGAGTGGGTAAACACGAGATTAAGGAGGAAAAGACAAATTTAGCTCCGATATCGGACTTGGTTGGGTGTTCCTCCATAGCCCTAGATGGGTTTGGAAAGGAAACAGAAGTCTAACCTGCCTCCGTATTTGCAGAAGAAGAAGGAAGGGGTATCTTGGTTCGACTAGCACTAACATCTCCTTCGAGGATCGACTTCCCCTTTGCCTTGTATCACTCAGCGTCAGCTACTTTCTTCTCCTTTTTCTTCCCTTCAGCCAACACTGCTCGTTCATCCTCACGCATAACTCGGTCACTGAAGCCTCTTCATTAACTGGCTTCCCCCTGCCATGTCTCTCTCCACCTTCACAAAGACTTTCCATGTATCAGTCAACACCTTTTGGTAATCTTTTATCCAGGCCAGGTTCCTAGGACGAAGGACCCTCACGAAGAATATAAGAACTTGGACCCCAAATCTTTTCTTGATATTTGTCATCTCTAAGGCATGCTCGACTTTAATTTACTGAAGATCAATGCCATGTTGAAGCCGAAGGGCTGAATCGATTGCAACAGAGGCATTTTATTCTGCCCATTTTCTGTCCAACTCAAATGAGTCGAGAGGGGCTTTGAGATTCTGCATTTCCAGGTCCAGTCGACCTTTTTAACTCTTCCATTTTTCAACCTCAGTCTTCAAAGAATCACATTCTTGGCCCTTTGACTGAAGGCGAGTTGTTAGATCCTCAGAGGCCTTTCTGCATTCTTCCTTAGCGGTTACTACTTACGACTCACACTCTCCCACTCTTTTCACGAGGAACCCGAAAGTCCTCTTGTCACATTCAAATTCCCTCTTAAGACCAGCATTGTGATGACTGCCCACAGCTCCCGCACTATACAAGAGAAATAATGCACTGAAGGGTGTGCTAGGCAGCTATGGACGCTCATCAAGGTATGGTATATAAGCGAAACCTGTCGTAATCTCACAGCGCAAGGATAAAATATAATAGAACATATACAACAGGTAGTAATAGTGAAGCTGAAACGCTAAACTTTCATGAAAACTAGAAAGTATTTCCCATACACGTGGATAATAACAATAGTGTTTGTACAATTTGCCTCATTACAGCACTCATAGAAATAGCAAACAGCGGAAACAAATATTAGATAGTAATAAAACTGGTACGTGAGCCTCCTGCTCGCCATCGATCAGCATCGCCGTCCTCACTAAAGCAATACCTGCCACCTGTTACTCAGTCTGCCCATCCACAACCAGATGAACAGCCAAAGGTAATAAGAGGAAACATAAAACCTTGATTCAGACAAAAGTCTTAGTGAGCGATAAAAAAGCTAACAAACTTCATCAATAAAGTATATGAGAATGGGTAAATAATCAACTAATCCACCCAGCTTCAGAGAAGAACTCTAAATTTCCTTCCCTATTACATGACAGTGATAGCCTTTACAATCCATACACCCAAAGAAATAACAATTCAGTCACGGCAATTAAAGCATCCATTCATATATGGCAAAGCAACTCAATAATGATCACAACATGCATTCAAACGTCCATGATTTACCTCGCTATCACCGCCAATCTTGCTTTGGAAGCTTCGTTATCGTATGACTGGCTAACAATTTGCCGTCAATTGTCAAGGACCACCCATGACGCCCCAGTTCTAGCAAAACTCCACATGCTATACTCAACACATGCTACACGTTATACTCAACACGTGTCTAGGCCATACACGATGCCCAAGGCACACGACCTACAGTTGGTCCTTAATTGCACCTCTGTTTTGAGTCCGCTAGAACCTACGACAACAATAATTCCTCGGCCTTCGTCTCTATAGTTTTTATCAATTACAACTATTAATTAGCTCAGAACACCTTAGAACTATCACATCACACGAACTCAATACATCCTTGAGTTGTCTCCCCATTTGTTGCATACAATGAACAACAAACACTTTTCAACACTTCTAAACTCACTTTGAAGTCACATCATCACCGGAAGTGTCCGACCAGAAATAGCAAAAATAGCTGACCAGAAATGGCTGACTAGAATAGCCGACCCACTTTGGTCCGACCCGATTATGTCTGACCTAACTTCGGTCCCACCCAACTTCAGTCCGACCCAACTTCGGTCTGACCTAACTTCGGTCCGACCCAACTTCGGTCTGACCTAACTTCGGTCCGACCCAACTTCAGTCCTATCCAACTTTGGTCTGATCCAACTTTGGTCCGATCCAAAACCTGCATTTGCAATCCAACTTCGATTTCGACCAAAACTTCGTCAAACGATAAATCCGACGAAACTAACTTATCCAATTCATCCAAAAGGATTACAAGCATGTTATGAAATCAATAATATCATTAATATGACAATTCTATCCATGATAATGTCAAATTCACCAAAATCACCACAAATATTCAGATGAACAAAAACCATGGATCTAACTTTCACACTCGTATGAAATATCATAGAAATTACCTATCTAAACTTGCTAAATCAGATCCTAGGGTGATCTATATGAAAATGAACTTACCAATGCATGGATCTAAGGAAAAACACTTGAATTTGATGAAAAACATGATCTACTACCCATACACTTTATTGAATCCATGTGAGTGATGTAATCCACTCACAGATTCTCCAATACAAGCTAAAATGTTAGAATTATGAATCCGTATAGTGAGCAATTCGAATCAAACTCCTCGATCCGATGAATTCACCTTTGAAATGATGTAGATCTAGCTTCCAATGGTGTAGATATATGATTTACCTCCTTAGATTTGGATTTTTAATGATGGAAAGGTGTTAGAGGAAGAAGGAGATCAATGCCTCCAAATGAGAGAATGGGAAAATAAACCTTTTCCCTCCACTCTCACCCCCTATTTATAGGATTCCACCAGCCCACTAATGGGCCTCCCAATTCAGCCCATTAGGCTCTTCAAACCTGAACAGCCAACTGAAAAACCTTAAAACAACGATTTCTCCCAAATCGCTGAGCCAAATATTTAATGTAACCACTCTTGGCAATCATCAATTCCTTTCCAATGGCCAGGTCTCACCCTCTAATTCGACTTGCGTCAAAAGTTATGCCCTGTACATGACTGACAAAGGCAAAATGGCCACAAACAAAATCGGTAAAAATCATGGGCATGTCTCACATCCCCATAACCAACATATTAAAAGATGAGAATGATCCAATCCTCAGGGAATAAAATAAAAATATTTTACTATCTTCCGATACGTAAAAATGCGGGCTGTTACAAGCATTTTCTATCGACTTTCTCTTTACTACCCTGCATACTTGCTTGGCATATGCATACATTGCTTCGTATTAGGATAAGGCATAGTTAACATTAGTTCGGATCCGATGACAGAAGATTTTTAGGAATGGTTCAGCTCGGGGGCAGGCTCAATTTCGATGAAAACGAGGTCAGCAAAAATTTCCTCTAACTCTCTAATCCGATCGGCAGATACCCTTTCTTGACCCTGAGGAAACGACTCCTGAGGACGCTTTTCAGGATCGACCAAGAGCCTGTAACGACTTAGGATAGCCCGAGAGCATTCAGCTCTGTTACTTCCCCCAGGGATTATACCCTGGTGCGAGAAGAAGGTCGACGCTTATGAGACTCGTGCTCTTTCCTTCTTTTGAACTTGCGCCCACCTTCCTCTTCCTCCTCGTGTACACGTTTATGCTTTCTTTGGTCTCCTTTACTTTGTTATTCTCTCTCTCCACTCTTTTTCTTTCTCTTCTTTCTTTTTCTTTTTGCGATTATAGTCTCCCTCCTCGTCACCTTGCCCGACTTACTACAAGGCCGACTCGACAGGGCCGTCGTCTACTGATAAGGAGACGAAAAGGTCATGATAATATTCAGCGTCCATTACCCCTATAAAAAACGATGAAACTGGATATAGCCAGTACTTGATTTACACAAGAGAGAATGATACTGTGACGTGCAGTGCCAATGCTGTGGGAAAATTTTCTTAAGTCGATCCTATAATGGAGTTTGACTCGTACATCCAGCGTCTATAGGCTCAGCCGGGGCGGAAACTTCTCCCGACTTTGGGGCGAAGAAGTTGCCACGATCCAGGTTTTGTGAAGAGATGATGGTGTCAGGCATCTTCAAACTATCTAGGCTACGAAAAGAGGATGTCATCTCCTCCTCCTACGAGCCAAGAATAGGAGAAGGAACTTTCCTGGCCTTAGATCCTTTCAAATGATGTTCGACGAGATCTTCCTTAACTAATCCCTCTTGGACCACTCCTAGATTTTTCACAGTAGGACTTTTTTTTCCCCTTCAGAAGGTCGGCCTCCCAAGACAGTCTTCTGGGGTAGACCTTTTCCCAGTATGCGAGATTTCATTTTCCCTTCGGACGAGGGATGGACAGAAGATTCCCCGACTAGGGGCGCTACCCGTGTATCATCAGATGTTCCTATCCGACTGGGTGTCATTGAAGAAGATCCCTCTTTTCGAGGCCCCAGTGTTCTGTTCATATCAAGAAGTCCATATCGATGTAAATGAGTGTCAATCAAACGTCTCCAAAACTTTCGTTGCTTAAGCATCAACATGGATAGTTTGTTGAAGCGCTCTTCAAATACGCTTCCCTCAAGCTTTTTTGGCTTGTCTCCTGCAAAAGAAATGGGCGATGTAAGAAATTTCATTAGACATGTCAAGTAAAGTGGAAAGCTTACTGCATTGGAGCCAATGATGAGCATATCCCTACTGATGTTTAATGTAAAACTAGTTATGCTTTATATCCCCCACTTTGCTCGGGATTTTCTCAACAAATTTCCAGTCACGGACAGCCTCGAAATAAAGATAGGAGGGGGAGTACTTCCCGTTTGCTTGAAACTAAAAAAGAAGACTACATCATCAAAGGTCGGAGGGTGACCTAGATACTTCATGTACAGATAATAAACTGATAGCAGGTTGCCATACGCGATCGGGGGAAACTGCATCGAAGCCAAGTTCATTCATCTTAAGAAGTTGATGATAAATATAGGAAAGGGGGATAGTTCTAACTGTACAAATAGGACGAGACAGTGCCATGTAACCTGTCGGGGGATTGTGAGGAAGATCATGTTCTCTAGGAAGACGAACCACCCCCAAGGGATGTTGTACTTAGCGGTTAAAATCTGCAGTTGTTTGGGGTCATTGTGCTTTCCTCAACATCTGGGGGATTTCACAGAATCGACATGCTTTGAAGTGTGTCGGGCGTCGCCGGTATAGCCACTTCTCCTCTCGACTCAATGTTACCCCGGGAAGAGGGGGTGAGCATGTCGATCCACTCTGGGCGTCAATATCATAATCAGATTTAGAATTAGCCGAAGACTCAGGAGAGCTATCTAATGTAACTGGGATGGATAATTCTTTGCCCTTGCCGGTTCCTTGTTTGCGAAGATCTTGTTTTCTGACTATTATAAGCGACCTATTAACAAGAAAACCGTCAGTCAAAGACATGCAAGAATTGATGATAATTAATTTCTGAAGGGATAAATAAGCTCGACCGGAAATCTTATCGGGTTAGAATCAGAAATTATTTTAGAAACAATGGATTCTACCTTATGGTGCTATTTCGGTAGACAACAATCACAAAATCATTTTTTGTCCTTATACGTCAAACTGTACAAAGATCGCCATCATTACCTGCACATACCTTTTGTGGCCTCCATTTCACACGTTGCCACATGTCCAAGGGTTTAACAATGCCTAGAAACATAAGACGTTTCGAAAAGTTGGGGTACATCTCCTTCTTTATACCATTTCAAGATGGCAGTCCTAATACTTTCAAAGTATTGCCACAATGGTGTTAGAATCACCACCGACTACCGCATTGCCATAGACTTCGGCGAATCGATGCAGGTGATTTCGTCCATGGTCTACATGGAACACAAATTATGACAAAAGGTGGGAAAAAGAGGATTTGTGCACGTAAGTTACATCAAAATGCATCGAAAATGTGAGAAGGAGAAATTGATTCATACCTGTAAGAAGCAACGGAGGAAGTGATCTTGATAGCAGATGGAGAGAATTTCTCAATTCTTTCCCAAAGAATAGTAAATTAAGTTGTGGTAAAGAGTAAAAGGGAAAGAAGTAGAGTGGTCCATCCTTTTATAACGCGACGGGGAGAATCTTCGTATGCAAATTACATGACCCCTAGTTCAGACTCAGCTGATCTATGTGAATCCCGTAACAGGCTAAGTTTAATCGAATTAGTTGTATGGCAGTAGAGCCTCATCGTTACCTGAGCTAGTGTAGATTTCCAAGGCATTCAATAGGTCAGCTTCAGTTTACGAGACTCATGATGGGATAGCTCAAGCCGACCTATAGAAGATTTTTTGGTCCATATAGAAAAGTAATTCAAAGAAATATGATTACAAAGCATGACCCATTTCAAACGCGACATATTTTGGGGGGCAAAGTGTTGATGGGCCTTTTGGCAAGGCCATCAAGGTCCATTAGTGCCATGGACTTGTGTCAGAGAAACCATTGGATGGAACCCGCAATATTCAGACCGAGTCAGGTCAGGCCTGATCCAAAATAGAATATCTACCTAAAGAATAGCTCATACCTGGTGTTAATCATTCCAAGCCGCCCAAACTAATGGGTCAATTGCCACTTGTCACTGCCTGTTCAAATCATGCTAATTCTCTAGGGTAGAACTCCTCTTCCTACTCTCTGATTATCTGGGATCGATTTACACGTATCCCTGCTAACTCAAGCATTGAATCGCCTATAAATACACCATATGGACACCGAAGAAGGGACTTTGGGCATCTTCAGATTTTCCAACTTTTGATTATCATTGTTCTCTTATTGTATTGTCAACTGTGACTATTCTGCTTATAATAGATCATCAAGTGTATAAGAGATTAAAAAGTGGACGTAGGCTTATTAACGCTGAACCAATATAAACCTGTGTGATTACATTTTTCTACATTTTTCATTTACTTATCTTCAATTATTCTCCATAAACCTCATTCTTTGGGTGCTATGCCAATTTTTGGTCTCAACAGACACACATCCATACAAGTTCATTCTAAGTGTAAATAAAACCGATGGCGCTTTATTCCTCATCCAATAAAGGAGAGAAGCCCTTACAAATCCAAATCTCTTTAAGTACGTCGAAATCACTACTATAAGTAATCTTGTTCGGGTGGCCGCCCAACCGACACATCAATACGCAATCCCTTCGAGGTGTAGAGTTCCGGTCTTGTACCATCGTCTTCAAAACCTTCATCTATTGAATTTTGTCGTATCATTATTCAAAATGGTTTTTGGACAGAAATCTAATCCGGACATTTTCGAATAATGAGTGTTATATTAAAACGTCATATGGGATTTCAGTTATGTCTCCTTTCACTTTATATTGGTGAATTAAACCCTTATTAGTTCTCAATTTCTTATTCTTTAAGAAAAACTTTATTAATTAAACTTTTAACTCCAAAAGCCCATTTCTTAAAATCTTTAAATCAAAACTTAACCATGGTTCCTTCTAATTTTTATTCCAATTATATCTTAAAAGAATTAATTCCATAAATTTGCCATTTTAAAACTTGTCTTTAAAACCAAGGATAATGGAGTCTAAAAAATTATTAATAATCATTCATAAATTCATTATCAAGATTCTTTAATTCTATATACCTTTGCTTCCCTTTTAAACCCATCTTTAAATCAAAATTGTTAAATATCGTTTTAATTAACCTTTACAAAATCGTATTCCTCTTTAAAATTCCAAATCATAACTTAAACTTTTAGAGAGGTTAAAGAATGACGTTATTTAAGACACCAATCACAACAAATCCAAAACTAATCGATATTAAATATAGGATTTAATGGTAATGATATCAACTTATATTCAATACCAATTCTCGTAATCAACGAATACTATAAGTGGAATAATGATATAAATATCATTCAAATTTATAAAATAGTATACGTCTAAACAACGGAATTCAATATCAAATATCTGAGGATTATCTCCATCCAAATCCAATTTATTTAAATTTGGAAAACTTTTACCTAAATCAAAATATTTATCAAACATACCTTTTAAACAACATTTATATTTGATAAAGCAAATAAATTAAACTTGTTGGGTTAAGGATGATGTTATTAAAGACATCGTCCACAGCAACCCGAAACCAGTTGATATTAAATACAAGATTTAGTTAGAAATCATATCAGCTCATATTCAATATCAACTCTCGTATTCAATATCAACTCTCGTATTCAATATCAATACACTTTGAAGCGACTGCGTTCTGAAAGGTTCAAATTGTGGGTTTCTACCTTAATTCTAAAATGCCAACTTTCAATTTGTTAATTGAATGTAGAAATTAATGGTGTATTCGAGCAAAATTGAGTTTAAAACATGTTGATGGTTTATTCTACTTCAAATTTTCCTCTCCCGAGGAAAGAATGGGAGTCCTTGAATCAACTCCTTCTATTATTCGAGGTAAGCCTTTCAATTTTACCTCCTGGTATCCGTCTGTTGATAGAATCAGAGAGCAAGTTCTGTCTATCCCAGTTTGGGCCCAGTTTACCCGCGTTCCCTCTATCCTTCAGCCCCTCTTAGGTCTTAATTGGTTGGCATGCCACATTGGGAAGCATAAATGCTTCGACGCCAATATTGTAGCTAGGAAGAATCTAACCTTTGATAGGGCTTTATTGAGGTAAAGCCTGATAAACCTCTTCCTACTCAGATTAAAGTCCGTATTGAGAATCGTAAGTTTCTTGTCGAAGTGAGTTACAAATGGAAACCAGATATATGCATAATATGTAGGTCTTTTGGGCATTACTCTGATTCTTGTCCATCTCATGCAAGTGATCCCCCCTTCCCCGGAATAAAATTACACTGCCTCTTTCTCCTGTTAGGATGTGGGTACCTAAAGTGAAGAAAGTAGTGCCTGACATTGTTTCTACTGATGATGAGGATACTGTTGATGCAGCGCCTATCGTGGACATGGTTGCTGAGCTAGAGGATTCTACCTGTGATTTATCTACTCATGATCTTGATCCCGATCCTAATTTCTTTTGGGCTCTTGAGGACAGAGCCTGGGTTCATAAACCTACCTGTATGCGTCTTGATTTTGAGTACTATATATATACTCTAGTTGGGCCTAGTTACTCGCTCTGCCTTTTTTATCAGCCTGTTGAGGGTGACTTGCAGCTATGGGACGAAGGTGAACTTGGTATGGATAACACAACTATCATGCAAGATACTTCCTGGGATCGAAGCACCATTTTTTCTCCAGACTCCCCGAATTATGTAGAGGATTTGGTGAGATGATTTTCTCATCACATTACGGTTATGACTCCTTTTGCAGGTGCTTTCTATGATGAGGATTCTTCTTGAGTTGAAATATGATGGTGTAATATTTTGTTATTTTGGTACCAGACAGCGACTGGTCACTTCAAACCAGATAGTTGCTCTACGCCTGTGGAGAGCACCTGTTTCTTTTCTTTTTTATAAAAGTGGTACGGCCACTATAATCCGACTTGCCTTGCACAAAAAAAGGAATTATTAGTGGAATAGCGGTGTTTCCACCTTTTAAATTTCTCGAATAGTATAAGTTTCATCTATGAAAATAATATCAACTATACAAGATTATTTTTAACCAAATTCGATAACTTAAAATTAGACAAGTTTAGGTCATTTAAATTAAATTTCCAAAACATCATTTTACCATATTTGGTTAGTTAGGCTGAAAACCCCAAAATAAAAGTATTGTTCAAAACTTTATATTTCTTTACCAAAACACTTTAGAATTATTTATTATGATTTATCATAATTTTTCTATATTTTTATTAATTTTTAAAAAGCTATTTATATCGGTTTCCAATTACGGTCACCAAACAACAAAACCGCAATTTTATTTAAAACTTATTTTAGACATAATTGAAAATCTATAAATTTAAATCCAGAATTTTTTTTCTATTTGAAAGCTATTATTATTAAAATGAAAATGTTTTTCGTTTTAGGTAAATCTGATTTAAATTGCATTAATTGTAAGCGTTTAAAGTTTATGGTCGAAATTAGTGAATTGACGCAACGCTACATGCCCTATTCTGACCATATTAAAATTTTGAATTAAAATTCATCTGATTTACTTCAATATTTTTATTGACTTTATAAAACATATATATACGTGCTTAAAAGAAATATTTTCAAATTCCAACTTCAAATTCAATTTCAAATCAAAATTGAATATTTTATTATAATAATATTGATATAATATTAATATTTTTCAAAATTAATTCTTTTGAAATTTAATCTTTGTAGAAATCAGATTAAACGTTAAATCAGGTTAACGAAATAGGCAATTTGAGTTTAAAACATCGCTTATATATCAAATTCAATTTTGAATTTACTATTCAAGATCGATTTTATATTTGAACAAGCCATTTACAAACAAAACTCTTTAAAAAAATCCCATCTTTATAAAAGTTGTTCATAAACACTTTAATTTCATTTTCGATCAATTTCGAATAAAAATTCCAACTTCCATTTTTACACTTTATTCCACTCAAATGAATAATTATTCATTTATATTTTCCAGAATAATCGAGACTTAACCAATACCCAAACAATTCCATACATGTGAGTGTAATATGTGTAAACAAACATAATAACATTCACATCAACCATTCATCCATATCACAATATTTATAATATAAGCGTTACAACACTTAACGCTTATACGCACATGGAAAATAATAATAACTGTAATAAACATCCATCAATCACGAAGCAACCATAACAATCACAATGCAACCATTATATAATCAAGTTATGATTATAACTAATTACCCATACTTAATCAAAGAAGCTTTTACTATAAATATTCTAAATATAAGTTCTTACCAAGATTTTTATTGTTGAAACAGTTATAAGTTTCAATTTAAATTAAACAAATATTTAACTTAAACAAACTTCCAGATTGCTTTAAATGTTCCAGATCCCGAAGTATTCATCGTTATTATTTGCATGCATTTTGTTTCGCTCCAATCTTGTTAACGTATGAACCTATAATCACTATTACAAGTTTTAATTGATTTTAATTAAGTTAAATTAACTAATATAACTTAATTAATGCGAATCGCATAATTAACATTAATTAGTTTACCGCTAAATCAAGTCTTCACCGTGTTCAATACTTCACTGTTGTTCGAACCCGAAAATCACCCAATGCACCATCCTCCATCGCGCTCACCACCATCCACCAGAGCAACGACCGACCTCATCAGCTTCTTCCCAGCTGCATGCAGGTCCTACACATAAATCAAGATCACCAACACCCCTCGATCACTAGAAATCCGCACAACCCGAAAACAATCAACTCCACTCACTGATCGCCAAACACCATCGAACGCCACCAAACTTCATCAGTACCTCAGTCTCCCTCTCTTCTACCGATCTCTAGTGGACAACTTCGCTTGGAATGACCCCCATCGACGTGAAAACACGAAAAATGCACCTCTTCATTTAAATTCAGATCTACATCTCCTCAATCACCTGATCAATGATCCAACCTTATGGATTTGAAGAGGATGAAGATATCTAAAACTTTGATGTTGAGAGTTTTCTATGAAAGTGAACGGATTTGGGGAAATAAGGAAGAAAGATTAATAATTTTCAGCCATGAATCAGGTGGCGGCTGAAGCCAAGGAGAAAGGTCAGGGTTTAGAGATTGAGATGTTATATACGGTATGGTTTGGAATATTATATTCAATTTTATTTAGATGTGTTTTTCATTGAATTTTTAACGATCGTACGACCATATATGATGTCCAATCGTGACGGAAATTGACGTCCTGCTATATTTCAATATTCCGGACTTAATGGAATTAGTTTCATCCAATTTCGAGACTATTTCTAAAATGACCATTTTAATTTCGAAACGATTATCGATACACGTTTATATTATGCACGCTCACATAACAGCTCCGATTTATACAAAAATTGAAATCTTACGATAATTTAACATTCAGTATCTGATGAAATTGATTGCATCAAAATCCGAGATCGTTTGAAAAATAGTTATTTTCCAAGTATTAAGTTAAATCGATTTCAAAATAATCGAATTCATTGAAAATAAATTATTATCATCGTAAATTGTCAAATAGAATTTTACATAGCTTCAAAATAAATAAATTCATACTTTAAATTTGATATCCCCATTTTAAATGATTTAATGTTCAAATCCTCACTTAAATAAATTTCAAGTCGTTAAATCTTAAAATTAATCATTTTAAATATTTAAATTAATTAAATATCCTAATATAAAAAATCCAGATTGCTACATGATGAGCAATGCTATCGGCGATCATCGAAGAAGCCACTTTGTTTAGGAAAATGCCAAAAACGAGTTCGTTGGAAGGAGAGATAGGGGCACTAAAACACATACAACATAAATGTCGCACTACATGACACTTGTTTGTGCAGTAGTTCGCTAATTCAAATTCAAATCTTATTTCTTCAAGCAAGTAGCATAGGAGGGGACAAAATTAGCTCCGTAGCCTTGATGTAGTGTTCATAGGCATTCAAAGTGTCATTTGGTGCCAGAATATCCATGTTATGATAGCCACAGTCGAGGGGATGAAGAGCACCACACTTCTGATATAGAGCATTGTCCCATATTGTAATCTCCTCTAAGTAGGAAGTATGAGGAATCATCATGTCACTATGTAGAGTCTCGAGATAGCGAGTAACCAAGGGTTCCTCTCTAAAGATCTCTTTAAGTTCCTCCACCACCTATGCATATCATTCGAAGTTGCATCGAGTTGAACTCAAACTCCTTGAGGAAGTCCTCCTCTCATGTTGAAAAATCCAAAAAGAAACCAATCCAGGATGTCTATCCCTCAAGTTGATTACAACATAAGAACAAAAATATGATATTTAAGCTCAATTTCCTAGACTTCATCTTGAAAGTCTAATTGTCCTGAATAATAGTCTAATCCATTGAGAGACTGACAAAGATCCCAAGGATAAAGACTTTGACGTATATGTATAGTATAAGGAAATGAGCCGAATAGTAAAGAAACTTTGTGAAATCAAAAGCAAGTTAGAGCTAGAGATAGATAATACAAAGCCTGATACAGGGTTTGATAAAAATAAAATCAAGCACTATGGACGTGGAAGTGGCCGGTTATAAAGTTAAGTTTACAAAAGCAAAGAAGAAAATCGAGCCTATTAAGAAGGAAGTCAAAGGATATCGAGATCGATTCCAAAATGAGTTGGATCATATGTCTCAAGGTTCACTTCTCTTGATGACCGTAATAAAGAGATTACTGAACAAAACGAGAAAATAAAGCAAGATAAGTATGTTGTTATTAAAGAGGTGGCTGGTCTCAAATCTATGCTTTCTGCGGTTGAGAAAGCAAAGGTAATGGTTGAGGATGTTACTTGATCCATCCGTGACAAAGCCATCGAGGCTAAGCTTAAATATGAAGAAGAAAAAAAGAACTTCAAATGAAAATCGATAAGACCAAAGAAGAAAGGAAAGATCTTAAACCCCTCATCTTGGGGTTTTATGTACAGGTTCTCCACCATCGGTATTTATCATGTATTCACGATTATCCCGATATGCTTGTTTAGAGGCTTAAGATCATTTTTTCGAGGACAAGAAGTACTAAACCAAAGCAATCCTATTGATGGGAAGCCATGATTAGGAGATATTCAAGGCGAAGATAAGGAAGCAGAGAAGTCGTGAGAGAATGGAGAGGAAATAATAGGTGAATATGCCAGAATTGTGCATGAGCCTGGCTCAATGGGTCAATCGTCGAGTCAGGACACTTCCATCTAGATTCCGACAACGCCAGTTATAGATTCAAGGGATTCCTTTTCTCAACCATTGTCCATCGGCTATAAATATCATTTGAACACATACGCATGATGATTCGTCCAAAATTGACTTTGAGCCAAGAGGTTGGAACTCTACAAGATGACAGAAAGCGTGGAACCATAGGTATTTCTACACTCTCTCTAGCATCTGAAAGAGTCCTTATTGATTGCGAGAAGGCCGATAGGCTCTCATTTTGATGTTTGGAGGGAAATAAAAGTCTAATTTTGATAGGTCTACCTGCTATTAGTACTTGATTTGGAAAGCCATCGGCAGTGTCTTTAACTTCTTTAACTCTACAGCTTTAAGCACCTTCAACCAATGCATTCAAGTAAGGAGCATTAATAGGATGGTGCAATGATTGAAGCTATAATGCAGATTGACAGGGGAAACATTGAAATGAGTAAGGAGATGCAAGACTTGACATACGAGGGTGAAACGAGAAAACAGGATAGCTCAGCATGAAGGAGACGACCAAAAAGCAAGAGGCACAGCTAATCGCCAAGAAGGAGGAGACCATCGTTCCTATAATCCATTTCAATGATCGCCCAGAAAAAGGAGCACCATACTATCTATAAATTTGAAACTGAGCTCTCTTCATCCAAGTCAACGCTTTGGAAACGCGGTAAGAGCGGAAGTGAGAGGAGCTCCAACAAGAGGAAAAAGAAGGCAACTACTTTACTTAACCTGCCCCATAGGGCCATGGGTGATCGCACTTTCGAGTGATTCAACAGACTCTAATAATTCGTTTTCAATCTAAAATCACAATTCGTTTTCTACCAAATGGAATCAAAAAGAATAAAAAAGCGTACGGTGCTATGAAAAGAACCGTGCTAATTAACGAATGTAGATCAATCAGCCTTTTCAATAGGTTACGGGAATCATTCTTGATCTCAGATGTGCCTATATCAATGGAATGGATGACTCATTATTTAGATGAATCATTTCTTCGGACAGAAGAAGATTCTGTAAATGCTTATTTGAAATCTCACTTATCATAGTCCATTGTGGAACAATCCTTTGAGGAATTGGCTATGATATATCTGATCCATACATAATATCATGAAAACTGGATACACTATTTCGAACAAATCTCGAAATTCTAAACTATCCGTTATCCAATAAAATCCTAAAATTCCTAATAATAAACCAAAATCCCATATACAATTGGTTACAAATTAATTATGCCTGGAATTGGGATGAGGAAATAGAAATGTTGTGAATAGCCAGAGGTCAAATATTCATGAGAGTTGTTTGATAGAGATTGACCTTCTTTATTAGGAAGGCCCCCTGAAGGTCAAAGAGAACGAGGAAAGGGATACGGATTCTATGGGAGAAGAGGATTCGTTTTCCCCCCGGCCCATGCCGCCTTCCTTAACAAGCCCTCGAGCCTCCTTTGCGCCGCCTTCCTTATAGAAGCCGCCGCCCCAAAGGTCGAATTCTATGGTGGAGAAGGCTTTCATAAGAATTTGGCCATGAGAGACCTTATTAAGTATTGCAACAGAAGGGGCATGCTGATAGAGCTTGGCGGGGAGGTGACACTAGTTATCAGGTCAGAGAGACGCCTGGCCCTGGCCCCCTTAAAAACCCATGACATATTAATATTAATAAGGATTTGTTACGTGCGATATTCCGATGACTTACTACTAGGAATCGTGGGTGTCGTAGAGCTTCTCATAGAAATACAAAAACGTATCACTCACTTCCTACAATCCGGCCTGAACCTTTTGATCTCCAAGTATGAATCACCAAAAAAATCCAAGAAGTAAAAATGAGGTGTTATTGGGTGGATTTTGTTTTCTATGTAAACTCTTTTTGAGTTTTATGAATAGGTTTGTGTTAGGACAGCCCTCTCTTTTTGGTATTTGGACATAAAAAATGTACATATCAAGTTCTAGTTGTGTAAATAAATTACTCCGTATTCAATTGATTAAGCATTCGGGATTTTGTATATTTCATTCAATATGGATGCATATAACCAGTCATTACTGCACTTAAATATTAGTCGTTTGCTCTTAAGTTCGAACGTCAGTTGGATTGACCATTTCTAAAGCATTGTCTCAGTCATGTCTTTACGTTGTGTGGTTCAATATCGGAAATTCAACTATCGAGGACAACCTTTAGTCATGTGGACTTAATTTTTAGGCATCGTAATTAACCCTCTAAGTGTTTATACTAAAGATAGTTGCCATAATGCGGTGGGACTAGAGAAAAAGTCGGGTTTCACTTGTAGATTTATACTCACCAGTCATTGTTTCGACTTTGAGTTATGGATGTCATTGGTTCATCCTCCATACTATTTTAGCATTGGCTCATGTTAGAGTTGGCCAAACGAATGAATGGTTCTTAAGCTTGGTTCGGTTGCCCCAAGTCCTAAGTTGGTGGTTGGATGCTCAAGTCATGAGTGTTCTGATTGTTTATACTTGGCCTTACTACATTAAAGGATCGAGTCAGTGAGTAGGATGTCAGTTCACTCCTACCCTTTGGTTTATACTTTGCTCATCGAAACTAGAGCAAGATTTAATAGTTGGACCATTGATTCACATACATATTTATATATTCTGATCATGGACTTAAGTGAACTGATCAACACCAAGCTCTGAGGACAGCTGTTTTAGTATTATGCGCTCGGTATTTAGGTTGATAATATCACAACTATCATACTATTCATAGGAAAAAGGCTCAAGAACATGAGAAACCAAGAGCCTTTATTGATCCCAAATGATTATGCGAAACATATGCCTTATTACATAGATTCGAAAAAAAAAACTGCTATTGAACAAAATTAAATGACGTAAATGCAAACTGAAACGGCGTTATAAGTGTTCATTATTCCACGCTCTATGTAATACATTACTATTAATGGTCCTTAATTTGAATTCTCTATCTCCAAGCCTTTGATTAATGAAGTAATGTCCTTTCCATTGAGGCCCTAAATTGGCCAGAGTAGAGAAGAATCTCCCTTGGACGAGGTAGCTAATTTTAAAGTTCATAGGTCGAGCTTTGGAGTTGCAAATTGGGCGACTCATTGTCCATGAGTGCTGCTCTCAGGTCATCCTCTTCACACTTCTCATCGATTATGTCTTTAGATTCCAGAAGGATATCTCTGTTGGTTCTTGAATTGTAATATGTGCCTCAATGTGAGAGGACTTCTTATTCAACCAGGGTGATGGCTTCAAAGCCTCACCGATGGGGAATGGAGTGAGGAAGGTCATTGACTTAAGGGTAGTTCTATATGACCATAAAGCTAATGGAAGTTTGTCAACTCACTTGCCTCTGGCCTTTTCCAAATGCTTCATTAAGATGGAATTTATGATTTTTTTTCACTGCTTCAACTTGTCCAATCGCTTGAGGATAAGAAACTATTGCAAATCACTATTTAATGCCACAACGTCAGCAAAAATCTCTGAATTTGGAACTATGGAATTGGATCCCATTATCAATAATAATGATCTAGGAGGCGACATATAATGTACTGAATTACCAAATTGATTACTTTATTAGTTGAGATTGTATTCAATGGCTCATATTTATCCTATTTCGTAACACCCCGTATTTTAACAACACTAAAAGATGATAAATTAAAGAAAAATTAATTTAATATTCAAAATTAAGTGAAATGGATTGCACCATTGTGTGACACCCCACGTCCGTTAATGTCACTCACTAAGGGAATGGATTAAGTTTCGTGAAGCATTATCGGTAAACAGACATAGAATAATTACAAGACAGTTAAAATAGTAGCCGAATAAAAAAACTTTTATTAACCATAAAGCATGGTTACAACATATGTCTGAAAATACATAAACTCGGTATATCATTAAAACTTCTGCCTTGTACTTTAAATATCAGAGTACAATAACAAAGAAAGCATAATCCCCAAATCATGAGCCATAGTAGCAAAGATAGAAGCTTAAGCAATACATCTAGAAGCTCCAAGCAAGACGATAGCAGATTCCTAACTAAGCCTGAGAGTTCCCTCCCTTGAGAACCTTGAGGGGGGGAACGAATGAAAGAAGAGGAAACAAAAAGGGTCGGACATAAAGTCTGGCGAGTCTAGTTACATTTAGCCAGTAAATAAATAAAAGTAACATGATAGGCATATAAAGTGGATAAGAGAGATCACTACATAAATGGCAGGTGTGACAAGGTAGATAGGATAAGGTGTATATGCTTCTAATGATTACTCTGCACTATTACTTGTATGTCCTGAAAGATACGATCCCTTCAACTATAAGGCGGTAGACTTAGGTATACGCCCAAATGTATCCTAACTACTACCCTGATCGACCGGCTCCCTAGCCCTCATAGATACCTTGTGCTGGTCCCACAGTAGGAGGTATCACTTCCTAAAGTGGCAACCCTTCGTTGTAATAATGTGCACAACCATATCTACAGGGGTTACGGTCTTCTTATCCCTTTCTGCCCGGCTCATGCACACACATGGCCCGGTCGGTTTGCGCCGCCCACACCGTACTCCAAGTTTGGATCTCTTACAATCAATCAGTAAGTGTGCCCCTTCTTCGCCTAGTACGGAGTATTTTATTTGATATCTACTCCGGGTTACTGACTAAAATGGGTCCCATACAATATGATACAAGCTCTCCCCTTTGTCTTGTATCCCCCACTAGGTTTTCACTGACTATGTATACCACTAGGTGTCTTTAATTACATAGCCTTGTTTATGTTTACCAGTTATGCTTACCTACAGGTGTCTTTAATACATAACCCCTAATCTTCCTACCGGTTATGCTTACCTATAGATGTCTTTAATTACATAATCCTATCACTTCTACAAGTTATGTTTACCCTAAAAGGTGTCTTTAATTACATAACTTTATTATTTCCACCGATTATGTATACCACTAGGTGTCTTTAATTACATAACCTTAACGGGTTAAGTTTGTGGCCCTATATGTGAATATTACCCATCCCCTCTTCCGATTTACTTAACCCAGCCCTCAACCATGTTTACTTAACCACCAACTTAAATTTAATTTTCATACAATCCCTATAGATTAACTTAGGTTAAGTAGTCCGATTCTTTACCATGTCCATTATGGTTTCATAATGGGCCAAACCTCCCATATTAGGCCTACAACATGTGGATGCTGGATATGCCGGTTGGGTCCGGGCAGACTTGTTCCACAGTTGTGCTTGACCTCATGTCATATCCCGATTCGTATTTACATACTTAGACCTCCCACATTAGGTTCAACATAAGTGGCTGCTGGATATGACGGTCGGGTCCGGGCAGACTTCCGCCACTAATGTAACCTAACCTCATGTCATAAGTACAATTACAATTCCTAATTGTAATTACTAGACATTCCATTTGTAAAAAATTAATCAATCCTTCCCTTTTATAGGTGTCTGTACCCATTTTACCCAATAATTTGAATTACATGTCCATAAATGTTCTTTTTCAAATTATTCCATTTTTAACCCTTTTTCCCCTGTTCTTTAACTTGCGCCCTCGCAAAATTGGCAATATGCCTGGGCTTGACAATAGCCTAGTCATAAACGATAATAGGGAAAATAATGGGAATATAGCTAAAATGATCATCTTGGTATAATCATAAACTTGTATGATAATAAGGTGAACATACATACTAGCATGTACATGAAATTATCATCATAATAAGGTGGACATAAAACTGATGAACTATGATGTCATAATATCTAAATTAGTAATTTAGACGTCCAATCGGTTTAGATCTAACATGATAACATAAGGTGATAATTTAGATCTCATAAAATAGATCTAACATGTCAACATAAGGTGACAATTTAGATCACATAAAATAGATCTAACATGTTAACATAAGGTGACAATTTAGATCACATAGAATAGATCTAACATGATAACATAAGGTGACAATTTAGATCACATAAAATAAATCTACCATGTTAACATAAGGTGAAAATTTTAGATCACAAAGAATAGATCTAACATGAATCATAAGGTGACAATTTTAGATCACATAGAATAGATCTACACACATCCGAATCATAACATATCATAAAAGTTACAAACCAAGATCCCTAATAATAACATTGTAGAACAATCGAATTGGATCAGAAGAAATAGATCTATCATGACATAGCATAAGATCTAACAATAAAATAGATTCAAGGTTTGCAACGTAACCAAATCACAGTCTTTCATAATTCACTATTATTTATCTAAACATAAAAGAAACTAGAACTCACTGTGATTGGGTTGCTAAGATGATAGAAAAGAAGTTGGTGTTGAGTCTATGCTTGAATCTCAGAATTTGATATGCTTTAGTTGATAGAAGAAGATGAGAGACCCAAGTTCAGTTCAGACTCCGGCAGAGTTTGGCCACCATGATTTCTAATGAAGAAATATGTGAAATAGCTATATATTTATAGCTACAGAACCCTCTGGAACCGACTGCCACATAAGCCCTAGGGTAAATCAGGTCGCGGGTCGCCTCCCACTTAGGCTAAGGCTCGAATACCCAAAAAAACTATTCTGGGCGCACTTTACAGGTGCACCAGTATAAAATACATGGGCGCACTTGTCAAGTGCGCCTGGAATTTCTGCTTTTTCTGCCAAACTTCTATCGTCCATAACTTCTTCATACGTTATCTGTTTTACGCAAACCAGGTGTCTATCTTGACCATAATTTCGAGATGGATGCAATGACGCAGTCCGTTTCCCTTAATTTTGAATATTAAATTAATTATTATTTAATTTATCCACTTTAATGTTGTTAAAATTTCGGAATTTTGAATCCTAAATACAATGGAATTTTGATTGATAAAAAACGGGACATAACTTTCATAATATACCCACTCATCAATGTAATATAATGTTTGCAACTAGTCCTAGAAGACTGGGAGGTGTATGAGGCTATAAGCTCGGTCAGACTTATCAGTGAACGGAAGTTATATATTATTGACATAATAGATAATTAGAATGGATTCCATTCACATAACTGCATGCTTGCTCAGTTTAAAATGTGTTTGCCTTTGTTCCAAGTTTCATATACTTCATCCTTAAAAATGTAATGTCCTTCCAAAAATGACATCATCATACCTCTTTTCTATCAAACATTGCCTTTGCTTTCATGGAGGCATACATATCCCAAAACAAATTAATAACCTGAAAAATAGTCGTAGCAAGTCATATTTTCTATAAACCAAGTTCTTGTAGACAATGATGCAGTCAGTTTGTGCAAAGCAAAATTTATATCCCTCGCTAAGGGAATGCATTAAGTTTTGTGAAGCGTTATAGGTAAACAGACACAGAATAATTACAAGACAGATAAAATAGCAGCGGAATAAAGAAAAACTTTTATTAATCATAAAGCATGGTTACACCATATGTCTGAAAATACATAAACTCGGTATATCATTAAAACTTATGTTTTGTACTTTAAATATCAGAGTACAATAACAAAGAAAGCATAATCCCCAAATCACAAGCCATAGTAGCAAAGATAGAAGCTTGAGCAATACATCTAGAAGCTCTAAGCAAGACGATAGCAGAATCCTGACTAAGCCTGAGACTTCCCTCCCTTGAAAACCTGGGAAGGGGTGAGGGAACGGAAGAAGGAAGAGGAAACAAAAAGGGTCAGACATAAAGTCTAGGGAGTCTAGTTACATTTAGCCAGTAAATAAATAAAAGTAACATGATAGGCATATAAAGTGGATAAGAGAGATCACTACATAAATGGCAGGTGTGACAAGGTAGACAGGATAAGGAGTATATGCTTCTAATGATTACTCTGCACTATTACTGGTATATCCTGAAAGAGATGATCCCTTCAACTATAAGGTGGTAGAATTAGGTACACGTCCAAATGTATCCTAACTATTACCCTTATCGATCGACTCCCTAACCCTCGTAGATACCTTGTGCTGGCCCCATAGTAGGAGGTATCACTTCCTAAAGTGGCAACCCCTCGTCGTAATAATGTGCATAACCATATCTACAGGTGTCACGGTCATCTTATCCCCTTCTTCCCGGCTCATGCACGCACATGGCCCGGTCGGTTTGTGCCACCCACACCATCCTCCAAGTTTGGATCTCTTACAATCAGTCAGTAAGCATGCCCCTTCTCCGCCTAGTATGGAGTACTATATTTGATACCTACTCCGGGTTACTAACTGAAATGGGTCTCACACAATATGATACAAGCTCTCCTCTTTGTCTTGTATCCCCCATTAGGTTTTCACTGACTATGTATACCACTAGGTTTCTCTAATTACATAGCCTGGTTTATGTCTACCGGTTATGCTTACCTACAGATGTCTTTAATACATAACCCCTAATCTTCCAACCAGTTATGCTTACCTATAGGTGTCTTTAATTACATAACCCTATCACTTATACAAGTTATGTTTACCCTAAAAGGTGTCTTTAATTACATAACTTTATTATTTCCACCGATTATGTATACCACTAGGTTTCTTTAATTACATAACCTTAACGGGTTAAATTTGTGGGCCTATATGTGAATATTACCCATCCCCTCTTTAGATTTACTTAACCCACCCCTCAACCATGTTTACTTAACCCCCAACTTAAATTTAAGTTCTTATAGTCCCTATGGATTAACTTAGGTTAAGTAGTCCAATTCTTTACCATGTCCATTATGGTTCATAATGGGCCAGACCTCCCACATTAGGCCTACAACATGTGGATGCTAGATATGTCGGTCAAGTCTGGGCAGACTTATTCCATAGTTGGACCTAACCTCTTGTCATAGCCCGATTTGTATTTACGTACTTAGACGTCCCACATTAGGTTCAACATTAGTGGCTGCTGGATATGCCGGTCGGGTCTGGGTAGACTTCCACCACTAATGTAACCTAACCTCATGTCATAAGTACAATTACAATTCCTAATTGTAATTACTAGACATTCCATTTTTAATTAATTAATCAATTAATTAATCCTTTCCTTTTATAGGTATTAGTACCTATTTTACCCAATAATTTGAATTACATGTCCATAAATGTTCATATTCAAATTATGCCATTTTTAACCCTTTTTCCCCATTCCTTAACTAGTGCCCTCACAAAATTGGCAACCTGCCTAGGTTAGACAATTGCCTATTCACAAACGATAATAGGGAAAATAATGGGAATATAACTAAAATGATCATCTTGGCACAGCTATAAACTTGTATGATAATAAGATGAACATACATACTAGCATGGACATGAAACTATCATCATAACAAGGTGGACAAAAAACTGATGAGCTATGATGTCACAATATCAAAATTAGCAATTTAGATGTTCAATCGGTTTAGATCTAACATGATAACATAAGGTGATAATTTAGATCTCATAAAATAGATCTAACATGTCAACATAAGGTGACAATTTAGATCACATAAAATAGATCTAACATGTTAACATGAGGTGACAATTTAGATCACATAGAATAGATCTAACATGATAACATAAGGTGACAATATAGATCACATAAAATAGATCTAACATGTTAACATAAGGTGACAATTTTAGACCACATAGAATAGATCTAAGGTGATAATTTAGATCACACAGAATAGATCTAACATGAATCATAAGGTGACAATTTTAGATCACATAGAATAGATCTACACACATCTGCATCATAGCATATCATAAAAGTTACAAACCAAGATTCATAATAATAACATAGTAGAACAATTGAATTGGATCCAAAGAAATAGATCTATCATGACATAGCATAAGATCTAATAATAACATAGATTCAAGGTTTACAACATATCCAAATCACAATCTTTTTTAATTCACTATTATTTACCTAATCCTAAAAGCAACTAGAACTCACTGTGATTGGATTGCTAAGATGATAGAAAAGAAGTTGGTGCTGAGTCTATGCTTGAATCTCAGAATTTGATATGCTTTAGTTGATAGAATAAGATGAGAGACCCTAGTTCAGTTCAAACTCCGGTAGAGTTTGGCCGCCATGATTTCTAATGAAGAAATATGTGAAATAGCTATATATTTATAGCTACAGAACCCTCTGGAACCGACTGCCACATAAGCCCTAGGGTAAATCAGGTCGCGGGTCACCTCCCGCTTGGGCAAAGGCCCGAATACACAAAAAAATCATTCTGAGCGCACTTTACAGGTGCGCCAGTGTAAAAAGACATGGGCGCACTTGTCAAGTGCGCGGGAATTTCTGCTTTTTCTGCCAAACCTCTATCGTCCATAACTTCTTCATACGTTATCCGTTTTACGCAAACCAGGTGTCTGTCTTGACCAGAATTTCGAGACGGATGCAATGACGCAGTCCGTTTCCCTTAATTCTAAATATTAAATTAATTATTCTTTAATTTATCCACTTTAATGTTGTTAAAATTTCGGAGTGTTACACATTGCGTTCGTCTCGGGATTCTGGTCAAAATAGACACCTGGTTTGCGTAAAACGGACACCATATAAAGAAGTTACTAAGGTTTGAAGTTTGTATGCGCACAAGAAGAATATGTATACATATATTAAGTCCAGAAATTCAAAATTAGGTCCAAAATTTCAAAATCGCATAGAATTGGGGAAGCGGGAAATTTCCCGCTTAGAGGTGTCGACCCCTGGGTCGACCCCTCAAGGGGGTGTCGACCCCTGGGTCGACCCCTCAAAGGGGGTGTCGACCCCCCTAGGGCAGACGTGCTAGATTAGGGTTTGGGGCTGGTGGCTATATATATGGCCTCGTTTCTCATGTTTTTGCACACTAAAAATAGTGGAGGACTAGATGTTGTCTCTGCCTAATCGTTTTCTTCTTTAGCAATCAATTGAAGTTAATTAAATTAGAGATCTGTGATTCAATGTCTGCAAGCTTTCTTCTATTTCCTAGATCCAAACATTGTGAGCTCATGTTAATTTTAGATCTAAATAATTAAAAAGTAAAACTTGACATGACTATAATATGGATCTATGCTTGTGACCATGTGAATCATATCAGATCTGTTATAACCTGTTTAACTATGTTATTCTAACATGACTATTGTACTAGATCTGAACCTATACCTATTTATCATGTTTGATCTGCCATTGTTAGTTGCTCTAATTAACTATTTAGGTCACCTTATGCCTGTTTACTATGTCCCTATTATCAGTTCTATTGCCACATGTTCATTAGATCTACCCCTTTATACCTATCTTGTCATTTTGCCACTATATGTTTATGCCTATTTCTGCCATTATATGTCAAATTTGTTAATATGATCATTTATGTCCTTCTCCCTTCATCTTTTCCCTTTTTAATTTTTATAGCCAGGCTACATTTGAGCCTAGGCATGCCGCTGAAATATGCGAACGCGTTAAATTGGGAACGAGGGGAAAACCGTTAATTTGTGGCATACTTGTAATTGGAATTTGGGCATAATTTGAATGCAATACATGAACATGAATTTGGGGACATAAATCAACTTGAGGTTAAAAACCTTAGTTTGGGCATATGGTTCATTATGAACATAATTTGGGGAAAGGGGCATGAAAACCTATAACGACATAGGAATAATTAGTTAATAATTGAAAGGCCTAAGTTTACAATAATTAGAAACTGTAACCGCGCCTAGACACGAAGTTAGATTACACTAATGATAGAAGTCTGTCCGGAACCACCCGGCATATCCAGGAACTACAAGCGATGAATCTAATGTGAGGGGTCTAAGTGTATAAGCACATAACGTGCTAAGACACGAGGTTAAGTCCGACTTGTGGAAGAAGATTGCCCAGATCCAACCGGCATATCCAACATCCACAAGTTGTAAACTTAATGTGAGAGGTCTAGTACATAAACATATATATGAATATGTATATAAAAGGATAGAAATAATTGTCACTAATTTTGATTAATGGAAATGAATTGGAATAAATTGGGAATGATAGTAACCTATTATAGTTAATTACTTTAATGAGAATGCTATATAAAAGGTAGGCTTGTCATAAGGACAAGTGGAAATTATAATGTAAGTTATAATAAAAGGAAAGAAGGCTTATTAGTAAACCTTAATTAAGAGAACAAAGTCAATAAGTAAACAACGACAAGTTGTGGTGACATGTTAACTGAAAACAAGTGAATTGAGATGAAGTATACTTAATTACATATTAAGTAAAAACATATTAGTATAACTATGGAATTAGGCAATGAATAGTATAAAATGGATTGTAGATTACTTTCGTTAATCACAATCTAGAAAATAACATGTGATGTGCTTATTAAAAGACTCAAATGGATTAAGTTGTATACATATATATATATATATATATATATATATATATATATATGTGTGTGTGTGTGTGTGTGTGTGTGTGTGAAATTAATAAGCAAGGGGAACTTGGCAACTTGAAGAGAAGTCAATGTGAATAGGATAACCTGTTAACTGGTAGTACTTTACCTGTTTGAATCCATAAGGATTACATGAACTTGGTAACTTGAGTAGGGGTTAAGTAAACTTGCTTGAATCAATGGGAGGGTTAAGTAAATCTTGGGGCGGTGAGTAATATTTGTATATATAGGCCTACAAACTTATCCGTTAAATAAACATGCTTGAAACAGTGGGTGGGTTAAGTAAATCTTAGTTGGGTGGGTAATATTTATATAGATATAGGCCCACAAACTTAACCTATGGGGTTATGCAATTTTATGACATCGGTAAGTAGGCATAACCTGTAGAAAAACCTAGTAGTGGGGATGCAGGACAAAGGGGAGAGCTTGCATCTTCTCGTTTGTGGGACCTGTTTCAGTTAGTAACCCATATATAGGTATTAAATGAGTACTTCGAACTAGGTTGGAGTCGGGGCATGCTTACTGGGCTGACTGTAAGAGATCCAAATTAAAGGGGTGGTATGGGCGGCGCAGACCGACGAAATCATGTGTGTGCATGGGTCTAACAGAGGAGGATAAGACGCCGTGGCACTGCAGATATGGTTGTGCACATCTTGAAAATGAAGGGTTGCCACTTTAGGGAGTGATACACCCTACTGTGGGGCTAACATAAGGTATCTACAGAGTAGGGAGCCGATCGATTAGGGTACACTTAGACTCCGGTATTTTGGGAGGCTGTTAATACCCTTAGGAGTAACACCGGTATGTTGGGTTGTTTGTTGATTGCATGGGGTGAAAACCTCTCACTGGAAATACACCTAAGTCTACCAACTTATACTGGTTGGGGATCAGCTTGTTAATAAGACACTATTATTGGTGTAGAGAGCAGAGAAATCATTAGAGCAATGTTATTTATTCTATCCAGTTGTCCTGTTTACCTTGTCATACCTGCCTTTTATGGTGATATTTTTCTTATCCGCTTTATATGCCTGTCATAATATTTTTAGTTATTTATTTGCTACAAGTAACTGGACTCGCCAGACTTTATGTCTGATGCATTTGTTTCCTCTTCTTTCTCTTTTGTCCCCCCAGGTTCTAAGGGTGGAATACTCAAGCTTGATCAGGATTCTGCTATCGTCTTGCTTGGAGCAACTTAGATGTATTGCTCAAGTTCTTATCGTTGAAACTATGGCTATGTTTCGTTTGGGGATTATGCTTCTTTTACTATTGTACTCTGATGTTTTAAGTACAAGACATAAATTTTAATGATGTACTGGGTTTATGTATTTTCAGACATATGATGTTTTGAACCACGATGCTTTATGATTAATAAAGTTTTTAATTCCGCTGCTATTTTATATCTATTTTGTAATGATTCTGTTTCTATTTACCTATAATGCTTCATGAAACTTAATGCATTCTCTTAATGAGTGAGACTAATGGACGTGGTGTGCCACATTTGGTATTAGAGCTGAAGGTTACCAGATCGGATAAAAGATTTTGAAAATTGTTTTCAAAAAGGTTTTAACAGAAGGCATTTTTCAAAAGAGAATGTCTGTTTTGAAAAACATATTTCCCAAAGCCATAGGCAATATCTTTTGATTCTTTATTTGAATCCCTTCTTCCTTTTCGTTTCAGCATGTCTAGGGAACCGAATATTCCCGAGGGCGTACAAGTACCGGACTGGTTCTGTAGGTATCTTAAGGCTACGACACCAACCGGGAGCCAAGGAGACGTCCCTCCCCTAGCTACAGCCGTTGTTCCTCCACCATCACCAGTTGGAAAATCCTCTAAGAAATGTTATGGCTATAAGCACTTGGGTCATTTAGTCAAAGATTGCCGGAAAAGGAAGAATGCTTGCTTCAAGGATGGTAAGGCCGAACACTATACGAGGGAATGCCCGAAGAAACAAGGACAAGACCAAAGGGCAGGATCTTATGAAGGGCAGGTGTATGTTCATGCGGTCAGTATACTGGATAGAGGTAGTAAAGTTCCCATTGAATTTTTTAATTTCCCTTTCCAAATTATCCCATTAAGGACTCTTTTTTATTATGGCACTTCGTATTCTTTTATATCTAATTCTATGGTTGAGTCTCTACACCTTAGTACTATTATGGTTTTGGATCCCATTGTTGCCTCAAACCCCATTGGGGACTCGGCTCTTATGCTTGTGATTTGTCAGGGTTTGAGGACATCTGTGTTGGGCGTTGTTAGACCAAAATCTGGGCCTAACACCCAAATGCAGATAGCAGATCACAAAAATGCAGAAAAAAGTAAATAACAGGAGACACACGAAGTTTTTATAGTGGTTCGGCTCAAACCAAACCTACGTCCACTTTATCTCTTCTTAAATCCTAAGAAGTTACAAGTACAATTCTCTCGGTTTATACACGAAATCCTCGTGTTTACAATGAAAAGAGGTAGGAAATCCTAAGATTATACACGAAATCCTCGTGTTATAGTGTGGAATTTGGATTCTTTTCTGCTAAAAATACTTTGCAGAATTAATGGTGGAAGCTGGGAGGAGATAAAGCCAAAAAGCTCCCTGAAAATGCCTTCAAATGGTGTATTTATAGATGCAGGAGAGCTTCTGGGAAGACCGGTTTGTGATGGGGTACGTGGCACCCTATTTGGGAAAATAGGAGTGTGAATAGCCTTGAGAATAGGTCAGAACAAGCTGCGTAGGAGCAGGTTCGGGGATCGGGTCGTGGTCACATAGGGCGAGCTGGAGTGGTCGGTTCGTGGTCTACATGTGCTCCACGAGTCGGGGTGCTTCACGAGACGATGTGCTTCACGAGACGATGTGCTTCACGAGACGAGGTGGATCACAAGATGAGGGGGCGATCCGATGATGGCGATCCGATGAGGGGCGATCCGAGGGTGCATGAGCCATACTCCGATCGTATGACGCTTCGTTGCTTTATCCAGGAAATTGCCAGATTACACCAGTTCACGGAAACGGGCATAACTTTCAAACCGTAAATCCGATTGAGCCAAACCAAAGCTCAAACTGAAGCTAATTCATAGATCTACAAGAGTTATAGAGCATAGCTCTATAATTGCTGTTTTGGGCCCAAAAGAGGTCGTCTGATAGGAGTTTCGGGCCTTTCTTTGTTCGTGATGCGACTTTGACCAAATTACTGCCTGTCTTCTGACGATGTTCTCCATATCCGAGCGCGATGTTATCCAGATATTCAGTGTGACAGCTTTTACCAAAATGTTTGTCAACAGGCATCGAGTTTGAGTACGATGCATATCTTGTTTCATGGGCTACGGTTTGATTCTAGGGATGGATTGGCTAGCTATGTATGGTGCCATTCTAGATTGTAAGAAGAGGGTCGTTAGACTTTTGACTTTCCATGGGAGGACCTTCGAGATTTCTTATGGCCCAAAGAGTTCTGTCATGCTTAGTTTCCTAGAGACTCTTGATGCATCTATCGATGATCTACAATATGTACTAGTAGTCCGTGAGTATTCTGATGTTTATGAGGAGTTTAGGGCTTACCTCCAAGGCGCGAGATCGACTTTCGTGTATACTTGGTAGACAATTCAAATCCAATTTCATTACCTGTGCGCCATATGGCTCCAAGAGAAAGGAGGGATCTTAGTATTAGGCGAAGCATATCTGAATGGGGTTCTCCGGTGGTATTCACAACTAAGGCAGATGGTTCGCTTCGCTTGTGTGTGGATTATAGAGAGTTAAACAAACTCACAAAGAAAAATAGGCACCCACTCCCGAGGATAGATGATTTATTTGACCAGCTTGTTGGTGCATCAGTATTCTCTTAATTAGACTTGGCCACGGGGTTTCATCAATTAAGGGTGGCCGAGGATAGTATAGACAAGATCGCTTTTAGGACTCCAGATGGTTTCTTTGAATGGCTCGTCATGCCTTTTTGATTGACGAACGCACCTGCTTATTTTGTTGATCTGATGAGTTGGGTGTTTCGGGAGTTCTCTTGGATTAGCGGGCTATTATAAGAAGTTCATTAAGGACTTCGCAAAGATATCAGCCCTACTCACCAAACTGACAAAGAAGATTTTGACATTTTCTTAGGGAATAGACTGTGAGGATGCTTTTTCAGCGATTTAAAAGAGGGCTCTGACAACAGCCTCAGTCTTGAGCTGCCTGACGAGAATAAGGTGTTCACAGTATACACTGATGCTTGTGGTACAGGGCTTGGTGCGGTTCTGATGCAAGAGGGAAGGGTAGTATGTTATAGGAGTAGACAGTTGAGAGTTCATAAGAAGAACTACCCTACTCATGTTTTGGAATTAGCTGCTATAGTATTCACTTTTAGGACTTGGCGGCAGTATCTTCTTGGAGAGAGATTCGAGTTATACTTGGACCATAAGTCGCACAAGTATATGTTCTCACAAAAGGATCTCAAATTGAGGCAACAAAGATAGGCTTCTACTTGGATCTGAGACAATTAGAGAAACTTCAGAAAAATTGATCTTATCCACAGGCGCATGAAAATAGTTTAGGACAAGCGGAAGTCATACGTAGAAAAAGGAATAACCGATATTGAGTTCAAATGGCTTATAGGGTAAAGCTACCAGAAAGATTATTGGGTGTTCAGTTGTGGAAATGTTGGCATGATACAGCAGAAGTAGTCGAGCTAGACATGCTTAAGTAGAGGTGAATGGGAGGCAACATTTAAAAGAGTTCCTACCCATATTCTTGGATCAGAGGTTAGGAAGCTATGCAACCAAGAGGTCAAATCGACGGAAATTCAATGGGAGATGACCACAAGGATTCAACTTGGAGGACTGAAGACAAGATTCATGCTTTGTACCCCTTTCTTTTCGAGGGTATGTTCTTAACTTACTTTCCAAAGCTTTTATTTATACTTGTTTCTATCATTTGAGTATATCCTATCGATCAAGTCTTCGACCTTTAGGTAGAAATCCCATGGATGTAAACATGTGTTTGAGACATGTTATGTTTTATGGATGCAAGTGGATGCAAGTGTTTGCTAGTGGTTGCTCGTGGATGCATAAACACACACATTAGGCACTTGATCGGCTCAATCACTCTCATACTGCAATGGATGTGTGTGCATTTTTCTTCTTTTATGGATGAAAGTGAGTGTATCATCATATGGATGTTGCATTTGGATGTATGGGTGTGCACACATACAGAACTTACAAGTTATAATAGGATTATTTGTATACATGTTGCATTCATGACACTAACATACATTGCATTAAGGAGGTCGACTGAATCAGCAGACCGCCTGATCTTCCGCATTAGCATAGGGACATATACACGCACCTTTGCATATGTTCATATAAGCATTAGAAATCTTTTAAGGACAATGGATGCCTATGATTGGTGAATGAGTAGATGGTTGTGGATGTTAGGATGTGCATTCTTCTTAACTTAGAGATTTCGAGGACGAAATCCTTTGAGTAGGGGAGAATGTAACACCCCATAATTTAACAACACTAAAAGATGACAAATTAAAGAATAACTAATTTAATATTCAGAATTAAGTGAAATGGACTACGCCATTGCGTTCGTCTCGGAATTCTGGTCAAAATAGACACCTGGTTTGCGTAAAACGGACATCGCGTAAAACGGACACCGTATGAAGAAGTTATTAATGTTTGAAGTTTGTATATGCACAAGAAGAATTTATATATATTAAGTCCAGGAATTCAAAATTAGGTCCAAAAATTCAAAATCGCGTTGAATTGGGGAAGCTGGAAATTTTCAGCCCAGGGGTATCGACCCCATAAGGGGGTGTCGACTCATGGGTCAACCCCTCAAGGGGGGTCGACCCCCCTAGGGCAGACGTGGCATATTAGGGTTTGGGGCTAGTGGCTATATATATATGGCCTCATTTCTCATGTTTTTGCACACTAAAAATAATGGAGGACTAGATGTTGTCTCCGCCCAAATTGAATCAAACATTTTCTACTTCAGCAATCTATTAAAGTTAATCAAATTAGAGATCGATGATTCAACGTCTACAAGCTTTCTTCTATTTCCTAGATCCAAACACTATGAGTTCATGTTAATTTTAAATCTAAATAATTAAAAAGTAAAACCTGACATGACTATAATTTGGATCTATGCCTGTGACCATGTGAATCATATCAGATCTGTTATAACCTGTTTAACTATGTTATTCTGACATGACTATTGTACTAGATCTGAACCTATATCTATTTATCATGTCAGATATGCCATTGTTAGTTGATCTAATTCACTGTTTAGGTCACCTTATGGCTGTTTACATTGTCCCTATTATCACATGTTCATTAGATCTACCCCTTTATGCATATCTTGTCATTTTGCCAGTATATGTTTATGCCTATTTCTGCCATTATATGTCAAACTTGTTAGTATGAAAACCTATAACGACATAGGAATATTTGGTTAACAATTGAAATGCCTAGGATTACAATAATTAGAAACTGTAACCGCGCTTAGACACGAGGTTAAATTACACTGGTGGTAGAAATCTGCCCGGAACCACCCGACATATGCAGCAACCACAAGCGGTGAATCTAATGTGAGGGGTCTAAGTGTATAAACATGTAATGTGCTAAGACATGAGGTTAAGTCCGACTTGTGGAAGAAGGCTGCCCTGATCCAACCGGCATATCCAGCATCCACAAGTTGTAGACTTAATGTGAGAGTTCTAGTGCATAAACATATATATGAATATATGTATATAAACGGATAGAAATAAATGTCACTAATTTTGATTAATGGAAATGAATTTGAATAAACAGGGAATGATAGTAACCTATTATAATTAATTACTTTAATGAGAATGCTATATAATAGGTAGGCTTGTCGTAAGGACAAGTGGAAATTATAATATGAGTTATAATAAAAGAAAAGGAGGCTTATTAGTAAACCTTAGCTAAGAGGACTTAGTCAATAAGTAAACAACGACAAGTTGTGGCGATATGTTAATATAAAACAGGTGAATTGAGATGAAGTGTACTTAATTACATATTAAGTAAAAACATGTTGGTGTAACTATGGAATCAAGCAATGAATGGTATAAAAGGGATTATAGATTACTTTCGTTAATCACAATCTTGAGAATAACACGTGACGGGCTTATTAAAAGACTTAAATGGATTAAGTTATATATATATATATATATATATATATATATATGAAATTAATAAGCAAGGGGAACTTGGCAACTTGAAGAGAAGGATAACTTGTTAACTGGTAATACTTAACCTATTTGAATCCATAAGGATTACATGAACTTGGTAACTTGAGTAGGGGTTAAGTAAACTTGCTTGAATCAACGGGAGGGCTAAGTAAATCTTGGGGCGATGGGTAATATTTGTATATATAGGCCTACAAACTTAACTATTAAATAAACATGCTTGTAACAGTGGGTGGGTTAAGTAAATCTTGGGTGGGTGGGTAATATTTATATAGATATAGGCCCACAAACTTAATCTGTGGGGTTATGCAATTTTATGACACCAGTAGGTAGGCATAACTTGTAGAAATACCTAGTAGTGGGGTTGCAGGACAAAGGGGAGAGCTTGCATCATCTTGTATGTGGGACCCGTTTCAGTCAGTAACCCATATATAACTATCAAACGAATACTCCAAACTATGTCGGAGTCGGGGCATGCTTACTCGGATGATTGTAAGAGATCCAAACGAAAGGGGCGGTGTGCGTGGTGCAGACCAACGGAATCATGTGCGTGCATGGGTCCGGTAGAGGAGGATAAGACGCCATGGCACCTATAGATATGGTTGTGCACATCTTGAAAACGAAGGGTTGCCACTTTAAGGAGTGATACACCCTACTGGGGGGCTAGGATAGGGTATCTATGGAGTAGGGAGCCGATCGATTAGGGTATACTTAGACTACGGTATGTTGGGAGCCCGTTAATACCATTAGGTGTAACTCTGATATGTTGGGAGCCCGTTAACACCCTTAGGGGTAACTCTGGTATGTTGGGATGTTTGTTGATTTTATGGGGTGAAGACCTCTCACTGGAAGTACACCTAAGTCTACCATCTTATACCGGTTGGGGATCATCTTGTTAATAAGACACTAGTATTGGTGCAGAGAGCAGAGAAATCATTAAAGCAATGCTATTTATTCTATCCAGCTGTCTTATTTACCTTGTCATACCTGCCTTTTACGATGATATCTTTCTTATCCACTTTATATGCATGTCATGATACTTTTACTTATTTATTTGCTAAGTAACTGGACTCGCAAGACTTTATGTCTGAACCATTTTGTTTCCTCTTCTTTCTCTTCCGTTCCCCCCTCCCCCAGGTTCTCAGGGTGGGAATACTCAAGCTTGATTAAGATTCTGCTATCGTCTTGCTTGGAGCTGCTTAGATGTATTGCTCAAATTCTTATCTTTGATACTATGGCTATGTTTCTTTTGGGGATTATGCTTCTTTTACTATTGTACTCTGATGTTTTAAGTACAAGACAGGAATTTTAATGATGTGTTGGGTTTATGTATTTTCAGACATATGATGTTTTGAACCACAATGCTTTATAATTAATAATGTTTTAATTCCGCTGCTATTTTATATCTATCTTGTAATGTTTCTGTTTTTGTTTCTGTTTACCTATAACGCTTCACGAAACTTAATGCATTCTCTTAATGAGTGACATTAGCGTGACGTGGGGTGTCATATTCTATGAATTAATCAACCGTGATGATAGCGTATCTTGCACTGCCTTTGGATACTGGTAACATGTCGATGATAACAATACCCTAAATTTTGAATGTCCATGGATTGACCATTTGAGTGAACTTCATTAGTGGGGATCATGGAATTTTAGCAAACCTATGCCATTTGTTGCAATATCTTATATGATCAGTTGCATCTCGGTTAATAGTGGGCTTGTAATATTAGTCGTGAAGTATCTTTTTTTGCTAGAGTTTATCCTTCGATATGGTCACCTCACTTAGCTTCATGTGCTTTACGTAACACTTATTTTGCAACGTGCTGGGCTACACACTGGAGTAAGGGAATGAAGAAGCCTCTTCTATACAGACTCCTTCTTGAATGAAGTTTCATGATGCCTTTTGAAGGAGTGATCATTTCTCGTTTTGGCTTTCTGAGAGGATTACCCATAATAAAAATTCTTCGGTTAGAATCATCCATGACTCATGTTCAGATTCCATTGTTAATATCTAGTCAGCTTCCATCTGGTTGATTCTTGCAGCTTTTAGTGTTTCATCTTGGAATAATCCTATGAGTTGCACGTTCCTGGAACTGACTAGCTTGGCTAGCAAATCTGCTTTTTCATTTTGATCTTAAGGAATATGAGTGATAGAGTAGTGCTTGAAGTCATTGAGCACTTCGTGCACCCAAGAAAGGTGAGGGTCCAATCATGGTCTTTTGGCATGAAACTCCACTCGTGCTTGGAAAATTATGAATATGGAATATAGGAATATATGAATGTCTTTTACTCCCAATTCTTTAGCAAATTTGAGCTTAACAGTTAAGTCCTTATATTCATCATCATTTTTGGTGGTAGGGAAGGCTAATTTTAAGGAATAAAAGTTTGTACATCTCTCATAAGTTATTGGTACAACTCGAATGCTAGAACATTGATTATTAGCCGATCCATCCATTTATAGTTTCCACTCAATGGTCGGTAGCTAACTTTTATTTGATGAATCATCACTGATAGAGTCTAAACAGCGGTAGGATCTTATATTATGGAGTATAAGCAGGATATAATGTAGAATAGTAGCAGTAAGTAAATTCACACAGTCGATTTATACTGGTTCGGATCACCGTCCTACGTCCAGTCCCAGACTCCCTTCTGGAATTTCACTAACGCAACAACCCTCACTTCACCCGGAGGAATAGGTTCACAATTACCCGAACAGCCGAACGGGATTTCTTGCCTCGACTGCTGAAGAGGTCTTCACTAGTACAAAAATAAATGTTGACTTAGTGTGTTCTTGATAACACGAATTGTCAAATAGTAAGTACAACCTTCCTATAGTCTTTTCTTGATGATTATCGTGAAGCTTGTGAAAGATTATGGAAGTTTAAGATCTCAAAATGTTTATAAGTAGTATTCTTTGAGAAATCAGAATTCTTTTAGAATAATAGAGAGTTAGAATAAGGATTAGTGATCAAAACAATTGTTGAAACCTCTATTTATAATATTCAAAGAATTGTAACTGATCATGAAAGGATTCGATGAAGAGAAGTAAGTTGTATCTCTTCAATATAGATGCATCCTTTCAGAAACAGAAGTCTTTAGTTAAAGTTTTCAGAAGTCTCTTTTGATTTGAATTCGAAAATAGGAAGAGTAGTATGTTTGTCTCCAGAAACAGACGTCTGGTAAAATTATGTCAGACGTCTGAAAATTCATACTGAATTTTCTTTGTTTTCATCAAACAGACGTCTGGTCTGATTATGTCAGACGTCTGTTTCTGTAAACAGACTACTTCTTGCTTCCTTGTTCATTGTTGCTAACATATATTCATAAATACTTTGTGTGTGTATAATCATCAGGAAAGACTTTAACATATCTTATCTAAGAATAATCTAGACTCTTACAGATAATATTTCTCTTGAGTTCTTGAATCCGATTGTCAATAAAGTTTCATCTTCCTACAAAACAAGGTTAGTCGATAGCATATGAACATATATAGTTGTCATAGTCAAAACGCTATACTTGGCGATTCAACATTCTCCCCCTTTTTGACTAATGACAACTAAGTATACTCCCCCTGTCAATATGCATAAATATTATTTTACGTTTTCTCCCCCTTTGGCATTTGACAAAAAGGAATACTTTAAGGAAAACAAATACAACATTTCATGAAGTTAATATCAAAGCATACTACACCAAAACAAAACATCACAACCCAACATCATAACCATAGAAATGCACATATAAGTGTTTTGTGCATGGAGTACTAAAATATTACATTCCCAAAATATAATTGTTCAAAAGAAAAGATACCATACCCATACCATCATCAAATATTCGGAGATTCCTCCGAGTCATGATCATCTGGAGAAGCACTGCCTTCCGAATCTTCAACTACTTCTTGAGAGCTAGTAGACCAATGAAACGGTGATGACTCTTGAGCTTGTGTCGAAGTAGTTCCAGAACAAGACACCGAATTCCAAATTTGATTTAAAAACTTTTTAATCGAGTCAAACTTCTTATTAGTTTTTGTTTCAAAAGTGTTAAGTTGACGATGAAGTTTCGACTGATTTTGCGAAAGAATGACGAGAGCTTGTTTTGAAGAAGCTTCCGGAGAAATAATTTGAATTCCTCCATCGTCCCTAGTTCGTTGACGGTGTGAAGGTTCAGGAACAAGCGATTCGGGATTAGAAGCAACATGTTGAGTCCATTCTTCGAAAGATAGATGGTCCAAAGTTGATGGGTTGGGATCAATATCCATTAACTTCAATGTCTTGTAACCAATTTCTTTAATTGTCTTTGTTGGAATATCATCGGGGATTTGAATTTCAGCAGCAGTCAAAATTCGAGTAATGTAGACACCGTAATGCAAAGTCTTATATTTCCTTTTATAGGTGATGTCTAACCACTCGTCCATAATTATTTTTGCCCAATTGATCTGTTTTTGAGAGTAGATGGCATACAATGCTTGGAAATCCCTTTTATAAAGCTTATCATAACTTCCTTTTCGTGGATTTATTGTTCGGACTAAAACACGATTAAGAAGTCTAGCTTGTGGACGAAGATTGGTAGAAGTTAGTTTTCTCATATCAATAAGATCGTCGGAAATAAATTTATGAGATACTTCATCTCTTTGAGTCCTATTAACTTCTATATCGTCAATATCCAAACCTTGCCAAGCACATTTTAAGATTTGTCCCAACCTTTGAAGAGGAGGTAAAATCCTTAAATGCAATCGGTTGTGTTTTGAGGTTTCATATGGTCAAGATTCATATTGGCTAAGAACAACTTAACAAGCAAAGGGTATATTTTGACATTGTTTGTATTATATTCTACCAAAGATTCAAAGTGGAAATGTCTAGCGAATTGGAGAAGTCTATAATTAGAAAAGGCATCAAATTTAACGAAAGCACCTTCGAAAAACTTGGAATTCTTCATTGCTTTGTACCTAGCCTTTGCAATGTCTCCATGAAGCCATTTTTGGATTTGATCTTCTGATGGAGGTAGAGCTTCTTGTTCTCGTGTGCGTTTGCCTCTAGTAGTCATGATTATTATAAAAAGATTGAAGATTTTTTAAGTACTTTGAAATTGGGGGTTTAGGGCTTTTTTATAGTGGGTGAAAAGGTGAAAGTAAAAAGTGAAAAGATAGAAGGTGTTTATGAGGAGATATACTCCTTTGGAACCGACGTGTCCTTTTAAAAAATGTCCTGTCATTAATTCAGACGTCTGGTTGAAATGAAGGAGACGTCTGTTGCTAAATAATTTTAAGCCAGCAAGCTTTTAGTTCATTTTGGAACCATTTCAGACGTCCTTTTTTAACGAAACAGACGTCTGTTTTCGCTTAAGTTTTAGTTGGTTCTTCAGAAACAGACGTCTGTTTATAAAAAGAAAGACGTCTGTTTTTAGTGATTTACGAGGCAGCAAAGAATTAGTTCATTTTAGCCTTGTTTCAGACATCTGATATATTCTTGTCAGACGTCTGTTTTACTTGTTAAAACAAATAGTTGTTTTGAAGCCAGACGTCTGATTTGATTTTTTTCAGACGTCTGTTTTATAACAGACATATATATTTGAAAAATACATTAATATCAAAAACACTATAAAGTTCAAATTATTTTAGGGATAAACGAAACTTTATTTTGAAGGAGGTGTTGTCTTCGGAGTGGAGTAACTTGGCCCTTCATTTTTATTATAATTCTTGTCCCAAGAGTTTGGACTATACGGTGGACGTTGAGGAGAGAAGGTATAGTATTTCTCCTTTGCATAATTCACCGGATTATCTTCAGTTCGATATGCAGCTGACGGATCGATAGGATTTGTTGGGCTTGGTAAAGGTGAGACAACATCTTTTTCATTTGATCGGCAAAGCTTTGATATCATTTTTTGAAGTGTACTTAAGCGAGTTGAAGTTGCTTTTTGTTCGAAATACAATTCTCTCTGAAGTTCGATTTGCTGTCGCTGATAATGATGAATCTCATCGATTTTCCGTTTAGTATCCGGAGAGGTAAATAATGACCATTTGGTTTTCTTTGATTCCGGAGTATAGCCAGTATGATATTCTCCCCACTTATATGTTGGTTCAATTTCGGGAGTAGGAGTAGGAAGAACTGGAGTTTCAGCTGAGCTATTAGTTGTTACAATAATGTTAATGGAAGGTGAAGAACTTTTTGAAGACATTGTTTTCTTATGTTTTTAATATTTGATTTGTTTTAGACAATTCTTTAAATAGGAGAATAATTTAGTTATATGAATGGTCAAAAACTTAAGTATATTTATAACCAGAAATAATAATTAGTTATGAGTAATCTTAGGTAAAGAGTTATTTTTGGTAAACCTTTTGTTAAAAGAAATTTAGTTCACGAGTGTTAAAACATGAGAAGCTAACTTTAGTTAATTATAAGTATTTAGCAGATATAATTCCTAGTTCTCTTCTAAGTTTTATAAAGGATGATTCTATCAAAGGTTTAGTGAATATATCAACAATTTGATTGTCGGTTGATACATATTTTAAATTAATTATTCCTTTTTCTATGTTATCACGTAGGAAATGATGTCTTATATCTATGTGTTTTGTTCGTGAATGGTTAATTGGATTTTTAGATAAATTTATAGCGCTTGTATTATCACAATAAATTGTAGAATTTATTAAATTTATTCCAAAATCTTTTAATGTTTGTTGCATGTAAATTACTTGAGCACATGCTAAAGCTGCTGATATATATTCAGCTTCACATGTAGAAAGTGAAACGCAATTTTGTTTTTTGCTAAACCAAGATATTAATGATTTTCCGATAAAATGACATGTTCCACTCGTACTTTTTCTATCCGTTCGGGATCCACCAAAATCAGCATCACTGTAAGATACTAATTCAAACATACATCCTTTTGGATAGAATAGTCCAAAATCTTTAGTATCATTAAGGTATCGTAAAATACGTTTAACAGCTCGTAAGTGTGATTCTTTCGGATTGGCTTGAAATCGTGCACACAGACACACACTCATCATTATATCTGGTCTACTTGCTGTTAGATAAAGTAGTGATCTGATCATGCTCCTATATAGTTTTTGATCAACATTTTTTCCGTTTTCATCTTTTTCTAAATGAGTCATTGTACTTATAGGTGTTGGTTTGCCAGATGTTTTATCTAAACTAAAACATTTAACTAGATTATTGCAATATTTTTCTTGATTAATAAAAGTTCCATTTTCTGTTTGTTTAATTTGTAATCCTAGAAAATATGATAGTTCACCCATGTGTGACATTTCAAATTCGCTTGTCATAATTTTAGAAAATTCTTCACATAATTTCTCATTTGTAGATCCAAAAATAATATCATCTACATATATTTGTATAATTAAAATATCTTTATTTTTATTTTTAATAAATAAAGTTTGATCAACTTTACCAATTTTAAATCCGGAATTGATTAAGTAGGTTTTAAGTCTTTCATACCAAGCACGAGGTGCTTGTTTTAGACCGTATAATGCCTTTTTAAGTTTGTAAACATAATCTGGATATTTTTCATGTATAAATAATGGTGGTTGCTCTACATAAACATTTTCTTTAATGAAACCATTTAAAAAAGCACTTTTTACATCCATTTGATAAAGTTTAAAATTATGATAACTAGCAAATGCTAAAAGTATTCTTATTGCTTCTAATCGTGCTACAGGTGCAAATGTCTCATAATAGTCAATTCCTTCTTCTTGATTATATCCTTGAGCAACCAATCTTGCTTTATTTCTTGTGATATTTCCAAGTTCATCATCTTTATTTTTATATACCCATTTGGTTCCAATAACTGATTGATCATTTGGTCGAGGTACTAATTCCCAGACGTTATTGCGTTCAAATTGATTTAATTCCTCTTGCATAGCTATTATCCAGTAATCATCTGTAGATGCTTCTTTCGGATTTTTAGGTTCAATAGTTGAAATAAATGCAAAATGTCCCATTTGATTTAACTGATGTCTAGTTTGTACATTTGAATTTATTGTTCCAATAATATTTTGTGTAGGATGATCTTTTAAAACTCTAGGAGGTGACCTAATATCTCCCGTTGTGTTATTTTCAATATTTTCAGAATTTGTATTTTCAGTAATTTCATCATCGTCATTATTTTGAATATTTTTAGTAAAATTTTCATCAAAAGATATATGTAATGATTCTTCTATACAATTAGTACGTTTATTGAAAATACGATAAGCTTTACTTCGTTCTGAATATCCAACGAAAATTCCATGATCAGCTTTTGCATCAAATTTCCCTAGTTGATCTTTTGTATTAAGAATAAAACATTTTGAACCAAAAACTTTAAAATAAGAAATATTTGGTTTTCTTTTATTGAAAAGTTCGTATGGTGTATTTTTGGTTAGAGGACGAATAGAGATACGATTTAGAACATAACATGCTGTTGAAACAGCTTCTGCCCAAAATTGTTTTGGCAATGTACTTCCGTTTAATAACGTTCTAGCACATTCTTGTAATGTTCTATTTTTCCTTTCAACAACTCCATTTTGTTGTGGAGTTCTAGGGAAAGAAAAGTTATGATTAATTCCTTTCTTCTTACAGAAATTTTCAAAAGATTCATTTTCGAATTCTCCTCCATGATCGCTTCGAATGTTTTTGACTTTTAAATCTTTAGAGTTTTGAATTCTTTTTATAAACTTTTTAAAATGATCGAACGTATCACTTTTATTTTTCATAAATATAGTCCATGTAAATCTTGAAAAATCATCAACTATTACAAAAACATATCGATTGTGATTTAATGATTGAATTTGAGTAGGACCAAATAGATCCATATGTAATAATTCTAGAGGTTGTAAAGTAGAAATAACCTTTTTAGATTTAAAAGAAGATTTTGTTAATTTTCCTATTTGACAATCTTCACAAAGATTTTTTACTTTAAAATTTATTTTTGGTAAACCTCTTACTAAATTATTTTTAGAAATTTTCTGAATTGTTTTGAAATTTATATGACAAAACCGTTTGTGCCATAGCCAAGAATCATTTTCACTAGCTATTAAACACATTTGTCTATTATTGTTAATTTTCATATTTAATACATAAATATTTCTATCTCTATTTCCTTCAAATATAATATTTTGTTTTTCATCAAAAATACTACATTTATTTTCAGAAAACGTTATTTTAAATCCTTTGTCACATAACTGACTTATACTGAGTAAATTATGTTTTAAATTTTTGACTAAAGAAACATTTTTAATAATAGGTAAATTTGAAGTACCGTAGTTGCATACATCTCCTTTGCCAATGATAAAACCTTTTGAATTATCTCCGAAGGTAACAGAGCCACCATCAAAGTATGTAATATTTGTAAGCATATCTTTGTCTCCAGTCATGTGTTTTGAACAACCACTGTCTAAAATCCATTTTCTTTTCTTGAGTGGTACCTGAAAAAAATATTAATAATCACATTGGTACCCACTTTTGATAGGGTCCTAAGAGTTAGATCTTAGGAAGCTAAACCCATGTGGGTTTAGTATCCCTTTTGTATAAATAATTTTTATTATTATGTACAGATTCCATAAATGATTTTATATGTTTGTTCCTTATCAAATTATTATTTGTTTTTGGAACCCATATCTCAAATTTATTAATCCTTTTTGAATCAATTTTCTTCTTTTCGTTTGAAGAAAATTTTAATTTCTTTTTATACCCTAGACCACTTTTATTTGAAGAAGGTCGAGAATTTTCAATAATTATTGATAAATTTTCTCTTCCTTTATTAAAATTTGAAACATTTTTAGAAATATTTTCAAATTTAGTTTGAATACTTTGATTTTCTAATTCAAATTCCTTTATTCTAGTTTTCAACACATGATTTTCAGAATTTATATTATCATTTTTTACTTTTTGAGTTTCAATTTCTTGACTCAAAAGCAAAAGTTGACTATCAGTTTTTTTTAAATTTTCTTGAAGTTTTTCAAATTCTTCTTCTAAAATAATTTTTTCATCCTTTATCATATCCCTTTCAAATTCTGCCTTATTCTGATTTTCACGTACTTCTTTAATTTTTCTTTTCAGACTTTTGATAATATTCAAAAATTCAGCATTAACTTCTATTAATTCTTCATAAGATAAATCACTTACTTCGGATTCTTGAGCCATGAAGCATACATTTGCTTGTTCGTTGTCACTATCACTGTCACTGTCTGATGAATCTGAATCTGAATTTTCCCATGTGACGGAGAAGGCCTTCTTTTTGAATTTCTCCTTTTTGTTTTTGTTGAAGTTTTTATGATTTTCTTTTAGTTCTGGACAATCCTTTGCCATATGACCTTTCTTGTGGCAATTGAAACATTCTAAATTAGAGGATGAAGGTTTGCTTGAATTGTTTTTCTTGAAATTTCCTTCTCGATATTTCAAGAATTTCTTAAAAATTTTAGCAATAAATGCTAAGTCTTCATCTTCTGATTCCGATTCTTCTTTTTCAACATGAAAAGCTACATTCTTCTTTTCTTGTGCTTGTTCTTTTCTAACTTGAAGATTCACCTCATATGACATTAAATTTCCTATGAGTTCTTCTGGTTTTATAGCTGATAAGTCATTTGCTTCTTCAATAGCTAATACTTTTCTCTCCCAATCATCTGTTAGAGAATTTAGCACTTTTGATATAATATCAAAATCGCTATACTTTTCTCCTAATCCTATCAATGCATGCAAAATATCTTGAAACCTTGAATACATTTCATTAATCGTCTCATTTTGTCTCATTTTGAAATTCTGGAACTGATTCTTAAGCATTGAAATCTTTGTTTGTTTGAATTTGTTTGTTCCTTCATGAATAGTTTTAAGTGTTTCCCAAATTTGATGAGCAGATGTACATATGCTAACACGATTGAATTCATTTCTATCCAAAGCACAATATAGCATATTCATTGCTTTTGCATTTGCATTTGCTTCATCTTTTTGAGTCACTGTCCAAGTCGAATATTCAGTAGTAGGTGCTATGAATTCTTTTTGAGTAGCATTCCATGCACTAAAGCCATTTGCTTGCATATAAATTCTCATTCTAGTAGCCCAGTAGTTGTAGTGTAATCCGTTACATAGTGGTGGTCTTGGAGTAGATTGTCCTTCGGCAAAAGTAGTTGAGCTAGCACTTGGGTTACTCTCAATTTTATCAAAATATCGAATAACGGTGTTACGGTTATAGGATGTCCTTGCTCTGATACCAATTGATAGAGTCTAAACAGCGGTAGGATCTTATATTATGGAGTATAAGCAGGATATAATGTAGATAATAATAGTAGCAGTAAGTAAATTCACACAGTCGATTTATACTGGTTCGGATCACCGTCCTACGTCCAGTCCCAGACTCTCTTCTGGAATTTCACTAACGCAACAACCCTCACTTCACCCGGAGGAATAGGTTCACAATTACCCGAACAGCCGAACGGGATTTCCTGCCTCGACTGCTGAAGAGGTCTTCACTAGTACAAAAATAAATGTTGACTTAGTGTGTTCTTGATAACACGAATTGTCAAATAGTAAGTACAACCTTCCTATAGTCTTTTCTTGATGATTATCGTGAAGCTTGTGAAAGATTATGGAAGTTTAAGATCTCAAAATGTTTGTAAGTAGTATGATTTGAGAAATCAGAATTCTTTTAGAATAATAGAGAGTTAGAATAAGGATTAGTGATCAAAACAATTGTTGAAACCTCTATTTATAATATTCAAAGAATTGTAACTGATCATGAAAGGATTCGATGAAGAGAAGTAAGTTGTATCTCTTCAATATAGATGCATCCTTTCAGAAACAGAAGTCTTTAGTTAAAGTTTTCAGAAGTCTCTTTTGATTTGAATTCGAAAATAGGAAGAGCAGTATGTTTGTCTCCAGAAACAGACGTCTGGTAGAATTATGTCAGACGTCTGAAAATTCATACTGAATTTTCTTTGTTTTCATCAAACAGACGTCTGGTCTGATTATGTCAGACGTCTGTTTCTGTAAACAGACTACTTCTTGCTTCCTTGTTCATTGTTGCTAACATATATTCATAAATACTTTGTGTGTGTATAATCATCAGGAAAGACTTTAACATATCTTATCTAAGACTAATCTAGACTCTTACAGATAATATTTCTCTTGAGTTCTTGAATCCGATTGTCAATAAAGTTTCATCTTCCTGCAAAACAAGGTTAGTCGATAGCATATGAACATATATAATTGTCATAGTCAAAACGCTATACTTGGCGATTCAACAATCACGAGCAGTGATATCGATGAATTGTGCCAGTGCTTGTCCCTGGATGGCTCTTTGAGATTTAAGTGATGTAAAACTTTCTCAATACGATGTTCAATTTCTAATGTATACTAGGCGCCTCGGTCATCGTAGGAGCTATCATACATGCTAATTAGTATAGACTTTGATATGATTAGATTGGAAGTATTGCAGAGCTTTCTGGAGGGAGATTAATTGGCAATATGCAATATTTTCGAGTTTGGGACATTTTCTTTCAACACTTTTAATCTCTTGTTGATGTAGTAGACAGGCCTCTAGATATAATTTCTTCGTGCACTAATAGAAAACTGATAATATGCACAAATAGTACTACATAGACGAATAAATCCTCATGATCCACATGCTTCAGAAGGGTGTATTGTCTCTCCAACTTATCACCAAGCCTTGGGATGCATTAATGCAATCTTGCATCTGAGCACAATTTCGTTCCCCTTTTTATCAAGTCAATGAAGGGAATGCATTTGTCAATGGCTCAAGATATGAACAGACTTAAGGTGACAACATTCCCATTTTGACTCTTCATGTTTTTAAGTGTCTCTGAAAATATGATCTTCTGAATAGCTACGATCTTCTCAAGATTTGATTCAGTCCCACAAGATTTAATGATAAAATCAAAGAATTTTTCCGAAACAATGCCGAAAGAGCATTTAAAAGGATCAACTTTCGTTTTGTACTTGTGGATAATGTTAAACATCTTCGCTAAATCCCTAATATAATCAGTCGACTATCGTTACTTCACGAGGATGTCATCCACATATACTTTAATGGATCTCCCAATTTCGTCTATGAACATCCTATTGAAAATTCGTTGATAAGTTACCCTCGTGTTTTACAAGTCGAAAGGCATGACAGCATAGCAGTACAGCCGCAACTCGGTAATGAAGGTAGTGTGTTCTTAGTCAGGGATGTGAATTAGTGTTTTGTTATAGTTAGAGTACGCATCCATAAATGATAGGAGTTCATATCTCGCCACTGAATCCACGAGTTTGTCTATCTTTTAAACTAGGAAATTATCTTTCACACATGCCTTACTTAAGCTAGAACAATCGATGCATGTCCTCTGCTTTCCATTTGAATTTTCACAAGTAATGGGTTTGGAAATCCATTTCGTGTAGATGGCATCGCAAATGAAGTCATAATCCAGTAGCTTATCCATATCCTCTTTGAGTGAAGTCGATCTTTATTGCCTCAAGATTTAGTACTTTTACTTGACAGGAAAGAAACATCGGGTCGATATTCAAATATATGTATTTTGCATTAATATATACACTTTATGTATATGTAATATATATAAACAAATATTTCAAATTTTATATCATAATAAAATTTATTTTCTATGCTTTGAACATTTCAATATTCTGGGTAATCAAAATTACCACATAATTTCAGATATTGCATTCAAGTTTCAAAAGCAACAACATATAATATGCATTCACATATTTAAAGACCTGACTTCCTTGTAATTAAAACATAGCCTTATAATTTATACTATTGTAAACCCATGCCCACTGAGTTCAAAGCCCAACAGGATTTACAAAATTTTAACAAAGCCTATTTTTTTTTTAAATGGAAACTGATACAGAATATAATTATCACACAAATTGGTCATCATCATGAAACTGTACACGTCCTAACTTCCAGAAACATGTAAATAAAACCAGGCCATATCTTGTATTAATTAAACAAATCTGTGTTCCAGAGAAACCATAAAAACAAACACGCAGGCGAATCAGGAATGTAATTTATGTATATAACTATACATTTCAAAAACACAATACGAGTTGTTTGTTTCAATTATACAATTATATATACATAAAATGTATACTGCTGAATAATTTATACATACTGGCCCAGGCAGTAACATATAAAATTATAATTATACAACCATTTTGAATATTAAGAAAAATCATACATGTTCATTTCTCAGTAGATTGGCTATGGCTGATCCATGAAACTGCGTTTCTCCTTCTACTGGAACAATTTCAAGATTAAGCTAAGCGTTGTCCCTTCCCCTGCCTCTGTTAAAATAATTTTAGTTGACATGGTAAGCGTGACTTAAATACATCAAATGTATTTAATATTTGTGCATTTACTTATATACATCACATGTATGTATAACATTCATATTTTGTAACTTAACATCACATGTATTAGCTCAACAATTTGAAGTTTGTGAATTTGGTGTATTTATGTGATCCAGGCTGCTTGTAAATCAATATTTAAATGCCCAGATCTATATGTATATTCATATAGTAAAATAATCCCATTCGTTTTATATAATAAAACATATATATTCAGTAATTTATACATATATGTACACACACACATCAAATGTATGTATATCCAGCTAATTGGTATAGTTATAAATGTATATGAGCAGTTTCTAAAGCATATTAATCCTTTCATGTGTAAACAGTATGCGAGGAAGTTTAACCAATGTCAAGTTATAACATTCACTAGTAGAAACCGCATTTGTTTCATAGGAATGTACTTCCACATATAATAACTTATGTGTGTATTATATGTTTCATATCACCCTACATTGTCTTCTAAATGACGCATACTGAATGTAACTATATTGGCATGTATATATCTACATATATATTGTGTTGAGGAAATTGTATATCATAATATAAGCATCAAGATGCTTTAAGCATTAAATATCAAAACATGTTTTAATTCATATTGATTTAAGGAATGTATCATTTTTTATGAATCATATTCATTAGTATATCACAATTATCTTGACATACGTATTGGTGCTTAATTTGCTATGTATGCCGTACTTTATTATCATATATATGATGTATCTTAAGTATGATGTTTATTGTTTTGGCTTCTATTACCTGCTGCGTCAGGGTATGTTGTTTTGGTTGGCTTGTAAATGATGTAATTATTCTACACTCTCTGTACTGAACTCTATGCTATAATATATTTCTAGGCGTGAATCATTAGATTCACTACCTTTTGCTGTCAAAAGAAAAAAGAAAATATGTATATCCATATCAAAATAGATATCATGCTGAAAAACTAAATTTGGTTTTAAAGCCAATTGTTTATATTATATATATATATATATATATATATATATCATAATATAAACTTTAAAATTTAAAAAAAAAAATTACAAATCAGATTTGTATTATAGAATCATTAGTGTATTTCTATATATACACAATATGATCACATAAACAAATTCATGTATTCAAGTATAAACCAGTTAAGAAAACAATTTGTTTTCCATTGGCTTATTTAAAAGGATGTATATCTATATACAATATAACCATATGAAAATTGGCATAAATATAACAGGTCTGCCAACAGTAAAAAATTTATTAGTACCTTGCATGTATTTATTTCATATCTTAAACAATTGAACAGATTCAATCAAACTGATCTATATTCATATTTAGTGTTTAAGAATGATCATTTCAGATCCAATCCAAATAATTCAGGCTATCAGAATGTATATATAAAACAGGTTCAAAACCATTTCCTTTATTCAGATGCAAAAGGCATGGAAGATGTTATAACCAGTATAAACACAATTTTCTTCTTTCTGACTTTAATTATACAATACATATACATAGTCCAGATTCAAACATTTAATCTCAAATTAGCAGAGTATCATATACTGAAAAATTCTTATAATGGTCCATTACTTTCATACTCACAATTATGAAACATATATGTTTCTAGATCTAAAATTGAAGCATACAAGTTCATAAGCTTACAAAAATACATCTAGTGTAAAGCTAAAATCCAAAATTTAAAAGTTATTTAAAACCCAAATATAAAAAAAAACATTTATACGTATATGACAAACAAATAAAATACTAGCTGCTATACTTCAAATTAACTATGTAGCAATATTTTGAGTGGCCTTACGATCGGTTTATGATTTTGGTCCTATTATATATACAAATAGAATAAAACCAAAATAGAAAATCATATCTTCTGTAATGATAAAAATCAAATATCAAAATATAGGTTTAGTTAATTAAAATCCATATGCATCTTTATATATATGTCAAGTGAATATATGCAATATGATCATCAAATTACAACACATATAAATTTTATAGAATTAACAAATCACAATACATTTACTGTGACTTGAATTTATTTTAGTGATTATCAATATATTCTGAATTCAAAGGCAAGGAAATTATCTATGAATTTCTAACTTAGACTTATAATCAAATAAACTAGTTTTGGTATGAAATCAAAAAACAGTCAAAGATTCTAATTTTATATTCAATTATGAAGATCAAAATCAAAAATTGCTTTAACAAATTTTCATACAATTGATTTTAGTAAATCAAAATTAATCAGAATACTGTCTTACGATTTATCAATCATAAAAATTATTCAAAAGAGGAAAATTTATGATAAAGACTGGTCAAGAATATTTATCAACCAAACACTTTAATAATAATTTTGGCGTTGTTTATTCATATAAAAAGATTAATACCCCGCTTCAGACAAATCAATATGTTCAAGATTTAATAGTCTAAAATCCAGTAATATCTAACTAGAATTAATATCTGATATTAAATCTTATTTTAAATGAAACATTTTATTTCAGAAATAAAACCATCTAATAGTCCTAATTAATAATTTCAGATTCATAATCACTTATTTTATATGCAATATCTTTGAGTAGCTAGGAATTCTAACACATATACACCTAAATCATAAATTGAGTACAATTTATTGCAAGCCAACGCTCTGATACCATTGAAGGATTTGATAGATCTAATCGACAATCCAATTTAATGATTTAACAAATTTAAATCTAAGATCTATTCAATAAAAGGAAATCAAAATTATTCTAGGTTAGGGTTTATACCTGTCGTTGCAAATCCATGGATAATTGATCGAACATTTATCGCTTGAGCCTAGAAGAATCGAATCGATGGCATGTCAAGCGTCGCACTTCTAGAGGTATCCACTCGAACGTCTTCTTCTTCGATCAAATCAAAGAAGAAATAAAAGGAGAGCGATACTAGCTGCCATTATTTTAGGTTTTGGAGAAAACGTATTTGGGTTAATTTTGGTTTGATCTGATCGAATAAAAAAAATATCTAGATTCTTTTACCGTGTATATAAAAAGAAAATGTATATTCCTTTTTAAAACAAACGTCATCCATAAAATAGGAACCCAACCGAATACACATTCCAACTTCAAATAGAATATCAACATATTGATATTTTATTTGTCCAAAAAATAATTTCTCCTTTATAACATTCTATTTTAGACCTTATATGATATTATAATGTTGGCAAAGATTTTAAATTTTATTTAAAATCATAAACAACGATTGGCATCTAGTAACACGTCACTACTACCCAAGTTATAATAATATTGATGACTCCATACAACCTTTCCTGTGACCATTGTTTCAATGTAATATAATCCTTTTAACCAATATATCCAGGATTAAACTCGAAGCATGGAACATATCACCCTCTTTATAATTTAATCCTTTTATCTTGATAGATGAGTATACTATTTAAAATAAATCAATATTTGAGCATGGTCATGCATTTCATTGTCTCACTCATTCAGGAGGCCCAGGGATATCTCTACTTATATCGTAGGGTTAAATTCCATTTAGATCATTCATAATTTTCAATCGATTCAAGGTGTATCCAATAATCACCTTTATCGTCTACTCGATTAGAAGTAATTTTTTATGATATCAAAATACAAAGATCCTTGAATTAAATTATAATGATTTTCAGGTCTAAGGACCATTATATCACTATCACTATGAGAATAACTTATGATACTATTAATTATATTCCACGTAGTTTTCATATAGTCGGTCACCCTAATACGCTATTCTCCAATACGTATTTTAGTATTGACATTAATATCAAGTATATTAATGATCAATGAGATTTGATCATCAGTCAATCAATATATTAGTCTCAATGTTTTATTGTTGTCCTATGTAAACAATTAAACTAGACTAGAGACATTTAAGAATTATTATAACACCCCGTAATTTTATAACACATTAAGATGATAAATTAAAGAATACTTAATTAAATATTATGAACTAAGTAAAACGGACTACGCCATTGCATTCGTATCAGAATTTTGCTTGAGATTCACTCCGGGTTTGCGTTAAACGGGCATCGTATGAAGGAGTTAATAAGGTTTGAATTTTGCACATATATAATCTAATTATATATATAATAAATATTTCGGAAATTCAAAACTAGTTTGAAAATCGAAGGCGGGACAACGTAGGAATCAAGCCCATTCGGGGTCGACCCCTACCCTAGAGGTGTCGACCCATGGGTCGACACCATAAGGGGGGTGTCGACACCCATATCGACATCTAGGTTGACACCCCCAGATCCAAGCTTGTTACATTTCGGCGTATGTGGACTTGTTTTCAGAACAAATTCATGAACCCTAGGCTATAATAAGACCTCATTCCCATTGTTTTACTCATTCTAAAATAACGGAGAACTAGATGCTGCCTCTGCCTAGATTAAAATAGCCTATTCTTCTTCAACAACTTAGTCATTCAAGATCAGAGATCTGTTCTTCAATATCTACAATCAAGTCTCTTATTCTTTAGATCCAATCACAGCGAGTCTATGTTATTTTTAGATACAAATAATTAAAATGTAATCTTTACATGCCTATAAGTTCTAAGCCTATGCCTATTGAGAAATCTGAATCATAACAGATCCGTCATATCTTGTTTATCGAACTTGTTGTTTAGATCTCATATGCCTATTTGTGACATCCCTATTATGTTAGTTTGCCTAATCATGTCACTATGCCTAATCAGTTCTATTATCACATGTTCATCGGATCTATTCTAATATGCCTATCTTGTTATTATGCCTAATTCTGTCACTATATGCTTATTCAGTTCATATGCCTATTTCTTCCATCTATCTTGTTAGTATGCTTATTTTTGTCCTTTTCCCTTCTTCTTTTCCCTTTTTATTTTATAGTCAGGCTACCTTTAAGCCTAGGCATATCGCTGAAATATGCAAACGCATGAAATCGGCAACGAGGGGAAAATGTTAAAATTGGGGAATAACTTGTATTGGGAAATTTGGGGCATAACTTGAATTGAAAACATGAATACGGATTTGGGGCATAAACCAAAATTGTGATTAAAGATCTTAAATTGGGGCATATGGTACATGATGAATATGATTTGGAAAAAGGGCATGAAAACCTATAATGAAATAGGGATAATGATTAAATAATGAAAATGCCTAGATTTACAGTAATTAGAAATGGTAACAGCCCTTAGACACGAGGTTAGATTACACTTGTGGTAGAAGTCTGTCCAGACCCGACCGGCATATCCAGCAACCACAAGTGGTGAATCTAATGTGAGGGGTCTAAGTGCACAAACACATAACGGGCTAAGACATGAGGTTAAGCCCGACTTGTGGAAAAGTCTGCCTGGACCCACCCGGCATATCCAGCATTCACAAGTTGTAAGCATAATGTGGGAGGTCTAGCGCATTATAACCATAAATGAATTAATGGTAATGAACTTAAATACTTAACCTGTTTGAATCCATAGGGATTAAATGAACATGTTAACTTGAGTAAGGGTTAAGTAAACTTTCTTGAAACAGTAGGAGGGTTAAGTTTATCTTGGGGTGGTAGGTAATATTTATATATAGGCCCACAAACTTAACATGTTACGGTTACGCAATCTTGTTACACGGGTAGGCATAACCTGTTTAAATCCTAGTAGTGGGGATGCTAGCCCAAGGGAAGCTTGTATCATTTGGTGTGTGGGATCCGTTTCAGTCAGTAACCAATATATAGGTATCAGATGAGTACTCCAACTAGGTCGGAGTCGGGACACGCTTACTGAGCTGATTATACGAGGTCACTTGGGAAAAGGTATCTAACAGCGCGTTCCATCGGGCTTATGTGCGTGCATGGGTTCGCCTGTTCGGGAAAATAAGACGCTGTAGCGTCAGTAGATATGGTTGTGCACATCCTGGAAACGAAGGGTTTCCACTTTAGGTAGTGATACATCCTACTATGGGGCCAGCACAGGGTATCTACGAAGATAGGGAGCCGATCGATTGGGGTAGTAACTAGGATACATCTAGTCTTGCTTATTTAGGAACCCGTTATTATCCTTAGGGGTAACACCGGTATGTTCAGTTGGGTTGCCTGTTATTGTATGGGGGTAAAACCTCTCACTAGAAGTACACCTAAGTCTACCATCTTGTTGGGGATATCTTGTCTGGTATACTAGTATTGGTGTTGATAGAGAAAAGTGTTAGAGAAGCGCTATACATATATGTTCTATTCAGTTTATCCTGTTTATCTTGTCATGCCTGCCTTATATGCTATTATCACTTTTATCCAGTTTATAAGCTTGCCACGATGCTTTTACTTATTTATATGCTAAAAGTAACTGGACTCGGCAGACTTATGTCTGACCTATTTTGATTCCTCTTCTTTCTCTTCCGTTTCCCCCTCAGGTTCTCAGGGTGGGAATACTCAAGCTTGATCAGGTTCTTCTTTCTTTGTGCTTAGAACTGCATAGTTGTACTGCTTGAATTCATATCTTATCTACTATGGCTATGTTTTTGGGGATTATGCTCTTTTCATATTTATTGTACTGATGATTTTTGGTACAAGACAGAAGTTTTAAGTTGATGTACTGGGTTTTATGTATTTCAAACTCATGATTTAAATATGATTTGAACCACGATGTTTTCTGCAAAATAAAGTTTTAAATTCCGCTGTTATTTTATATTTGTATTGTAATATTTCTATCTCTGTTTACCTATAACACTTCATGAAACTTGATGCGTCCTTTTAAAGAGTGACATTAACGGACGTGGGGTGTCACACTTGATACCAGAGCTGAAGGTTACCAGATCGGATAAAGATTTTGAAAATTGTTTTCAAAAAGGTTTTAAAAAGAAAGCATTTTCAAAAGAAAAGTCTGTTTTAAAAAACATATTCCCCAAAGTCATATGTAATATCTTTTGATTCTCTGTTTGAATCCCTTTTTCTTTTTCTTTTCAGCATGTCTGGGGAACCTAATATTCTTGGGGCTGTTACGATACCGGTTTGGTTCCGTAGGTATCTTGAGGCCGGCGCCTGTCGGTGGTCAAGCAGACGTCCCTCCCCCAGTTGCACCCGGTGTTCCTCCTCCTCCGCATGCTGATAATTTCTCTAAGATATGCAAAGATTTCTATGCTATGGGTGGAAAGCCTTTTCGAGGAACTGAGACTTTTATTGAAGAAAGGAATTGGCTTAAAGATACGGAGGATTTGTTTGGAATTTTTGAAGTCGACGATTGTAGGAAGATTTAGTTGGCCGTTTGGCAGCTGAAAGATGAGGCTTCGTTCTAGTGGGAGGTGACGCAAGCGGGACGTCTAGTTGAGACATGGGATGATTTCCGATAGAAGTTTGAACTGAAGTTTCTTTCTCAAGACGAGCAAAGTATGCAAATGGAAAGATTTTTGGCGCTTAAGCAAGGAAGAATGTATGTGAAAGATGGTATGACATGGGATGATTTCCACCTGCTGCTTAGGTGAAACTATCCAGTCCCAACCCCGGTTGATCAGGCTTATACTCGGTTGCGGGCGGGACTGGGACTTGCGAACCACTTGCTGAGATGAATGATGTGGCTTGTTGTTGCGAATAACTACCTTTAATAAACTAATGGGCCACTACCAAGTTATTAGTGGATGTCATCTTCCCTTTCTCAGCAGCACACTCCGTCTCCCTTTCCCTCTCGGCATCATCTCTTAGCAATAGCCTTCCAGCCAGCAGAACCAAACGCTCCTTCTCATCCAAGTGAAAGAATGTTAACTAGATTACATCAATAGCATCCACCTCCTATAGGTCGGTCGTAAACTCTAGCAATTGGTCCTATACTTGAGCCAATGTCCAGGGGTAGTCATCGAGCCACGAAAGTCCACGATATTTGAGCACCTTGACATACATACCCCAGACGTATGGCTCTAGATCCTACTCTTCCTGGGCCTCGGCTGTGACACCCCACATCTGTTAATGTCACTCACTAAGGGAATGCATTAAGTTCCATGAAGCGTTATAGGTAAATAAGAACATAATAGCACAAGACAGACATATAAAAATAGCAGCAGAATTAAAAAATCTTTATTTGAATCAAAACATCATGGTCCCAAATACTGAGTTTACATCATAAGTAACTAATTACATTAATAATTTGTCTTGCCAAAAATATCAAAGTGCTAAAGAATAAAACCATATTTCCCTGTGAAGCCATATGAGAGTTGACCAGAAGTCAAAGCGATACATCTAAATCCAAAATCCAAGCTAAGATGAAAGAATCCAAATCAACTCTAAGCACTTCCACCGTAAGAACCTAGGGGGAACCGGAAGAGAGAGAAGAGGAAACAAAAAGGGCTAGACATAACGTCTGGCGAGTCCAGTTACTTTTAAATACAAATAAATAAAAGTATCATGGCAGGTATATATAAAACTGGAAGATAAGAGTAACAATAACAGGTGTGAACTGAGCAAGATAAGATGAACATGATATATTGCGCTTCTTAAATACATTTCTCTGCACCGCGCAGATACTAGTATATCAGAAGTGGAATGATCCCTACTAATACCGTTCCATTACACTTTCTTGATTATTAGGTTACTTGGGTTAATAGCACTCAAGACTTATATGCGCATCGTACCCATTTACTTTCTCATGGATTCACCTAATACAATATATGTAGCTATCTCTCAATATTGAGATACACCCCATGGTACCCCGCTCGTACGGTCTCCACCATAGTGAACGCAGTCCCTCATCCTACGCCGGAGTGACGTACGGATCTCTATATAACAATGTTACGTTCCACATATATCTATCAATACCTTGCTACGTAAGCGTACGGACTGCCACAATCGATTGAATAAGATTCCTTATCGGAATGATGCCCTCTATAGTCTATGATACACCACCCAGAGCAGATATGCATGTATCTAGACTATCCCACATAGGTACTATAATTGTAGCTCGATGCCTCAATAGGACGTCCTCTAATGTGCACTGACTTCCGTGGCAGGGCTAAACTAGAAACACGGAACTCGGCCGGGAGCTTTTCCATACCTGTACAGGCCGCCTTTAAGTGCCTTCAAATTCAGATATTCATCGGGTCTATTTTTCATGGTGGCTATGGCCCCACCTCGGCCCCTCCCTCAACTAGTAAAGACTACAAGAGCTAAGTGATCGTCCCAAATACAACCAATTTAAACATCCATGTGGCGTCTACCCTCAACCCCGTACCTCGATAGTGAAAGGTGAAATGATATCTTGGGTTTAGCTCTAGTCTTTTCGCATCCCGCTGGCTGTCGATGATGGATATCCGACGGCCTACTATCCTTGTTGGTCGTGACCCTCTCTACCTCCTCGCGAGGCAACCGTCGAATCACCCTGGTGTTACCTCGTCGCAACATTCTGACTGCATAGCTACATCAGCAGTCAAGGCCCACCCACCTAGTAAATACGCGTAGACCCAATTTCTGCGAGTACAACCGAAGAAATCTGTCATCGCACAGAGGACTACTAGGAGCACTTTACGTACTTCAGAAGCTGCGTGCTTCCCCTTCTAGTCCTTTGGAGCCATCATAACAATCAGATGAATGTGCACTCCCCTCGTGTCTTATAACACCTCAATGATCTACCCTGTTGGGTTATTCACCCTCAAACGTACGGACTGGTCCATGCGCCTTTCTTTAATATGTTATTAGACCCTATGTCTAAACATTCTTTTACGCGCTTGCCTTACCTCACCGGGTTTCCATTTAACTTGGTTATTCCCATTCATATTGAATTCTTATTCCAATTTACAAAGTTTCTCTTGTTTATTAATTTCAATCATATAACTTAATCCATTTAAGTTTATTAATAAGCCCATAACATGTTATTCTCTAGATCGTGGCCCAAGGTCCGTAATCCACAATATATTTTATATTCTTGCTTGGTTGCATCATTACAAAAACATGTTCCCCTTAATACGTTATTAAGTATATCTCAATTCACATGTTTCGTAATCACTTACCGTTAATGATTAAATATAATTTATTAATTTTACAAGTTTTCCTCATTCTTTCTCATTTAATCATAAATTCAATTTTACTCTGTCACTACAACTTATCATTGTTTACTTAGCTGATTATTATGCATATCTAATTCTATCATTTCTACAAGTTATGCTTACCCTACAAGGGTGTCTTTAATTACATAACTTTATTATATTTTCCACCGATTATGTATACCACTAGGTGTCTTTAATTACATAACCTTATTATATTGCCCACCAGTTATGTATACCACTAGGTGTCTTTAAATACATTACCTTATTGGGTTAAGTTTATGGGCCTAAATGTAAATATTAACCGCCCCTTCTATTTTACTTAACCCACCCACTACCCATCCAATTTTACTTAACCCTAACTTAAGTTCATAATCATACAATCCTTATGGATTAAATTAGGTTAAGTAGTCCAATTCATTACCATGTCCAATTATGGTTATAATGGGCTAGACCTCCCACATTAGGTCTATAATGCATGGATGCTGGATATGCTGGTCGGGTCCGTGCAGTCTTATTCCACTCTTGGGTTTAACCTCTTGTCTTAGCCCGATTCGTATTTGCACACTTAGACATCTCACATTAGGTTCAACATTAGCGGATGCTGGATATGCTGGTCGGTTCCGAGCAGACTTCCACCACTAATGCAACCCAACCTCGTGTCATAAGTGCAATTACAATTCCTAATTGTAATTACTAGACATTCAGTTTTTATCCAAATCTACCTATGTAATTATAGGTGATTATTTCTCCTTTTCTCCATATTTAATTATGTGCCCAATTCACTATTCAAATCATAGACTTTTACACCCCTTTTTATTATGCACCATATGCTCTTTTTCCCAAATTATAAGTTAAGGCATATGCATATATATATATATATATATATATGTGTGTGTGTGTGTGTGTGTGTATGTTATGCACAAACCCAAATCTACATATTTTCCAGTTTATGTCCCTCATCCATATTCACCCATTCAAGTGCAAGTTATACCCAAATCCATATTCGCATATTTTTCCATGTATGCCTAAAATTCATATTCACATACGTCCTAATTTATGTCCCAAACCAGTACTTACACATGTCCCAATTTATGCTCAAAATATATTTTCCAATGCATGCCTGAATTCATATTATCCAACAAGACATATGCCCCCAAACCTATATTCATATTTTCCAAATTTATGCCCAAATTTAGATCCATATTTTCCAATTCCAATTATGCCCCAAATTATATCTTTCCCCATTATTCCCAATTTCGCAAGTTCGCATTTTTCAGGGTTGAGCCTAGGCTCGAAGATAGCCTGGCTATATAAAAATAAAAGGGAAAAGAGGGAGAGAATATAATCAGAACAGACATAATAACGAATCAATAACATAAGGGTAGAAATAGGCTTAAAAACTGAATGAATATATTATGACAAGATTAGATTTGGTGACGACATAAGCATATAAGAACAGTTCAGAGGAATATGTCATAATAGAACTGATTAAGTACTGATTCAACATCCAATTTTTTATATACATATCACGATTACTATTCAAATATTCAGATCTAAAAAATAACATAAACTCACAGTGAATAGATCTAAGGAAATGGATCCAAATTACTACGAAGAACATGTTGAATAAGTTGTTGTTGTCATCGCTGAATTTGTTGTAGCAATCGTTGAATTTGTATAATGTTTGCTGAATTAGATTTGAATTAGATTAGGCCATTCAGTCTTCGTTGCAACGGAGCTTCGCCATCACCATTGTTTTTAGATGAATAAAACCTAGGTCTAGGGTCCTTTATATAGCCTAGGGTTCATGAATCTAGCTCCAAAATCGTCCAGGTTCAGAAAAGAAGTTTCAAGAGCCATGGGTGGGTCGACCCCCCTTCAGGTGGGTCAACCCCTAGTTCGACCCCCCTTCATGGGTGTCGACACCTAGGTCGACCCCGGGGTAGACCCCCATGAGCCTGAGTCGACCCCTAGGTCGACCCAACAAGGTCTCGGGTCGACTTCAAAATGTCAGCCCTTCCTCGATTTGCGTGCCGGATTTATGGTTTTGCTGATTTTTGAATTTTATATGTGTATATATCTTTCATATATGCATACAAACTTCAAACCTTAATAACTTCTTCATACGGTATTCGATTTACGCAATCCAAGTGTCTATTTTGACCAGAATTCCGAGATGGACGCATTGGCGCGGTCCTTTTTACTTGCTTCTGAATATTTAATTAAGTTTTCCTTAATTCATTGTTAACAGTGTATTTCACACTAATTATTCTTTAATTCATCATCTTTAGTGTCGTTAAAATTCCGGGGTGTTACATTACCCCTTACTCAAAGGGTTTCGTCCCCGAAATCTCTAAGTTAAGAAGAACGTATATCCTAACATCCAACAATCATACATCCATCTATCAATCATAGGCATCCATTGTCCTTAAGGAATTTCTAATGCTTTTATGAACATACGCAATAGTGTGTGTATATGTCCGTAAACTAATGCGAAAGATCAGACCGTCTACTGATTCAGTTGACCTCCTTAATGCAATGTATGTTTGTGCCATGCAACCAAAATGTATGCAAATCATTCTAGTATAATATGTAAGCTCTATATGTGTGCACAATCATCCATCCAGGTGCAACATCAATGCAACGATACACCCATTTTCATCTATAAAATTTAAAAGGTATACACATCAATATGCAAAATGTAAGTGATTGAGCCGATCTAGTGCCTATTATGTGTGTAAATGCATCCACGAGCAATCACTAGAAACCACTTGCATCCATCAAACATAACATGTCTGAAACACATGTTTACATTCATTAGTTTTCTACCTAAAGACTCGATCGATAAGAGATATACAAACGATAGATACAAGTATTAATTTGAAGCTTGGAAAAGAAGTTAAGAACATATTCTCGAAAAGGAAAGGATATGAAGCGTGAATCTTGTCTTCAGCTTCCCAAGTAGCATCCTCGTGGCCCTTTCCCCATTGAACTCTTACTAGCTTCACTTCTTTGTTGCACAATTTCTTAACCTCCGATCCAAGTATGCAAGTTGGAACTCGTTCTATCATTGCTTCCTTCTATACTTCCATTTCCTCTCGCAAGTTTGGCTTCACTACCTCGAACGCTATTCATTTTATCGCCTCTTAAATGAATAGTCGTCTTAGAATGATGGACTTCCTCAAGGATTGTCTTCAATAGGTTTCCCATTCCGATATAACTCACCTATCAAACCTCTTCTCAAGTAGCTCCCCTACTTGCTTATCAAGTTCCCTCTTTTCTTTTAAGAGTCGCATGTCGCAAATCATCGATAGATATATCAAGAGGTTCTAGGAGACTAAGCATGACAGACCCCTTTGGGGTCATAAGAAATCTCGAGAGCCTTTCTATGGCAAGTCAGAAGTCTAACGACTCTCCTCTCACAATATAGAATGGCTCCATATATGTAGTTAACCAATCCATCCCTAGAATCAAACCGTATCATATGAAATTAAGAACATATGCGTCATAACCAAACTCGACACCTAAGACGAAGATTCTCAATCCCCGAAAAATCCTCGATAAATGAGTCGTACCTTTAATGGGTTTGAGACAATAACGGGATCCAAAACCATACTAGTATCTAGGTGCAGAGACACAACTAAAGGATCAGATATAAAAGAATGCGAAGCGCCAGGAAAAGAATCCTAATAGGATGATCAAAAATAGAAATCAATCCTTCGATGGAAACTTTCCTGCCCCTATCTTGTCCACCAGCTATGAGAATATTAGCTTGCCCTTTAGAAGTTCCTGCCCTCTGGCCTTGTCCTTGTCTCTTCGGGCACACCTTAATGAGTTGTCATGCCTTACCAAAGTGGTAACAAACACCTTTCCTCTTTCTGCAATCCTTTTCCAGACGACCTACCATTCCGAAGTTATGGTATTTCCTATTTTCTCCTTTTTACCATCCTTATGCAACATGCTAACAGGTCTCTTGAAAGCGGCCCCCATCGCATGGAAATCCTTACGATGCTTGAGAGAAAATAAGCCGCAGGTGAAACTAATGCAGATACAGATGGAGGTTGAGCACTTCTTTGCCCTTCGACATGTACCATAGTTTTGACATGCCTATGGAACCATGCCGAAATAGGGATACCCTTTCGGGAAGAAACAGTTCCCCGAACAAAAAGGAAAAGGAATTAAGCGGAGAATCAAGAAGGTATTTATGGCTTTGGGAAATATGCTTTTCAAAACAGACTTTTATTTTAAAATACTTTGTTTTTGAGACCTTTTTGAAAACCATTTCAAAATACCTTATCTGATCTTATAACCATATGCTCTGATCCCAAATGTGACACCCCGCGTACATTAATATCACTCATTAAGGGAATGCATTAAGTTCCGTGAAGCGTTATAGGTAAATAAGAACAAAATAGCACAAGACAGACATGTAAAAATAGCAGCGGAATTAAAAAAACCTTTATTTAAATCAAAACATCATGGTCTCAAATACAAAGTTTACATCATAAGTAACTAATTACATTAATAATTTGTCTTGCCAAAAATATCAGAGTGCTAAAGCATAAAACCATATTTCCCTGTGAAGCCATAAGAGAGTTGACCAAAAGTCAAAGTGATACATCTATATCCAAAATCCAAGCTAAGCTGAAAGAATCCAAATCAACTCTAAGCACTTCCACCCTAAGAACCTAGGGGGAAATGGAAGAGAGAGAAGAGGAAACAAAAAGGGTTAGACATAAAGTCTGGCGAGTCCAGTTACTTTTAAATATAAATAAAAAAAAGTATCATGACAGGTATATATAAAACTGGAAGATAACAGTAACAATAACAGGTGTGAACTGAGCAAGATAAGTTGAACATGATATATTGCGCTTTTTAAATACATTTCTCTGCATCGCGCAGACACTAGTATATCAGAAGTAGAATGATCCTTACTAATACCGTTCCATTACACTTTTTTGATTATTAGGTTACTTGGGTTAATAACACTCAAGACTTATACACGCATTGTACCCATTTACTTTCCCATGAATTATCCTAATACAATATATGTAGCTATCTCCCAATATTGAGATACACCCCATGGTACACCACTCGCATGGTCTACACTGTAGTGAACGCAGTTCCCCATCCTACGCCGGAGTGACGTACGAATCTCTATATAACAATGTTACGTTCCGCATATATCTGTCATTACTATGCTACGTAAGCGTAGGGACTGCCACCATCTATCGAATCAGATTCCTTATCGGAACAATGCCCTCTATAGTCTACGATACACCACCCAGAGCAGATATGCATGTATCTAAACTGTCCCATGTAGGTACTGTAATTGTAGCTCGATGGCCCAATCGCACGTCCTCTAATGTGCACCGAGTTCCGTGGAAGGGATAAACTAGAAATACAGAACTCGGCCGGGAGCTTTTCCATCCCTGTACAGGCCTCCTTTAAGTGCCTTCAAATACAGATATTCCTCGGGTCTGTTTTCCATGGTGGCTATGGCCCAACCTCGGCCCCTCCCTCAACTAGTAAAGACCAAAAGAGCTAAGCGACCACCCCTAATACTACCAATCTAAACATCCATGTGGTGTCTACCCTCAACCCCGTACCTCGGTAGTGAAAGGTGAAATGATATCTTAGGTTTAGCTCTAGTCTTTTTGCATCCTGCTGACTATCGATGACGGATATCTGATAGTCTACTATCCTTGTAGGTTGTGACCCTCTCTACCACCTTGTGAGGCAACCGTCGACTCACCTTGGTGTCACCTCGTCACATCATTCTGACTGCATAACTACATTTGCAGTCAAGGCCCACCCACGTAGTAGTTACACGCAGACCCAACCTCTGCGAGTACAACCTAAGACATCTGTCACGACACAGAGGACTACTAGGAGCACCTTATGTACTTCAGGAAGTCGCGTGCTTCCTGTTCCAGTCCTTTGGAGCCGTCATAACAATCAGATGAATGTGCTCTCCCCTCGTGTCTTATAACACCTCGATGATCTACCCCGTTGGGTTATTCACCCTCAAACGTACGGACTGGTCCATGCGTCTTTCTTTAATATGTTATTAGACCCTATGTCTAAACATTCTTTTACGTGCTTGCCTTACCTCACCGGGTTTCCATTTAACTTGGTTATTCCCGTTCATATTAAATTCTTATTCCAATTTACCAAGTTTCTCTTGCTTATTAATTTCAATCATATAACTTAATCCATTTAAGTTTATTAGAAAGCCCACAACATGTTATTCTCTAGATCGTGGCCAAAGGTCTGTAATCCACAATCTATTTAATATTCTTGCTTGGTTACATCATTAAAATAACATGTTCCCCTTAATACGTTATTAAGTATATCTCAATTCACATATTTCCTAATCACTTACCATTTATGATTAAATATAACTTATTACTTTTACAAGTTTTCCTCATTCTTTCTCATTTAATCAAAAATTCAATTTTACACCGTCACTACAACTTATCCTTGTTTACTTACCAGATTAATACGCATATCTAATTCTATCATTTCTACAAGTTATGCTTACCCTACAGGGGTTTCTTTAATTACATAATTTTATTATATTCTCCATCGGTAATGTATACCACTAGGTGTCTTTAATTATATAACCTTATTATATTTCCCACCAGTTATGTATACCACTAGGTGTCTTTAATTACATAACCTTATTGGGTTAAGTTTATGTGCCTAAATGTAAATATTAACCGCCCCCTCTATTTAACTTAACCCACCCACTACCCATCCAATTTTACTTAACCCTAACTTAAGTTCATAATCATACAATCCTTATGGATTAAATTAGGTTAAGTAGTCCAATTCATTACCATGTCCAATTATGGTTATAATGGGCTAGACCTCCCACATTAGGCCTACAACGTGTGGATGCTGGATATGCCGGTCGGGTCCGGGCAGTCTTATTCCACTGTTGGGTCTAATCTCGTGTCTTAGCCCGATTCGTATTTGCACACTAAGACCTCTCACATTAGGTTCAACATTAGTGGCTGCTGGATATGCCGGTCGGGTCCGGGCAGACTTCCACCACTAATGCAACCTAACCTCGTGTCATAAGTGTAGTTACAATTCTTAATTGTAATTACTAAACATTCCATTTTTATCCAAATCTACCTATCTCATTATAGGTGATGATTTCTATTTTTCCCCATATTTAATTATGTGCCCAATTCACTATTCAAATCATAGACTTTTACAACCCTTTTCAATTAACCTTTTAATTGTGCACCGTATGCTCTTTTTCCCAAGTTATAAGTCAAGGCATATATATATGTTATGCACAAACCCAAATCTACATATTTTCCAATTTATGTCCCTAGTTCATATTCATCCATTTCAATGAAAGTTATACCCAAATCCATATTCGCATATTTTGCCATGTATGCCTAAAATTCATATTCACATACGTCCCAATTTATGTCCCAAATCAGTACTTACACATGTCTCAATTTATGCTCAAATTATATTTTCCAACGTATGCCTAAATTCATATTATTCAACAAGACATATGCCCCCAAACCTATATTCATATATTTCAAAATTTATGCCAAACTTAGATCCATATTATCCAATATCAATTATGCCCCAAATTATGTCTTTTCCCATTATTCCCAATTTCGCAAGTTCGCATTTTTCAGGGTTAGGCCTAGGCTTTAAGGTAGCCTGGCCATATAAAAATAAAAGGGAAAATAGGGAGAGAATAGAATCAGAACAGACATAATAACGAATCAATAACATAATGATAGAAATAGGCATAAAAACTGAATGAACATATTATGACAAGATTAGATTTGGTGACAATATAAGCATATAAGAATAGATCAGAGGAATATGTCATAATTGAACTGATTAGGCACCGATTCAAGTTCCAATTTTTTTATATACATGTCACGATTACTATTTAAATATTTATATCTAAAAAATAAAATGAACTCACAGTGAATAGATATAAGGAAATGGATCCAAATTACTGCAAAGAACATGTTGAATAAGTTTTTGTATCCATTGCTGAATTTGTTGTAGCAATCGTTGAATTTGTATAATGTTTGCTGAATTAGATTTGGAGTAGATTAGGCCATTCAATCTTCGTTGCAGCGGAGCTTCGCCGTCACCATTGTTTTTAGATGAATAAAACCTAGGTCTAGGATCCTTTATATAGCCTATGGTTAATGAATCTAGCTCCAAAATCGTCCAGGTTCAGAAAAGAAGTTTCCAGAGCCACGGGTAGGTCGACCCCCTTCAGGTGGATCGACCCCTAGGTCGACCCCCCTTCATGCGTGTCGACCCCTAGGTCGACCCAGGGTCAACCTTCATAAGCCTGAGTCGACCCCTGGGTCGACCCAACAGGGTCTCGGGTCAACTTCAAAATGTCGGCCTTTCCTCGATTTGCGCGCCGAATTTCTAGTTTTGCTGATTTTTGAATATTTTTGAATTTTATATGTGTATATATCTTTCCTATATGCATACAAACTTCAAACCTTAATAACTTCTTTATAAGGTGTCCGACGTAAACCAAGTGTCTACCCTGACCAGAATTCCGAGATGGACGCAATGGCGTGGTCCGTTTTACTTAATTCTGAATATTTAATTAAGTTTTCCTTAATTCATTGTTAATAGTGTATTTCACACTATTTATTCTTTAATTCATCATCTTCGGTGTCGTTAAAATTCCGGGGTGTTACATCGGCATCCTCAACATTCTTGAGACCCTCCTCTTTCTTCTGGTGCTCTGCCCTTATCCCATCCATCTGGGCCAGCACCTTTTTGGTGGTATCCTCGGCCTTGTCCTTATCTTTTTTGGCGTCCTCCAATTGACTCTTTAGCTCGGCATTTACATTCATGAGTGTCTAATTCCATGCTTTTTTTGGCCTTCGGCTTTTCTTTCTCCTTCAACAAGGCTTTGTTGTCTGTTTGGAGTTGGTACACCCTCTCGTTTTCCTTAGACAAGAGGATATTTTCCTCCGCCAACTCCGAGTTCTCCTTTTAAAGCCTTGCATTGTTAGTTGTCACCAAGGCCACAGTGTCTTTGAAGGTTGAAGCGACATGCTTTGTCTCTTTCTCCATCCTCTTATACTTCTCCTTTATCATACCTGTTTCAACAGCAGAGGGTGAATATTTAAATATATCACTCACAAGCACAGAAGCAGATGCAAATCGATGAATTGTCTTACTTAATGCTTCGTCTCACTCCTGAACACTCAGTTGTTCATCCTTCATAGTTCTTTTCAAATTCGCAATCTCCAGGTTCTTGTTCTAGATCAGCTCTGAGAGATTCCATGCATACTTTTTGAACTCCTTGCATTGTTGATAGGCAGCTTGCACTTTCATCCATATCATATCGTTGTCCTCACGAGGGATTGGACTGAGGTCCGACACCCACTTCAGCTCCTCGAAGTAATGCTTGGGAAATAATACTTTTAAGAGGGTCATCCTCTCCTCAGGAGTGCGCTGAGAAACTTCTGACTTTTCCTTTAATTTGGTCGTCTACAAAGGCCTGCGATCTACTAACAAGTGAGCAGGCATCGTTGGCGGAACGGGAGGAGGAAGATTCGACGCTTGCAGTCTTGTGCTCGCGGTCTCAGGTTTTGAATATGTTCCCGAAGTTCGAGTAAGTGGTGTTGGGGATTCTAAGTGTCTCGAGTGTCTATAATCGCTCCGCAGCTGCAAGAGCGAAAAGACAAGGAAAAATTAGTTCCCTTCTTAAAACTACTTACGAATGAGCTCTTTTGTGGCCGTTGGCCTCCCGACCCATGACCTCGATGTCTGCCATTGCTGCTTTCACAAACCATTTCGCCTGCACGAAGCAGATTCAAGATTAGACTCAAGCACCCGAAACACATAAACAAAGGATGTGATTATGCAGCGTTTATGATTTTGTACCCTAAGTGCACTCTCCACCGGTCAGATTGAGGCTCGCTTGGAGGGGTTATCTCCCTGATGGTTAAAGTTAAACTTCCAGAGCTTGTGCCGCCAAGCCTTGTCAGAGGGACATCGATTGGAACCTTGTCAAAATCATTAAACTGACCCACTCTTTCCAATGACGCAGTGGTAACTAGAGAAATCAGCCTGGCTGACACTCCCGTCCCCATCTCAATAGCCGTAGACGTGACATGGGTAAGCAATAGACCCTCTTCCCCAGTCACTTTCTCCTCGTCACCAGCGCCGCCCGCACTGGTCCCGTTCTGAGTCTTCACGGCCTTACGTCGCTTAGTCACGATAGGAGGCACTTTCCTTATACGACCCCGAGAACTCCTTTAGTTTTCCCCTTCCCTTTTCCAGCAACTACTGACCAGAATATTGTACGTCCAATGGGAAGTAAGCCCATAGGCGAAGAGCCTCCTCATCCAAGATATTCTTTGTTTCTCGAGCCGCGACGGGAATAGATTTCAAATGCTCGATATGCCCTTGGTACGTTGTACCTTTTGGTGGCGGAGGAATCCCTGTTACATAAATTCAAGGTTAACTTGGAGCCTATGCCTCAACTCGCCTCAAACTCAAAGCAAACAAAGATACTTACTTCCTTCCGGTCAGCGTCTCGCAAATTCCAAGGGAAAATGGATGAAGAACCATTCATGCTTAAACATGCCAAGTCTGCTCCACGACCCTTCAATGAATTGGGCATTGTGTATTGCCTCCAGGTAATATAAAGAAGGCGTGTTGCTAATCCTCCTCTTAATCCGAAACAATGACCGACTATCCTCTCTTGTAGGCTCTAAGCGTAGGTACTCTGTGAATAAATGGAAGGTGCCGAGGAGGAAAGCATATCCATTCGGATGAAGCTACATTGGTGCAAGGCGAAAGTAGCATAGCATATCTTAGATGAAGTCGCTAGACGAGGGCATTCACCCAGAAATGCACATGTGCTTGTTCCAAGTAGTGTACCCTTCTGGAGGAGCGTGTGCCCTATCCTCCTTTTGGGGAGTGCGAACTTCAGCCCAAGGTATGCTAAAACTTGCGCAAATGTGCCTCAATGTACACTCATCCAAACTCGAAGGCCCTGAATCCGGCAGGTTGTCAACTATGACGGCGCCTGACATCGTATCTGGTGCCTCGGGGGCATCACTCCCCTCGGTATCCATGTGTTCTTCTTCCACGGGTTTATCCTCAACTACAATATCTCCTCCCGACACTGACGGTTCATTCGGGTGATCGACCACCTGCTGTAAACCTTTTAACTACAAACTCCGGTCGGGCGCTTTCGGCGAAACTATAGTTTGTGAGGGGGTGGACTCTGAAAAAGTCTCAAGCTTGTTGTCCCCTAAACTAATACTGCTAGTCGATCCGGTCTGGGATGGCGAGTGCTGCGAAGCTTCAGCTTCCAAAGTTTGTTATTTCTTGGACCTTGTCTCCATTGCTAGCTATACTTTTAATGTAGTCGCATTAGACATCGCATTGAAAACCTATACCCCTCGTGTTAGTGTAAACTAACATGTACGCGCAGTGAATTGCAGTGATAATACAATTACGATGGATGGATTCGGGACATGCCGACAATCACTGATTCTATAAATTGAAACCATCGTCCTCGTCAACCGATACAGTTGAACTTGCGTCGAGTCGCAATCATGTTATGGTTGGAACTGGGAAGCGAATCCAAAAGTTTGATAGTCCAAATTCTTGTCCATAGTCCGAGTTATATTCTCTAAAACCTATTTGCAAAACCTAAGTCCCAATTTAGTCATGAAACATCGCAAAAACGATGTGAACCCGACGGCTGAGGGGCTAGGAGCCGAACTTTTCAGTGGAAACGATCAGATGAGCCTAAGCTAAAGGGATCGAAAATTCTTAAGTCCATCGGATGCGAAAGTCACATCCCCGGGTCTTTAATTTTTGCATCCCCCATTTGGACCCAAAAACTTGCATCCCAACTCTCCACGATAATCTCGCATCCCTCGCCCTAGTTCGCATCGCATCCGCACGGAGGGAAAGAGCTCGCATCCATCAACGTGAGACTTCGCGTCCACCGAGATGCGAGAAAATCGCATCCTCCTGGTGCAAGAAGTCGCATCCAACCCAATGCGAGAACCTTGCCTTATAGAGGAGGCAACATGCCTACTTCTCCTTTTCTCCTCTCCTCCTATATTCTTCTTATCCTCCCTCGTATATCTCTACCGCCATTAGCACAAAACCAAACCACTCCAAGCTTCGAATCACAAGATCAATGAGCTCGAATCACGAGATCAATGAGCTCGAATCCAAGACCCTCGAGGCTCGATTTTGAATCCGCATCATGATCTAATCGAAGCTCACATGTTCGTTTAATTTGAATTCGAGTTTTTGCAATAAAATTGCTAGGGTTCAGATGCGATAATACAGGCAGCGAAAGAGTGGGGAGGAGGAAAGGGTTTAGGTATTATAAGGGGGAAGATGGGCCTCGGCCCATCTCTGCACAGCGCATCCCACTGGGATGCGATATTGTGCATCCTATTCGGATGCGAAATCTCACATCTCACAGGGATGCGAAATCTCCCATCTCACTGGGATTATATATCTCGCATCCCACTGGGGTGCGATATCTCGCATCTTACTGGGATGCGATATTTCGCATCCTACGGGGATGCGAAATCTCGCATCCTATGGATGCAAGATTTTGTACCCCTCCTCGGGATGCGAGATGCCATTGTATATATATATATATATGTGTGTGTGTGTGTGTGTGTGTGTGTTATATTCCCCATGATTACATATATATGTATGTATATATACGTCTATGAAAACAATGGATGAACGAGAACAAATTTTCTGAACTTCGAGGAATTTCCAACTCGTGATTCCAGCTATGACTACGCAAATGAGTTTTCGATGCCACAACAATCGATACTGGCTCAATTCGCTAACTAATAGTGCGCTCATAAGTCTAAACAACTCGAGAACGTACAATGAGCAATTGAATCTGTGACTTGATATCGTTCTTCGAAATTTAACCCGCGTCCTCGTAAACTAACGCTGCACTTATTACTCCTGCTTTATTTTCAAAACTTTGATAGCATCACGTGAGACTACGGGAAAACGTGTAAGCGTACACGTGGCACTATGTCGACAACGACTCGTTTACATTACCCATAAATGAGAATCGACAACTACATGAGTAAACAAGAATTAGATGTTCAAAAGAGCTGCCGATGAATTAGAAATCTCGACGCGCTCAGCGGAACGATCACGACCAAGTGATTCGATAGCCTGGAGACATCTCCACTTTCCAAAGATAACCTTTTCAACTCAAAGCACATCACGTCGAGACAAGACGTACTTGGGGGGGGGGCAAATATTAACTAGTATTTTAGTCGGTTCCCAAAATTATCATAGGCCCGCTCAACTCAACCCATCGTGTGGCACTAAATCTCAAAGTATCGCCAAGACATCGAAGACTCAAGCTCGGAAGTGATCTAACGAGAAATGGCCTCACAACTCATCTAGGAGCAAGTATCGCATCACCCTAATCTGGTTTGCATCAGACCCTCGCCTTGCTCCATCTCGCATCACATCCAACTCCCACCCATCGCATCGCATCACCAACCTCGCATCACTTCCCTTTACGCTCCCTCGCATTGCCTTACATCACTCTGCACCGCTCCTTCCTCGCGCCGCATCCTCCCTAGTTCGCATACCCCAGGATGTGATGCCACTACATCCATCAGATGTGATGTCATCGCGTCCCCTAGATGTGATCCCATCGCATCCCTCTGATGCGATGGACCCTCTCTCTCCCTCCCCGTACGCGGCAACATGCACCCCTTTGGGATGCGAGTTTTTGCATCCCTTAGGATGCAAAAATTCGTATCCCACATGAGGGATGCGATGTTCTACAACGCAGTAGGGGATGCGGTTTTCTGGAGTGCGCGCTCCTGGGATGCGATTTTCTGTTGTGTGGTCCCCAAATATCCCACCTAACCCACTACCTATAAGTAACCCCTTGCTCATTCTTCACAAGGGTTATATTTTTGCTAATTTGACACCTCTACAAGCTCCAAGGACTCCATTAATGGCAGCCTAGTTTTTGAGGAAGAAGAAGCACACATCACTTTTTTCCAAGACACGACATATGACTAATATGACTTCAAAATACATAGAATCGTTTATAAATGAATACCATGATGAAGTTAAATTCTTACAGCTCTCGCTTATGAATAAAAGAATATATCAATATAATCTCAACTCCATTTCAGACATATAATCTACATATATATATATATATATAACATATTATACCAACAACAACATAAACAATATAATTACTTAAACATATATCAAATCAACTCCAGTGTTAAAAAAATCAAACATCCAACATTCTCAAACTTAACCCATTGATGTTAAAAATCATTAAAACAAGCATACAACCTCACCAATCCTGCATAGAAGTGTATCAAACATATCAAAACACGAGATCCTTACCAAATCCAAGTCAATATATACAATATCTGAGCACACACAAAAGGCACACCTATGAAGCATCGTCCTTGCCTCCAAAAGCGCCAGACAACAAAGGAAAGGAACCATGTTGCTGCATACACTTCACCAAGCGCTGATTCCGCTGGTCCATCTGTATAGCGGGAAGACGGTCCTGCTCCTACAACTGATCAACCATGGCTCTAAGCTCGTTTATCTCAACTTTGTCCTATGCTTCTTCCTACACCTTTTAGTATAACCTAGCAAGCAAATAGAAAAAACCATTATATAATTTTTTAATGAATTTTGTATCAATTAAGCAATGTTTATAAGATATTTTATTTTTATAAATTACCGCTTGGTTCTCGTAGTCAAAACGCCTATTCTACCACATGGGATCCATAATAGAGTCAAAAATAGCATGTTCCCCATCGTGTGTCAGCTCATCGCGATACATACCCTCAAGCAGTTGTGCACATGCCTCTTGAAACTTCTCCTACAATGCAAAAACAATTATACATGAAGATTAACACAATTGCCAAGTTTCAAGTGTAGTACATTTGTATCAATAGCCTAGATACATGTATTATGAAGCAACTTGCAGTGGACATTATATTTGAAATTAATAGCCTATGTACGTGTAACCACAAGTCCTCAAAGAAGAATTTGTACTTGCATATATGCATTTTCTTAATACCGACAACAATTCTGCATATGGTTGTGTAATTTTATACATTCATTGGTTAACGACGTAAAGATGGATGCACTCAGTTTAAGTAACAATTGATAATAATCCAAAGAAGATGTATACATATGTGTATTAAAAATATATAGTGATATGTTTCATATATATTATGTTTTGCATATTCACGTTTAATAGTTCATAAGTCGATTAATTTTAATTTTCTTATAGGCAAATTATGTAGATAAAATGGTAAAAAAAAAAAAAAAAAAAAAAAAACAGGAAAATAATGTGAAGGACAAATTGTATGAAGATTTCAACCATAAGGACAAGAGACTAAAAATTTATTCAAAATGACAAAACATAGCCCAAATTTATTCAAAAGGACTACACATAATTTTTTTATTTTTTTTGTGTAGATTTTATGTATCAGTTTTGTATGTCTATAGGTATCAGTTTGCTCTCTATAGTTGTAGGCTAAAAATCGATACCTTTAGACACACAAAACTATTACCTATTAGGTGCAGAGAGCAAACTGATACCTAAAGACATACAAAACTGATACCTAAAATCTGCAAAAAAAAAACTTCTTAATTTTTTTTTTAGAAAAAATCCTTTGTTTTATCATTTCAAATAAATTTGGGCTATGTTTTGTCCTTTTGAATAAATTTTTAGTCTCTTTTCCTTATGGTTAAAATTTTCAAACAATTTGTCCTTGTAAATTAATTTCCCAAAAAAAATAGTTTAATTTTCTTCCTTAAAAAGGAATTACCTAGCCAATAGTAGAAACACTATATCAAATTTGTATTGCATATCAATACTTGCAACAATTGTTTAGCCATGACTTTACTACAAAATTAGGTGATTTCAAATGAATCAAATGATTACAACAAATAATAAGAAACCATTTATTTGGTAATTACTCAAATGATCAATATTAGTAAATTAAAATTTAAAATATGCATACATATGCGGTCATCGACTTATTCTCATCCTCTCATTCATATGTGATGTTGCCTGCTTCGTCGATATGCTTTAAGGCATGGATGTGAACAAATACGTCCATCATTGATGCGGGATGTCTACGCACTCTTTCCTATAATAAACAATATACATATTTTAATTCTACATAGCTAATTACTGAACTGATCAGCATACAAATGTAATGACTGTTCAGAATTGTAACTGATAATTTTACCAAACCCTTACAATGATGTTGAAAAAATTTGGATCTGCCACGATGCATTAACGTGTTCTAATTTCTATTTGCAGAGTTCCTCTCCGACTTCGTCTGCAAATTTAAATTGAAGAATATATATTTGATAATTGTGAAACAATAATTAGTGAGATATTTAATATATTTACCTTGAACTCGTCATTATTCCACCACCTTACCCAAGCACCCCGTACACTAGCACCCATCCGGTTTAGTTTCTTCTCTGATTTCTTAAGGCCTGACGTCATCTCCTTGCAATTCTTGACGATCTTCAATTTCTAGTGGTGCTAGACGAGGGGAGCATCAGACTCCTGCAAATCTACTATCCCCTGCACATAATGGTTGTTGTCATAAAAACTACAATACTAATCTTGCATACAATCATATCAACAAACTCCTAACCTAAAAGTATCTTTTACTAATTATACATAATGTAGATAGAGAACTCAGAATGCATCACAACTTAAAGAAAAAAATGCATCTGACTTGGTGAATAAATATCATATATGTTTCTTAGATTAAATACATAGAAATATCTTTTTATATAAATCGTTTTTATTTAGTATCAAACTATTAGTGAATGAAAAAAAATCATGTTTTTGTGTATTATTGGAGTTATAAATTTAAAATAAGTCATGTTATGTGTCGAGAAAATATTACTTGTTCATATTGTAAGGCGGTAAACTTACAAGAAAATCATGTCAGATACTCTTATAACGGGATCATCGATCTTACTCCACCTGGGCGAACGTTGTCATCCTATTCGTATAAGCATGCTTGGAAATGTTCAATCAATCCTGTTGGTTCCAACATGAATTCTCTGTGTTAAATATAAAATAGATCTTTAGATAATTATATTAATATATATCATATACAAAATATTTTTAATGTTATGCTACAAATTTTAATGCTTACGACCCATCAGACTTAGGCTACATATGTTGTGATTTGTGACATGAAATCACATATGTTGATGGAGACGAGGCGTGGATGTGCTTGGCGATAGTGGAGATGGAGCAACGACAAAAAGAAGGCAAGGAGGAGCAGTTTTGTGCTACGTTTCAGCATAGACGTTTGAGGGATCTTGATCAGACGTTTGTGCCTACAGGGTTTTGAAACCCGAGAGTGTGGACAGACGTCTGACCAATCTGGGTCAGACGTCTGACTTGTTAGGGTTTGGAACCCAAGAGCATGGACAGACGTCTGACATATATTGGTCAGACGTCTGAGCGGGTTTTCTGCGGTTTTGACTTGGTTTTTCTATGACTTATTCTGCAAGTAATGAAGGGGTAAATTGTGTATTTGCCTAGGCCTTCTATTCTCCTATAAAACCAGCATCTAGAGTTGGATTAAAAGCATAAGATTGAGACCGAATTAATTAATTCAAGGGTTTGCCGTCGTTCTTCATTGTTCTCCTTCTCCAACAAAAAGTGTCAGTCATCTAGATATTCTTTCCCTTTCTTAATAAGGTTATTGATTCTTGTAATTTGTTTATTATTGGTTGTTGAACCAGTGAGTGTAAACAAAATTTGTTTTGTGAATCAATAAAGAGGGTGGTTGGGTGGAATATCTTGTGTTTGTGCATGTGATTTCATATCTGTGTTTGTTTCCATAGAAATCATCTTTAAGTAATTGGGTGAAGAAGATCCTGGTCGCTTCCGCAAAGGCGCAGTTTTCATAACAGTTGGTATCAGAGCCAGTTTTCACATTTGTAAGGATGTGAAGTGTTTCTCTTCTTATGAGAAGAATGTCGACGTGATTAGAACAACCAATGGAGTAGAGTTACCAGTTTGTGGTATTGGATCTATCCGGTTTCGTACGCATGATGGGTGGTAAGGGAAGTCTCTGGAGTTAGACATGTACCCGCTAGTTTGCATAACCTCATTTCTCTCGGTCAGTTGGATCGCCATGGTTGCACTTATGATACTCGAGGTGGAGTTTTGAGAGTGAAGAAGGGTGGTCGTGTTGTGATGAGAGGTGTCTTGGAGGCGGGAAACCTATATAAATTGGTTGGTTTTGTGGTCGACGGTGGAAGGAGAGTGACGGTTGAAGAACCAAGTCCACAGCAAGGTGGAGAGGTTAATTTGGTCACTGCTGATGTGTTAGACAAGGGTCTTCATGTTGATGATGCTCGAAGGATCCGAGGTGATCAAGGAAGGAGCTCAGATCAAGTGGTAGACGGGTGTCGATGCAGAAAATCCACAAGGTGGAGATCCTTGTGGTATTACAAGCATTTTTAGACTGTTAGTGTTGCATGGTGCATCTCGGGGGAAGATGCATCGTTGGCAGACGGTGGGTTGTGTTTGTAATGGTTTAATTGAGAGTAGGTGTCGTTGAAAGAGCTAGATGACTTGTGTGTTGGAAGATCGTTTGATGTGATCCGATTTCATATCAAGGTGGAGTGTTGTGATTTGTGACATGAAATCTCATATGTTGATGGAGACGAGGCGTGGATGTGCTTGGCGATAGTGGAGATGGAGCAGCGACAGAAAGAAGGCAAGGAGGAGCAGTTTTGTGCTATGTTTCAGCACATACGTCTGAGGGATGTTGGTCAGACGTCTGTGCCTACAGGGTTTTGAAACCCGAGAGTGTGGACAGATGTTTGACCAATCTGGGTCAGATGTCTGACTTGTCAGGGTTTGGAACCCGAGAGCATGGACAGACGTCTGACATATATTGGTCAGACGTCTGAGCGAGTTTTCTGTGGTTTTGACTTGGTCTTTCCATGAATTATTATGCAAGTAATGAAGGGGCATATTGGTTATTTGCCTAGGCCTTCTATTCTCCTATAAAAACAGCATCTAGGGTTGGATTAAAAGCATGGGATTGAGACCGAATTAATTAATCCAAGGGTTTGCCATCGTTCTTCATTGTTCTCCTTCTCCAACAAAAAGTGTCAATCATCTAGATATTCTTTCCCTTTCTCAATAAGGTTATTGATTCTTGTAATTTGTTTATTGTTGGTTGTTGAACCAGTGAGTGTAAACAAAATTTGTTTTGTGAATCAATAAAGAGGGTGGTTGGGTCGAATATCTTGTGTTTGCGCGTGTGATTTCATATCTGTGTTTGTTTCCATAGAAATCATCTTTAAGTAATTGAGTGAAGAAGATCCTGGTCGTTTCCGCAAAGGTGCAATTTTCATAACAACAAATACATTGTTGAACGAGCTGACGACTTTGAGGGTCCGCCACCTCTACAAACCGCAGTCCCTCTTTGATAAGAAGAGGGGGAATTAGAGCGGGACTATCATGGAAAAAAATGACATACTAACTATAACATACATGTATTTTATTTTATTATGTTTGAACATGTGTATACTTTATAATAATTTTGAGAAAAGATATCATAATTAATATAAAAAAATGCAACATGAATAATAATTACATAAATTACCTAATATTAATCAATCTTCATCATTATTTAATTCATACTCGATTTTGTATTCTATACCATTTTCCTCTAGTCTCAAATGATTCTATTAATACATTTGATTCATCATTTAAAGGTCCAAAATTAGTTTGATCGTTGGTAATTGATATTTCCACATTTTCCTCGATATTTGTATGATAGGCTTATTCGTTTGGAATATTCTTTCCATGAAACGTAAATCTTCCTTTGTTTTTAAAAACTACCAACCAGTATGCTTGATCTCTTTTTAGAGATGGATGAGAAGTGTAATAAACATGTAAGGCTTGTTTGGTTAGTACACAAAGATCATACTTTTGATAACATGAAGCATGTTTTTTTCTATACGATTATAATTTGGATGCAAGATAATTCAAACTTGGAACATTATTGAACCAGTTGCATCTAAACAGAAAAAACTTCTTCTTTGGGATCTATAGTCTATATCAGCTGCAAAACCTATGTCAACAGGCCATAAGAATGTTTTGTATGATCATTAATGCCATCACTTCCTTTAACAAATACACTGGTATTGTTATTTAATTTTTCAGCACCATATTCTTTGGTGTTGAATTTATATCCATAAACGAAAAATATTGGATATGTTTTAACTTTCCTTTTCTTTCACATTGCTAAATGTTTCAATCTTTCATCAACCACATAATTTGTTGGATTACAAACATAGTTCGAAAACCAACTAGGGAAATTCTTTCTTATATCGCCACTTAAATGTTGTGATTCATCTACGAAGATTAAAGGAAAACCCATTGGGAAACCATGACCCAACCTCCATTTTAATAATACTTTAACTTGGTTGTTGTTTAGCTCATTGCATGCTTTGGATGTTTTACTTTCATTTGGCTTGATATAAAGCCCGGGGATTAAATATTACTTCTATATCACGTCTTGTTTTTGAATCATCCTTCGTCTTCCCCTTAACATTCAAAACTGTATTAAACACATTATCAAATATATTTTTCTCGTTGTCCAACACGTTAATATTATGACAAATCTAGAGATTTTTTCAGTAAGGCAACTTCCAAAATACGTTTTGTTTACACCAATTAGGAATCGATGATTTCCCTTGAATTTCAATTTATTCTCTGGTTTTATGTATCTTTGGATAATCTCTTACAATTTCATATATATATCCTTGCTTTTTTTAACCAAAAAGAGAACTATATATTAATATGGAGGAAAATATTCTTTCTCCATGGCGTACAAAAACAGGTTTGTAGTTTATAGACAACTACAAAATCTGTGCCAAAATAGCGAAAAATACAAAGTTGAAATAAAAATTAGAGTGAAATAAGCTCTCGCAGCCAGCCTGGGGGGGGGGGGAGGGGGTAGAATCGAGCAAGATCTCTAACTCTAAAGGAACTCCCAGATAAGCGGACGGGCACCAGACTCTGCATAGAAGAGAAGTAGAAGACGGCCAAGAACCCCCAAGACATAGGGTCCGAAAGAGCTGAATAGCACCTCATCCTGAGAAGATGGAAGTCCAAGCCAGCATGCTCCAAGCAATAGCTCCTGTCCCATCAGCTTAGCCAATACAAACCAGCCTAAAATGCAAGTCCTGCTCCAGTAAACTCAACAGTGAAAAGCGCCGAAGTCACGAACCCTTGTCCAGACAGACCAATGCCAAAAACCCATAAACCAGATCCTGCGTAACTAGCAAACGGAATAAGATCAATAGGGGGGTCAGTGTGAAAAAGTGGCAGCAGAAGCAGAACTCGTGTAAGCAAAACTCAACCAATACCTGCCCTGGGAGTGGCCGATACTGCAGAGACATCAAAAAAACAACCAAACTCCTAGACCAGGAGCTAATAACTCCCCTAAAAGGCCTACCTCGAAAAGCAAGGAATAAATCGTTCCTTACTCTCCGGATAATGGTAGGAGGATCCATAGCCACTTCGTCGAAAAATACCTTATTCCGCGAGCACCAGATGTGCCTACAGACAAGACAAGGGAGTAGAATAGAAAGATTTATCTAAGACACCAGACCACCAGAATCTCAGTAAACCTTCAAGCGAGGTGGCATTACCTCGGCAGCCCATCATATTTTCGAAGTAATTCCAGACAGACCTAGCACAAGTACCGGAGAATAACAAATGGAAAGAGGATTCCGAGCAACCAGTGCTGCAACACCTGCAACGGGACACAAAACGGATGCCGATTCGCTGGAGGTTCTCATCTATTGGTAACCCTTCATGCAAGGTTCTCCACATAAACAGAGATACCTTAGGTGGAATCCGGATATTCCAGATGAAAGAGAAAAGATGGAGACATGGACCAGGACCCCTCACCGAATGCCACGCCGCTTTAAAGGAGAATGGACTTCCATCCCAAACGGTCCCATTACCATGAGCATCCGTTAAGGCTTTCACAGATTGCATCTTTTTCCACTTCTCACTAACGTAGGATAGGATACCGTGTAATTCATCCCAGAAAGCCTGTGATACTTAGCGCGGAGGAACGTTGCCCAGAGGGAGTCGTTCGCTCCAAACCTCGCCCATAGCTTGCAAGCAAAAGCCGAACAGATGTCCTTAGGATTACGGAGTCCCAGACCTCCTTCACTTTAGGGATGACAAAAGGAATTCCTAGAAATCTAGTAGTGTCGAGAAGCGTTGTCCTTGGATCCCCAGTAAAAGGAAGAAGCCAAAGATCTGTAAGAGCGAAAGAAGAAAGCAGTAGGAGTCATCGCGGCAAATATATGAGATCCCATTGAGTCAAGGACAGACTTAATGAGAACCAGGCCGCCAGCCTGAGAGAGGAGGGTAGCACTCCAACGAACGATCTTTCCCTTGACTTTATAAGTTAGGGGAACGAAGATGGTGTTAAGCTTCTTGCCTCGATATAATACAATACCGAGGTAAGGAAGCGGAAGCGAGGCCCCCTTGAAACCGGTATAGGTTGCCATCCAGATCGATTTGCCCGATGTTAGGTCTTTCGCGGGCACGAAGCAGCTTTTAGATGTGTTAACGAGTTGCTCCGAGCATCTCTCGTATTGCCGGATAAGACATACCAGGCTACGAACAGAACTACGACTACCATTAGTAAATATGATGATGTCATCAGCGAAAGACAAGGAAGAGATGAGAGGACAGCCCCTAGGGATGCTGAACCTATGAATTTGCCCAGTTGATTAAACCATTGGCTATCACAAAGTCTCATGTCTATTAGCTGTAAAGTTTTGCTTATCTCTTTTAAATGGATGATTAATATGGAAAGAACACCTATGGCAATCAAACCATGAAACTTTATTTCCATTCGGTAAAGAAAATGTTCATATTTCTTCCATACAATAAGGACAAGCTAAACGACCGACTGTAAGCATTGCATATGTAGAAAAATCGCTAATAGTCCATAACAAAGAAGAAAATATCCAAAAAAAAAAAAAAATCCTTTTTTTTATATGTCGTATGTTTCAACTCCTTCATACCACAGTATTTTCAAGTCTTCGATTAATGATTGTAAATAAACATCGATGCCCTATGTCGGATCATCAGGGCCAGGGAGGACGATTGTGAGAAACATATATAGAGTTTTCATATACATCTACGGAGATAGATTGTTAGGTGTAATGATTATAGGACAAGATTTATATTAGAACCAAACTAAGAAAACGGTGAAAATCCATCCACACATAAACCAAGTCTAATGTTACGGCTCTATGCTGCAAAATTGGGATATTTCTTATCAAAATGCTTCAATTCTTCTCCATCGATTGGGTGTGTTAACGTACATTCTATATGTGTTCTCACACTGTGTCATCTCGTATGATACATTTTTACAAACGACGCATATAACCTTTGAAGTATAGAAGTGATACATAAGTAATGCATACACTCGTATGGAACTTCTTTGCCCTTTGTTTTTATTGGTTTGTATTTTTCCTGCTTATATATTTGACAATTTCTAAGATTGGTGTCTTCTTTCCAAAACAACATGTAACGATTTGAACATGTGTGACGGCCCGTCCCGCACCAGCCTGCATTTCCTCCGAAAGTGCGCTGTACACATGCTCAGCTAGCACAGAACGGTCGTCAGAAGAAAAGAAAGAAGAGAATGAACTAACCAAGGGACCTGTAGAATGTATCACAGCGCATGGAATAAAATATAATAATAACATACTTGACATAAAACAGGCGAGACAGTGCATAAGCTGATAACTAAAATCAACATCAATCATCAGAGCAGCGGAAATCCATATACAGCTTATTACAATTTTCCAAATTTACTGTCTTTAAACAAAAGAAAGCTGAAGTAGAAGATACACCAGCAATGCCCAAGCAGTGATCTTCAACAACACAGGGAGAATATTATGTATATAGTACGTGGAAGCCTCCTGCTCGTCTCCGGATCATCTACCCGTGCATCACCAGCTAACCTGTCTCTAGTCTACTCGTGTGAGCACCCAGAGTAATAAGAAGAGACATAAAACTTTGGGTCAGACATAAAGCCTGGTATGAGCGATAAGCATCTAAACAGAGTAATAACAGGTATACTAAACCATACCTGAACCTGGACCTGCAACCAAAGAGTTAGTACCACATACCGTACAATACTCCAAGGTGCCATAATAGATAGTGTAAGAATACGGGGGTGGGGTGTGCATGTCACAACGATAGCAAACAAATCATCCATAACAACCATCCTCACATCTCTCACTTAGTGCGTAAAGCGTACGACATCTACCACTTTGGAACACTAGACAAACTGAGGTAACGACGAATCCCGACTTGTAGAAACCCTGCTGTGACCAAGCCAAACACTTGGAGTCATGACCAAACATTTCAATGACCCACTTCATTGGTCGTAGCCCTTGGTTCTACCGATGCCATAATGGCCCTGAATCCGCCTTCGTACCTCCTACCATAGTGGTCCAAAGCTATAGACGTCGATAACTCCTTGGCACGCGTCCCGCAGCAAAGCCCAACCATGAAGCGAACTCATTGATTCCCATCTAAATCTTGAGCTCTAACTTCTCATTTGGACTTCCTTTGCATCTCGGGTTTTGATCGAGTTGGAGTGGGTCTTCAGAAGAGTTGTCGCGCATTAACAGTCCTAGAATTCTGTTCGGTTCGGTAGTCATCACCTTCATCGGTTCGGGTCGGATACTCCACTTCGGGTCGGGTCGGTGTCCTCCTCCGGGTCGGGTCGGTTCAGTGATTCTCCCCCTCCAGATATCGGTTCGGTTCGGGTGTGTCTCTGCTTGAGTTCGGTTCGGAGGTCGTTCATCCGATTCGATTCTTTCTGATTGACTTGTTTGCCTGCTCCGATCCGTCTTGTTCCCTTCCTCCGATCCGGTCTGCTCCCTTACTCCGATCCAATCCGCTCCATTGCTCCGATCCGATCTTCTGTCCAACTCCAACTCTAAGCAATGGCCTTCCTTCCTGCCAAACTTCTTCCAGTGACAAGTCCCAATCCAGTTCGGATTCCCTTGGTCAGTTCACTAGTCCGATCCGACCCCTGCTCCGATCCGAACCGGTTCGGGACCTGCACATTTCTGCAACTTTCCAGCGAGCTTTCTACGCCATTCGACGACGTTTTCGACCAATTTAACTATTCTAATCAATCATAAAACATACCATAGATTCATAGCAACATGTAAGAACAACCACAAACACCTAACAACAATTCAAATGAACCAAAATGGATCAAAAGTGGCTAAAACCTCACATTTTCTTATAATCCCTCTTAATCATGTTTAAGCATACGATTAGCAAAACACATCGAAATTAACCCAAATTTCTAACAGAGCCTTAAAACATTATTTTAGAATTTTAAGAATTTTTCCAGAATTTATTTACGTATAAATTCGCTAATCTTCACTAATTACCCTTAATCACTGTAATTAGTGCAAAAACTATGCAAATCACTCACCTTGGCCACAAATGAAACACCAAATCTGAAATACTCTCTGTTTGGGTCGAATTCCTATGTATAGCAGCAGCTCCAACCTTGCTTTGTTGCTATTTGGCCTTGCTTTGATGTAGTTTAGGCTTAATCTTCACTAAAATGTGTTTTGGAGTGGTTTTAGAGGATGGAAGCCATTACTAAGGTCTCAAGGAGGTTTGTGGCGGCTCAAAACTGAAATGAAAGTGATAACCTAACCCTAATCAGTCTTCCTATACCTCTAAACCCGAAATTCCCCTTGGGCCTAGCTGCTAATCACCCGGTTAAGCCCAATTAAGCTGTTTTTCACCATCTGAAACTTGTTTCAGCCATATCTCCCAAACGGTGAGTCCGTTTGACTAATGTGACCACTCTACGGAAAGAGAAACCATCATCCGGAGCCAATGGAAGTGGTTTCAGGTCAAAATTCCTTTCCAGTCGAAAGTTATGGCCAAAACAGTGCCAACTAGGGGTAAAATGGTCATTTAAAAATCGAGAAAAATCATGAACATGGGAAATGACCCCAATAGTCGTCTCCCAAAGTTACATGACCATACGACTACGTATGTGAAAGAAATAAATATCCTACGATCCTATGATGCGTAGAATACGGGTCGTTACACTCTCCCCCCTTAAGAAATTTCGTCCCCGAAATTCCTTAACCCAAAACATACAAGGGATCCCGCATGCCTAACAACCATATACAACATTCAAATATGCAAAACAAGCAAACAAGCCTATCCTAGCATGCGGAAAACTAAATCGAAGTCAAAATCTTACCAGGTAAAGAGTTCTGGGTGTGTCTTCCTAATGTCCTCCTCTGTCTCCCAAGTACAATCACTCTCGTCCTCGCTCCACTGTACCTTGACTAGCTTCACCGCCTTCCTTCGAAGTTGCTTCATGTCGTGCTCGACAATAGGGGCCGACTTACGGTTCCCAACCGCCTCGGGTTCTACTTCGAAGTCCTCTAACTGATCAGGTGAAATAGTCATATTTGAGTCGTGAACGAACTTCCTTAGTTGGGAAACATGAAATACGTTATGAACTCCCGCCATCTTCTCTGGTAAGTCAATTCTATATGCCAAATTCCCGACTAGTTCAAGAACAGGGAATGGGCCAACAAACCTTGGTGCCAACTTGCCTCTCCTGCCAAATCGTATTACGCTCTTCAACGGAGAAATCTTGACAAACACCAAGTCGCCAACGGAGAATTTTAAGTCTCTTCTCCTCTTATCAGCATAACTCTTCTGCCTATCTTGGGCAGCCTTCACTCGTTGTTGAATGATCTTGATCTTATCCGACGTTTCTCTCACCACATCTGGTCCAAGCACAAACTTCTCGCCAGTCTTTATCCAACATGATGGTGAGTTGCATGGTCTTCCGTACAAAGCTTCAAACGGAGCCATACCGATACTGGATTGGTAGCTATTATTATATGCAAACTCTACTAGATGCAAATGGTCATCCCATGATCCACCAAAATCCAATACACATGCTCTCAAGAGATCTTCCAAAATACGGTTCACCCTCTCCGTCTGACCGTCGGTCTGAGGATGATATGCGGTACTGAGATGTAACTCTGACCCTAGAGCCTCTTGTAAGCTCTTCCAAAACCCACTAGTGAACAACGGGTCTCGGTCACTCACAATGCTTTTAGGTATTCCATGAAATCTCACTACCCACTTCATATACAATTCTGCTAACTTAGCTGCCGTTCTGGTCGATCTGACTGGTATAAACCTTGCACTTTTAGTCAATCGATCTATAATTACCCAAATGCTGTCATATCCCGATCTAGTCCTTGGTAAACCATCGATGAAATCCATCGAGACTTGCTCCCATTTCCATTCGGGAATTTCTAATGGCTGTAACAATCCACTAGGCTTCTTTTGCTCGGCTTTAACTAACTGGCAATTCATGCATTTGGATATAAACTTCCCAACGTCTCTTTTCATTCCTTCCCAGTAGTAAGTCTGTTTCATGTCTCTATACATTTTATTACCACCGGGATGTATAGTCAACTTTGAGTGATGACATTCTCTAAGCACTTCATCTCTCAATCCATTGACATTGGGTACAACAAGCTTTCCATTCTTTCTAAGCCATCCATCTCGATCAAGCCCATACTTGTTCATCTCCTCATCGATACCCATCTCTAACTTGAAGATGATTTCCAATAGGTTAGGATCGTCCCTCTGACTAGAGCCGATCCGCTCAATCAAAGTGGGTCTGATCGTCAAACTTGCTAACATTTCTGGATTCAATTCGCACTTTGGTCTGAAATCAAACCCCACGATAAACTCCAGTTGCTTCCATTCAAGGAACATAGCCCCTAAGCTGGCATGTCTTCTACTCAATGCATCAGCCACCGCATTGCCCTTTCCCGGTGTGTATGCGATGTCAAAATCATAGGAAGCTAAGAACTCTAACCATCTCTGCTGACGGAGATTTAAATCCTTCTGGGAGAATAGATACTTCAACGACTTATGATCTGTAAACAGCTCAAATCTTTCTCCCAAGAGATAGTGTCTCCACATCTTTAACGCGAACACGATCGCTGCCAATTCTAAATCATGGGTAGGGTATCTTCTCTCGTGCGGTTTCAACTGCCGACTTGCGTAAGCTACAACCCTACCGCCTTGCATCAATACAGCACCCAGTCCGGTACCACAGGCATCCGAGTATACCGTCATCTCTTCATCCCCCTTAGGAATGACTAACACTGGTGCGCTTGTCAACTTGTCCTTTAGACTCTTAAATGCATTCTCGCACCTTTCATCCCAGACAAAAGCTTGATTCTTCTTGGTCAACTGGGTCAATGGTGCTGCTATCTTGGAGAAACCTTGGATAAACTTACGATAATATCCCGCTAACCCCAAGAAACTTCTTACATCTGTTGCATTCTTGGGCGTAGGCCAATCTTGTACCATAGCCACCTTCGCTGGGTCCACGGCAATACCATTCTCTGATACAACATGGCCCAAGAACCTCACTTCCCTCTTCCAGAAGTGACACTTAGAAAACTTTGCTTTCAATTGGTGTTTTCTCAACACCTCCATCGCTACTCTTAAATGTTCCTTGTGTTCTTCCTCTGTCCTCGAATAGACCAAAATATCATCAACGAACACAAGGACAAACTTATTCAACTGATCTCTGAATACCCTATTCATAAGATCCACAAAATATGCTGGGGCATTGGTCAGCCCGAATGGCATGACCAACCACTCATAAAACCCAGACGGCGTCCGAAATGCCGTTTTAGCTATACTCTCAGCTTCCACCCTAAGCTGATGAAAACCTGTCGCGAGATCCAACTGAGAAAATACTCTCGCGCCACTCAACTGATCAAACAAATCATCTATCCGCGGTAGAGGATACTTGTTCTTCCTCGTCACTTTATTCAACTCGCGGTAGTCTACACACAAACGAAGGGAACCATCCGCCTTGGTAGCAAACACAACTGGTGCTCCCCATTCAGAAACACTCCTTCTGATAAATCCCTTCTTCAAAAGATCGCTGACTTGCACCTCGAGCTCTCGCTGCTCTCTTGGTGCCATACGACGAAGTGGCATCACTATAGGTCTGGCATCTTTTACCAAATCAATACGAAACTCAATCTCTCGGTGTGGTGGAAGTCCGGTCACTTCTTCGAAAACATCCGGATACTGGCCAACCACGGGCAAACCTGACAACTCACTATGCGGAATGTCGAGGGAGTTTAGAAAACTAGCCAATACCCCCTTACTGGGTAGACCACCAAACACTATCCTCCGCCCATCATCCGCTCTAGCTGTCACCAACAAGCCCTCACAGTCTACCACCACCCCGTATCTTTGGAGCCAATCTACTCCCAAAATAATGCCAAACCCAGTAAAGCCCAAAACAAAGCAATCACAAACAAACATGCATCCATGACTCGATAAGACCACATTGCGACAAATCATGCTAAGGCTAGTCGAACCACCAATCAGGTTCGTCACTACTAAAGGTCTATCGACAATCTCGGGCTCCAATCCCAACCTATCTACCAGGTCACTAGATATGAAAGAACTGGAAGCTCCGGTATCAAACAAAACTCTAACAGGAACATCATAAACAGAAAGCATACCTTGAATGACGACATTCTTTCCCTTCTCCGCCGCAGTTGGGGCATTCGACGAAGAAAGAATAGCATTAAGGGCGTATGCTTTCACCATTTGCTTTTCTTTAGGGGGTTGCGGACACTTGTCCTTGTGATGTCCCATTTGGCCACCGTTGAAGCACTTCCTATCCGCTGGCTTGGCCCGACAATTACTAGCATAATGGCCCTTCTTACCACAGCTGAAGCACTCAACATCTTGTTTATTCTTTTTCTTCTGGCCATCCTTAGTCTGACTCTGCTTTCTTTTATTCTGGGAACCACTCTTGCCTCCACCACTTGCTTGTGGCTTTAGCTCATCTGCGGATACAACCTCAGTCTTCGACTTAGGGTAGAGACTTTCCGATCTTAACGCTTTCCCCACAATCGATTCAAACGTCTCATCGATGTGGTTAATAAGTTTTTCCCCCAAGTACTGATCCAAACCAGTTATGAATTTCTCATTCTTTTTCTCGGCAGTATCAATAAGAGATAACCCATATTTTGACAAAGTGTCAAATTCGGCAATATATTCCGAGACAGCTCTGCCATTCTGCTTGAGCTCCAAGAATTTCTTAAACAGCATTGACTTCTGAGCAGCTGGAATGAACTTCTCACTAAAGCGAGCCTTAAACTGCTCCCAAGTAATCTGATCTTCGGGAGTAGCTGCCTTTATAGCATTCCACCAATTCATTGCCCACCCTTGCAGCTGACGGGACGCTAGCTTTCTCTTCATCGCATCTTCGATACCCAAATCCTCGAAGATACGTTCGCAACTATCCAACCAATCTTGAACATCCGTGGCCGACTCCGTTCCGTGAAACGACTTCCCACCAAGGCTAGTATAATCCTTATTCAACTTGGCGAAGTCGACCCTCGGCGCCTGCACTATTGGACCACCACCATTTCCACCATTGGGAGCTGCCCTCTGCACATCTCTAAGTATCTCTCTCATGAGGTCAGTAAACATCGTCCTCATGTCAGCAGCATTCCCATTATTGGCTCCCCTACCAGCACCTCTAGTATATCGGCTCATCGTCAATCTGAAAAAGGAAACGATTAACGACTCCATAGTGGTGCTAGTGCAGTACGACTTCATCCTTATACTAGTAATAGTATATATATATATATAGCTTTTGAAAACCAAAGTAATCACAAATACGCTCTCTCGTATACGTATATTATCTCTCCCCGCCAGCTTCCCTAGGTTAACTACGCAACCTAGAGCTCTGATACCAAGTGTGACGGCCCGTCCCGCACCAGCCTGCATTTCCTCCGAAAGTGCGCTGTACACATGCTCAGCTAGCACAGAACGGTCGTCAGAAGAAAAGAAAGAAGAGAATGAACTAACCAAGGGACCTGTAGAATGTCTCACAGCGCATGGAATAAAATATAATAATAACATACTTGACATAAAACAGGCGAGACAGTGCATAAGCTGATAACTAAAATCAACATCAATCATCAGAGCAGCGGAAATCCATATACAGCTTATTACAATTTTCCAAATTTACTGTCTTTAAACAAAAGAAAGCTGAAGTAGAAGATACACCAGCAATGCCCAAGCAGTGATCTTCAACAACACAGGGAGAATATTATGTATATAGTACGTGGAAGCCTCCTGCTCGTCTCCGGATCATCTACCCGTGCATCACCAGCTAACCTGTCTCTAGTCTACTCGTGTGAGCACCCAGAGTAATAAGAAGAGACATAAAACTCTGGGTCAGACATAAAGCCTAGTATGAGCAATAAGCATCTAAACAGAGTAATAACAGGTATACTAAACCATACCTGAACCTGGACCTGCAACCAAAGAGTTAGTACCACATACCGTACAATACTCCAAGGTGCCATAATAGATAGTGTAAGAATACGGGGGTGGGGTGTGCATGTCACAACGATAGCAAACAAATCATCCATAACAACCATCCTCACATCTCTCACTTAGTGCGTAAAGCGTACGACATCTACCACTTTGGAACACTAGACAAACTGAGGTAACGACGAATCCCGACTTGTAGAAACCCTGCTGTGACCAAGCCAAACACTTGGAGTCATGACCAAACATTTCAATGACCCACTTCATTGGTCGTAGCCCTTGGTTCTACCGATGCCATAATGGCCCTGAATCCGCCTTCGTACCTCCTACCATAGTGGTCCAAAGCTATAGACGTCGATAACTCCTTGGCACGCGTCCCGCAGCAAAGCCCAACCATGAAGCGAACTCATTGATTCCCATCTAAATCTTGAGCTCTAACTTCTCATTTGGACTTCCTTTGCATCTCGGGTTTTGATCGAGTTGGAGTGGGTCTTCAGAAGAGTTGTCGCGCATTAACAGTCCTAGAATTCTGTTCGGTTCGGTAGTCATCACCTTCATCGGTTCGGGTCGGATACTCCACTTCGGGTCGGGTCGGTGTCCTCCTCCGGGTCGGATCGGTTCAGTGATTCTCCCCCTCCAGATATCGGTTCGGTTCGGGTGTGTCTCTGCTTGAGTTCGGTTCGGAGGTCGTTCATCCGATTCGATTCTTTCTGATTGACTTGTTTGCCTGCTCCGATCCGTCTTGTTCCCTTCCTCCGATCCGGTCTGCTCCCTTACTCCGATCCAATCCGCTCCATTGCTCCGATCCGATCTTCTGTCCAACTCCAACTCTAAGCAATGGCCTTCCTTCCTGCCAAACTTCTTCCAGTGACAAGTCCCAATCCAGTTCGGATTCCCTTGGTCAGTTCACTAGTCCGATCCGACCCCTGCTCCGATCCGAACCGGTTCGGGACCTGCACATTTCTGCAACTTTCCAGCGAGCTTTTTACGCCATTCGACGACGTTTTCGACCAATTTAACTATTCTAATCAATCATAAAACATACCATAGAGTCATAGCAACATGTAAGAACAACCACAAACACCTAACAACAATTCAAATGAACCAAAATGGATCAAAAGTGGCTAAAACCTCACATTTTCTTATAATCCCTCTTAATCATGTTTAAGCATACGATTAGCAAAACACATCGAAATTAACCCAAATTTCTAACAGAGCCTTAAAACATTATTTTAGAATTTTAAGAATTTTTCCAGAATTTATTTACGTATAAATTCGCTAATCTTCACTAATTACCCTTAATCACTGTAATTAGTGCAAAAACTATGCAAATCACTCACCTTGGCCACAAATGAAACACCAAATCTGAAATACTCTCTGTTTGGGTCGAATTCCTATGTATAGCAGCAGCTCCAACCTTGCTTTGTTGCTATTTGGCCTTGCTTTGATGTAGTTTAGGCTTAATCTTCACTAAAATGTGTTTTGGAGTGGTTTTAGAGGATGGAAGCCATTACTAAGGTCTCAAGGAGGTTTGTGGCGGCTCAAAACTGAAATGAAAGTGATAACCTAACCCTAATCAGTTTTCCTATACCTCTAAACCCGAAATTCCCCTTGGGCCTAGCTGCTAATCACCCGGTTAAGCCCAATTAAGCTGTTTTTCACCATCTGAAACTTGTTTCAGCCATATCTCCCAAACGGTGAGTCCGTTTGACTAATGTGACCACTCTACGGAAAGAGAAACCATCATCCGGAGCCAATGGAAGTGGTTTCAGGTCAAAATTCCTTTCTAGTCAAAAGTTATGGCCAAAACAGTGCCAACTAGGGGTAAAATGGTCATTTAAAAATCGAGAAAAATCATGAACATGGGAAATGACCCCAATAGTCGTCTCCCAAAGTTACATGACCATACGACTACGTATGTGAAAGAAATAAATATCCTACGATCCTATGATGCGTAGAATACGGGTCGTTACAACATGTATCTATTTTTGATATAGCAAACTGAAGTCGGACATAATTTTTTTCACTTCATAATAATTTTCACACGTTTAATAATCGAATGGCATATGCTGTTTAGCAGCTTGTACAACAGCCGTAAATCTAGCTTCTACGATGTCGTAATTTGATTTCTTTGCAATGTACTCAATAGTTATCTATAATCGAGTGTCGCTGGTGCAGTCATTTCAAAGTGGTTTCTTAGCAGCATCCAATAAATCGTATATTTTTTTAGTTCCAACATTTGGTTTCTTTTCGACGTTAACATTGTCATTAACTCGATAGTTGGAACATTGATCGTGTTGTATCTTCAACCATATATCTTATGAGATTTGTCTTACTAGCTTCATCACCAACCACCTTCTCTAACTGTTTTTGATTAGGTGCTACAATTTCTTCACGACAATCTCGGCCAAATAATTGGACATGAATCCAAATTGGTGCAAATGAACCATATCCAGTATCAAATCCAGTCATCCTACTTTCCATTACAGGCACAGCAGTAACTACATTTCATAAATCGTATCAATTTAAATTATTTTTCAAAAGTTCGGCAGCACCCTCGTGTTCCTTGTATCGTACACGAATGCATGGACACGAGGAACGAAAAGAAAGTGTTATCAAAATTTTATGAACCATTTAAAATGATATCATTTACGAAATGTAATTACTTTATAGTGTTTGTAACCTGTCCAATATAGGGAAAAATTCGATAAATATTGTATTAGATGAATATGAATGTCCATTTTGTAATAAAAACGAATATCGATATAACGATCATATACAACACAACAACACTTGTCAGATGAGACCAAAAATTATTTAAAGGATCTAATATTTGTTTATAATTTACTGTTTTATTGACTATATACTAAATTATATGATTTTTACTCTTTTGCAAAATAAATAAAACACATGTCTATTTATATACTAAATTAAATATATAATTTGTTTATATACTAAATTATATTATTTAAAAAACTTTATAGCATGTGCCAAACAACATTGCACCAAATTTGATTTTAAATAAACGAGTAAGGATTTAACGTGCTGTTAGCATGATTTAATTATCGTTCTCAACATTGTACAAGTGATGCACCGAATCATTCAAATCAATCCTACCTAATTTTGACACTAGTTCAAATGCGTATTTACACTAAATTAGTAAATTATCAACACACTCAAACAAATTATTAATTTGGAAATTTTGACGTTAATAATGGTAATTAACATTCAATATGGTATACTAAACAATCAGTCGGCTGTTATAGACAACTGTAATAACAAATTAACCAACTTAGGAATTTAAAGTAATTAGGGTTTTTAGGAATACTTGATTTGGAGATGATCGGAAGGTACAAAGAGGTGGAGATCGCTGATTGATGGCGTCAGAGATGATTTGGAGGGCACGGAGAGGCTGGCAGCGCATGGGGAGGAGGAGTAATGGTGGGTTTTTGTTAATTTCGAGTTGGAAGAAGGAATGAGAAAGCTCTCGCCTAGGAGTACAGAAATCTCGACAATTTTCAACAGTCACCGATGACCGCCAGCAGCTCTAATATGGACGGTTTTTAATGGATGCGGATGATTAACCATAGCATTCTTAAAATCATGTTTGATGCAAAACGAATTTGTGTTCAAAGTTCAATTTCAAGCGCATCCCTATTTTAGTTTACGGTAGCTAACATATTTTCATTTTTTTTTTTTTTTTTTTTTTTTTTTTGCTTCGGTTCTTAAGAAAATTCATAAAATCATAAATATTAAAATAAGAAAAAAAATAGGATAAATGTTTTCATTTATTGTAAAAAACTGCAGAGATATCAGCAAATATTGCTTTGATAATTGCAGACAAATATGCAGATTTTCACTGGAATATGAGTATTTGTTGGAAACGAAAAACCGCTAACGTATCCATATTTATTCAATATAATTGTTTATTTGTCAGCATTTTTGTTGGAAGTAGGCCATTTTGGTTTGTATTCGACTCACATTGAGTTTTTGATGATTTTTCAATAATGTTGAATAAGTGCGGACGCTAAATTTGAATTTTCGAAGCGTTAAAGAAAATTGCATAAAAACATGAAATTATTGGTTATAATTATTTTAATCTCTGTAGTTTTTCGAAAAACGACATTTATTCTTGTAAGTTTTGTCATTGAAGCATAATTTTTTTTCCCAAAAAGATTATTGTATTTCCATTTTTTTTTTTTTTTTTAGTTTTTTCCGTAAATAGAAGATTATAAAGGAAATTAAGTTTTGAAGTTTGGTAATGTTTTACATTGATTTTTGATGATTTTTTTTATGTTTCTCGAAAAAAAATGTACCTAATTCATGTATTTTGACAAAAGTACTATGAAATTTGTTATGCACCTTAATCAAAGTGTCCATTTTTTATAACATGTAAACTTGAAAAAAAAATTGTTTACGTTTTATTACATTTTATTACACCTTAATCGAAAAGTTTGTTTACAACATGAAAACGAAATTTGGTTTTTATTCCTGCAACAAGGGCACAAATAACACTACCACAGTTATTTATCTGATTTTTATTCTAGGCATTTGAAGTTAAAAACCAACTGGAGCTTATATACAGCATACAAAACAAAAGAAAACGCAAACCGCCAGGAATTTATTGACCTAAACAAGATTTAACAATTTCATTTTATTTCAAAGCCGCCAAATGTTCCCCAGCGCTATGCTATAAATAACACGGTACCCATAGCTTTAGAAAGCCCATGCAGAAATGGCTCCTAGTCTCTGCCTCAATGACTATACCCATCAAAAATATCAAACCGAGTACGACTGCTACAACGACCACAACGAGTACGAAGCAACCATCTCCAAAAAACCGAAATTCCAATCCTCTCTCACCACCCCCTTCCACACCTTCCAAACCTGCAGCGCCGCCAGCCTCGGCCACCCACCCCCACCCCACCCACCCACCAACCCCAAAACCAGGCTCCGCTTCCGTGACCATGTCACCCGCTACAAGCGCAAGCTCTCCTCCCTCAACCTCATCACCGACCATGAGGACTCCTTCCCAGACCTGGACATGGACCCGAACCCGGGATCCGATGCAATGCGGCTGGTCCAGCTCCTGATCTCGTGCGCAGAGGCTGTGGCCTGCCGCGACCGCGTGCAGGCCGGAGCCCTCCTGTCCGAGCTCAGGGGCCGGGCTCTTGTCCTTGGCACCGCCTTCCAGCGTGTGGCCTCCTGCTTCGTGCAGGGCCTGTCTGACCGTTTATGTTTGCTTCATCCGCTCGGTGCGGTCGGTGTGTTGGTTGCTCCGATTGGCGATGTGGGCTCGGATCGGCAGGGGGAGGAGGCGCTTGCCCTGGTGTATGACCTCTGCCCCTACATCAAGTTCGGGCACTTTGTGGCTAATGCCTCCATAATTGAAGCCTTTGAGGGAGAGAGCTCCGTCCATGTTGTTGACCTTGGGTTGTCCCTTGGCCTTCGTCGTGGGGAGCAGTGGCGCATGCTTTTGCAAAGCCTCGCCAACCGTACCAGTCAACCCGTCCGCCGTGTCCGCATCACTGGCGTCGGTATTGTTCTATCAAACCAACTAATATACACAAACCCACACACACACTTTTGTACACACACAAATGCTCCACAGCACCCCAAACTTGCACAATCCCAAAAACCTCTATGGCCTCATATGTCAAACCAAAATGAGTAATTACTAGGCCAGTAATGGTCGATCAAGTAATTTATTAACAACAAATTTTAATATCATTGGACCTAGTAAAAAAAAATAAACATAAAACTTATTTAACTCTGCTCACTATATCAATATATATGACATTGATCTGATCAAATATGTAGGCCCATCATACAATTAAAGAAATGGATAATGCATAAATCTATAGATCTAATGTGAAAGGTAAAATGAGGCTGATTGATTAAAATTTGTGCAAAAAGTATACAAAAACATCCTCTAAAAATGAGGTCAAGAGATTATAATTTGTGTATAAACATACAAAAGCATCCTTTTATTTAGCATTTTCTTTTTACCTTGAAAAAGATATAAATTAAACAACCTATTTAGAGATCGAACATGTTCACTCATGTCTCCTTTAGGCATATATTCATGGGGAACTCCAACCACATACATTTTAAGGAAGATATTTGATTGCAAGTTGTTCTTTAATAGGTACATGTGCGAAGAAGCTCGAAAGCATAGGAGAATCGTTGACATCCTACGCAAGGAGTCTAGGGGTACCCTTCGAGTTCAACTTCATTTTAAAGAGTTTTGAAAACCTATCTACTAAAGATTTTGGGATAGAGGAGGGGGAAGCGGTGGCAGTGAGCAGCGTGCTGCAGCTGCACTGTGTAGTAAAGGAGAGCAGAGGGGCGCTGAATTCAGTCTTACAGATGATACACGAGATCGGGCCAAGGGTGATGGTTCTGGTGGAGCAGGACTCGAGCCACAATGGGCCGTTCTTCCTGGGCCGGTTCATGGAGGCCCTGCATTACTACTCTGCAATATTCGATGCGATGGACGCAGCGCTGCCGAGGTATGATACAAGGAGGGCGAAGGTGGAGCAGTTTTACTTTGCGGAGGAGATCAAGAACATTGTGAGCTGCGAAGGGCCAGCTAGGGTGGAAAGGCACGAGAGGGTGGATCAGTGGAGGAGAAGGATGAGTCGGGCTGGGTTTCAGGCCCAGCCCATTAAGATGGTTGCTCAGGCTAAGAGCTGGATGGCTGGGATTGATGCCTGTGAGGGGTACACGATTACGGAGGAGAAGGGTTGCCTCGTTCTTGGGTGGAAGAACAAGCCTATCATAGCGGCTTCGTGCTGGAAGTGTTAGTTTGAAGTTCAACGATCGCGTTTGGTTTATCCGTTGTTGAATAAAAAGTTCAAGTGTTGCAGTATGCCAGGATAGTTTGCTTTGGTTGGAAAAATATGTGTGTTTTCTGAAGAAACAAATATATTTTTCAGGAAAAGTATTTTTTTTTTTACTCTTATATTCACTTATTTCATTGAATAGATTGTAAAGTCATAATCTTTCAAATGTTGCAGAATTGTACATATTGTTTGATTGTAAATAGTAAAATTATGGAACTTTGGATTCCTAAGTGCGGCATTTTGGGTTTTGTACGAGGAATGTATAACAGAAGACAAGTGCATTGGACAAAATCTGGAACTAATGAATTTTAGATTCTTGTATTGTAATCAATGATAAAACAGAATGTTGAAGAATGCAACTGGATGAATTGACATCAGAATTTGTATTTTTCGAAATTTGTTAAGCCTTTTTTTTTAACAAGAAAGAAATTGTTGTTGCTATGCTCTTAGTCAGATAATAGTCACCACAAGTAAAAATGAAACTTCTTGTTTTTTGTACTAAAATTTGCTGTATGATTGAAGAAGGGTATGACATTAGTATATAACTATATATAAATTCTTGTTTTACTGGTGTAGTAATAGATATAGATAGAAATCAGCATATTATTTTAACCTGTCAGTGTAATCTATGATTAATTGAATATACATGCTAACATACTTCTACATGGTTAAAAAACAAATAAAAACTGAGTTAATATTTTAACCTGATAATTGAAGAATATGATGAATTCAGGATTCCAGACATTAACAACAGGAAGCAAAAAAATACTTCTAAATTTACTGTTCATTAAAACTATTTAAAATGTTACAAATAAAACTGCTTTTAATAGTTATAAATAAAGCTTATTAGCTCAAAGTGATACTAAGCACCAAAACTTTGGATGACAGACAATGGGCTAAATTTTTCATAACACTGCATTTACATACTAGTTCATATTTGGATATAACCATCAAAATTAAATCCAATCCATAAACTAGAACTGTTTTACAAAGAATTACAGTCCGTTCACAAAGGATAATTAGACTATACAAAAAGGCAATCATCCATGACTGGGTACTCCATCTGGTCATACGAATTACCATAGTTGAACTCTAGTCCATCACACCAGTTACTATAAACATTGGTTAAATAAGTCGAATCGTTGTACTGAAAAATATCCATGTCATCAAAATCAAAATTTTGCAGGCAGCTAAGTTGCAAGTCTTCATGCAAAGTAACAAACTCCGTGTCATGAGGTTCAAATTTTTGAGAAGATGTAACTGATACTGATTCTACTGTGCATATAGACATGCTTTTATTGGCCTTCTCTTCAGAAATATATGAATGATTTGGAAATATTTGATTTGGTACCGTAGTCCTGATTTTATCGACATGAACTTCAGTAGCATTCATAGTCTCGGGTTTAAATTTTTGTGCAGTAGAAGGGAAATACATGCAAGGACCTTTTAAGTTGAACTCTGATTGCAATTGTTTTTCTTGTAGTCGACTTAAATAAAGGCGATATTTCTGAGTATTACATAGAAATTTGTGTTAGAACGCAGGAGTGAAGATAAATTTAGAGAAAACTATGTTACCTGAAGATGACTTGCGACATTTTCTCTTGTTAAGCCTGGGATGTTCATCAGATCAAGAATCTTCTTTGGCCCAATTTCTGTATTCATGGTTAATAAATTTAGTATTCCTGTCAGTATCAATAAAAGTTTGTGCAAACTGCTTAAAAAATTCAAAATAAAAGTGAAACTTACTATCAAAACCAATTTGATTTACAGCATTAACAAACTTCTGGTGAAGATCAACCGACCAAACTACTCTAGCTTTCTTAGCACTAGAAGAATCAACGCAATCTTGATCAGAGTTTTCTTTGCTTTCTAAATCCTTTCTTTTCTTAAACGAGTAAACATCGACACAATTTGACAGTTGGGAGACATGCTCAGAACAATGTTTATACATTTGCACAACCTTGGAAGTATCATGAGCTTCAACTTCTTGAATTTCATGTAATTTCTTTCTATAAACATGTTGCCATATGTTCCGTAGCTCTTTCATTCTAATCGGTTTGAGTAAGTAATCACATGCACCATGCTGAACCCCTTTCATGACTCTACTTGTTTCGCCATCTACTGACATCACTGCAAGTTTTAGTAATAGAAAACTGTAAGAACTCAAATTCAGCAGGAAAAACAAAGCATTATATTTACCAAGACACATTGAGCCTGAATTGTAACTACCAAAAATAATGCTTCTAAAAAGAGTGATGCTTCTTTTGAAGTCTTTAAATTTGAAATTAGAGACAAGCAAGTAAAACTAATATAGCATTACTTGAAGAACGTTGCTACCATCACAGGAAATATTTTTTTATTTTCGGGAAATAAAGTATCAAAGGAGTAGGGAAAAGCATATGCATAGAGGAACACCACATGAGCTCAGGTGTCCACAATTAAGTTTCTACATTTTCATACAATGCAGAGATTTAGAACCTTCTCATTTATAAGCTTATTGTTCTTGGCACTGAAAATTCAGTTGAGATCGATGTGTATTTGCTAATGATAGGTGCCATAATAATTAAAGGTTTGATTTGCTTCTAATATGAATTTGAGCTTTGTTTGTATGGTTATATGTACAAAGTTAATAAAACTCACTGATAACAGGAAGATCCATCTCAAGTCCAAGTTGTTCTAGAAGCTTGAAACCATCCATATCCGGCATATTGACGTCAGTAATTACAATGTCAAACTTCCCTCTTCTTTCGCGAAGCGTGTCGAGAGCAACTTTTGCTAAGCCACATGTTGTTACTGTAATATACAAGTGAAATATGTTCAATTTTATAGCTGGAACAAAATAAAACTATTTTCTTAAAGCTACCAAATGCAAATTTTCCTAAAGAAAAAAAAAGGGTTGATATTTCTCAAAACCAATGAAATTACCTTTGTATGAGCATTTTATAAGCATCTTTTCGAGTAACTTCAACCATGTAAGATCATCATCAACTACAAGAACATGTAAACCAAAAGGGAAAGCTTCGGCCCTTGACAAAAACTCCATTGCTACCTTAATCTAAGTTTCTTCTTTAACAAGTAATGGAAAAAAAAGTAAAGAAAAAAGAAAGAAAGGGGGAGTTTTTAATGCTACTTAGCTGCTATATAAAGTGTTGGAATGTAAGAAATAATTCTGTAAAGAATATTGGCACCCAAGCCCGTAATGTATCACAAATGCCTGTATTGTTGTTCTGCACATGAGGTGTTAGTTCTTTGCTATCCATGCCATATCATACATATAGTCTTGTGTACAAATGATATTTTTGATTGTATACAATTAAAGCATGCGCTTAATAAAGCCAAGTGCGTAACTTTTGATATTTCAAGTGGGAACATTTTTACCACATACTGTGGATAAAGACAACGAAATTTGTCCAATGATATTAATGAAATTTAAAGTTCATATGTGGAGTTCTGCTTTAAGAACATGCATTTGCTTTGTTGGGTAAACTATTCATGCACATAATTATCTTTCTCAATCATACAATTTAGCCTATAAGAAAAATTGATAATGCTAAAAAATATGTACATTGATAATTAAAACAACATGTAAAGATGTAACACGATGGTGCAAAACAAAACGAATAATGGGTACACAACCAATCGGATAATGGGTACACAACCAAATGTTTCGAAATTGCATGACAAATTATATGATGTTAAATTTGCATGACTTGGATAGCAAAATAGCTTATAAGTTGGAACATATTAATCAAAAAAGATTTTCCACAGCTACTATAATTTTATAAACCATAATGTTTGGGTGTATTACATTGTCAGACGAAATAAATATCTACTCATCCTTAATCTTTAAGTGTGTAATAAACAAATAGAAAACATCAAAGAACGGCGATGAGAGCGACAAGGATAGTTTAAGTGGAATGTCTTTATGACATTTCTACAGACATATAGTGGGCACAGTCACAAACATACATATAAGCTAATAAACACCACTTCATGATAATAAATACAACAAAAAAGCTATATTTTGGTACCTACTTGCCAAATTCTACACTTGTATAATGAGGTTAGTATATCATATTTGTACATGCATTATCAAACATACTAATGCCGACATGGAAAGCTTGTTTAAAGGATAATACTGAATATTTGATAACAATGTATAATGTGACATGATTTACTACAGTTCATTTACCTTTCCCTGGTGGAGAAGTATCAAGATATTTTGGACGATGGTAGAAGTTGGCTATCAATGAAAAAACACAAAGATTTGAATGCATTTAACAGAAATAAAGAAATTTCGATTTATTAAATGGGTTGGCCTACTCACATTTATCATCAACTAGACGCGCTAACAGGGTAACTGGATTCCTTCTCTCGTTTATCAGTAGTGTACGGAAATGATGCTATAACGTTTACATTGTGCATCTTGTGATAGTGATCCATACACGTGTATCCATACTCTATTTAAAGAGATGTGGGGCGAAATCAATTGGTCTCCATCCTCCAAGCAACCAAAGCATACTACTGAATTTACTGTATGGTATGATTTCTATAATCTCTTGAACTCATGCAGATTGAATTCATCTGGACATACGAGTAAAGGTTGTTAGGATTCCATCTGTATCCGTATTAAAAAAAGGAGATAACCGAATGGTTATCGTGGCAAACTTTGGAGCTGCCAAAGCAACCCCAAAGCCTCCAACTGACCCTTTGTTGGGGTCGGTTAGAGCCCAACCCAACCTTGGGTTGGGAATGCTCTAAGAGTTTATAATCCAGTTTTAGATTTTATACTTCACAAGCAAGCGTCCTTAATTTGCGAATTAATCTTATTAAAATTATAAAACTTTGGAGTTTTAGTAAGAACCGAAAGGAAAACCCAACGATTCATCATCCGTAAAGAGCATGCCTAGGGGCTCGCCTGTCCCCGTACATGGGTATGCGGACTTAGCCGTTTCTGATTTCAAATTCATTTGTGAAGGAGATCGAATGGTTTATCGTTCGCCAAGAGCATGCCTAGCCACTCGAGTTTCAAAACCAAAGTTATATCGAGACAGCCTTGCCGAAGCAAGACGACCAAGATTAGCCAGAGAGGTTCAAGGCGGCCTTACCGAAGTAAGACGACCAAGAATAAGTTAGAGTGTCCAATGCGGCCTTACCGGAGTAAGACGACCAAGGAATGCCAGAATATTTCCAAGACGGCGTTACCGAAGTAAGAAGACCAACAAAAGCCAGAATCAATCCATTTTATTAACAACTAGGAAGGTGAGGGTATGTTCTCGAGCAAAGAGCATGCCTAAGGTTTATAATAGCTCTTGTGTATGGGTAGGTTGACTCAACCATCTACAATCTAGAAAAGGCAAAAGATAAATCCATGGGGTCCTATAAAACCAAATCCATGGGCCAGAGCTCGAGTATCCAAAATCCAGAGAAAGTTAAGGGAGCCAAACCATAGGCTCAAGAAATCCGTAAGACGGAAACCAAAAGCGAGAAAGCCATGAATGGGAAGCCCATAATCTATGAACCATGAATCCAGAAGCCAAGAAACCAAAGAAAGCCAACATCAAAAGCCAAAGCGCCGAAGACTTAGAAAACCAAAATCCAAGAAACTAGAGAGTCCAAAGCCAAGAATCCAAAACCAAATGACCAGAAAGCCAAGACCAAAATCCAGAAAACGAAGCAGAATCAAGACCAAGTAAACAAAATATCCACAAAGCCAGAAGAACAGATTCCACAAGTTACAAGATACTGATGCCCGAGAGACTTGCATCCGAGACATCAGAGCCAGTAAGGAGTTTAGTTAATAACAATGCCGCTGGGACGAATGCTAGTCTGGGCCTATCCTGAGTTCCATGAGGGGTTGATTCTGTCGTGGCACCACAGCCCAAGTCCGAACAAATCGTGTCAGCTCTCCTCTTCTGATACGCTCCTCAATCATATCCCTGAGAAGTCGAAAATCATTTGTATTATGGCCATCGAGATCATGAAACAAGCAATGTCAGCCAAAATCCCTTTCTCTCTGAGTTGACTCCTTTCGGGAGGCTTCTTGAAAGGATTAGTGGGACAAACCTCCAAGTGAATTTCTTTGGAGTTGTGAGTAAGTTCTGAGTAAGTCGAGAACTTAAGTTGCTTCCAAGTCATGTTACACTCATTCCCCGAAGAAGGTTTACTTGTACTAAATTCCTTTGCTTGCCAGAATCGGACGGTTTCCCGCTCTTAACCACATTAGCCTCGAGAACCTTTCTATTAGTTCTCGCATCCTTTTCCCGAATGAATATTTCAACTTCAAAGTAGAACTCACCGAAATCTCTTAGCGGGTCCCAATGCAATGAAATATTAAAGTCAGATTTATCAATAACACCGGATACTGCGTCCATCAAAACCATAGACGGATCGGGTCTGTCGACCGAAGCACATTAAACCATTTCAAGAACTTACGTAGAGTCTCGTCGGACTTCTGCTTAATGCCAGTTAGAGTCATCAAGCTTTTCAGATGAGCGATGTGAACTCTAAACTGTTCCACAAACCTGCTAACCAAAGCATTCCAAGAAGTGATAGATTCCATCTCCAGCTGTCCGAACCACATGGCAACAATATCTGTCAAGTAAAGAGGAAAACACTTCATCATGCCACTTTTCGAAGTAGAGAGAACTTCCATATGACGAACATAACACATCAAGTGAACAGTCAAATCCTTCCGACCATTATAAGCTTCCAACACCGACAGTTTGAAATCCAGTAGATTACAAAAATTTCTTATATCCAAAAAGAACGGACTGCGAGTAACAAAATCCAAGTCCGGAGAAGGGATACCACCTCGAGTGAATCGACGAATGACATCCGCGATTTGAGATCCATTACCAAAAGCAAGCAACTAATTCAGATTATCCAAAGCGACACTGGTGCCCTCGATATTTAAGTCCAAATCAGGAATCAATTGATTAGTGAGAAGAATATCCGGTTGAATTCCAACCTGAGGAGCTGTATCGGGCACAATCCTGATTCCCAGAACCGTGAGAGCACTAACATCCAAAGCTGCGCACACCGACGCTTGAACAACATTAGCAATAGTGTATCCCACGACTTGACTAAGAAAAACGTCAAGGGCTGGAGCGATGTCGAGATTAGGAGTGCCCCTGAGTGTAGCGGGTTCAGCAAGGTTTTCAAAATGAGATTCAAATCGTAAATTATAAAGTTCAAGCTATAAATCGAAATGGGATTTAAATCGTACATCGTGGATTCAAAAATAATAGATTTCAAAGTATGCACACACTTTGAAATTGATTTTGATGTTTAAACTTCTACAACTAAGCCTAAAACATTATTTTCTCTCTTGCTTCAATTTAAATTTGTTTGAAAATGATTATAATTAGAATTGTAAGTCCAAATAAGTATGTTGAATATATTAATTTAGATTGATGATTTTTCTAATATGTGGTATTAGCTTAGTTTGAATCAGAATATAAATCGAATCATAAAAGGAGAAATTCGATTTAAAATGGGATTCAAATCGTCGAATTTTAAGATTTTTGACAAAAATAGGGACCGACGCCGGTCCGAGGATTGGCATCGGCCTACTGGTTAGTTTGCGAGGTTTCCCCAAGTCCTGTGTCGCAGCTTGAGGAGCACTGGTACTTGTTCCAATAATATCAGTCTGGCCTATCGGCTTTCCAGTACTTCCAATCCCAGCCTCAATCCGAATGAGAAAGGTGGTGAATGCTTCTTCCTACCGCCTGAGTCGAGCGTTCAAATCCGTAGCTAAATTCTTAATCATCCTATCGACATCATCACGAGTGACATAATTCGAGGGTGCTCCGGTCGAAGAAAGTTCCTGACTTCCTTCACCTTCAATGCCAGTAGCGTCAATCTTCTTATGCTTAATCATGATGAAAAGTAACAAAATCGAAGTTGAAAACTGAAACCGAAGTCAAAAACTGAAACCAAATCCGAAGACGAAACCCAAAGACAAATTCGAGAATCCAATCTGAAGCTGAAGTCAAAAGCTGTATGCCCCCTTCCTGAAGCGCCAAAGTGTTAACGTAATGAATTATCGCTATTCGTGCATGTCAACGCCCGAGTGTACGTTTTGCAGAAAAACAATAATCCAAATCCAAAGTAATGAAACGTGCAGGAAGAACACATCTTTTATAGTGGTTCGGCACTAACATCTACGTCAACTTTATAGTAATCACTCATCATATAATAGCTGATTACAAAAGTTGTGCAACTTCAGACAATATTTGCGTAAAAAGTTGTGTAATAGAACAACAAAATATTTGTTAATTCTAAATTTTGACCAAAATGTCATTCTTCTTCTTCGTTGAGCCAAAGTGTGAAGCAATGTTCAAATAGTAGCTTTAATGTCCAAGAAATTATAAAATATCCAAAAATGTCCAAAAGTAGTGAAAAAGTCCAAGTAGACGCCCAAATGTTGTAAGTAAAAGTTTGTGCAATGTTTAGAAGTCCAAAATCCATTAAGATGACGAAGACAACCATTAATGGTGCTTAAGAGCTTCAATCCCGTATGTCAAAATGTAGGAAGAGTGTAAATGAGTCAACTCTTTTGAATGTCAAGCTTGGGGTATTTATAGATGAGTTTTGGGACCAACAACCAGAATTTCGTATCCTTAGGGATGTGAAATTCGCATCTCAAAAACGGAGTTGAAAAACCAAGACGATGTCAAAAAATGGCATCCTGAAATCCAAAAATCTCGAATCCTCAAAAACTGGATGAAAACACATGTTGCAAAGCCCAAAACAACCGATCAACATGGTAAAATCGAGTGGCCAAGTGATATGCCACTTTGCCAATCTCCAAAATCTCGCATCCCAGAAAGTGGTGGAAAACACCGTGCACTCAAGTGAAATTACGTGATCCGCTTGTGCCAACCCGTTCATGTTAAAGACCTTGGCATTTGCAAAATATCTGAGATCTTGCCAAATCCATATTTTCGCATCCTTAGGATGCGATGCGGAGCTGTGGATTTTTTGAATCCCACCGTGTCGATCCAGTATTTCGAATGCCAAATTTCTGTATCCCTCCACCTTATCCCTCAAACAATGTGCTGGATATGATAAAATTTGTGTCGGGGCCGATGCGCACCTAGGGATTTCGTATCCCAGATGGGATACAAAATATAAGGATGCGAAATTTCAGCTTTGCCAGGCCAAATTGTCCAGATGACCTACCCAATGCGTGACCGCAAAAGATAGCCATTTTCTCTTGTCAATCACCCCATTTTCCATGCCAAATCAGATGACCAACCACTTTATTAGATGTGATCTACCAAGCACAAACACATGAAAGTTGATAATTTTCTTGTGCCGATCAGTTGTTTTGAACGTATCAAACCAGAATTTTGCCAAATGCCAGATTTTGACGTCGTGAGTCGCGCAAGCCATTTTTTGTAACCATGTCATGCCGATGAGCTGTTTTTGAGTGCGCGACGCTGCTTTTCACCAAAAACCGTACATTTTACCGAGATGTGTTTTGCCACGTGATCGGATTGACACGCTCAAGCATTTTGAGCTGATCGGACTGAGTCGATCACGTCTTTTTATCATGTCAGTTTTTCCAAATCCACTAATGATGATTTTATGAATCGATGTTATTTCCAACATTTTCCGAACACGTCGCGAATTCGACCAAATCGCTTTGTGTTTTCTGACGATGTTCTCGAGGCTTGAGCGCGTCGCTGACAAAAATCTTGACGTGTGACAGCTTTGACCAAAAAAACGTGTCAACACCTTTCAAAGCAGTCACTCGTCTGTAGTACTTCCGGAGCCAGCAGAGGAAGGGAAGCGACCAACATACTGCTGCATGAACTAGGCGATACGATGATCCAGCAGCTGCGCCATCTCTATGGCCTAGCTACGGTTCTGATCCTCAAGTTGCGTCACTCTAGTAAGTTCTATGTATATGATATACTTATATATATATATATATATATATATATATATCCTTATTGAACTAATTCTCTGACGAAGTATAGATCAATCTCTATGTGTTTAGTTCTGGCATGTTGGATAGGATTTTCAGATACATACACAACAATTTTGTTGTCGCACCATACTGTAGGCATAACATCTGATTTAAATTCAGTTCACCCATTAAAGATTGAATCCACTTTATCTTTGATGTAGCATTAGCAGTATTTTAATATTTAGCTTCAGTGTTGGATCTTGATATAATAGGGTGTTTTTTGAACACCAAGAGATTACACTGTTCCAATGTAGATGCAATAGTATGTACTTGATCTTCTATATCTGGATCAAATGCCCAGTCAGCATCTGCAAAGCTAGCTGTGTTAATGTCTGCTAGTCTTTAGTGTTAAACCATGATTAATAGTTCCCATCAGATATCGTAAAATTCTTTTCACCACTTTCCAATGCTCATTCAAGGGATTCTGCATAAATTAGAAAACTTTATTAACGCTAAAAGTAATATTTGGTCTGATTATAGTTGCATATTGTAATGCACATACAACACTTCTATGCTGTTTGATATAAGATATTACTTCTCCTCTGTATTTAGAGGAGTGTTGACTGTTTATCATAGGTGTTGGTTAAGGATTTGCATTATCGAATTTTGTTTTGACTAAGAGTTCACTAATGTATATTTTTGGCATAGGGTTAATTCAGAACTTGTTCTTTTGACTTCTATGCCTAGAAAATACTTTAGTTCACCCAAATCTTTTATACAAAATTATCTGTTGATATGTCGAGTAAGCTCATCTATGTCTTTAGAATTACTGCCTATAATAATCAATCATCCGCATATATTAGAGCATCTCCAACAGAGGTGTAGACTTTCGATTTTGGAAAATCTACACTCAAAAGGTGTCGTAATAGAGTTTCGGAATATCCCATAGTGTAGAATTCAAAGGCTTCGGTTATGGAATTCCCGAACTAAGTAGACGCTTGTTGAACAAACACCTTAAATCAGGCGGTTGTTCAACAAACGTCTAAAATAAATGTATGATGTTCAGGCGTTTGTTGAACAAAATTTTAAAATAAACACCTAAAACAAACTTCTAAAAATGCGGGCATTTGTTCCACAAACGTCTAATGTTTAGGCGTTTGTTAAACAAACGTCTGTTCATAAAACTGTTGGAAAACCTTCGGTTCCAACAATTCAGGGTGCGAAAAATCAAAAATCCGCATCCTAAACTGTTGGAGATGCTCTTAGTATGCAAGCTTGTTTGATTTGATGAACTGTGAATTGCCTGATTTGGTAGACTAGTAACCTAATTTTATTAGGGTGCTTTTCATTCTATCAAACTAGACTCTTAGGTGATTTCCTTAGACCATAAATGATACTATTAAATTTGCAGACATAATTAGAGTTTTCATCATAACCCTGTGGTTGGTGCATATATATCTTTTCCTCTAGTGTACCATTCAGAAAGACATTACTAACATCTAAATGTTTAATATGTTAATTTTTGCATAAAGCAATGGTACGAATTATTCTGATAGTAGTGGGTTTAACTACAGGTGAATTTTATTTTTTAAAGTCATACTTCTGCGTAAACCCTTTAGCTATCAGCCTAGCTTTGTATTTATTTATAGACCCATCTGGGTTCTTTTTTAATCTGGATGCCCACCTGCATCCAACTATGTTTTTATTGGCTGGTGGACATACGAGATTCCATGTTTTATTTTTGATTAGAGCATTAAACTCATCATTCATTATTGCCTTCCAGTTTTTATTTTTAGCAGTCTGATCGAATAACTCAAGTTCGGTAGAAATGGATGAGGCAACAAACACTTTTGGTTTAAAAATACCACTTTTCCCCTGTAATCATTAGGTGACCAGTCTGAACTAGTGGCTGATTTTGGGGTGAGTGATCAGAATTTCCAGAGTTAGTCGAATTTTCAGATCTTGTTGCTTAAGTGCTTTTAGTCTCGGCTTCATGTTGTTGATTTTGTGTTTGTATTTGAGCAGGTGAATGAGAAGTGCGGCTGAGAGGCTCAATGCTTCATGGCCTTCAATATTTGGAGGTAGTGGTCTTTAAGCATCAACAACCTCACCATACTCCATTTGATGCCAGTTTTCAAAGATGTCTGGCATGGCAGATATAGATGTTTTGGTATTGTAGACTTTGCTTGTGGTCTATATGTCTTTTCTGGTAAAGGGAATACCCTTTCATTGAACACCACATGTCTGCTGATGTACACTTGGCCTAAATCATCAATGCACTTATACCTTTTTTTGATTAGTAGTATAATCAAGAAAAGTACATTGTTTAGACCTAAAATTTAACATGGTAGTATTATATGACCTTACGTATAAAAAACAAAAGCAACCAAAAGCTTTGAAACTGTGATAATCTGATTTGATATTGTAGAGTTTTTCAGGTGGTGGTAAGCCCTTTAATATACTTGTTGGCTCTATTAACCAAATATACAGCTGCATTAAAGACCTCTGGCCAAAATTTTAATGGTAAGCTAGCTTGAGCTAGTAATATCAAACTAGCCTACATTACATGTCTGTGTTTTCTTTCAATTAGTCTATTTTGTTGTGACGTGTATAGACAAGTGGTTCTATGTAATATTTCTTTCTTTTGAAAATAACTGTTTAGGCTTTTGAACCGCCTACCACCATCAGATTGTATTATTTTCACTTGAGTGTTAATTTGCTTCTGTCACGGTTACAAATTTATAAGTGCATGTGAGTTTCAGTGTCGGCTTTTGAGAAATAAATCCAGGTAAATCTACTATAAGCATCAACAAAAGAAATATATGTAGCCAAAATCTGAACAAATGGGTGTAGGGTCTCATAAATCTATGGCTATCAACTGCAATGGCTCAGTGTATTCAATACATGAATGATTGAAGGATAGTATATGACTTTTACCCATATGGCAATAATCACATACATAACAACAACAACAACAGCAAAGCCATATATCCCAAACAAGTTGGGGTTGGCTAGATATGGAACCCAAAATAAAAATAAAAGAAATAATACTGATAATAATATATATAAGGGTTTAAAATAATCAAACAGCTAAAAAAACATATGATAAAGGTTTTTTTACAAAAAAAAAATTATAAAGGTTCAATGAAAGTGAAATAAAGTCTAAAATAGTAATAAAAAGTAAAATGGTTCAACAAAAGTGAAATAAAATCTAAAATAATCAAACAGAATTATTATTTTTTCAAAAAAAAAAAAACCTTAAGGTTTTGGTACGTGGATTGCCAACTTCCATGCACTCGTATCCACTACCAGCTCCTCAGATATACTCCAATTACTTAAATCCCTCTTTATTATCTCCTCCCATGTCATTTTAGGTCGACCTCTACCTCTTTTTGGGCCTTCGGCACGGCCTATAATTCCAACGCGCACAGGTGCATCGTATGCTCTACGTTGGATATGTTCAAACCATCTCAAGCGGTATTAGACTAACTTCTCTTCAATAGGTGCAACTCCAAGTTTTTCCCGAATATCCTCATTTCTAATCCGATCTCGTCTGCTATGCCCACAGCTCCAGCGCAGCATCCGCATCTCTGCTACACTTATCTTTTGAACGTGTTGCCTCTTAGTAGGCCAACATTCTGCACCATATAACATTGCAGGCCTGATTGTTGTCCTATAGAATTTTTCTTTAAGCTTCTGAGGAATCTTCCTATCACATAGAATGCCAGATGCTAGTCGCCATTTCACCCATCCTGCTTGAATTCTAAAACTAACATCCTTATCAATCTCCCCATCAAACTGCAACATAGATCCTAAGTATCGAAACGATTCCTTCTTGGGTACTACTCTACCGGCCAGGGTGACCTCTCCGTCATCTGAGCTGACGCCGCTAAACTCACACTTCATATACTCTGTTTTAGTTCTGCTAAGCCTAAAACCCTTTGATTTCAAGGTCTCTCTCTACAACTCCAGTTGTCGATTAACCCCTATTTTACTCTCATCAATCAGCACAACATCATCGACAAAGAGCATACACCAAGGAATCTCTCTTTGTATATCTTTTGTGATTTCATCCATCATTAATGCAAAAATATAGGGGCTCAAAACCGAACCTTGATGTAACCCTATGTTAATTGGAAAGTCTCTGGTCTCACCATCGCATGCCCTGACACTAGTCACAACCCCCTCATACATATCCTTGATAAGGATAATATACTTTGATGACACTCTCTTTATTTCTAGCGCCCACCACATAACCCTCATCGGCACTCTGTCATAAGTTTTCTCCAAGTCAATAAAAACCATGTTGAGATCTTTCTTCTGCTCCCTGTATCTCTCCATAAGTTGCCTAACTAAGAAAATCGCCTCAGTGGTTGACCTTTCAGGCATAAAACCAAATTGATTCTTAGAGACACTTGTCAACCTCCTCAAACACTGCTCGCAAACTCTCTCCCAAAGCTTCATTGTATAACTCATAAGCTTAATTCCTCTATAGTCTGTGCAACTTTGAATATCACCCTTATTCTTGAAGATTGGAACTAAAATGCTTCTCCTCCACTCATCTGGCATTTTGTTTGATTTGAAAATATTATTAAACAACTTAGTTAGCCATGTTATCTCTGCATCTCCAAAGCATCTCCACACCTCAATAGGAATGTCATCAGGCCCTACCGACTTTCCTGATTTCATCCGTTTCAACGCCCCCTTTACCTCAGCTTCTTGAAATCTCCGCACAAAATGTCTATTGGTGTTGTTGGCAAAGTCTTCCAACTTGATCGAAGAGCTATCGCTTCCTTCGTTGAAAAGCTTATCAAAATATTCTCCCCACCTATTCTCTATCTCATCGTCCTTCACCAAAAGTCTATCATTCTCGTCCTTAATGCATTTAACCTGATTGAAGTCCCTTGTCCTCCTCTCGCGTAGTCTAGCTATTCTGTAAACGTCTTTTTCACCCTCCTTTGTATTTAGCCTTTGATACAAATCTTCGTACGCTCGTCCTCTTGCTTCACTCACTGCTCTCTTTGCAGTCTTCTTTGTCACTTTGTACTTATGCATGTTCTCTTCACTTCTATGATGGTGCAAGCATTTGTAGCATTCCTTCTCTTTGATAGCCTTTTGCACGTCGTCATTCCACCACCACGAATCCTTGGGTTCTCGCTTGCTTCCTCTAGTCATCCCAAATACCTCAGTAGCGACTCTCTGAATGCAAGCTGCCATCGCATTTCACATGACATTTGCCTCTCCTTCTACATTCCAAGCCCCTTCTCCCATCATTCTGTCTTTAAACACCCGTGAAGCATCTCCTTTGAGTTTCCACCATTTCGTCCTGCTAATCCTCGCTCTCTTATCCTTCACCATCCGAAGACGAAACACGCATACCAAGAGTTGGTGTTGTGAGACGACACATTCTCCAGGTATGACCTTGCAATCAACACAATCTCGTTTACTGTCTCTTCTAGTTAGGACTATAGTTATGAAAGGCGCGCCGCGATGCGCGCCATGACGCACGGCGCGGCGAGGCGCGGCGTTTGCGCCATTTTTGTTTGCGGCGCGGCGCATATGAAAAGGCGCACCAAATGGCGCGCCTTTTCTTTATTTTATGGTTTTTTTTTTTTTTTTTTTTTTTGCATTTCAAACTGCTATAACTACTACTACAAATACTCTTATCATCACTACAACCACCATCACAACTATTATTACTATTATTATCATAATGATATGAAAATAATTGTTAATATCTTTTTTTAGTTATATGAAAACATAATTACATCATTATTATTTCCTATACGATTATCATTAGCGAGTTAATAACCTTACAATTATGTAATTGGCTGATCTTAGCAAGCCGATATTTAGAACTGACATATGTTTTATTATCCAACTTAGTTTAGATTCCTTTTAATATTGTCAGAAGTATATAATTTAATATATAAAAAGATCGTAAAATATTATCTAGCGTTGATGCAAAAACAAATGAATGAAACTCTGAAGCCGTGAACGTTATATTAAGAGAAGCAATTTTGGAGGAATAAAAAATATTCTCATAAGATAAGCATTCAAGCAGCTCTGAAACATACCCTTGGATTTTATTTTATTTTTGCATATACGTAAATATGTCCAATGTCTTTGTGCGATTTGTCTGTAATATAAAAATATTTCATGATTTGGTATTTGTTAAATATAATCGAGCATTAAAAGAATGTATAATACTCGTGACACTGTTGGTCCAGTATCTTTGAATGATATTGATGATTGTAATTAATGGTTAACTGAATATATGGTTGATATTGAAGATGAGTTTGTGTTCAACGACGAGGATGACCTGACTTGGTGTGTTGCTGCTAGAGCAGCAAGAGTGGAAAGATTCGGTTTTTTAGCTCATTTTTAATGTGTATTATTATTTTTTTATTTGAAAACTATTGTGCTTGAAATTTTATGCTTTATGTTTTTTTTTGTAAAATACATTAAAAAAAATTATTGCGTATATTTTAGCAAAAAATAGTTTTTTTTAAAAAAATCTTTTGTTAAAATATTAATTATATTAAAAAAACATGCGCAGTAAATTAAAAAGGCGCGCGCCATTTGCCGTGTCGTGCGCCTAGGCTCCAGAAAGGGTTTGCGTCTTTTTGCGCCGTGCGCCATTAATAACACTGGTTAAGACAAAGTCAATCTGGCTAGCCTGTTGTCCGCTACTGAAGGTAATCAGATGTGATTGTCTCTTTCTAAAGAAGGTATTAGCAATCATGAGATCAAAAGAGAGAGCAAAATTCAATATATCTTCACCATCTTGGTTCCTACTTCCAAAGCCAAAACCACTATGCACTCGCTCAAAACCCCCGCTGGATGAGCCAACATGGCCATTGAAGTCTTCTCCTATAAAAAGTTTCTCGCTAATATGCACATTTCTAAACATGATATCCAAGTCTTCCAAAAATTTCCTCTTGGCTTCTTCACTTAGACATACCTGTGGAGCATACCCACTAATGACATTCAAAACCGCCTCACCAACTACTAGCTTGACTAGGATGATCCTATCCCCTCGTCTTCTAACATCAACCACTTTGTTTTGAAGGTTTGTGTCAATCAATATGCCTACCCCGTTCTTGTTACATACTTCTCCCGTGTACCACAACTTGAAGTCAGTGTTGTCCACCTCCTTTGCCTTTTGCCCCACCCATTTAGTCTCTTGAAGCACAAGATGTTAACCCGTCTCGTAATCATAGTATCCACTATCTTTCTTAATTTTCCTGTTAAGGACCCTACATTCCAACTATCTAACCGAACCCTACTATCGTCGACTAGCTTCCTTGCCCCTCGCATCCGCCGAGAAAAATGCGAGGACCCTTGCTCACTTATCACTACATCGGGGCGTCGGTGTAGCACGCCACTAAGAGAATGGCGGCTCAGCCCTTACATATTTAATACCATATCCGAGCCTTGATATAGCGCGCCGCTAAGAGGGTTACGCCCCAACGAAATATCATAAGGTTCCATATCCATAAGAGAGACTAAGTTTTTACGTTGGCTCGCTAAGCCTATCACAACCCTCCTCCTTTACCATGGCTTGGGATAGGCTGCATATATAACTACACAGGCAGAGTTAATAATCACATACAAAAGATAAAGAAATGGGATCAAATTTTATTTTACTATTAGATAAGATTTTCATAACAATGTTTGCACTTGGATGTCCAACTTGACAGCGCCAAAGATGAAAAAAGTTTTTGCTGCTATCAACTTTGTTCATCTCATTCAAATTACAAGATTTCCTTTCATAAACAGCATAACATTTTCCTTCATTGCCAGCATTTTGGCACCTAACAGAGTTAGACTTATACAGTCATTTGATGACATCACCTTATAAAACAATATGTTTAGTTAGAATGTCTCTAGTTCAGCAGTATTTAGGGAAAACAAACAAATCAAAGTAAACATCATTGTCTCTAGAAAATTGAGATATATTGATTAGATTTTTGGTACTCTTAGTAAGTTATGCAAGTATAACTGCTTTTTACCCTTAAGAAAAAGCATTGCTAATGTAAGTAATTTGAATACACTTAGCATTACTCATAGAAATAGATTGCTTACCTCTATATTCTTTACTTTCAAGATTTAACTTGTCAAGATTATTTGTTATATGATTAGGTGCTCCAGAATCTGGGTACTATCTGTCATTTTGTAGGTGCTTTATCTTGTCTGTGTCCACTTTAATTGATGCTCCAATTTGAGTTGTCTTAATTGTTGGCATCTTGATAAGCTTGTGCAACATTTGCACTGGACTTATTATAGTTTCTTTGATTCTGGTTGGCAGAGTAGCTTGAATTGTATCTAAATTAGCATTTCAAAGCAGTATCACCAATCTTTTCATAAATTTGGCACTTAGGCATGTTGCCACTGTTCCATCTACCTTTAACTTTTCCCCAATCAGAACCACTACCTCTCTAATATGATTGCTCAGTTTTGATAGTTGTTTGATTAATGGTTTTGTTTCTAGTGGTTAGATTCACAGTGAAGCTGGTTTCTTGTCATCTTTACTGTTAATTTTTGCTTTATGGGATAAGAGGATAGAGTGCACTTCATCAATGGATGTAAAAGTCTTTTAAGTTGATATGACAGCAACCACTGCTTCATATTCGTCACTTAATCCATTTAACAAAAACAACTCTTAATCGAAAATTTGCACTATATTTCCAGCAGCATTCAGTAAATCACACAGTTTCTCGACTTTAGAAATATACTCTCTCGTTGTTGAGTTTTCCATTCTGATATTTTGAAGTTGTCTCTTGTAGTGTAAAACTATGGCAGATGACTGATTGCTGAATTTTTTTTTGCAACAACGGTCTATATATCATTAGTGGTACTGCAACCAATAGCTATTGGCAATAAATTTGTACTAATAGATGATAACAACCAAGAACTTATCAATCTATCTTGCCTATGATATTTGATATAACTCTCATTTGTCACTGTTTTATTATCCTGGTCAGTGATCAACTTAACTGGTACAACAATGGTTCCAATAATAAATCCCACTAAACCATATCCATGTATGGCCATTTCAACTTGTAATTTCCAAAGTAAAAAGTTCTCTTCTTCTAAGTGCACAGTAATTAGTTGACTTTGTAGGCTAATTACTATTATGACTAATTGATGTACAAATGCGTCGGTTGGGTTGTCAAAATCAATCACATTAGCCATGGATTTGGTTTCACCTCCCATGATATTAACAGCAAATGATAGCCAAGGAGGATTGAATGCAAAAGGATACAGAGCAACTGCCGAAGTTTATCAGAAAAGAGAGAGATGACCGAATCAGGTAAGAAGCAGCCTAAAAAACTTTAATGATGAGGTAAAACTTTATTGCATACTGAGAGAAGTTTTCTAGCATGGCTTTTGACTGATTCAGTTAGTTTCTTTATTTTCTTGAATGGCTTCTTGGTGGTTAAAATTTTTGTATTACCGAGAATGCAGTAAGGATTATCAAGATGCCGTTGAGTTCATGTGAAACCAGACGTGACATTGGTGTTTTGTTGTGTTCTCTCTCAAATGATGAGTGAAAGCTCAGATGAGAGATTACTCAAATAATGAGATTTTTCCGATAGTGATGGATGACTAAATCAATTCATTTGTAAGAAGAAAGCATATGTCATTTGGCGAAGTTCTGGTCTGATACTAAATTGAAATTTATAATAAAGTGACATGATGGTATTTGGATAACAGAAAAATAGTGTGAAGGACAAATTGAACAAAAAATTGTTCCATAAGGACAAAGGGTTAATATTTTGTCCATAAGGACGAATTTTAGTGTAAAGGGATTAATTATAGTAGGCCCCTAAATTCCTCCCTTTACATTAAAATTTGTCCTTATGAATAAAATTTTAGTCCCTTGTCCTTATGGAACAATTTTTTGTTCATTTTGTCCTTGATACTAAAAACCCCTTTGGATAATCAGAAATGAATGTAGAAAATATTATTGAAATTATTGAAGTAAGTTTGATACAAAATTTGTGTAAAACTGAATGAATACACGGTAGCGTAGAACGTGTGACAGCTTGACCAAAAAGTGTGTCAACACCTTTCAAAGCAGTCACTCGTATACAGGATCTCCAGATCCAGCAGAGGAAGGGAAGCGACCACCATACTACTGCATGAACTAGGCAATACGCTGATCCAGCAGCTACGCTATCTCTATGGCCTGGTGACAGTTCTGATCCTCAAGCTGCGCTACTCTAGTAAGTTCTATGTATAAGATTTACTTACATGTCTCCTTTTTGAACTAATTCTCTGACGAAGTGTATATCAATCTTTATGTGCTTAGTTTTGGCATGTTAAATAAGATTTTCAGAAATATACACATCACTTTTGTTGTCACACCATACTGTATGCATAACTCTGATTTAAATTCAGTTCACCCAATAGAGATTAAATCCACTTTATCTTTGATGTTGCATTAGCAATATTTTGATATCCAATTTCAGTGTTAGATCTCGATATAATAGGTTGTTTTTTGAACACCAAGAGATTACACTGTTTCCAATGTAGATGTAATCGTATGTAGTTTAACTAGGTCAGATGGCCAGTCAACATCTGCAAAACCAGTCGTGTTAAGCTATCTGCTAGTCTTCAGTATTAAATCATGATTGATAGTTCCCATCAGATATCGTAAAATTCTTTTCACTACTTTCCAATGCTCATTTAAGGGATTCTGCATAAATTAGAAAACTTTACTAACACTAAAAGCGATATCTGGTTTGATTATAGTTACATATTGTAATGCACATACAACACTTCTATATCGTTTGATATTAGATATTGCCTCTCCTCTGTATTTAGAGAAGTGTTAATTGCTTATATAGGTCACTACACCAAAACAACAAATTTGAAACACCAAAATTCGGAAATTTGATACGGCTTTAAGTCGTATCAAATTTGATACAACTCATAGTCATATCAAATTTCATTTTCTACAGCTTAACCAATCTGCACCTCTTCCAACCCCTATAATTAAATTGTTATTTTGCTTTCGGTCTAAATCCAGTAAGTCGGGTAATAACTTCAAATGAGCTTAAGGTTGAGATGGTAAATTTCTGATGGTAATAGTGCAATCTCTAGCCAATAAAGCAAAATAACAATTTAATTATACATAAAAAAGTTTATAAAAATATGTAGGGTTTGATTTCCATTATCTATATGTGGATTTAATTTTTATAATATAAACCCAAACCACAATATCCACTTAATTTTGTAGTTTAGTAGATTAATACGATTGTACCTATGAATGTTTCAAGTACAAGATGTAGAAGGTGTAGAATTATGTAAGACACTGAAGAATGTGGTAGCAAAAGCTGCAGATTTTTGAATATATTTTCTGGTTGTCGAGTAGTATGAAATGCAGTTTTGTTGTGGAGTATGTTTCGGTTTGTGGAGTATGCAATTTTATTTTGTGGAGTATGCAATTTTATTTTGTGGAGTATGTTGTATAATTCTTTGTGCTTGAAGTTAAATGATAAATGATCTATGTTTTAATTTTCATTTTGGTTCGTCCATTTGTTGAAGCTGCTACCTAGTTTTGTTCATAGCCGTAGCTAGTAGGATAATGTATTTTTTAATATATTTTTTTAAAATTAGATACGACTCATGGTCGTATCTAATTTTCAAATAGATACAACCACGAGCTCTGTCTAATTGTCAACTAGATACGGCTCATAGCCGTATCTATTTGACAATTAGGCAGTCCCCATGACCGTATCTAATTGACAATTAGGCACGAGTCATGGTCGTATATAATTGACAAACACAACAAAATTTGATACGGCCCACAGCACTGCCTAATTGCATTAGACATGGTCCAAAGCACTGCCTAATTGATATTTCTGGTGTAGCGGGTGTTGGTTGGGGGTTAGCATTATCCAATTTTGTTTTGACTAAGAGCTCATTAATGTATTTTTTGGGCATAGGGTTAATTCAGAACTTGTTCTTTTGATTTCTACACCTAGAAATACTTAAGTTCACCTAAATCTTTTATACAAAACCGCTAGTTGAGATATCGAGTAAGTTCACCTATGTCTTTAGAATTATTGTCTGTAATAATCAATCGTCCAAATATATTAGAGCATCTCCAACAGAGGTGTAGATTTCCGATTTTGTAAAAATCAACACCCAAAAGGTGTCGCAATAGTTCCAGAACATCCCATAGTGTGGATTTCAGAGGCTTCGGTTCCGGATTTCTCGAACTAAGCGGGCGTTTGTTGAACAAACGCCTTAAATCAGGCGGCTGTTCAACAAACACCTAAAATAAACGCATGATGTTCAGGTGTTTGTTGAAAAAACTTTTAAAATAAATACCTAAAACAAACTTTTAAAAAGGCGGGCGTTTGTTCAACAAACGCCTGATGTCCAGGCGTTTGTTGAACAAATGCTTATTCACAAAACTGTTGGAAAATCTTCGGTTCCAACCGTTCGGGGTGCGGAAAATAAAAAATTCACATCCCGAACTATTGGAGATGCTCTTATTATGTAAACTATTGATGTGTTGTTTGATTTAATGAACCGTGAATTGTTTGATTTGGTAGACTGATATCCTAATTTTATTAGGGTACTTTTCATTCTATCAAACCAGACTCTGGTGATTGCCCTAGACCATAAATGATCTTATTTAATTTGCAGACATAGTTAGAGTTGTCATCATAACCCTATGGCTGGTGCATATATATCTCTTCCTTTAGTGTACCATTCAGGAAGGCATTACTAACATCTAAATGTTCAATATGTCAATTTTTGCATAAAGCAATGGTACGAATTATTCTGATAATAGTGGGTTTAACTACAAGTGAATTTTTTTGGTTAAAGTCAAAGTCATACTCCTGCGTAGACTCTTTAGCAACCAGCCTAGCTTTGTATTTATTTATAGACTCGTCTGGGTTCTTTTTTAATCCGTATGCCCACCTGCATCCAACTATGTTTTTATTAGCTGGTGGGCATACAAGATTACTAGTTTTATTTTTGATTAGGGCATTAAACTCATCATCCACTGTTGCGTTGCAACTTTTATTTTTAGCAGCCTGATCAAATGACTCAAGTTTGGTAGAACTGGATGAGGCAACAAACACTTTTGGTTTAAAAATACCACTTTTTTCTTGTAATCATTGGGTGATCAGTCTAAACTGAAGCTTATTTTGGGGTGAGTGATCAGTATTTCCAGAGTTAGTTGAATTTTCAGATCTTATTGCTTGAGTGCTTGTAGTCTCCACTTCATGTTGTTGATTTTGTGCTTGTCTTTGAGTAGGTGAATGAGAGTGTGGCTGAGAGGTTCAATGCTTTCACGGCCTTTAGTATTTGGAGGTAGTGGACTTTAAGCATCAACAACCTCACCACACTCCATTTGATGCAAGTTTTCAAAGATGTTTGGCATGGAAGGTATGGATGTTTGGTATTGTATACTTTGCTTGTGGTCTTTATGTCTTTTCTACTAAAGGGAAATGCCCTTTCATTGAACACCACATGTCTGCTAACGTACACTTGGCCAAAATCATCAATGCACTTATACCCTTTTTTGATTAGTGGTATAACCAAGAAAAGTATATTGTCTAGACCTGAAATTTAACTTGTTAGTATAATATTCGTAGCCAAAATCTGAACAAATGGGTGTAGGGCTCCATAAATGTATGGCTATCAACTGCAACGGTTCTGTATATTCAATACATGAACCATTGAAGGGTAGTTTATGACTTTTATCCATATGCTAATAATCACATACATAAGATAAAGAAACAGGACCAAATTTTATTTTATTATTAGATAAGATTTTCAGAACAATCTTTGCACTTGGATGTCCAAGTTTACAGTGTCAAAGATGAAAATTGTTTTTGCTGTGATCGGCTTTGTCCACCTCATTAAAATTACAACATTTCCTTTCATTAACAACATAACATTTTCCTTCATTAACTGAATTTTGGCACCTAACTGAGTTAAACTTGTACAATCCTTTGATGACATCACCTTGTAAAATAATATCCTTAGTTAGAATGCCTCTAGTTCAGTAGTATTTAGGGACAAATCAAAGTAAACATCATTATCCCTAGAAAATTGAGATATACTGATTAGAATTTTGGTACTCTCGGTAAGTTATGCAAGTATAACTGCTTTTTACCCTTAAGAAAAGCATTGCCAACGCGAGTAATTTGAATACACTTAGCATTACCCATAGAAATAGATTGCTTACCTCTGTATTTTTTTACTTTCAAGATTTAACTTGTCAAGATTATTTGTTATATGATTAGTAGTTCCAGAATCTAGGCATCATCTGTTATTTTGTAGGTGCTCTAACTTGGTTGTGTCACTTTGATTGATGCTCCTATTTGAGTTGTCTTGATTGTTGGCATCTTGATGAGCTTGTGCAACATTTGCACTGGGATTATTACTATTTCTCTAATTATGGTTGACAGAGTAGTTTGAATTGTATCTAAATTAGCATTTCAAAGCAGTATGACCAATTTTTTCATAAATTTGGCACTTAGGCCTGTTGCCACTGTTCCAACTACCTTTACCTTTTCCCCTATTAGAAATACTACCTCTCCGATATGATTGCCCAGTTTTGTTAGTTGTTTGATTTATAGTATTGTTTCTAGTGGTTAAATTTACAGTGTGATCAGTTTTTTGTAATCTTTACTGTTAATTTTTGCTTCATGAGATAAGAGGATAGAGTGCACTTCATCAATAGATGGAAAAGTCTTTTGAGATGATATGACAACAACCAATGATTTAGATTCGTCACTTTATCCATTTAACAAAAACAACACTTGATCGAAATTTTGCACTATATTTCCAGTAGCATTCGGTAGATCACACAGTTTCTCGACTTTAGAAATATACTATCTCATTGTTGAGCTTTCCATTTTGATATTTTGAAGTTGTCGCTTGTAGTGTAAAACTATGGCAGATGACTAATTGTTGAATTCTTTTGCAACAACGGTCCATATATCATTAGTGGTACTACAACCAATAGCTATTGGCAATAAATTTGTACTAATAGATGATAACAACCAAGAACTTATCAATCTATCTTGCTTATGATATTTGATATAACTCTCATTTGTCACTGTTTTATTATCCTGGTCAGTGATCAACTTGACAGGTACAACAATGGTTCCAATAATAAATCCCAGTAAACCATATCCTTGTATGGCTGTTTCAACTTATAATTTCCAAAGTAAACAGTCCTCTTCTTCTAAGTGCATAATAATTAGTTGACTTTGTGGACTAATTACTGTTATGACTAATTGATGTACAAATGTGCATGTTGGGTTGTCAGAATCAATCCCATTAGCCATGGATCTGGTTTCATCTCCCATGTGTTAACAACAAATGATAGCTAAGGAGGATTGAATGCAAAAGGTTATAGAGCAACTGCCGAAGTTTATCAGAAAAGAGAGAGATGACGAAATCAGATAAGAAGCAGTCTGAAAAACTTTAATGATGAGGTAAAACTTTATTGTATACTGTAAGAGGTTTTCTGGCAAGGCTCTTGACTGATTTTGTTAGTTTCTTGATTTTCTTGAAGGTATTTGGATAATCAGAGATGAATGTAGAAAATACTATTGAAATTATTGAAGTGAGATAGATACAAAAATTGTGTAAAATTGAATGAATACACGGTAGAGTAGAACGTGTATCTATGATTCTATATACAGAATACATGTTTAAAGTAAATGGGCTTCGGCCTGTATAGCTCTTTGTATTCATCGATTGGGCTGAAGCGGGTAAGAGTTGGATAACTTTGATAGAAGAGGAGTATCAGTAAGTGGAAAGCCGACCCTTTCATTCTTTAATGATCACAAATGCTTGTATTGTTGCTCTACACATGAGGTGTTTGTTCTTTGCTATCCATTTCCTAGCATACATATAGTCTTGTGTACAAATGATATTTTTTGGTTGCATACAATTCAAGCATGTGATTAATAAGCCTAGTGCGTAACTTTTGATATTTCAAATGGGAGCATTTTTACTACATAATGTGGATAAAGACGACGAAATTTGTCCAATAAGATGAATGAAATTTAAAGGACATATGTGGAGTTTTGCTTTAAGAACATGCATTTGCTTTGTTGGAGGTAAACTATTCATGCATATTATTATCCTTCTCAATCATACATGATAGTCCTTAAGAAAAATTGATTGTTCTAAAAAAAAACGGTACATTGATAATCAAAACAACATGTAAAGATATAACATGAGATGATACAAAACAAACAGATAATGGACACACAACAAAAGGTTTTAAAATTGCATGACATATCATACAATGTTAGATTCACACGATTTGGATATATAGCAAAATAGCTTATAAATTAGGACATGTTAATCTATGAAAAATTGTTTGTCACAGGAAAGAAATATCCACTCATCCTTAATCTCTAAGTGTGTAACAAATATAAAAATCATCAAAGACAGAAAACGAGAGCGACAAGGATAGTTTAAGTGGAACGTCTTTATGACATTTCTACAGGCATTTAGTGGGCACAGTCACAAACACATATATAATGCTGCTAGGCGCTACTTCATGATAATAAATACAACAAAAAAAGGATATATTTTTGTACCTACTTGGCAAATTCTATATTTGTATAATGTACTCAGTATATCATATTTGTACATGCATAATCAAACATATACTAATGCCGACATGGAAGCATACTTAAAGAATAATACTGGATATTTGTAAAAACAATGTATAAATGTAACATAATTTACAGTTCATTTACCTTTACATGACGGAGAAATATCAAGATATTTTGGACGATGGTAGAAGTTGGCAATCCATGAAAAAACACAGAGATTTTCATGTAGTTAACTGAAAATATATATGAAATGCTGATGATTTGTTAAATGGGTTGGGCCACTTATATTTATCAACTAGACGAATTATCTGGGTAACTGATTCCTGCTCTGATATTTTAGCAGTGTACGGAAATGATACTATAACATATAACAAGCACCGACTTCATACTGTGCATCTTGTGATAGCGATCCACACACGTGCCTCCACTTTCCACATTCGAGTTAATGGGATTAGGGATGGCAATGGGGCGGGGCGGACGCGGGTAGTACCAACCCATCACCCGCCCCGTTGGGTGATTTTTTGCCCCGTGCCCGACCCATACCCGTACGGGTATCCATTAAACAGGTTGTGGGTAATGGCGGGTATTCATGGATATCCATTATATTTATTCAATTTAATTTTTAGCCATTTATTGAAATTATTCAAAAGTACATTTAGTAAAAAAAAAAAAATTAGACCAATTCTTAAATGCTAACCTCAAAATACGAATACATATTTAAACCAACAACCAAAAGAGAAGAGACAACAACAAAAGTATTCATCAAAATATCAACAGCCAGTTATAAATTGTTGACTAAAAGCATACACACAAATACCGAACAACCGACAACAATATTTTTTGTATTAACCATTGATAATAAATCACATTCAATACGGGCACGGGTATCCGCGGACATGGATATCTTACTATCCGTACCCGCCCCATTAATTAACGGATATTAAAAATACCCGTTTATTTTACCCATGGATACCCACCTAATTATTTGTTTTATATCCATGACGGATTTTTCCCGCGGATAACCGCGGGTATGGATTTTTTTGCCATCCCTAAATGGGATGTGGGTCGGAATCAGTTGGTCTCTATCCTCCAACCAGTCGAAGCTTACCACAATTAAAGAATATTAAACAAATTTCTTGCATGGAATGATCTCTCTTGAACTCTTGCTAATTAAACTCAGCTCGTGCTAATTAAACTCATCCGGATAACGAGTAAGACTACTAGAGTACACTCCAAAATCTTGAAAGAGGTGCGTATCCATGTCTGAGAAATAAAAATAAACAATCCATATTTGAAAGAATATGTAGATGTAAAGTTTTCCACATTTAACAATTAGTCTAATTCTATTCATATACGCATAATTTCTTAATACACACCGTGAAATAAAATAAAATAAAATACATTAAAAAATTCCTTTTATACATCATGTCATTCACAAAATTACTCATTTATATTTTAATCATCTTCTTTCTTTGACTTTCAAACTAAATTACATAAAACTGAGAATTTATTGCAATGAATTTACCTAGAATTCAAAAAAAAAAAAAAAAAAAAACTTTAATTTTTAACACTAGTATTGTAAACTATTTGATTGATTTTATTTTAAAAATCAGCTCCACTTTTAGATGATTGAACACATTGAATTAGAGTGTTTAGTTGTAAAAGTTGCTTAAATTGATGATATTTTAGGTTTTATTAACTTCATAAAGTTCTACAGATTTAATCATACATTATAGATTTTAAAGTTTTAATCAGATGCATTATGAGGAAGAGTTGAAAATGCAATTAAGTATAACGGTAACATAGTCATGGTTTTTCTTATTAAAACATTGGTGTATGTTAAAAAATTATTGGTGTATAAATAGAATTTGCTCAAAAATTATTAGTTTGGATTTTGTTAATATTTAAGTTAATCTAGTATATGTATTTTGGTATAACGAATTACTTTTGTTTTGTTATTTTATTAAACTAATAATTTACCTTATGTGCATTCAACGCATACCAAACGCTTAAAGGTTATTAGTTAACATCATCACTTATTTTTTGTATTTTTATGATTTATTAGGTCGAAAATATGTTAAAAAGTTTTGTTCATTTTCTAGGTTTATCGAACGTCCACAAATAAGATAAATATGTAATATGCATCTGTATTTGTAGATGCTACTATTCAATATTCAAAAATAATTTCGGATGCATATAACATTCACATATGATGTCAAGACAAATAAGGTTGGATCAGCCTATTTTAGCCAACCGATATAACATACTTGTTATGTTTTTCCTTTTAAAATATATGTTAAAACTTTACATAAAGCAATGTTAGAAGAAAGTTAATATCGACTAGACTTCAATCAACCCAAGACAATGGTGGATTTTAACAAGTGTCTCTTGATAAAACTGTTGGAAAATGAATGAGCAAAGAAAGAGAAAAATGGGAAGAAGAAGAGATAGGGGTAGCAACATTTGAAGTCCCACATCATAGAAATATTAGCACAATCTCTCCTTGTAACAACCCGAAAATCTGGGCCAGTTTAAAATTTTTATTTTGGCGATTTCAGCGAATTTTGAATATTTAAAATAGATTATTTTAAATAATATCGACGAAAATTTATTTTGAATATAATTAGAACGTATATATTATATACGTCGTCGTTAGAATATGTAATATTTATATATAATTATAAATAGAATTGAAAATGGCGCGGTAGTTCGATAATTCGATTTCAAACTTCAATTGAATGTACCGGGCGCAAAACAATCAGGATTTTAGTGAAACCAAAAACGTTAGGATCTAATTGGTAATATCTTTCCAATGAATCCGAAAAACCCAAATTTCATAGCGGGAATCAAAAGATATGTCCAGTTGAAAATTTTGAATAGTCGCTATGGAATTCAGGCCCTTAAAAATAGCCATTTTTCAAACGACCTCGGATTTCGACGAAACCACTTTTGTTGGATCCGTGATGTAAAAATATTGCTAGGTTTCAAATTTCATAATTTTCCGAATCAATATGTAAGCGTGGCAAAGGAAAACGTGTTTTGACCATTTCAGTTGATTTTAATCAACTGGAAAATGACCATTTTTCCAACGGCCTCAGAATTCGACGAAACTAGTTTTGTTAGGACCGTATCGTCGATACGAAGCTAGAAAATATTTTTCGGGAATTTTTCGAGTTAGTATGTGACCCCGGTAATTTGAAATGTACGTTTAAAATTCAATATAGTGATTTAAATGTAAATTCAACGGAAGCTGATTCAAACGATCAAATCAGTTTGCGATACATATCCCATTGTGTTCGGAATGGGGGTAAAACGCTATGGACGACAGGCGGTGGGCCTCGTTTAGAGGTCATATGTAAAAGTCAACTTTTTCAAAAAAAATAAAATAATTAAATAAAAAAAATTCTCTCTCCCTCTCCCCCTATTTCTCTCTGCCCCCCCCCCTTTTCGATTTCTTAAATCAGAAATTAAATATATAAAAAAAGAGAAACGACGCAGCCTAGATTCAGCCGTCGCCCCTTCCCACCGTCGGCCTCCCCAGTGCCTGCGCCTCCACCTCCGCTCCTCCATCTCCTTACTCCGCCTCTCTCTCCCCCTCTTCAGCTAAAACCCGTAGCCCCCTTCAACGCAGCCCAAAACCCGAAGCCGCACCCAACCCTAGCCACCAACGCCGACCTTCATCCGCCCACCACTAGCCGCCTCCGACGATGGCGAGATAAATTGAATTCGAAAAGGGTTTTCACACTCCTTATATATTAGAAGCCAAATAGGCTTATGTAAAATAAAAAAGAGAGGGATGATAAAAGGATGTGGACTTGGCCATATTAAATACATTACAAAGTCAAAGATAAGGGCCTTGGGCCTTGGGGCTCTTGGGGTCTCCTGATTGGATATGGCCGACGTTGCTGATTGGGCTAGTGCACTGACATGAGAATATTTTTTCTCAGAATTTTAAAAGGTGTGTCTGTTCAGTCCAGAATTCGAAAGGAATGTCTGTTAACTGAACGAGTACAACCATTTGAATTCTCAGCATATGCATATTAATAACAGAGCGGTTAAAGGGTCGCAACCTTTCCTATTCTGACGGTTACTGATGCATGCGAACAGGCACTCCTCCTTGCCTATATATACACTGCCCAAAACAAAGACATAATTGACTTTTTCTTCTGCGTTATTCCTTCTTCTTCAACGTAATTCTCTGATCTAGTTTCTATAACCAACTTCAGTTCGTCGGAGCTCCGTTTGCTGGCACTAAGCTACGGAGTTGGTCCGTTTTATCCTGGGAAACAAATTGCAACTACGTCGATTGGTGTATACGACGGCAATATTGTTTCAAGGAAACAGAAAAGTTCTGGACTCGGACATTATTTAAACAGAATACTTTCTGTTTATCTTTGATTTTATGCACAAACTGGTTACGCTTTCTATGATTATTGTAAACATAGTTTGACGTGACAATTGTGACATAATTGATTAACAGTGATTGTTGTTGCTGTCTGTTTGTAATACAATTGTGTAATTACAAAAGCTCTAACAATCTTGAAACAATATTTTGTTGCAGATGACGAAAAACAGCAACACTGATTCTGCACCGATTCAGACGGTGAAAACTGCTCAGCCAGCGCCTGTGCTTCCGACAATGGCTCTGTCTCATGGAGAAAGGCCAGAGAAGTTCAATGGAATCAATTTCAAGCACTGGCAACAGAAAATGTTGTTTTATTTAACAACACTAAGCCTTGCAAAGTTTCTGACTGAAGAGGCTCCTGTGGTAGACGAACTCGAACCTGACGCTACTAAAGTAGAGGCACTTAATATCTGGACAAATTTAGATTTCATGTGCAAAAACTATATTCTGGATGGTCTGGATGATAGCCTCTACAATGTCTATTGTACTTTTGCAACGTCCAAACAACTCTGGTTGGCTCTGGAAAAGAAGTACAAAACTGAAGATGCAGGCATGAAGAAATTCATTGCTGGAAAATTTCTAGACTTCAAAATGGTTGACTCAAAGACGGTGATAAAGTCAAGCTCAAGAACTGCAACTTATCATCCGTCAATTAGAAGATGAAAAGATGACTCTTAGCGAGACTTTTCAAGTTGCTGCAACTATTGAGAAATTGCCTCCTTCTTGGAAGGACTTTAAAAATTACCTTAAGCACAAGCGTAAGGAAATGACAATGGAAGATCTCATAGTTCGGCTTCGCATTGAGGAAGATAACAGAAATTCTGAGAAAAAGATTTCTCAGAATATTGCTGCCAAAGCAAATGTTGTTGAGTCAGACAAAACTAACAAAAGAAAAAGGGAGAATGCTCCTAAGAAGTCAAAGAAATTTCTGGGTTCTTGCCACAACTATGGAAAGAAGGGGCACAAAGCAGCCGAATGTCGTGCGCCTAAAAAGAAGAAGTTGGAAGCAAATACGGCTGATGTTTCAAAAGGCATTTCTTATCTTGATTTATGTGTAGTAATATCAGAATGCAACCTTATTGGCAACTCAAAGGAATGGTTTGTAGACACTGGAGCCACTCGACACTTATGTGCTAACAAGTGGATGTTTACAACCTATAAAACTGCAACTGATGCTGAACAACTTTTTATGGGAAATTCTTCCACTTCCAAGGTCGAAGGCAAAGGAAAAGTTGTGCTGAAACTGACTTCTGGAAAGGAACTGACTTTAAATGATGTTCTCCATGTTCCAAAAATTCGCAAGAACCTGATTTCAGGATCGTTGCTGAGCAAGCATGGCTTCAAATTGATCTTTGAAGCTGACAAATTTGTTCTTTCCAAGAATGGGGTGTATGTTGGAAGAGGTTATGTGTGTGATGGTTTATTTAAAGCAAATGTAACCACTATTGTACCACGCACTGAAATGAATGAAAGTGAATCTTCTGCTTATATTGTTGAATCTTCTAACATATGGCATTCTAGATTAGGGCATGTAAACTTTGATACATTGCGAAAATTGATTAATCTAGAATTTATACCAAAATGCAATATAGATTCCAACTATAAATGTCAAGTTTGTGCAGAAGCAAAATTGACAAGAACCTCGTTTCATCATGTTGAACGAGTGACAGAACCTCTAGACTTAATACATACTGATGTATGCGATTTGAAAATGTGTCAAACTAGAGGTAGAAAAAGGTACTTTATTACATTCATTGATGATTGTACCAGATACTGTCATGTGTATCTCCTTAGAAGTAAGGACGAAGCATTCGAAATGTTTAAACAGTGTAAGGCAGAAGTTGAGAATCAACTCAACAAGAAAATAAAATCTTTAAGAAGTGATAGAGGAGGAGAATACGAGTCTCCATTTGAGGAATTCTGTGCTGAACATGGAATTATACATCAAACTACAGCCCCGTATTCACCTCAATCCAACGGTATAGCCGAACGGAAAAATAGAACTCTTAAAGAAATGATGAATGCCTTACTAATTAGCTCTGGCTTGCCAGATAACTATTGGGGAGAAGCTATTCTTTCGGCAAATCATATTTTAAATTTAATACCCCGAAAGAAAATATCTAAATCTCCTCATGAACTTTGGAAAAACAGACCACCATCCTACGAATACCTAAAAGTGTGGGGGTGTCTTGCCAAAGTAGAGGTACCAAAACCAAAGAAGGTCAAAATTGGACCAAAAACAATTGATTGTGTATTCATTGGATATGCACAAAACAGTGCTGCATATCGATTTTTGGTACACAAATCTGAAATTGATGATATTCATGAAAATACCATCATTGAGTCGAGAAATGCTAGATTTTTCGAACATGTATTTCCCTTGAAACATGGTACTGAAAATCATGCACCTTAGAGACCAAGGGAAATTGAAGTTCCTTACTCAATTGAGGACGCTGAACAAAATAACACTCAGCAAAGTAGTGTTGAGCAGCAAGTGGAGGAACCAAGAAAAAGTAAAAGGTCAAGGACTTTAAAAACCTTTGGACCGGACTTCTATACATTTATGTTAGAAGATGATCCATTGACATACAAACAAGCTATGTCTTCCAACGATGCCCCTTATTGGAAGGAGGCAATTAACAATGAAATTGAATCCATTATGTCAAATCATACATGGGAATTGGTTGATTTACCTCAAGGATGTAAGGCCTTAGGTAATAAATGGATATTTAAAAAGAAATTGAAACCTGATGGTTCAATAGACAAGTACAAAGCTTGTCTGGTAGTCCAAGGATTTAGACAAAAGGAAGACCTGGACTATTTCGATACATATTCACCTGTAACGAGGATAACGTCAATTAGAATGCTCATTGCAATTGCATCCGTACATGACTTGGAAATACATCAAATGGATGTTAAAACTGCATTCTTGAATGGTGAACTAGAGGAGGAAATCTATATGAAACAACCTGAAGGATTTCTAAGCTCAGAAAATGAGCATAAAGTTTGCAAACTGGTAAAATCACTTTATGGCCTTAAGCAAGCTCCAAAACAATGGCATGAGAAGTTTGACAATACTATGTTATCAAATGGATTCACGATAAATGAATCAGATAAATGTGTGTACATAAAACATACACACATTAAATATGTCATTGTTTGTCTTTATGTTGATGACCTATTGATCCTAGGCAACAACAAGGCCATAATAACATCTACAAAGGATATGTTATCCTCTAGATTCGATATGAAAGACCTAGGACTGGCTGATGTAATATTGGGTGTAAAAATTCTGAGAACACCACAGGGATATGCATTATCCCAATCGCATTACATCACCAAAATACTTGAGAAATTCAAGCAATATAATGTAACTATTGCAAAATCACCAGTAGATATGAACCAAAATTGGGTAAAGAACACTGGTGACGGTATTTACCAATTGGAATACTCTCGTATACTAGGAAGTATCATGTATGTTATGAACTGCACTAGGCCTGATATCGCATATGCTGTAAGCAAACTAAGTAGATTTACCAGCAATCCTGGTAAACATCATTGGAAAGCGATAATCAGAGTTCTAGGATATCTAAAGTATACACAGAGTTATGGTCTATACTATACAAACTATCCTTCAATAGTGGAAGGATACAGTGATGCAAATTGGATCACTGGATCAAACGATACAAAGTCTACAAGTGGATACGTGTTCACATTAGGAAATTGTAACGGCTGGAAATTTCCGACTCCTCGAGAGTCGGAAATTCCGAGACGTTAGTGAAAGAATTTAGAAGGTGAGAAAGAAAAGATAGAACTAATAGAATAGAAGAAGAAGAAGAACATCAGAATCATCAGAGTAACACGAATCTCACAGCGGAACGAATAACATATAATATATAACATAACTTTGAAGTAAACAGTTATATATATACAATAGCACTTATCAGAGTACAACACTTACAACACAGCGGAAATAACTATAGCTATAGAATCTTGCAGCCTCCTGCTCCAAGCTCTCCAAGCATATCTACAAATCCCGACTACTTGACTGCCCGTACAAATTTAGGCACCCAAGAGTTTAGGGAAAACAACAAAGTAAACTCCGGGTCAGTCATGGGACTGGTATGAGTAAAATAGTTTAAAACAGGTATAGGATATCTCATAAGACCACGCCGTGAATACGGAACGGGTTTTTCCCTTATGAGTATCTGAAAAACTTTGACAAGCAATATCATTGTGATATTATAATAATGTCTAAGTACAAATAGGTATCAATCTAGCAGAAACGCTTGCATCTCACGTTCTACATACATAGTATAAAATCATAAACCGCAGGGCTCTTATCGGAGAATGGATTCCAACAGACAAGGTATGGGATCACCTTCTGAATAGTGTACTCTAGAGGTGATACACTCAGGGTTCAACAAGAACGTCTTGCAACCCGGCCACACATGACCGCTCACTCATTTAGCTTGAGTGTCGCGAATATATTGCCACCACAGTTGTAGGCCATCAAACCGTCATCCGAAGATACAGAATCAAAAAGAAGTATAAATATGAATATTTTCTAGATCGGTGACAATACACCCTGCTTGGGGATGACCCAACTAGCCATGCTACCTAGCCCAACTTTTGTTACTTCCCGGTGTGAGGCTAGAAGCTACGTCTATCTTCAGAACATCTGATCACCATTCACTTTGAATGCCACATCGTCATACCCGCCAAATCACAAGTTGACTTATCCAAAAATAACACGGGTATATAGCTAAGAGAAACGAATTCCTCCGCCACCAAACGTGAATACGTTTGAACAGATCAACTTACGCTATCCATTGGATATACTCTGTCAGACCTTCTTCCATATACGTTGTCCTGGGACTGGACAAACCGAAGGCACTATTCAGTATATCCATCTTAGTCACTGTTATCTAAGACTTATACAACAGCCCTTGCACTTTACTCCGTCTTCAATTTATCTTTGGCAGATATTGCTCGCAACGCTTATGCCAATACAGAGTGGTTCTTTGGATAATAATTCAACCGGTCTCTCCATATTAACAACGTTAAAATGGTAAAAACTTTGATAGTCTATGATTCAACTATCAAATGAAAACATGTCGGTGTACAAACAATGATCTTATTTCCAAATGGAAATTCGATCGATCAATCATCATATGTTCATATTTCCTTATTTCATATATTTAGAAAATATATGTTATTAATCATTGGAAAACATTTCCATAGCTTATTTTCACATCACCATTATTTCGCAACTATCAGTCCCTAACTGTAACTAGTATGAGAACAATTCTCTAAGTATCAATCCGGAAGGTCGAAACCAATATCAGATCGTCACTTAGAAAACCGTTCAACTTACCCTCTCCAGTCAGTTTCTGAATTTGCTTAACTCTATTTCTTAAATTCTTATCATGAAAACATTTCATTTTCTATGTTTAGAAAACATATCTGACTATATTTGGAAAACGTTTCCAAAACTCATTTACGGATTTCCAATGAACGTTGTATAAAACATCGTTACGCTTAATCCATTAATCGCTTATTACTTAACTATATTTCAAATCAACCTTTTCTATCGAACCACAACTATTCCTTTGTCAATTCTGAAGTCAATCAAGTTGGGGTATAATTACCTCTCAGACCTTAATTGAACAACGTCCTTTACTGTGAAATAGATGAAGCTCGTCACTCACTTTTTCCAATCATCTGTTTACGCAAATTCTCGGATTTAGGTTACGAATCCACTTCTCATATGACAGTGTTTGATTATAACTATAACATTATAATTCCTACCCCTATATAATTTATTTCCTAACTCGAATAATTTAACAGACACCTAATTTCTAAATCAATAACTAAATCTTGATTTAAATCCTGGAAAGTAAATAGTACTTTCCCGAATTCGCTATAATCGAATTCGACGTATGACTCTCTTTCGAGTAATCTCTATTTGATTAACTCTTCTTCGAATAACCTATATTCGATTATCTCTCTTCGAATAACTCATATTCGAAATCTCTCTCTTTGGAATAAACAATATTCGATCTCTTTCTTTCGAATATGCTATATTCGAAAATCTCCTTTCGATTTACTAATCGATAACTCCTTTAGATCAAACTAAAATCGATAACTCCTTTAACTCTATTCGAATAACTAATATTCGACTAACTCCTTTGGATCAACTCATTTGATTAACTCCTTCGAATAACTAATTTGAATAACTTACCTTCGAATAACCCATATTCGATTTACTCTAACTCGATTAACTTAATTCTAATCGATTTACTCCATTTCGATTCAACTTAATTCAAATCGATTAACTTAACTCAAATTGATTAACTCCTTTCGAATAACTAAATTCGATTTAACTCTAATTGAATAACTAATATTCCATTAACTCTTACGTGTTTAACTCTATTTGAATAAGTAATTCGAATCACTCTAATGTGTTTAACTCTATTCAAATATGAAATTCGAATAACTCATTTCGAATAACTAAATTCGATTAACTCTTTTAACTTTACTCGAATAACTATATTCGATTAACACCTTCTTTCGAATAACTATATTCGATTAACTCTTCGACTAACTCCTTTGGATTAACTAACTTCGAATAACTCCTTTGGATTACTAACTTCGAATAACTCCTTTGGATTAACTAACTTCGAATAACTCCTTTGGATTACTAACTTCGAATAACTCCTTTGGATTACTAACTTCGAATAACTCCTTTGGATTAACTAACTTCGAATAACCAATATTCGATAACTACTCTTCGAATAAATAATATTCGGTAACTCTTCTCAAATGAATAACATTTGATTTCCCCACTCGAATAAACTATATTCGATTAACTCTTTTAACTTTACTCGAATAACTATATTCGATTAACACTTTCTTTCGAATAACTATATTCGATTAACTGAACTAATCCACTTAGTTTAACTTAGTTAATTCACTTTGGTTAACTCTAACCGATTTACTTAGTTTAACTCAGCTAATTCACTTTGATTAACCCAACTAATTTACTTCGATTAACCAATTAGTTTAACTTGACTAATTCACTTAGTTTGACGCAACTAATTCACTTTGATTTACAAATTAGTTTAACTTAGCTAAGTCACTTAGTTTGACGCAACTAATTCACTTTGATTTACCAATTAGTTTAACTTAACTAATTCACTTCGATTAACCGCTTAGTTTATCTTAACTAATTTACTTTGGTTAACTTAACCAATTACTTTGATTAACTCGACTAACTTGCTTTGGTTAACCTAACAAATTTCTTTGTTTAACTCTATTCGAATAACTAATTCGAATCACTCTAATGTGTTTAACTCTATTAAAATATCTAATTCGAATAACTCATTTCGAATAACTAAATTCGATTAACTCCTTTTTATTAACGTTTATTCATTTCAAAAGATTTCCTTTTTACAATGTTTATCCATTGATAAAGATTTACTTTTTACAACCTTTATCCATTTATAAAGATTTACTTTTAGTAACAGTTCTTCACTTTATAAATGTCCTTTTAATAACGTTTCTACTTCTCTATATAAGTCCAGACTTATATATATTCCATTTATCAACGATAAATAATTTATTTAATTTATAAAACATTATTTATAAATTAATCTACTTCAATTTATCTGTTTAAAACAGATTTCCTATTTAATATCTCATTTAAATCTATATCGTGTTATACCGTGTGCGAAGCACGTGTTTAAATCTATCATTGTATAATTCTATTTATTTTCCGAACAAGCGTTCCTTTATTTATTCCCTAAATAAATATTCCTTTATTCCATTTATTTATAATATAAATAAATGTTCCTTTATTTATTTCCTAAATGAATAAATGTTTTCATTTTATAAAATCCTATCGATTTTATAAATAAGATTTATTTTCAATATAAACATTGAAAATTCCCTTTTTACATTCTAGTATCACCTACGGTGTTTAACGTGTCGTATAATGATGATCGGTATCATTCAAACATATGAAATCAATAACAGATTTCATAACACATCATATATCACAATATATGAAAAACAATAAAATAACTGTTGAGGAATCCAGTCGGATTCCTCCAACCTGTGTCCCTGCACCACAGATGTTAGACAACAACAGTATAATATTCTGATAAACAAAATCAACATATAACTATTTGACGGTTTATATATATATATATATACGTAAATATATATATATATATATAATCTCTACTAACTGACTAGCAGTTCAATCAAACAGTCAACATACAGTCAAACAGACAATAATTAACAGTCCTAAGAATACACTGTAAAAATAGAACTATTTAGAGTTAGTGAGTTTTACTCACATTTGCAGTTCATCGTTAAAGAACGATAAACTGTTGTTTGATTTGAATCAAACAATTTATTTCGCCATAAATTCATACGAGATCAAATCCACTCCCAGTCAGCTTCATTGTGAAGCTCTCGTCCATACGGTCCCAACGCAACTTACGGTTAGTAAAACTGATCACTATGAGTAAGATATACGTTATAAAAGTGCATATACTTTTTAAATTGAAATAAAAACTTGGATTATACTCAAATGGGCTTTAACCTTTTCTAGAGCCCAACACCCCTTTTGTAAATAACCAGACCCGTTTAAATCATCTCCCCCAAACACAAATCTCACGGCAGCTTCCTCCTGTACATCACCATGGTCGTTCCTTTCAAGCCACATTCCTCCTTCAGTCCTTCGCAAAACCGTACGAGACCAACACCATTCTTCTCCTTGCTTCGCCCTCATCAAACCCAGCCCAATCAATTCGAGCTCGACCCCCCACCTCGCCTTGCGACGTCAGGATCCCGATCGACATTTGTAGGCGTCGTACCCTTTGAACCGTGGCACATAGGTGCGGCTTCCACTGGCGAACCCAAAAATGAACTCAGAATTACTCATAAATGCATAAATCGATTGAAGTGGTCAACCCTAGCTCAAGTGACCTACTGTTCTCATTTTACAGCGAGCCTAAAATGGATCCGAGCCCTTTAAGTCTCACATAGGGTTGAAGAGCTTCACCTCTTGAGTTCAAGGATACTTGCTTTGGAATTTTACCATTTTTCTTTGATTTTTGAGGCCATATAAAACAGTCGACTTCCAACTTGTTTTCGCTTGGACAAAAAAATGTGGAGTAATCTCGGCGTTGTGTATATATATAATTTCAGAGCCTTTGCCATGAAGTTATTTGGTAAATAAGGTAGCTACTATTTGCGGTTGTAGCTCTGCCACGAGTTGTCTACATCGTTGGAAGTAAGTATGATGTATGTTGTAGGTTATTCCACATTTACAGCTATGGTAGACAAGGACAGTAAGTATGCTCAACGGAGAAGGAACCATTTATATAATATTTTAAGTAACTTGGTGATGGTGATGAAGGAATACCATACATATATTATATTATTTTCTTTCAAGAACTTATATGCGAAAAGTATGTCCAGAGACTTGTATGCATAGTGATGTATAGGATCTCAGACTTGCATACGGTTTCACTTGTTAGTCTTGTGCGATTTAGTCATGTTTGTCTAACTTATTTCGTTACATGAGATCGTCATTTTTACTCAACTCATATTGGGTTATGTCGGTTTTCTAGTTCTAGCCTTCCACTGAGATACTGGTTTATTTATATTAATACCCTGTTCTATCAGACAATGTCTGGACGTTTTTCTGTGATAATGGTGTCATCTTTGTATTTCTAGCTAATCAAGTTCTAAAAATATATATGCATACTCTACACAAAAATGTGGATTTTCTTGGCTGAAGGTATGGTGCATTTTAACTATTTCCTTTTTAGTAGCTAATAGCGGATCCAATAAGTTTAAATTTTACATTTTACCGACCCCTATATACAGAAATAAAATTAGCGTTGTGTTACCCAATGTGCCACGAACCCAAAAACATAATAATACCGGTAGGTGGACTCATATTTTGAAACTTCAAAATGTTGATTTCAGGGTGCGAAATACTCCAAATGAAAAGTTGTTTATTTAATTAATTAAAAATTACAGTAAAATTCTAAAAATTAAATTATCGTTATTTCCCAAAAGAACCTTGTCTGAATTCACACTCGATATCTGGTTATTTTGAAATAACCGTTATGGCCGATAAACGATTCTATAGCGACTATTCTGAAATTTGATTTGGACATATCTCAAAATCTATACGACGAAATCCTGATTTTTCTCTTCCACTATAAAGATATACTCCACCAGCTCCATACGTTTCTTGTTTCACAGAAATCCGGTTTAAAACGAATCCTGTACATTCAGTTGAAGTTCAAATCGCCAATTTACGAACTGCAGCGACGTTTCAGGTTCGTTTTAATTATAATTATAAATTATAAGTTCGAACATTGTACTTTAAGTTATCGATATCGCCAAATCGATGTATAAATCATTAAATAAATTAATTATTCGACAGCTAACAAAACGCGCCATTACAGACTTCCCCCCTTAAAATAATTTCGTCCTCGAAATTGCTAAGCTAGGAAAATGCTACCAACTTTATTAACTAGATTCAAATATCTTTTAGTTTACTTCTCAACTCCAGTTTCAACTGAACCATTTAATTTTCAATTAAATTATTAATTCATTCTGGCTAACTGAATTTCCATAAATCATGAGAATGTTCTAACACCTGGAATTTTCGAAAAATTTCGCCGTAACCTCCTTTGTATTGGTCAATATGACAAACCACCTCTCGCCTCTCTAGGCCTTCTCCAACCCAAAAGAAAATCAAAATAGCCAAGCGGCTTGCCAATTCGGCTCATAAAATCCAAACTCATATATGATATAAACTTGTACCTTTTTGTCGGGAATTTAACTCTATCCCTTTCATCTGCTACCACTTCAACATATACCAATGTTATCCATTCTAATTGATCTCCAATCAGTTCATATCCTCAAATCCAAATCGAATTTCATTCGAACTCTAATATCAAATTCCAAATTATTGACTTATCACTTTGGTTCCATTCTAGATTATCTTTAATCCAATTCAATTTTATTTAACTCGGTTCAAGTTAAATTTCAATTTATTTTTACCATCTCATTTTATTTAACTTCATTAGTTAAATTTTGATTCCAGAACTTAAGTTCCAGGGTTTCTTTCAAATCAATTTGAACTCATAATGCTAATTCAAAACCTTTGAATTTCTAAACAACTTGTTTTCTCAAAACAATTCAAAAACAAAACCTTTGGTAGTAATCCGTCACTTAGAACTCGAAAATGAACACTGATGATGTCTAGATTCATCATCAGGATCTATTTTCCAGCTATCGAAGTGAGTTCAATACTATATCATTTTCAATTTGAAAAACATTTTCAAAATCTCCCAGGAACTTAAAATTTCCTTATTTTAAATTCCAAATTCTGATTTAAATTCATATTTAATTCAAACTATTTCATATATTACATTCATATGAATTCTGATTGGTCATTTATAACCATTTTACCCTTTTATAATCTTATTCGATTATATTAACAACCAACACAATCAATATACTATAATAATTTCAAGATATATATTTCTTCTATAAACAAATATATTTTGGGAAAAATTATTTCATTTACCCTCTTTCAAAACATACCATGTCGGTTCATCGTATTCAAGTGTTTAGTAACCCTTATCGATACAGTGGATCAAACTGATCGACCAGAATTCATAAGCCACTCAACCAATGAGGCTCCACAATATAAAACTATTTTATATTGAATAACAATTACGCGCTCATATATATACACTAAAACTCAATCTAGGATATGACTAATCCTATCTCTACCGAGTTATGCCACAGAGCCAAGGTAATCACTTAACTTAAGCTCTGATACCAACTGTAACGGCTGGAAATTTCCGACTCCTCGAGAGTCGGAAATTCCGAGACGTTAGTGAAAGAATTTAGAAGGTGAGAAAGAAAAGATAGAACTAATAGAATAGAAGAAGAAGAAGAACATCAGAATCATCAGAGTAACACGAATCTCACAGCGGAACGAATAACATATAATATATAACAAAACTTTGAAGTAAACAGTTATATATATACAATAGCACTTATCAGAGTACAACACTTACAACACAGCGGAAATAACTATAGCTATAGAATCTTGCAGCCTCCTGCTCCAAGCTCTCCAAGCATATCTGTAAATCCCGACTACTTGACTGCCCGTACAAATTTAGGCACCCAAGAGTTTAGGGAAAACAACAAAGTAAACTCCGGGTCAGTCATGGGACTGGTATGAGTAAAATAGTTTAAAACAGGTATAGGATATCTCATAAGACCACGCCGTGAATACGGAACGGGTTTTTCCCTTATGAGTATCTGAACAACTTTGACAAGCAATATCATTGTGATATTATAATAATGTCTAAGTACAAATAGGTATCAATCTAGCAGAAACGCTTGCATCTCACGTTCTACATACATAGTATAAAATCATAAACCGCAGGGCTCTTATCGGAGAATGGATTCCAACAGACAAGGTATGGGAGCACCTTCTGAATAGTGTACTCTAGAGGTGATACACTCAGGGTTCAACAAGAACGTCTTGCAACCCGGCCACACATGACCGCTCACTCATTTAGCTTGAGTGTCGCGAATATATTGCCACCACGGTTGTAGGCCATCAAACCGTCATCCGAAGATACAGAATCAAAAAGAAGTATAAATATGAATATTCTCTAGATCGGTGACAATACACCCTGCTTGGTGATGACCCAACTAGCCATGCTGCCTAGCCCAACTTTTGTTACTTCCCGGTGTGAGGCTAGAAGCTACGTCTATCTTCAGAACATCTGATCACCATTCACTTTGAATGCCATATCGTCATACCCGCCAAATCACAAATTGACTTATCCAAAAATAACACGGGTATATAGCTAAGAGAAACGAATTCCTCCGCCACCAAACGTGAATACGTTTGAACAGATCAACTTATGCTATCCATTGGATATACTCTGTCAGACCTTCTTCCATGTACGTTGTCCTGGGACTGGACAAACCGAAGGCACTATTCAGTATATCCATCTTAGTCACTGTTATCTAAGACTTATACAACAGCCCTTGCACTTTACTCCGTCTTCAATTTATCTTTGGCAGATATTGCTCGCAACGCTTATGCCAATACAGAGTGGTTCTTTGGATAATAATTCAACCGGTCTCTCCATATTAACAACGTTAAAATGGTAAAAACTTTGATAGTCTGTGATTCAACTATCAAATGAAAACATGTCGGTGTACAAACAACGATCTTATTTCCAAATGGAAATTCGATCGATCAATCATCATATGTTCATATTTCCTTATTTCATATATTTAGAAAATATATGTTATTAATCATTGGAAAACATTTCCATAGCTTATTTTCACATCACTATTATTTCGCAACTATCAGTCCCTAACTATAACTAGTATGAGAACAATTCTCTAAGTATCAATCCGCAAGGTCGAAACCAATATCAGATCGTCACTTAGAAAACCGTTCAACTTACCCTCTCCAGTCAGTTTCTGAATTTTCTTAACTCTATTTCTTAAATTCTTATCATGAAAACATTTCATTTTCTATGTTTAGAAAACATATCTGACTATATTTGGAAAACGTTTCCAAAACTCATTTACGGATTTCCAATGAACGTTGTATAAAACATCGTTACGCTTAATCCATTAATCGCTTATTACTTAACTATATTTCAAATCAACCTTTTCTATCGAACCACAACTATTCCTTTGTCAATTCTGAAGTCAATCAAGTTGGGGTATAATTACCTCTCAAACCTTAATTGAACAACATCCTTTACAGTGAAATAGATGAAGCTCGTCACTCACTTTTTCCAATCATCTGTTTACGCAAATTCTCGGATTTAGGTTACGAATCCACTTCTCATATGACAGTGTTTGATTATAACTATAACGTTATAATTCCTACCCCTATATAATTTATTTCCTAACTCGAATAATTTAACAGACACCTAATTTCTAAATCAATAACTAAATCTTGATTTAAATCCTGGAAAGTAAATAGTACTTTCCCGAATTCGCTACAATCGAATTCGACGTATAACTCTCTTTCGAGTAATCTCTTTTTGATTAACTCTTCTTCGAATAACCTATATTCGATTATCTCTCTTCGAATAACTCATATTCGAAATCTCTCTCTTTTGAATAAACAATATTCGATCTCTTTCTTTCAAATATGCTATATTCGAAAATCTCCTTTCGATTTACTAATCGATAACTCCTTTCGATCAAACTAAAATCGATAACTCCTTTAACTCTATTCGAATAACTAATATTCGACTAACTCCTTTGGATCAACTCATTTGATTAACTCCTTCGAATAACTAATTCGAATAACTTACCTTCGAATAACCCATATTCGATTTACTCTAACTCGATTAACTTAATTCTAATCGATTTACTCCATTTCGATTCAACTTAATTCAAATCGATTAACTTAACTCAAATTGATTAACTCCTTTCGAATAACTAAATTCGATTTAACTCTAATTGAATAACTAATATTCAATTAACTCTTACGTGTTTAACTCTATTTGAATAAGTAATTCGAATCACTCTAATGTGTTTAACTCTATTCAAATATGAAATTCGAATAACTCATTTCGAATAACTAAATTCGATTAACTCTTTTAACTTTACTCGAATAACTATATTCGATTAACACCTTCTTTCGAATAACTATATTCGATTAACTCTTCGACTAACTCCTTTGGATTAACTAACTTCGAATAACTCCTTTGGATAACTAACTTCGAATAACTCCTTTGGATTAACTAACTTCGAATAACTCCTTTGGATTACTAACTTCGAATAACTCCTTTGGATTACTAACTTCGAATAACTCCTTTGGATTAACTAACTTCGATAACCAATATTCGATAACTACTCTTCGAATAAATAATATTCGGTAACTCTTCTCTAATGAATAACATTTGATTTCCCCACTTGAATAAACTATATTCGATTAACTCTTTTAACTTTACTCGAATAACTATATTCGATTAACACTTTCTTTCGAATAACTATATTCGATTAACTGAACTAATCCACTTAGTTTAACTTAGTTAATTCACTTTGGTTAACTCTAACCGATTTACTTAGTTTAACTCAGCTAATTCACTTTGATTAACCCAACTAATTTACTTCGATTAACCAATTAGTTTAACTTGACTAATTCACTTAGTTTGACGCAACTAATTCACTTTGATTTACAAATTAGTTTAACTTAGCTAAGTCACTTAGTTTGACGCAACTAATTCACTTTGATTTACCAATTAGTTTAACTATACTAATTCACTTCGATTAACCGCTTAGTTTATCTTAACTAAGTTACTTTGGTTAACTTAACCAATTACTTTGATTAACTCGACTAACTTGCTTTGGTTAACCTAACAAATTTCTTTGTTTAACTCTATTCGAATAACTAATTCGAATCACTCTAATGTGTTTAACTCTATTCACATATCTAATTCGAATAACTCATTTCGAATAACTAAACTCGATTAACTCCTTTTTATTAACGTTTATTCATTTCAAAAGATTTCCTTTTTACAACGTTTATCCATTGATAAAGATTTACTTTTTACAACGTTTATCCATTTATAAAGATTTACTTTTAGTAACGGTTCTTCACTTTATAAATGTCCTTTTAATAACGTTTCTACTTCTCTATATAAGTCCAGACTTATATATATTCCATTTATCAACGATAAATAATTTATTTAATTTATAAAACATTATTTATAAATTAATCTACTTCAATTTATCTGTTTAAAACAGATTTCCTATTTAATATCTCATTTAAATCTATATCGTGTTATACCGTGTGCGAAGCACGTGTTTAAATCTATCCTTGTATAATTCTATTTATTTTCCGAACAAGCGTTCCTTTATTTATTCCCTAAATAAATATTCCTTTATTCCATTTATTTATAATATAAATAAATGTTCCTTTATTTATTTCCTAAATGAATAAATGTTTTCATTTTATAAAATCCTATCGATTTTATAAATAAGATTTATTTTCAATATAAACATTGAAAATTCCCTTTTTACATTCTAGTATCACCTACGGTGTTTAACGTGTCGTATAACGATGATCGGTATCATTCAAACATATGAAATCAATAACAGATTTCATAACACATCATATATCACAATATATGAAAAACAATAAAATAACTGTTGAGGAATCCAGTCGGATTCCTCCAACCTGTTTCCCTGCACCACAGATGTTAGACAACAACAGTATAATATTCTGATAAACAGAATCAACATATAACTATTTGACGGTTTATATATATATACGTATATATATATATAATCTCTACTAACTGACTAGCAGTTCAATCAAACAGTCAACATACAGTCAAACAGACAATAATTAACAGTCCTAAGAATACACTGTAAAAATAGAACTATTTAGAGTTGGTGAGTTTTACTCACATTGGCAGTTCATCGTTAAAGAACGATAAACTGTTGTTTGATTTGAATCAAACAATTTATTTCGCCATAAATTCATACGAGATCGAATCCACTCCCAGTCAGCTTCATTGTGAAGCTCTCGTCCATACGGTCCCAACGCAACTTACGGTTAGTAAAACTGATCACATATGAGTAAGATATACGTTATAAAAGTGCATATACTTTTTAAATTGAAATAAAAACTTGGATTATACTCAAATGGGCCTTAACCTTTTCTAGAGCCCAACACTCCTTTTGTAAATAACCAGACCCGTTTAAATCATCTCCCCCAAACACAAATCTCACGGCAGCTTCCTCCTGTACATCACCATGGTCGTTCCTTTCAAGCCACATTCCTCCTTCAGTCCTTCGCAAAACCGTACGAGACCAACACCATTCTTCTCCTTGCTTCGCCCTCATCAAACCCAGCCCAATCAATTCGAGCTCGACCCCCCACCTCGCCTTGCGACGTCAGGATCCCGATCGACATTTGTAGGCGTCGTACCCTTTGAACCGTGGCACATAGGTGCGGCTTCCACTGGCGAACCCAAAAATGAACTCAGAATTACTCATAAATGCATAAATCGATTGAAGTGGTCAACCCTAGCTCAAGTGACCTATTGTTCTCATTTTACAGCGAGCCTAAAATGGATCCGAGCCCTTTAAGTCTCACATAGGGTTGAAGAGCTTCACCTCCTGAGTTCAAGGATACTTGCTTTGGAATTTTACCATTTTTCTTTGATTTTTGAGGCCATATAAAACAGTCGACTTCCAACTTGTTTTCGCTTGGAAAAAAAATGTGGAGTAATCTCTGCGTTGTGTATATATATAATTTCAGAGCCTTTGCCATGAAGTTATTTGGTAAATAAGGTAGCTACTATTTGCGGTTGTAGCTCTGCCACGAGTTGTCTACATCGTTGGAAGTAAGTATGATGTATGTTGTAGGTTATTCCACATTTACAGCTATGGTAGACAAGGACAGTAAGTATGCTCAACGGAGAAGGAACCATTTATATAATATTTTAAGTAGCTTGGTGATGGTGATGAAGGAATACCATACATATATTATATTATTTTCTTTCAAGAACTTATATGCGAAAAGTATGTCCAGAGACTTGTATGCATAGTGATGTATAGGATCTCAGACTTGCATACGGTTTCACTTGTTAGTCTTGTGCGATTTAGTCATGTTTGTCTAACTTATTTCGTTACATGAGATCGTCATTTTTACTCAACTCATATTGGGTTATGTCGGTTTTCTAGTTCTAGCCTTCCACTGAGATACTGGTTTATTTATATTAATACCCTGTTCTATCAGACAATGTCTGGACGTTTTTCTGTGATAATGGTGTCATCTTTGTATTTCTAGCTAATCAAGTTCTAAAAATATATATGCATACTCTACACAAAAATGTGGATTTTCTTGGCTGAAGGTATGGTGCATTTTAACTATTTCCTTTTTAGTAGCTAATAGCGGATCCAATAAGTTTAAATTTTACGTTTTACCGACCCCTATATACAGAAATAAAATTAGCGTTGTGTTACCCAATGTGCCACGAACCCAAAAACATAATAATACCGGTAGGTGGACTCATATTTTGAAACTTCAAAATGTTGATTTCAGGGTGCGAAATACTCCAAATGAAAAGTTGTTTATTTAATTAATTAAAAATTACAGTAAAATTCTAAAAATTAAATTATCGTTATTTCCCAAAAGAACCTTGTCTGAATTCACACCCGATATCTAGTTATTTTGAAATAACCGTTATGGCCGATAAACGATTCTATAGCGACTATTTTGAAATTTGATTTGGACATATCTCAAAATCTATACGACGAAATCCTGATTTTTCTCTTCCACTAGAAAGATATACTCCACCAGCTCCATACGTTTCTTGTCTCACAGAAATCCGGTTTAAAACGAATCCTGTACATTCAGTTGAAGTTCAAATCGCCAATTTACAAACTGCAGCGACGTTTCAGGTTCGTTTTAATTATAATTATAAATTATAAGTTCGAACGTTGTACTTTAAGTTATCGATATCGCCAAATCGATGTATAAATCATTAAATAAATTAATTATTCGACAGCTAACAAAACGCGCCATTACAGAAATGGAGCAATTTCATGGAAATCATCCAAACAGACTTGTATCGCTAGATCTATGATGGAATCAGAGTTTATTGCACTAGATAAGACTGCAGAAGAAGCAGAATGGATTCGAAGCTTCTTGGAAGACATTCCTAATTGGAGCAAACCTATGCCTCCAATATGTATACATTGTGACAGTCAATCAGCTATTGGAAGAGCTAATAGTACACTATACAATGGTAAATCTAGGCATATTCGTCGTAGACATAAAACGATAAGACAACTTCTCTCTAATGGGGTTATCACAATAGATTACATTCGATCTAAAGATAACTTAGCGGATCCACTTACAAAAGGCTTGCCAAGAGAGAAAGTTCAAACCTTATCGAAGGGAATGGGGCTAAGGCCTATAGACTAAAGGTTTTTCTGAAATGGAAACCCCACCTAGTTGACTGGAGATCCCAAGATCTAGGTTCAAAGGGACAACGAAGTTTTAGAGAAACTTGATGGCACTGTTATACACAAACCATTCCTATGATAAGTCAGTGCATTATATGTTGAATAAGGATAAGTATTAGTACTTTTAATGATGTCTGTATTTGAGGAATTAAAGAATACCCTTTACAGAATCACCTACGTAAGTGCGAAGGCGCCGCTTCAAAGAGAATTATGAGGCCAAATTCTCTAAGCACTTATGAGACCAGGCAGGAGTTCAAGGCAAAAACGAACACATACAGAGAACGAAGGGTTATAAGAAACATTTATCGTGTGTTATCTACTTTGGAATTACACAAAAGGCTTACAGTTCAAGGACAGTCTATGTCTACTGATTCGCCGGTGATTCAAATAGGTAATCACTAGGAAAGTTCAAAGCCCTTGTGCTACTTTAACCGATGCGATAAATGGTTCGTGAAACTAAGATCGATTGCTCATTGATGTGGAGGATTGTTGGAAAATGAATGAGCAAAGAAAGAGAAAAATGGGAAGAAGAAGAGATAGGGGTAGCAACATTTAAAGTCCCACATCATAGAAATATTAGCACAATCTCTCCTTATATATTAGAAGCCAAATAGGCTTATGTAAAATAAAAAAGAGAGGGATGATAAAAGGATGTGGACTTGGTCATATTAAATACATTAAAAAGTCAAAGATAAGGGCCTTGGGCCTTGGGGCTCTTGGGGTCTCCTGATTGGATATGGCCGACGTTGCTGATTGGGCTAGTGCACTGACATGAGAATATTTTTTCTCAGAATTTTAAAAGGTGTGTCTGTTCAGTCCAGAATTCGAAAGGAATGTCTGTTAACTGAACGAGTACAACCATTTGAATTCTCAGCATATGCATATTAATAACAGAGCGGTTAAAGGGTCGCAACCTTTCCTGTTCTGACGGTTACTGATGCATGCGAACAGGCACTCCTCCTTGCCTATATATACACTGCCCAAAACAAAGACATAATTGACTTTTTCTTCTGCGTTATTCCTTCTTCTTCAACGTAATTCTCTGATCTAGTTTCTATAACCAACTTCAGTTCGTCGGAGCTCCGTTTGCTGGCACTAAGCTACGGAGTTGGTCCGTTTTATCCTGGGAAACAAATTGCAACTACGTCGATTGGTGTATACGACGGCAATATTGTTTCAAGGAAACAGAAAAGTTCTGGACTCGAACATTATTTAAACAGAATACTTTCTGTTTATCTTTGATTTTATGCACAAATTGGTTACGCTTTCTATGATTATTGTAAACATAGTTTGACGTGACAATTGTGACATAATTGATTAACAGTGATTGTTGTTGCTGTCTGTTTGTAATACAATTGTGTAATTACAAAAGCTCTAACAATCTTGAAACAATATTTTGTTGCAGATGACGAAAAACAGCAGCACTGATTCTGCACCGATTCAGACGGTGAAAACTGCTCAGCCAGCGCCTGTGCTTCCGACAATGGCTCTGTCTCATGGAGAAAGGCCAGAGAAGTTCAATGGAATCAATTTCAAGCGCTGACAACAGAAAATGTTGTTTTATTTAACAACACTAAGCCTTGCAAAGTTTCTGACTGAAGAGGCTCCTGTGGTAGACGAACTCGAACCTGACGCTACTAAAGTAGAGGCACTTAATATCTGGACAAATTCAGATTTCATGTGCAAAAACTATATTCTGAATGGTCTGGATGATAGCCTCTACAATGTCTATTGTACTTTTGCAACGTCCAAACAACTCTGGTTGGCTCTGGAAAAGAAGTACAAAACTGAAGATGCAGGCATGAAGAAATTCATTGCTGGAAAATTTCTAGACTTCAAAATGGTTGACTCAAAGACGGTGATAAAGTCAAGCTCAAGAACTGCAACTTATCATCCGTCAATTAGAAGATGAAAAGATGACTCTTAGCGAGACTTTTCAAGTTGCTGCAACTATTGAGAAATTGCCTCCTTCTTGGAAGGACTTTAAAAATTACCTTAAGCACAAGCGTAAGGAAATGACAATGGAAGATCTCATAGTTCGGCTTCGCATTGAGGAAGATAACAGAAATTCTGAGAAAAAGATTTCTCAGAATATTGCTGCCAAAGCAAATGTTGTTGAGTCAGACAAAACTAACAAAAGAAAAAGGGAGAATGCTCCTAAGAAGTCAAAGAAATTTCTGGGTTCTTGCCACAACTGTGGAAAGAAGGGGCACAAAGCAGCCGAATGTCGTGCGCCTAAAAAGAATTTGGAAGCAAATACGGCTGATGTTTCGAAAGGCATTTCTGATCTTGATTTATGTGTAGTAATATCAGAATGCAACCTTATTGGCAACTCAAAGGAATGGTTTGTAGACACTGGAGCCACTCGACACATATGTGCTAACAAGTGGATGTTTACAACCTATAAAACTACAACTGATGCTGAACAACTTTTTATGGGCAATTCTTCCACTTCCAAGGTCGAAGGCAAAGGAAAAGTTGTGCTGAAACTGACTTCTGGAAAGGAACTGACTTTAAATGATGTTCTCCATGTTCCAGAAATTCGCAAGAACCTGATTTCAGGATCGTTGCTGAGCAAGCATGGCTTCAAATTGATCTTTGAAGCTGACAAATTTGTTCTTTCCAAGAATGGGGTGTATGTTGGAAGAGGTTATGTGTGTGATGGTTTATTTAAAGCAAATGTAACCACTATTGTACCACCCACTGAAATGAATGAAAGTGAATCTTCTGCTTATATTGTTGAATCTTCTAACATATGGAATTCTAGATTAGGGCATGTAAACTTTGATACATTGCGAAAATTGATTAATCTAGAATTTATACCAAAATGCAATATAGATTCCAACTATAAATGTCAAGTTTGTGCAGAAGCAAAATTGACAATAACCTCGTTTCATCATGTTGAACGAGTGACAGAACCTCTAGACTTAATACATACTGATGTATGCGATTTGAAAATGTGTCAAACTAGAGGTAGAAAAAGGTACTTTATTACATTCATTGATGATTGTAACTGATACTGTCATGTGTATCTCCTTAGAAGTAAGGACGAAGCATTCGAAATGTTTAAACAGTATAAGGCAGAAGTTGAGAATCAACTCAACAAGAAAATAAAATCTTTAAGAAGTGATAGAGGAGGAGAATACGAGTCTCCATTTGAGGAATTCTGTGCTGAACATGGAATTATACATCAAACTACAGCCCCGTATTCACCTCAATCCAACGGTATAGCCGAACGGAAAAATAGAACTCTTAAAGAAATGATGAATGCCTTACTAATTAGCTCTGGCTTGCCAGATAACTATTGGGGAGAAGCTATTCTTTCGGCAAATCATATTTTAAATAAAATACCCCGAAAGAAAATATCTAAATCTCCTCATGAACTTTGGAAAAACAGACCACCATCCTACGAATACCTAAAAGTGTGGGGGTGTCTTGCCAAAGTAGAGGTACCAAAACCAAAGAAGGTCAAAATTGGACCAAAAACAATTGATTGTGTATTCATTGGATATGCACAAAACAGTGCTGCATATCGATTTTTGGTACACAAATCTGAAATTGATGATATTCATGAAAATACCATCATTGAGTCGAGAAATACTAGATTTTTCGAACATGTATTTCCCTTGAAACATGGTACTGAAAATCATGCACCTAAGAGACCAAGGGAAATTGAAGTTCCTTACTCTATTGAGGACGCTGAACAAAATAACACTCAGCAAAGTAGTGTTGAGCAGGAAGTGGAGGAACCAAGAAAAAGTAAAAGGTCAAGGACTTTAAAAATCTTTGGACCGGACTTCTATACATTTATGTTAGAAGATGATCCATTGACATACAAACAAGCTATGTCTTCCAACGATGCCCCTTATTGGAAGGAGGCAATTAACAATGAAATTGAATCCATTATGTCAAATCATACATGGGAATTGGTTGATTTACCTCAAGGATGTAAGGCCTTAGGTAATAAATGGATATTTAAAAAGAAATTGAAACCTGATGGTTCAATAGACAAGTACAAAGCTCGTCTGGTAGTTCAAGGATTTAGACAAAAGGAAGACCTGGACTATTTCGATACATATTCACCTGTAACGAGGATAACGTCAATTAGAATGCTCATTGCAATTGCATCCATACATGACTTGGAAATACATGAAATGGATGTTAAAACTACATTCTTGAATGGTGAACTAGAGGAGGAAATCTATATGAAACAACCTGAAGGATTTCTAAGCTCAGAAAATGAGCATAAAGTTTGCAAACTGGTAAAATCACTTTATGGCCTTAAGCAAGCTCCAAAACAATGGCATGAGAAGTTTGACAATACTATGTTATCAAATGGATTCACGATAAATGAATCAGATAAATGTGTGTACATAAAACATACACACATTGGATATGTCATTGTTTGTCTTTATGTTGATGACCTATTGATCCTAGGCAACAACAAGGCCATAATAACATCTACAAAGGATATGTTATCCTGTAGATTCGATATGAAAGACCTAGGACTGGCTGATGTAATATTGGGTGTAAAAATTCGAGCAATATAATGTAACTATTGCAAAATCACCAGTAGATATGAACCAAAATTGGGTAAAGAACACTGGTGACGGTATTTACCAATTGGAATACTCTGGTATACTAGGAAGTATCATGTATGTTATGAACTACACTAGGCCTGATATCGCATATGCTGTAAGCAAACTAAGTAGATTTACCAGCAATCCCGGTAAACATCATTGGAAAGCGATAATCAGAGTTCTAGGATATCTAAAGTATACACAGAGTTATGGTCTATACTATACAAACTATCCTTCAATAGTGGAAGGATACAGTGATGCAAATTGGATCACTGGATCAAATGATACAAAGTCTACAAGTGGATACGTGTTCACATTAGGAAATGGAGCAATTTCATGGAAATCATCCAAACAGACTTGTATCGCTAGATCTACGATGGAATCATAGTTTATTGCACTAGATAAGACTGCAAAAGAAGCAGAATGGATTCGAAGCTTCTTGGAAGACATTCCTAATTGGAGCAAACCTATGCCTCCAATATGTATACATTATGATAGTCAATCAGCTATTGGAAGAGCTAATAGTACACTATACAATGGTAAATCTAGGCATATTCGACGTAGACATAAAACGATAAGACAACTTCTCTCTAATGGGGTTATCACAATAGATTACATTCGATCTAAAGATAACTTAGCGGATCCACTTACAAAAGGCTTGCCAAGAGAGAAAGTTCAAACCTTATCGAAGGGAATGGGGCTAAGGCCTATACACTAAAGGTTTTTCTGAAATGGAAACCCCACCTAGTTGACTGGAGATCCCAAGATCTAGGTTCAAAGGGACAACGAAGTTTTAGAGAAACTTGATGGCACTGTTATACACAAACCATTCCTATGATAAGTCAGTGCATTATATGTTGAATAAGGATAAGTATTAGTACTTTTAATGTTGTCTGTATTTGAGGAATTAAAGAATACCCTTTACAGAATCACCTACGTAAGTGCGAAGGCGCCGCTTCAAAGAGAATTATGAGGCCAAATTCTCTAAGCACTTATGAGACCAGGCAGGTGTTCAAGGAAAAAACGAACACATACAGAGAACGAAGGGTTATAAGAAACATTTATCGTGTGTTATCTATTTTGGAATTACACAAAAGGCTTACAGTTCAAGGACAGTCTATGTCTACTGATTCGCCGGTGATTCAAATAGGTAATCACTAGGAAAGTTCAAAGCCCTTGTGCTACTTTAACCGATGCGATAAATGGTTCGTGAAACTAAGATTGATTGCTCATTCATGTGGAGGATTGTTGGAAAATGAATGAGCAAAGAAAGAGAAAAATTGGAAGAAGAAGAGATAGGGGTAGCAACATTTAAAGTCCCACTTCATAGAAATATTAGCACAATCTCTCCTAATATATTAGAAGCCGAATAGGCTTATGCAAAATAAAAAAGAGAGGGATGATAAAAGGATGTGGACTTGGCCATATTAAATACATTAAAAAGTCAAAGATAAGGGCCTTGGGCCTTGGGGCTCTTGGGGTCTCCTGATTGGATATGGCCGACGTTGCTGATTGGGCTAGTGCACTGACATGAGAATATTTTTTCTCAGAATTTTAAAAGGTGTGTCTGTTCAGTCCAGAATTCGAAAGGAATGTCTGTTAACTGAACGAGTACAACCATTTGAATTCTCAGCATATGCATATTAATAACAGAGCGGTTAAAGGGTCGCAACCTTTCCTGTTCTGACGGTTACTGATGCATGCGAACAGGCACTCCTCCTTGCCTATATATACACTGCCCAAAACAAAGACATAATTGACTTTTTCTTCTGCGTTATTCCTTCTTCTTCAACGTAATTCTCTGATCTAGTTTCTATAACCAACTTCAGTTCGTCGGAGCTCCGTTTGCTGGCACTAAGCTACGGAGTTGGTCCGTTTTATCCTGGGAAACAAATTGCAACTACGTCGATTGGTGTATACGACGGCAATATTGTTTCAAGGAAACACAAAAGTTCTGGACTCGGACATTATTTAAACAGAATACTTTCTGTTTATCTTTGATTTTATGCACAAATTGGTTACGCTTTCTATGATTATTGTAAACATAGTTTGACATGACAATTGTGACATAATTGATTAACAGTGATTGTTGTTGCTGTCTGTTTGTAATACAATTGTGTAATTACAAAAGCTCTAACAATCTTGAAACAATATTTTGTTGCAGATGACGAAAAACAGCAGCACTGATTCTGCACCGATTCAGACGGTGAAAACTGCTCAGCCAGCGCCTGTGCTTCCGACAATGGCTCTGTCTCATGGAGAAAGGCCAGAGAAGTTCAATGGAATCAATTTCAAGCGCTGGCAATAGAAAATGTTGTTTTATTTAACAACACTAAGCCTTGCAAAGTTTCTGACTGAAGAGGCTCCTGTGGTAGACGAACTCGAACCTGACGCTACTAAAGTAGAGGCACTTAATATCTGGACACATTCAGATTTCATGTGCAAAAACTATATTCTGAATGGTCTGGATGATAGCCTCTACAATGTCTATTGTACTTTTGCAACGTCCAAACAACTCTGGTTGGCTCTGGAAAAGAAGTACAAAACTGAAGATGCAGGCATGAAGAAATTCATTGCTGGAAAATTTCTAGACTTCAAAATGGTTGACTCAAAGACGGTGATAAAGTCAAGCTCAAGAACTGCAACTTATCATCCGTCAATTAGAAGATGAAAAGATGACTCTTAGCGAGACTTTTCAAGTTGCTGCAACTATTGAGAAATTGCCTCCTTCTTGGAAGGACTTTAAAAATTACCTTAAGCACAAGCATAAGGAAATGACAATGGAAGATCTCATAGTTCGGCTTCGCATTGAGGAAGTTAACAGAAATTCTGAGAAAAAGATTTCTCAGAATATTGCTGCCAAAGCAAATGTTGTTGAGTCAGACAAAACTAACAAAAGAAAAAGGGAGAATGCTCCTAAGAAGTCAAAGAAATTTCTGGGTTCTTGCCACAACTGTGGAAAGAAGGGGCACAAAGCAGCCGAATGTCGTGCACCTAAAAAGAAGAAGTTGGAAGCAAATACGGCTGATATTTCGAAAGGCATTTCTGATCTTGATTTGTGTGTAGTAATATCAGAATGCAACCTTATTGGCAACTCAAAAGAATGGTTTGTAGACACTGGAGCCACTCGACACATATGTGCTAACAAGTGGATGTTTACAACCTATAAAACTGCAACTGATGCTGAACAACTTTTTATGGGCAATTCTTCCACTTCCAAGGTCGAAGGCAAAGGAAAAGTTGTGCTGAAACTGACTTCTGGAATGGAACTGACTTTAAATGATGTTCTCCATGTTCCAAAAATTCGCAAGAACCTGATTTCAGGATCGCTGCTGAGCAAGCATGGCTTCAAATTGATCTTTGAAGCTGACAAATTTGTTCTTTCCAAGAATGGGGTGTATGTTGGAAGAGGTTATGTGTGTGATGGTTTATTTAAAGCAAATGTAACCACTATTGTACCACGCACTGAAATGAATGAAAGTGAATCTTCTGCTTTTATTGTTGAATCTTCTAACATATGGCATTCTAGATTAGGGCATGTAAACTTTGATACATTGCGAAAATTGATTAATCTAGAATTTATACCAAAATGCAATATAGATTCCAACTATAAATGTCAAGTTTGTGCAGAAGCAAAATTGACAAGAACCTCGTTTCATCATGTTGAACGAGTGACAGAACCTCTAGACTTAATACATACTGATGTATGCGATTTGAAAATGTGTCAAACTAGAGGTAGAAAAAGGTACTTTATTACATTCATTGATGATTGTACCAGATACTGTCATGTGTATCTCCTTAGAAGTAAGGACGAAGCATTCGAATGTTTAAACAGTATAAGGCAGAAGTTGAGAATCAACTCAACAAGAAAATAAAATCTTTAAGAAGTGATAGAGGAGGAGAATACGAGTCTCCATTTGAGGAATTCTGTACTGAACATGGAATTATACATCAAACTACAGCCCCGTATTCACCTCAATCCAACGGTATAGCTGAACGGAAAAATAGAACTCTTAAAGAAATGATGAATGCCTTACTAATTAGCTCTGGCTTGCCAGATAACTATTGGGGAGAAGCTATTCTTTCGGCAAATCATATTTTAAATAAAATACCCCGAAAGAAAATATCTAAATCTCCTCATGAACTTTGGAAAAACAGACCACCATCCTACAAATACCTAAAAGTGTGGGGGTGTCTTGCCCAAGTAGAGGTACCAAAACCAAAGAAGGTCAAAATTGGACAAAAAACAATTGATTGTGTATTCATTGGATATGCACAAAACAGTGCTGCATATCGATTTTTGGTACACAAATCTGAAATTGATGATATTCATGAAAATAACATCATTGAGTCGAGAAATGCTAGATTTTTCGAACATGTATTTCCCTTGAAACATGGTACTGAAAATCATGCACCTAAGAGACCAAGGGAAATTGAAGTTCCTTACTCTATTGAGGACGCTGAACAAAATAACACTCAGCAAAGTAGTGTTGAGCAGCAAGTGGAGGAACCAAGAAAAAGTAAAAGGTCAAGGACTTTAAAAACCTTTGGACCGGACTTCTATACAATTATGTTAGAAGATGATCCATTGACATACAAACAAGCTATGTCTTCCAACGATGCCCCTTATTGGGAGGAGGCAATTAACAATGAAATGGAATCCATTATGTCAAATCATACATGGGAATTGGTTGATTTACCTCAAGGATGTAAGGCCTTAGGTAATAAATGGATATTTAAAAAGAAATTGAAACCTGATGGTTCAATAGACAAGTACAAAGCTCGTCTGGTAGTCCAAGGATTTAGACAAAAGGAAGACCTGGACTATTTCGATACATATTCACCTGTAACGAGGATAACGTCAATTAGAATGCTCATTGCAATTGCATCCATACATGACTTGGAAATACATCAAATGGATGTTAAAACTGCATTCTTGAATGGTGAACTAGAGGAGTAAATCTATATGAAACAACCTGAAGGATTTCTAAGCTCAGAAAATGAGCATAAAGTTTGCAAACTGGTAAAATCACTTTATGGCCTTAAGCAAGCTTCAAAACAATGACATGAGAAGTTTGACAATACTATGTTATCAAATGGATTCACGATAAATGAATCAGATAAATGTGTGTACAAAAAACATACACACATTGGATATGTCATTGTTTGTCTTTATGTTGATGACCTATTGATCCTAGGCAACAACAAGGCCATAATAACATCTACAAAGGATATGTTATCCTCTAGATTCGATATGAAAGACCTAGGACTGGCTGATGTAATATTGGGTGTAAAAATTCTGAGAACACCACAGCGATATGCATTATCCCAATCGCATTACATCACCAAAATACTTGAGAAATTCAAGCAATATAATGTAACTATTGCAAAATCACCAGCAGATATGAACCAAAATTGGGTAAAGAACACTGGTGACGGTATTTACCAATTGGAATACTCTCGTATACTAGGAAGTATCATGTATGTTATGAACTGCACTAGGCCTGATATCGCATATGCTGTAAGCAAACTAAGTAGATTTACCAGCAATCCTGGTAAACATCATTGGAAAGCGATAATCAGAGTTCTAGGATATCTAAAGTATACACAGAGTTATGGTCTATACTATACAAACTATCCTTCAATAGTGGAAGGATACAGTGATGCAAATTGGATCACTGGATCAAATGATACAAAGTCTACAAGTGGATACGTGTTCACATTAGGAAATGGAGCAATTTCATGGAAATCATCCAAACAGACTTGTATCGCTAGATCTACGATGGAATCATAGTTTATTGCACTAGATAAGACTGCAGAAGAAGCAGAATGGATTCGAAGCTTCTTGGAAGACATTCCTAATTGGAGCAAACCTATGCCTCCAATATGTATACATTGTGATAGTCAATCATCTATTGGAAGAGCTAATAGTACACTATACAATGGTAAATCTAGGCATATTCGTCGTAGACATAAAACGATAAGACAACTTCTCTCTAATGGGATTATCACAATAGATTACATTCGATCTAAAGATAACTTAGCGGATCCACTTACAAAAGGCTTGCCAAGAGAGAAAGTTCAAACCTTATCGAAGGGAATGGGGCTAAGGCATATAGACTAAAGGTTTTTCTGAAATGGAAACCCCACCTAGTTGACTGGAGATCCCAAGATCTAGGTTCAAAGGGACAACGAAGTTTTAGAGAAACTTGATGGCACTGTTATACACAAACCATTCCTATGATAAGTCAGTGCATTATATGTTGAATAAGGATAAGTATTAGTACTTTTAATGATGTCTGTATTTGAGGAATTAAAGAATACCCTTTACAGAATCACCTACGTAAGTGTGAAGGCGCCGCTTCAAAGAGAATTATGAGGCCAAATTCTCTAAGCACTTATGAGACCAGGCAGGTGTTCAAGGCAAAAACGAACACATACAGAGAACGAAGGGTTATAAGAAACATTTATCGTGTGTTATCTACTTTGGAATTACACAAAAGGCTTACAGTTCAAGGACAGTCTATGTCTACTGATTCGCCGGTGATTCAAATAGGTAATCACTAGGAAAGTTCAAAGCCCTTGTGCTACTTTAACCGATGCGATAAATGGTTCGTGAAACTAAGATCGATTGCTCATTCATGTGGAGGATTGTTGGAAAATGAATGAGCAAAGAAAGAGAAAAATGGGAAGAAGAAGAGATTGGGGTAGCAACATTTAAAGTCCCACATCATAGAAATATTAGCACAATCTCTCCTTATATATTAGAAGCCAAATAGGCTTATGTAAAATAAAAAAGAGAGGGATGATAAAAGGATGTGGACTTAGCCATATTAAATACATTAAAAAGTCAAAGATAAGGGCCTTGGGGCTCTTGGGGTCTCCTGATTGGATATGGCCGACGTTGCTGATTGGGCTAGTGCACTGACATGAGAATATTTTTTCTCAGAATTTTAAAAGGTGTGTCTATTCAGTCCAGAATTCGAAAGGAATGTCTGTTAACTGAACGAGTACAACCATTTGAATTCTCAGCATATGCATATTAATAACAGAGCGGTTAAAGGGTCGCAACCTTTCCTGTTCTGACGGTTACTGATGCATGCGAACAGGCACTCCTCCTTGCCTATATATACACTGCCCAAAACAAAGACATAATTGACTTTTTCTTCTGCGTTATTCCTTCTTCTTCAACGTAATTCTCTGATCTAGTTTCTATAACCAACTTCAGTTCGTCGGAGCTCCGTTTGCTGGCACTAAGCTACGGAGTTGGTCCGTTTTATCCTGGGAAACAAATTGCAACTACGTCGATTGGTGTATACGACGGCAATATTGTTTCAAGGAAACAGAAAAGTTCTGGACTCGGACATTATTTAAACAGAATACTTTCTGTTTATCTTTGATTTTATGCACAAATTGGTTACGCTTTCTATGATTATTGTAAACATAGTTTGACGTGACAATTGTGACATAATTGATTAACAGTGATTGTTGTTGTTGTCTGTTTGTAATACAATTGTGTAATTACAAAAGCTCTAACAATCTTGAAACAATATTTTGTTGCAGATGACGAAAAACAGCAGCACTGATTCTGCACCGATTCAGACGGTGAAAACTGCTCAGCCAGCGCCTGTGCTTCCGACAATGGCTCTGTCTCATGGAGAAAGGCCAGAGAAGTTCAATGGAATCAATTTCAAGCACTGACAACAGAAAATGTTGTTTTATTTAACAACACTAAGCCTTGCAAAGTTTCTGACTGAAGAGGCTCCTGTGGTAGACGAACTCGAACCTGACGCTATTAAAGTAGAGGCACTTAATATCTGGACAAATTCAGATTTCATGTGCAAAAACTATATTCTGAATGGTCTGGATGATAGCCTCTACAATGTCTATTGTACTTTTGCAACGTCCAAACAACTCTGGTTGGCTCTGGAAAAGAAGTACAAAACTGAAGATGCAGGCATGAAGAAATTCATTGCTGGAAAATTTCTAGACTTCAAAATGGTTGACTCAAAGACGGTGATAAGTCAAGCTCAAGAACTGCAACTTATCATCCGTCAATTAGAAGATGAAAAGATGACTCTTAGCGAGACTTTTCAAGTTGCTGCAACTATTGAGAAATTGCCTCCTTCTTGGAAGGACTTTAAAAAATACCTTAAGCACAAGCGTAAGGAAATGACAATGGAAGATCTCATAGTTCGGCTTCGCATTGAGGAAGATAACAGAAATTCTGAGAAAAAAATTTCTCAGAATATTGCTGCCAAAGCAAATGTTGTTGAGTCAGATAAAACTAACAAAAGAAAAAGGGAGAATGCTCCTAAGAAGTCAAAGAAATTTCTGGGTTCTTGCCACAACTGTGGAAAGAAGGGGCACAAAGCAGCCGAATGTCATGCGCCTAAAAAGAAGAAGTTGGAAGCAAATACGGCTGACGTTTCGAAAGGCATTTCTGATCTTGATTTATGTGTAGTAATATCAGAATGCAACCTTATTGGCAACTCAAAGGAATGGTTTGTAGAAACTGGAGCCACTCGACACATATGTGCTAACAAGTGGATGTTTACAACCTATAAAACTGCAACTGGTGCTGAACAACTTTTTATGGGCAATTCTTCCACTTCCAAGGTCGAAGGCAAAGGAAAAGTTGTGCTGAAACTGACTTCTGGAAAGGAACTGACTTTAAATGATGTTCTCCATGTTTCAAAAATTCGCAAGAACCTGATTTCAGGATCGTTGCTGAGCAAGCATGGCTTCAAATTGATCTTTGAAGCTGACAAATTTGTTCTTTCCAAGAATGGGGTGTATGTTGGAAGAGGTTATGTGTGTGATGGTTTATTTAAAGCAAATGTAACCACTATTGTACCACGCACTGAAATGAATGAAAGTGAATCTTCTTCTTATATTGTTGAATCTTCTAACATATGGCATTCTAGATTAGGGCATGTAAACTTTGATACATTGCGAAAATTGATTAATCTAGAATTTATACCAAAATGCAATGTAGATTCCAACTATAAATGTCAAGTTTGTGCAGAAGCAAAATTGACAAGAACCTCGTTTCATCATGTTGAACGAGTGATAGAACCTCTAGACTTAATACATACTGATGTATGCGATTTGAAAATGTGTCAAACTAGAGGTAGAAAAAGGTACTTTATTACATTCATTGATGATTGTACCAGATACTGTCATGTGTATCTCCTTAGAAGTATGGGCGAAGCATTCGAAATGTTTAAACAGTATAAGGCAGAAGTTGAGAATCAACTCGACAAGAAAATAAAATCTTTAAGAAGTGATAGAGGAGGAGAATACGAGTCTCCATTTGAGGAATTCTGTGCTGAACATGGAATTATACATCAAACTACAGCCCCGTATTCACCTCAATCCAACGGTATAGCCGAACGAAAAAATAGAACTCTTAAAGAAATGATGAATGCCTTACTAATTAGCTCTGGCTTGCCAGATAACTATTGGGGAGAAGCTATTCTTTCGGCAAATCATATTTTAAATAAAATACCCCGAAAGAAAATATCTAAATCTCCTCATGAACTTTGGAAAAACAGACCATCATCCTACAAATACCTAAAAGTGTGGGGGTGTCTTGCCAAAGTAGAGGTACCAAAACCAAAGAAGGTCAAAATTGGACCAAAAACAATTGATTGTGTATTCATTGGATATGCACAAAACAGTGCTGCATATCGATTTTTGGTACACAAATCTGAAATTGATGATATTCATGAAAATACCATCATTGAGTCGAGAAATGCTAGATTTTTCGAAAATGTATTTCCCTTGAAACATGGTACTGAAAATCATGCACCTAAGAGACCAAGGGAAATTGAAGTTCCTTACTCTATTGAGGACGCTGAACAAAATAACACTCAGCAAAGTAGTGTTGAGCAGCAAGTGGAGGAACCAAGAAAAAGTAAAAGGTCAAGGACTTTAAAAATCTTTGGACCGGACTTCTATACATTTATGTTAGAAGATGATCCATTGACATACAAACAATCTATGTCTTCCAACGATGCCCCTTATTGGAAGGAGGCAATTAACAATGAAATTGAATCCATTATGTCAAATCATACATGGGAATTGGTTGATTTACCTCAAGGATGTAAGGCCTTAGGTAATAAATGGATATTTAAAAAGAAATTGAAACCTGATGGTTCAACAGACAAGTACAAAGCTCGTCTGGTAGTCCAAGGATTTAGACAAAAGGAAGACCTGGACTATTTCGATACATATTCACCTGTAACGAGGATAACGTCAATTAGAATGCTCATTGCAATTGCATCCGTACATGACTTGGAAATACATCAAATGGATGTTAAAACTGCATTCTTGAATGGTGAACTAGAGGAGGAAATCTATATGAAACAACCTGAAGGATTTCTAAGCTCAGAAAATGAGCATAAAGTTTGCAAACTGGTAAAATCACTTTATGGCCTTAAGCAAGCTCCAAAACAATGGCATGAGAAGTTTGACAATACTATGTTATCACATGGATTCACGATAAATGAATCAGATAAATGTGTGTACATAAAACATACACACATTGGATATGTCATTGTTTGTCTTTATGTTGATGACCTATTGATCCTAGGCAACAACAAGGCCATAATAACATCTACAAAGGATATGTTATCCTCTAGATTCGATATGAAAGACCTAGGACTGGCTGATGTAATATTGGGTGTAAAAATTCTGAGAACACCACAGCGATATGCATTATCCCAATCGCATTACATCACCAAAATACTTGAGAAATTCAAGCAATATAATGTAACTATTGCAAAATCACCAGTAGATATGAACCAAAATTGGGTAAAGAACACTGGTGACGGTATTTACCAATTGGAATACTCTCGTATACTAGGAAGTATCATGTATGTTATGAACTACACTAGGCCTGATATCGCATATGCTGTAAGCAAACTAAGTAGATTTACCAGCAATCCTGGTAAACATCATTGGAAAGCGATAATCAGAGTTCTAGGATATCTAAAGTATACACAGAGTTATGGTCTATACTATACAAACTATCCTTCAATAGTGGAAGGATACAGTGATGCAAATTGGATCACTGGATCAAATGATACAAAGTCTACAAGTGGATACGTGTTCACATTAGGAAATGGAGCAATTTCATGGAAATCATCCAAACAGACTTGTATCGCTAGATCTACGATGGAATCAGAGTTTATTGCACTAGATAAGACTGCAGAAGAAGCAAAATGGATTCGAAGCTTCTTGGAAGACATTCCTAATTAGAGCAAACCTATGCCTCCAATATGTATAAATTGTGATAGTCAATCAGCTATTGGAAGAGCTAATAGTACACTATACAATGGTAAATCTAGGCATATTCGTCGTAGACATAAAACGATAAGACAACTTCTCTCTAATGGGGTTATCACAATAGATTACATTCGATCTAAAGATAACTTAGCGGATCCACTTACAAAAGGCTTGCCAAGAGAGAAAGTTCAAACCTTATCGAAGGGAATGGGGCTAAGGCCTATTGACTAAAGGTTTTTCAGAAATGGAAACCCCACCTAGTTGACTGGAGATCCCAAGATCTAGGTTCAAAGGGACAACGAAGTTTTAGAGAAACTTGATGGCACTGTTATACACAAACCATTCCTATGATAAGTCAGTGCATTATATGTTGAGTAAGGATAAGTATTAGTACTTTTAATGATGTCTGTATTTGAGGAATTAAAGAATACCCTTTACAGAATCACCTACGTAAGTGCGAAGGCGCCGCTTCAAAGAGAATTATGAGGCCAAATTCTCTAAGCACTTATGAGACCAGGCAGGTGTTCAAGGCAAAAACGAACACATACAGAGAACGAAGGGTTATAAGAAACATTTATCGTGTGTTATCTACTTTGGAATTACACAAAAGGCTTACAGTTCAAGGACAGTCTATGTCTACTGATTCGCCGGTGATTCAAATAGGTAATCACTAGGAAAGTTCAAAGCCCTTGTGCTACTTTAACCGATGCGATAAATGGTTCTTGAAACTAAGATCGATTGCTCATTCATGTGGAGGATTGTTGGAAAATGAATGAGCAAAGAAAGAGAAAAATCGGAAGAAGAAGAGATAGGGGTAGCAACATTTAAAGTCCCACATCATAGAAATATTAGCACAATCTCTCCTTATATATTAGAAGCCAAATAGGCTTATGTAAAATAAAAAAGAGAGGGATGATAAAAGGATGTGGACTTGGCCATATTAAATACATTAAAAAGTCAAAGATAAGGGCCTTGGGCCTTGGGGCTCTTGGGGTCTCCTGATTGGATATGGCCGACGTTGCTGATTGGGCTAGTGCACTGACATGAGAATATTTTTTCTCAGAATTTTAAAAGGTGTGTCTGTTCAGTCCAAAATTCGAAAGGAATGTCTGTTAACTGAACGAGTACAACCATTTGAATTCTCAGCATATGCATATTAATAACAGAGCGGTTAAAGGGTCGCAACCTTTCCTGTTCTGACGGTTACTGATGCATGCGAACAGGCACTCCTCCTTGCCTATATATACACTGCCCAAAACAAAGACATAATTGACTTTTTCTTCTGCGTTATTCCTTCTTCTTCAACGTAATTCTCTGATCTAGTTTCTATAACCAACTTCAGTTCGTCGGAGCTCCGTTTGCTGGCACTAAGCTACGGAGTTGGTCCGTTTTATCCTGGGAAACAAATTGCAACTACGTCGATTGGTGTATACGACGGCAATATTGTTTCAAGGAAACAGAAAAGTTCTGGACTCGGACATTATTTAAACAGAATACTTTCTGTTTATCTTTGATTTTATGCACAAATTGGTTACGCTTTCTATGATTATTGTAAACATAGTTTGACATGACAATTGTGACATAATTGATTAACAGTGATTGTTGTTGCTGTCTGTTTGTAATACAATTGTGTAATTACAAAAGCTCTAACAATCTTGAAACAATATTTTGTTGCAGATGACGAAAAACAGCAGCACTGATTCTGCACCGATTCAGACGGTGAAAACTGCTCAGCCAGCGCCTGTGCTTCCGACAATGGCTCTGTCTCATGGAGAAAGGCCAGAGAAGTTCAATGGAATCAATTTCAAGCGCTGGCAACAGAAAATGTTGTTTTATTTAACAACACTAAGCCTTGCAAAGTTTCTGACTGAAGAGGCTCATGTGGTAGACGAACTCGAACCTGACGCTACTAAAGTAGAGGCACTTAATATCTAGACAAATTCAGATTTCATGTGCAAAAACTATATTCTGAATGGTCTGGATGATAGCCTCTACAATGTCTATTGTACTTTTGCAACGTCCAAACAACTCTGGTTGGCTCTGGAAAAGAAGTACAAAACTGAAGATGCAGGCATGAAGAAATTCATTGCTGGAAAATTTCTAGACTTCAAAATGGTTGACTCAAAGATGGTGATAAAGTCAAGCTCAAGAACTGCAACTTATCATCCGTCAATTAGAAGATGAAAAGATGACTCTTAGCGAGACTTTTCAAGTTGCTGCAACTATTGAGAAATTGCCTCCTTCTTGGAAGGACTTTAAAAATTACCTTAAGCACAAGCGTAAGGAAATGACAATGGAAGATCTCATAGTTCGGCTTCGCATTGAGGAAGATAACAGAAATTCTGAGAAAAAAATTTCTCAGAATATTGCTGCCAAAGAAAATGTTGTTGAGTCAGACAAAACTAACAAAAGAAAAAGGGAGAATGCTCCTAAGAAGTCAAAGAAATTTCTGGGTTCTTGCCACAACTGTGGAAAGATGGGGCACAAAGCAGCCGAATGTCGTGCACCTAAAAAGAAGAAGTTAGAAGCAAATACGGCTGATATTTCGAAAGGCATTTCTGATCTTGATTTATGTGTAGTAATATCAGAATGCAACCTTATTGGCAACTCAAAAGAATGGTTTGTAGACTCTGGAGCCACTCGACACACATGTGCTAACAAGTGGATGTTTACAACCTATAAAACTGCAACTGATGCTGAACAACTTTTTATGGGCAATTCTTCCACTTCCAAGGTCGAAGGCAAAGGAAAAGTTGTGCTGAAACTGACTTCTGGAAAGGATCTGACTTTAAATGATGTTCTCCATGTTCCAGAAATTTGCAAGAACCTGATTTCAGGATCGTTGCTGAGCAAGCATGGCTTCAAATTGATCTTTGAAGCTGACAAATTTGTTCTTTCCAAGAATGGGGTGTATGTTGGAAGAGGTTATGTGTGTGATGGTTTATTTAAAGCAAATGTAACCACTATTGTACCACGCACTGAAATGAATGAAAGTGAATCTTCTGCTTATATTGTTGAATCTTCTAACATATGGCATTCTAGATTAGGGCATGTAAACTTTGATACATTGCGAAAATTGATTAATCTAGAATTTATACCAAAATGCAATATAGATTCCAACTATAAATGTCAAGTTTGTGCAGAAGCAAAATTGACAAGAACCTCGTTTCATCATGTTGAACGAGTGACAGAACCTCTAGACTTAATACATACTGATGTATGCGATTTGAAAATGTGTCAAACTAGAGGTAGAAAAAGGTACTTTATTACATTCATTGATGATTGTACCAGATACTGTCATGTGTATCTCCTCAGAAGTAAGGACGAAGCATTCGAAATGTTTAAACAGTATAAGGCAGAAGTTGAGAATCAACTCAACAAGAAAATAAAATCCTTAAGAAGTGATAGAGGAGGAGAATACGAGTCTCCATTTGAGGAATTCTGTGCTGAACATGGAATTATACATCAAACTACAGCCCCATATTCACCTCAATCCAACGGTATAGCCGAACGGAAAAATAGAACTCTTAAAGAAATGATGAATGCCTTAATTAGCTCTGGCTTGCCAGATAACTACTGGGGAGAAGCTATTCTTTCGGCAAATCATATTTTAAATAAAATACGCCGAAAGAAAATATCTAAATCTCCTCATGAACTTTGGAAAAACAGACCACCATCCTACAAATACCTAAAAGTGTGGGGGTGTCTTGCCAAAGTAGAGGTACCAAAACCAAAGAAGGTCAAAATTGGACCAAAAACAATTGATTGTGTATTCATTGGATATTCACAAAACAGTGCTGCATATCGATTTTTGGTACACAAATCTGAAATTGATGATATTCATGAAAATAACATCATTGAGTCGAGAAATGCTAGATTTTTCGAACATGTATTTCCCTTGAAACATGGTACTGAAAATCATGCACCTAAGAGACCAAGGGAAATTGAAGTTCCTTACTCTATTGAGGACGCTGAACAAAATAACACTCAGCAAAGTAGTGTTGAGCAGCAAGTGGAGGAACCAAGAAAAAGTAAAAGGTCAAGGACTTTAAAAACCTTTGGACCGGACTTCTATACATTTATGTTAGAAGATGATCCATTGACATACAAACAAGCTATGTCTTCCAACGATGCCCCTTATTGGAAGGAGGCAATTAACAATGAAATTGAATCCATTATGTCAAATCATACATGGGAATTGGTTGATTTACCTCAAGGATGTAAGGCCTTAGGTAATAAATGGATATTTAAAAAGAAATTGAAACCTGATGGTTCAATAGACAAGTACAAAGCTCGTCTGGTAGTCCAAGGATTTAGACAAAAGGAAGACCTGGACTATTTCGATACATATTCACCTGTAACGAGGATAACGTCAATTAGAATGCTCATTGCAATTGCATCCGTACATGACTTGGAAATACATCAAATGGATGTTAAAACTGCATTCTTGAATGGTGAACTAGAGGAGGAAATCTATATGAAACAACCTGAAGGATTTCTAAGCTCAGAAAATGAGCATAAAGTTTGCAAACTGGTAAAATCACTTTATGGCCTTAAGCAAGCTTCAAAACAATGGCATGAGAAGTTTGACAATACTATGTTATCAAATGGATTCACGATAAATGAATCAGATAAATGTGTGTACAAAAAACATACACACATTGGATATGTCATTGTTTGTCTTTATGTTGATGACCTATTGATCCTAGGCAACAACAAGGCCATAATAACATCTACAAAGGATATGTTATCCTCTAGATTCGATATGAAAGACCTAGGACTGGCTGATGTAATATTGGGTGTAAAAATTCTGAGAACACCACAGCGATATGCATTATCCCAATCGCATTACATCACCAAAATACTTGAGAAATTCAAGCAATATAATGTAACTATTGCAAAATCACCAGTAGATATGAACCAAAATTGGGTAAAGAACACTGGTGACGGTATTTACCAATTGGAATACTCTCGTATACTAGGAAGTATCATGTATGTTATGAACTGCACTAGGCCTGATATCGCATATGCTATAAGCAAACTAAATAGATTTACCAGCAATCCTGGTAAACATCATTGGAAAGCGATAATCAGAGTTCTAGGATATCTAAAGTATACACAGAGTTATGGTCTATACTATACAAACTATCCTTCAATAGTGGAAGGATACAGTGATGCAAATTGGATCACTGGATCAAATGATACAAAGTCTACAAGTGGATACGTGTTCACATTAGGAAATGGAGCAATTTCATGGAAATTATCCAAACAGACTTGTATCGCTAGATCTACGATGGAATCATAGTTTATTGCACTAGATAAGACTGCAGAAGAAGCAGAATGGATTCGAAGCTTCTTGGAAGACATTCCTATTTGGAGCAAACCTATGCCTCCAATATGTATACATTGTGATAGTCAATCAGCTATTGGAAGAGCTAATAGTACACTATACAATGGTAAATCTAGGCATATTCGTCGTAGACATAAAACGATAAGACAACTTCTCTCTAATGGGGTTATCACAATAGATTACATTCGATCTAAAGATAACTTAGCGGATCCACTTACAAAAGGCTTGCCAAGAGAGAAAGTTCAAACCTTATCGAAGGGAATGGGGCTAAGGCCTATAGACTAAAGGTTTTTCTGAAATGGAAACCCCACCTAGTTGACTGGAGATCCCAAGATCTAGGTTCAAAGGGACAACGAAGTTTTAGAGAAACTTGATGGCACTGTTATACACAAACCATTCCTATGATAAGTCAGTGCATTATATGTTGAATAAGAATAAGTATTAGTACTTTTATTGATGTCTGTATTTGAGGAATTAAAGAATACCCTTTACAGAATCACCTACGTAAGTGCGAAGGCGCCGCTTCAAAGAGAATTATGAGGCCAAATTCTCTAAGCACTTATGAGACCAGGCAGGTGTTCAAGGCAAAAAAGAACACATACAGAGAACGAAGGGTTATAAGAAACATTTATCGTGTGTTATCTACTTTGGAATTACACAAAAGGTTTACAGTTCAAGGACAGTCTATGTCTACTGATTCGCCGGTGATTCAAATAGGTAATCACTAGGAAAGTTCAAAGCCCTTGTGCTACTTTAACCGATGCGATAAATTGTTCGTGAAACTAAGATCGATTGCTCATTCATGTGGAGGATTGTTGGAAAATGAATGAGCAAAGAAAGAGAAAAATGGGAAGAAGAAGAGATAGGGGTAGCAACATTTAAAGTCCCACATCATAGAAATATTAGCACAATCTCTCCTTATATATTAGAAGCCAAATAGGCTTATGTAAAATAAAAAAGAGAGGGATGATAAAAGGATGTGGACTTGGCCATATTAAATACATTAAAAAGTCAAAGATAAGGGCCTTGGGCCTTGGGGCTCTTGGGGTCTCCTGATTGGATATGGCCGACGTTGCTGATTGGGCTAGTGCACTGACATGAGAATATTTTTTCTCAGAATTTTAAAAGGTGTGTCTGTTCAGTCCAGAATTCGAAAGGAATGTCTGTTAACTGAACGAGTACAACCATTTGAATTCTCAGCATATGCATATTAATAACAGAGCGGTTAAAGGGTCGCAACCTTTCCTGTTCTGACGGTTACTGATGCATGCGAACAGGCACTCCTCCTTGCCTATATATACACTGCCCAAAACAAAGACATAATTGACTTTTTCTTCTGCGTTATTCCTTCTTCTTCAATGTAATTCTCTGATCTAGTTTCTATAACCAACTTCAGTTCGTCGGAGCTCCGATTGCTGGCACTAAGCTACGGAGTTGGTCCGTTTTATCCTGGGAAACAAATTGCAACTACGTCGATTGGTGTATACGACGACAATATTGTTTCAAGGAAACGGAAAAGTTCTGGACTCGAACATTATTTAAACAGAATACTTTCTGTTTATCTTTGATTTTATGCACAAATTGTTTACGCTTTCTATGATTATTGTAAACATAGTTTGACGTGACAATTGTGACATAATTGATTAACAGTGATTGTTGTTGCTATCTGTTTGTAATACAATTGTGTAATTACAAAAGCTCTAACAATCTTGAAACAATATTTTGTTGCAGATGACGAAAAACGGCAGCACTGATTCTGCACCGATTCAGACGGTGAAAACTGCTCAGCCAGCGCCTGTGCTTCCGACAATGGCTCTGTCTCATGGAGAAAGGCCAGAGAAGTTCAATGGAATCAATTTCAAGCGCTGGCAATAGAAAATGTTGTTTTATTTAACAACACTAAGCCTTGCAAAGTTTCTGACTGAAGAGGCTCCTGTGGTAGACGAACTCGAACCTGACGCTACTAAAGTAGAGGCACTTAATATCTGGACAAATTCAGATTTCATGTGAAAAAACTATATTCTGAATGGTCTGGATGATAGCCTCTACAATGTCTATTGTACTTTTGCAACGTCCAAACAACTCTGGTTGGCTTTGGAAAAGAAGTACAAAACTGAAGATGCAGGCATGAAGAAATTCATTGCTGGAAAATTTCTAGACTTCAAAATGGTTGACTCAAAGACGGTGATAAGTCAAGCTCAAGAACTGCAACTTATCATCCGTCAATTAGAAGATGAAAAGATGACTCTTAGCGAGACTTTTCAAGTTGCTGCAACTATTGAGAAATTGCCTCCTTCTTGGAAGGACTTTAAAAATTACCTTAAGCACAAGCGTAAGGAAATGACAATGGAAGATCTCATAGTTCGGCTTCGCATTGAGGAAGATAACAGAAATTCTGAGAAAAAGATTTCTCAGAATATTGCTGCCAAAGCAAATGTTGTTGAGTCAGACAAAACTAACAAAAGAAAAAGGGAGAATGCTCCTAAGAAGTCAAAGAAATTTCTGGATTCTTGCCACAACTGTGGAAAGAAGGAGCACAAAGCAGCCGAATGTTGTGCGCCTAAAAAGAAGAAGTTGGAAGCAAATACGGCTGATGTTTCGAAAGGCATTTCTGATCTTGATTTATGTGTAGTAATATCAGAATGCAACCTTATTGGCAACCTAAAGGAATGGTTTGTAGACATTGGAGCCACTCGACACATATGTGCTAACAAGTGGATGTTTACAACCTATAAAACTGCAACTAATGCTGAACAACTTTTTATGGGCAATTCTTCCACTTCCAAGGTCGAAGGCAAAGGAAAAGTTGTGCTGAAACTGACTTCTGGAAAGGAAATGGCTTTAAATGATGTTCTCCATGTTCCAGAAATTCGCAAGAACCTGATTTCAGGATCGTTGCTGAGCAAGCATGGCTTCAAATTGATCTTTGAAGCTGACAAATTTGTTCTTTCCAAGAATGGGGTGTATGTTGGAAGAGGTTATGTGTGTGATGGTTTATTTAAAGCAAATGTAACATCTATTGTACCACGCACTGAAATGAATGAAAGTGAATCTTCTGCTTATATTGTTGAATCTTCTAACATATGGCATTCTAGATTAGGGCATGTAAACTTTGATACATTGCGAAAATTGATTAATCTAGAATTTATACCAAAATGCAATATAGATTCCAACTATAAATGTCAAGTTTGTGCAGAAGCAAAATTAAAAAGAACCTCGTTTCATCATGTTGAACGAGTGACAGAACCTCTAGACTTAATACATACTGATGTATGCGATTTGAAAATGTGTCAAACTAGAGGTAGAAAAAGGTACTTTATTACATTCATTGATGATTGTACCAGATACTTTCATGTGTATCTCCTTAGAAGTAAGGACGAAGCATTCGAAATGTTTAAACAGTATAAGGCAGAAGTTGAGAATCAACTCAACAAGAAAATAAAATCTTTAAGAAGTGATAGAGGAGGAGAATACGAGTCTCCATTTGAGGAATTCTATGCTGAACATGGAATTATACATCAAACTACATCCCCGTATTCACCTCAATCCAACGGTATAGCCGAACGGAAAAATAGAACTCTTAAAGAAATGATGAATGCCTTACTAATTAGCTCTGGCTTGCCAGATAACTATTGGGGAGAAGCTATTCTTTCGGCAAATCATATTTTAAATAAAATACCCCAAAAGAAAATATCTAAATCTCCTCATGAACTTTGGAAAAACAGACCACCATCCTACAAATACCTAAAAGTGTGGGGGCGTCTTGCCAAAGTAGAGGTACCAAAACCAAAGAAGGTCAAAATTGGACCAAAAACAATTGATTGTGTATTCATTGGATATGCACAAAACAGTGCTGCATATCGATTTTTGGTACACAAATCTGAAATTGATGATATTCATGAAAATACCATCATTGAGTCGAGAAATGCTAGATTTTTCGAACATGTATTTCCCTTGAAACATGGTACTGAAAATCATGCACCTAAGAGACCAAGGGAAATTGAAGTTCCTTACTCTATTGAGGACGCTGAACAAAATAACACTCAGCAAAGTAGTGTTGAGCAGCAAGTGGATGAACCAAGAAAAAGTAAAAGGTCAAGGACTTTAAAAACCTTTGGACCGGACTTCTATACATTTATGTAAGAAGGTGATCCATTGACATACAAACAAGCTATATCTTCCAACGATGCCCCTTATTGGAAGGAGGCAATTAACAATGAAATTGAATCCATTATGTCAAATCATACATGGGAATTGGTTGATTTACCTCAAGGATGTAAGGCCTTAGGTAATAAATGGATATTTAAAAAGAAATTGAAACCTGATGGTTCAATAGACAAGTACAAAGCTCGTCTGGAAGTCCAAGGATTTAGACAAAAGGAAGACCTGGACTATTTCGATACATATTCACCTGTAACGAGGATAACGTCAATTAGAATGCTCATTGCAATTGCATCCGTACATGACTTGGAAATACATCAAATGGATGTTAAAACTGCATTCTTGAATGGTGAACTAGAGGAGGAAATCTATATGAAACAACCTGAAGGATTTCTAAGCTCAGAAAATGAGCATAAAGTTTGCAAACTGGTAAAATCACTTTATGGCCTTAAGCAAGCTCCAAAACAATGGCATGAGAAGTTTGACAATACTATGTTATCACATGGATTCACGATAAATGAATCAGATAAATGTGTGTACATAAAACATACACACATTGGATATGTCATTGTTTGTCTTTATGTTGATGACCTATTGATCCTAGGCAACAGCAAGGCCATAATAACATCTACAAAGGATATGTTATCCTCTAGATTCGATATGAAAGACCTAGGACTGGCTGATGTAATATTGGGTGTAAAAATTCTGAGAACACCACAGCGATATGCATTATCCCAATCGCATTACATCACCAAAATACTTGAGAAATTCAAGCAATATAATGTAACTATTGCAAAATCACCAGTAGATATGAACCAAAATTGGGTAAAGAACACTGATGACGGTATTTACCAATTGGAATACTCTCGTATACTAGGAAGTATCATGTATGTTATGAACTGCACTAGGCCTGATATCGCATATGCTGTAAGCAAACTAAGTAGATTTACCAGCAATCCTGGTAAACATCATTGGAAAGCGATAATCAGAGTTCTAGGATATCTAAAGTATACACAGAGTTATGGTCTATACTATACAAACTATCCTTCAATAGTGGAAGGATACAGTGATGCAAATTGGATCACTGGATCAAATGATACAAAGTCTACAAGTGGATACTTGTTCACATTAGGAAATGGAGCAATTTCATGGAAATCATTAGGAAGGGTTATTAGAAACATTTATCGTGTGTTATCTACTTTGGAATTACACAAAAGGCTTACAGTTCAAGGACAGTCTATGTCTACTGATTCGCCGGTGATTCAAATAGGTAATCACTAGGAAAGTTCAAAGCCCTTGTGCTACTTTAACCGATGCGATAAATGGTTCGTGAAACTAAGATCGATTGCTCATTCATGTGGAGGATTGTTGGAAAATGAATGAGCAAAGAAAGAGAAAAATGGGAAGAAGAAGAGATAGGGGTAGCAACATTTAAAGTCCCACATCATAGAAATATTAGCACAATCTCTCCTTATATATTATAAGCCAAATAGGCTTATGTAAAATAAAAAAGAGAGGGATGATAAAAGGATGTGGACTTGGCCATATTAAATACATTAAAAAGTCAAAGATAAGGGCCTTGGGCCTTGGGGCTCTTGGGGTCTCCTGATTGGATATGGCCGACGTTGCTGATTGGGATAGTGCACTGACATGAGAATATTTTTTCTCAGAATTTTAAAAGGTGTGTCTGTTCAGTCCAGAATTCGAAAGGAATGTCTGTTAACTGAACGAGTACAACCATTTGAATTCTCAGCATATGCATATTAATAACAGAGCGGTTAAAGGGTCGCAAACTTTCCTGTTCTGACGGTTACTGATGCATGCGAACAGGCACTCCTCCTTGCCTATATATACACTGCCCAAAACAAAGACATAATTGACTTTTTCTTCTGCGTTATTCCTTCTTCTTCAACGTAATTCTCTGATCTAGTTTCTATAACCAACTTCAGTTCGTCGGAGCTCCGTTTGCTGGCACTAAGCTACGGAGTTGGTCCGTTTTATCCTGGGAAACAAATTGCAACTACGTCGATTGGTGTATACGACGGCAATATTGTTTCAAGGAAACAGAAAAGTTCTGGACTCGGACATTATTTAAACAGAATACTTTCTGTTTATCTTTGATTTTATGCACAAATTGGTTACGCTTTCTATGATTATTGTAAACATAGTTTGACGTGACAATTGTGACATAATTGATTAACAGTGATTGTTGTTGCTGTCTGTTTGTAATACAATTGTGTAATTACAAAAGCTCTAACAATCTTGAAACAATATTTTGTTGCAGATGACGAAAAACAGCAGCACTGATTCTGCACCGATTCAGACGGTGAAAACTGCTCAGCCAGCGCCTGTGCTTCCGACAATGGCTCTGTCTCATGGAGAAAGGCCAGAGAAGTTCAATGGAATCAATTTCAAGCGCTGGCAACAGAAAATGTTGTTTTATTTAACAACACTAAGCCTTGCAAAGTTTCTGACTGAAGAGGCTCCTGTGGTAGACGAACTCGAACCTGACGCTACTAAAGTAGAGGCACTTAATATCTGGACAAATTCAGATTTCATGTGCAAAAACTATATTCTGAATGGTCTGGATGATAGCCTCTACAATGTCTATTGTACTTTTGCAACGTCCAAACAACTCTGGTTGGCTCTGGAAAAGAAGTACAAAACTGAAGATGCAGGCATGAAGAAATTCATTGCTGGAAAATTTCTAGACTTCAAAATGGTTGACTCAAAGACGGTGATAAGTCAAGCTCAAGAACTGCAACTTATCATCCGTCAATTAGAAGATGAAAAGATGACTCTTAGCGAGACTTTTCAAGTTGCTGCAACTATTGAGAAATTGCCTCCTTCTTGGAAGGACTTTAAAAATTACCTTTAGCACAAGCGTAAGGAAATGACAATGGAAGATCTCATAGTTCGGCTTCGCATTGAGGAAGATAACAGAAATTCTGAGAAAAAGATTTCTCAGAATATTGCTACCAAAGAAAATGTTGTTGAGTCAGACAAAACTAACAAAAGAAAAAGGGAGAATGCTCCTAAGAAGTCAAAGAAATTTCTGGGTTCTTGCCACAACTGTGGAAAGAAGGGGCACAAAGCAGCCGAATGTCGTGCGCCTAAAAAGAAGAAGTTGGAAGCAAATACGGCTGATGTTTCGAAAGGCATTTCTGATCTTGATTTATGTGTAGTAATATCAGAATGCAACCTTATTGGCAACTCAAAGGAATGGTTTGTAGACACTGGAGCCACTCGACACATATGTGCTAACAAGTGGATGTTTACAACCTATAAAACTGCAACTGATGCTGAACAACTTTTTATGGGCAATTCTTCCACTTCCAAGGTCGAAGGCAAAAGAAAAGTTGTGCTGAAACTGACTTCTGGAAAGGAACCGACTTTAAATGATGTTCTCCATGTTCCAGAAATTCGCAAGAACCTGATTTCAGGATCGTTGCTGAGCAAGCATGGCTTCAAATTGATCTTTAAAGCTGACAAATTTGTTCTTTCCAAGAATGGGGTGTATGTTGGAAAAGGTTATGTGTGTGATGGTTTATTTAAAGCAAATGTAACCACTATTGTACCACGCACTGAAATGAATGAAAGTGAATCTTCTGCTTATATTGTTGAATCTTCTAACATATGGCATTCGAGATTAGGGCATGTAAACTTTGATACATTGCGAAAATTGATTAATCTAGAATTTATACCAAAATGCAATATAGATTCCAACTATAAATGTCAAGTTTGTGCAGAAGCAAAATTGACAAGAACCTCGTTTCATCATGTTGAACGAGTGACAGAACCTCTAGACTTAATACATACTGATGTATGCGATTTGAAAATGTGTCAAACTAGAGGTAGAAAAAGGTACTTTATTACATTCATTGATGATTGTACCAGATACTGTCATGTGTATCTCCTCAGAAGTAAGGACGAAGCATTCGAAATGTTTAAACAGTATAAGGCAGAAGTTGAGAATCAACTCAACAAGAAAATAAAATCCTTAAGAAGTGATAGAGGAGGAGAATACGAGTCTCCATTTGAGGAATTCTGTGCTGAACATGGAATTATACATCAAACTACAGCCCCATATTCACCTCAATCCAACGGTATAGCCGAACGGAAAAATAGAACTCTTAAAGAAATGATGAATGCCTTAATTAGCTCTGGCTTGCCAGATAACTACTGGGGAGAAGCTATTCTTTCGGCAAATCATATTTTAAATAAAATACGCCGAAAGAAAATATCTAAATCTCCTCATGAACTTTGGAAAAACAGACCACCATCCTACAAATACCTAAAAGTGCGGGGGTGTCTTGCCAAAGTAGAAGTACCAAAACCAAAGAAGGTCAAAATTAGACCAAAAACAATTGATTGTGTATTCATTGGATATGCACAAAACAGTGCTGCATATCGATATTTGGTACACAAATCTGAAATTGATGATATTCATGAAAATACTATCATTGAGTCGAGAAATGCTAGATTTTTCGAACATGTATTTCCCTTGAAACATGGTACTGAAAATCATGCACCTAAGAGACCAAGGGAAATTGAAGTTCCTTACTCTATTGAGGACGCTGAACAAAATAACACTCAGCAAACTAGTGTTGAGCAGCAAGTGGAGGAACCAAGAAAAAGTAAAAGGTCAAGGACTTTAAAAACCTTTGGACCGGACTTCTATACATTTATGTTAGAAGATGATCCATTGACATACAAACAAGCTATGTCTTCCAACGATGCCCCTTATTGGAAGGAGGCAATTAACAATGAAATTGAATCCATTATGTCAAATCATACATGGGAAATGGTTGATTTACCTCAAGGATGTAAGGCCTTAGGTAATAAATGGATATTTAAAAGGAAATTGAAACCTGATGGTTCAATAGACAAGTACAAAGCTCGTCTGGTAGTCCAAGGATTTAGACAAAAGGAAGACCTGGACTATTTCGATACATATTCACCTGTAACGAGGATAACGTCAATTAGAATGCTCATTGCAATTGCATCCGTACATGACTTGGAAATACATCAAATGGATGTTAAAACTGCATTCTTGAATGGTGAACTAGAGGAGGAAATCTATATGAAACAACCTGAAGGATTTCTAAGCTCAGAAAATGAGCATAAAGTTTGCAAACTGGTAAAATCACTTTATGGCCTTAAGCAAGCTCCAAAACAATGGCATGAGAAGTTTGACAATACTATGTTATCAAATGGATTCACGATAAATGAATCAGATAAATGTGTGTACATAAAACATACACACATTGGATATGTCATTGTTTGTCTTTATGTTGATGACCTATTGATCCTAAGCAACAACAAGGCCATAATAACATCTACAAAGGATATGTTATCCTCTAGATTCGATATGAAAGACCTAGGACTGGCTGATGTAATATTGGGTGTAAAAATTCTGAGAAAACCACAGGGATATGCATTATCCCAATCGCATTACATCATCAAAATACTTGAGAAATTCAAGCAATATAATGTAACTATTGCAAAATCACCAGTAGATATGAACCAAAATTGGGTAAAGAACACTGGTGACGGTATTTACCAATTGGAATACTCTCGTATACTAGGAAGTATCATGTATGTTATGAACTGCACTAGGCCTGATATCGCATATGCTGTAAGCAAACTAAGTAGATTTACCAGCAATCCTGGTAAACATCATTGGAAAGCGATAATCAGAGTTCTATGATATCTAAAGTATACACAGAGTTATGGTCTATACTATACAAACTATCCTTCAATAGTGGAAGGATACAGTGATGCAAATTGGATCACTGGATCAAATGATACAAAGTCTACAAGTGGATACGTGTTCACATTAGGAAATGGAGCAATTTCATGGAAATCATCCAAACAGACTTATATCGCTAGATCTACGATGGAATCAGAGTTTATTGCACTAGATAAGATTGCAGAAGAAGCAGAATGGATTCGAAGCTTCTTGGAAGACATTCCTAATTGGAGCAAACCTATGCCTCCAATATATATACATTGTGATAGTCAATCAGCTATTGGAAGAGCTAATAGTACACTATACAATGGTAAATCTAGGCATATTCGTCGTAGACATAAAACGATAAGACAACTTCTCTCTAATGGGGTTATCACAATAGATTACATTCGATCTAAAGATAACTTAGCGGATCCACTTACAAAAGGCTTGCCAAGAGAGAAAGTTCAAACCTTATCGAAGGGAATGGGGCTAAGGCCTATAGACTAAAGGTTTTTCTGAAATGGAAACCCCACCTAGTTGACTGGAGATCCCAAGATCTAGGTTCAAAGGGACAACGAAGTTTTAGAGAAACTTGATGGCACTGTTATACACATACCATTCCTATGATAAGTCAGTGCATTATATGTTGAATAAGGATAAGTATTAGTACTTTTAATGATGTCTGTATTTGAGGAATTAAAGAATACCCTTTACAGAATCACCTACGTAAGTGCGAAGGCGCCGCTTCAAAGAGAATTATGAGGCCAAATTCTCTAAGCACTTATGAGACCAGGCAGGTGTTCAAGGCAAAAACGAACACATACAGAGAACGAAGGGTTATAAGAAACATTTATCGTGTGTTATCTACTTTGGAATTACACAAAAGGCTTACAGTTCAAGGACAGTCTATGTCTACTGATTCGCCGGTGATTCAAATAGGTAATCACTAGGAAAGTTCAAAGCCCTTGTGCTACTTTAATCGATGCGATAAATGGTTCGTGAAACTAAGATCGATTGCTCATTCATGTGGAGGATTGTTGGAAAATGAATGAGCAAAGAAAGAGAAAAATGGGAAGAAGAAGAGATAGGGGTAGCAACATTTAAAGTCCCACATCATAGAAATATTAGCACAATCTCTCCTTATATATTAGAAGCCAAATAGGCTTATGTAAAATAAAAAAGAGAGGGATGATAAAAGGATATGAACTTGGCCATATTAAATACATTAAAAAGTCAAAGATAAGGGCCTTGGGCCTTGGGGCTCTTGGGGTCTCCTGATTGGATATGGCCGACGTTGCTGATTGGGCTAGTGCACTGACATGAGAATATTTTTTCTCAGAATTTTAAAAGGTGTGTCTGTTCAGTCCAGAATTCGAAAGGAATGTCTGTTAACTGAACGAGTACAACCATTTGAATTCTCAGCATATGCATTTCAATAATAGAGCGGTTAAAGGGTCACAACCTTTCCTGTTCTGACGGTTACTGATGCATGCGAACAGGCACTCCTCCTTGCCTATATATACACTGCCCAAAACAAAGACATAATTGACTTTTTCTTCTGCGTTATTCCTTCTTCTTCAACGTAATTCTCTGATCTAGTTTCTATAACCAACTTCAGTTTTTCGGAGCTCCGTTTGCTGGCACTAAGCTACGGAGTTGGTCCGTTTTATCCTGGGAAACAAATTGCAACTACGTCGATTGGTGTATACGAGGGCAATATTGTTTCAAGGAAACAAAAAAGTTCTGGACTCGGACATTATTTAAACAGAATACTTTCTGTTTATCTTTGATTTTATGCAAAAATTGGTTACGCTTTCTATGATTATTGTAAACATAGTTTTGACGTGACAATTGTGACATAATTGATTAACAGTGATTGTTGTTGCTGTCTGTTTGTGATACAATTGTGTAATTACAAAAGCTCTAACAATCTTGAAACAATATTTTGTTGCAGTTGACGAAAAACAGCAGCACTGATTCTGCACCGATTCAGACGGTGAAAACTGCTCAGCCAGCGCCTGTGCTTCCGACAATGGCTCTGTCTCATGGAGAAAGGCCAGAGAAGTTCAATGGAATCAATTTCAAGCGCTGGCAACAGAAAATGTTGTTTTATTTAACAACACTAAGCCTTGCAAAGTTTCTGACTGAAGAGGCTCCTGTGGTAGACGAACTCGAACCTGACGCTACTAAAGTAGAGGCACTTAATATCTGGACAAATTCAGATTTCATGTGCAAAAACTATATTCTGAATGGTCTGGATGATAGCCTCTACAATGTCTATTGTACTTTTGCAACGTCCAAACAACTCTGGTTGGCTCTGGAAAAGAAGTACAAAACTGAAGATGCAGGCATGAAGAAATTCATTGCTGGAAAATTTCTAGACTTCAAAATGGTTGACTCAAAGACGGTGATAAGTCAAGCTCAAGAACTGCAACTTATCATCCGTCAATTAGAAGATGAAAAGATGACTCTTAGCGAGACTTTTCAAGTTGCTGCAACTATTGAGAAATTGCCTCCTTCTTGGAAGGACTTTAAAAATTACCTTAAGCACAAGCGTAAGGAAATGACAATGGAAGATCTCATAGTTCGGCTTCGCATTGAGGAAGATAACAGAAATTCTGAGAAAAAGATTTCTCAGAATATTGCTGCCAAAGCAAATGTTGTTGAGTCAGACAAAACTAACAAAAGAAAAAGGGAGAATGCTCCTAAGAAGTCAAAGAAATTTCTGGGTTCTTGCCATAACTGTGGAAAGATGGGGCACAAAGCAGCCGAATGTCGTGCGCCTAAAAAGAAGAAGTTGGAAGCAAATACGGCTGATGTTTCGAAAGGCATTTCTGATCTTGATTTATGTGTAGTAATATCAGAATGCAACCTTATTGGCAACTCAAAGGAATGGTTTGTAGACACTGGAGCCACTCGACACATATGTGCTAACAAGTGGATGTTTACAACCTATAAAACTGCAACTGATGCTGAACAACTTTTTATGGGCAATTCTTCCACTTCCAAGGTCGAAGGCAAAGGAAAAGTTGTGCTGAAACTGACTTCTGGAAAGGAACTGACTTTAAATGATGTTCTCCATGTTCCAAAAATTCGCAAGAACCTGATTTCAGGATCGTTGCTGAGCAAGCATGGCTTCAAATTGATCTTTGAAGCTGACAAATTTGTTCTTTCCAAGAATGGGGTGTATGTTGGAAGAGGTTATGTGTGTGATGGTTTATTTGAAGCAAATGTAACCACTATTGTACCATGCACTGAAATGAATGAAAGTGAATCTTCTTCTTATATTGTTGAATCTTCTAACATATGGCATTCTAGATTAGGGCATGTAAACTTTGATACATTGTGAAAATTGATTAATCTAGAATTTATACCAAAATGCAATATAGATTCCAACTATAAATGTCAAGTTTGTGCAGAAGCAAAATTGACAAGAACCTCGTTTCATCATGTTGAACGAGTGACAGAACCTCTAGACTTAATACATACTGATGTATGCGATTTGAAAATGTGTCAAACTAGAGGTAGAAAAAGGTACTTTATTACATTCATTGATGATTGTACCAGATACTGTCATGTGTATCTCCTTAGAAGTAAGGACGAAGCATTCGAAATGTTTAAACAGTATAAGGCAGAAGTTGAGAATCAACTCAACAAGAAAATAAAATCTTTAAGAAGTGATAGAGGAGGAGAATACGAGTCTCCATTTGAGGAATTCTGTGCTGAACATGGAATTATACATCAAACTACAGCCCCGTATTCACCTCAATCCAACGGTATAGCCGAACGGAAAAATAGAACTCTTAAAGAAATGATGAATGCCTTACTAATTAGCTCTGGCTTGCCAGATAACTATTGGGGAGAAGCTATTCTTTCGGCAAATCATATTTTAAATAAAATACCCCGAAAGAAAATATCTAAATCTCCTCATGAACTTTGGAAAAACAGACCACCATCCTACAAATACCTAAAAGTGTGGGGGTGTCTTGCCAAAGTAGAGGTACCAAAACCAAAGAAGGTCAAAATTGGACCAAAAACAATTGATTGTGTATTCATTGGATATGCACAAAACAGTGCTGCATATCGATTTTTGGTACACAAATCTGAAATTGATGATATTCATGAAAATACCATCATTGAGTCGAGAAATGCTAGATTTTTCGAACATGTATTTCCCTTGAAACATGGTACTGAAAATCATGCACCTAAGAGACCAAGGGAAATTGAAGTTCCTTACTCAATTGAGGACGCTGAACAAAATAATACTCAGCAAAGTAGTGTTGAGCAGCAAGTGGAGGAACCAAGAAAAAGTAAAAGGTAAAGGACTTTAAAAACCTTTGGACCGGACTTCTATACATTTATGTTAGAAGATGATCCATTGACATACAAACAAGCTATGTCTTCCAACGATGCCCCTTATTAGAAGGAGGCAATTAACAATGAAATTGAATCCATTATGTCAAATCATACATGGGAATTGGTTGATTTACCTCAAGGATGTAAGGCCTTAGGTAATAAATGGACATTTAAAAAGAAATTGAAACCTGATGGTTCAATAGACAAGTACAAAGCTCGTCTGGTAGTCCAAGGATTTAGACAAAAGGAAGACCTGGACTATTTCGATACATATTCACCTGTAACGAGGATAACGTCAATTAGAATGCTCATTGCAATTGCATCCGTACATGACTTGGAAATACATCAAATGGATGTTAAAACTGCATTCTTGAATGGTGAACTAGAGGAGGAAATCTATATGAAACAACCTGAAGGATTTCTAAGCCCAGAAAATGAGCATAAAGTTTGCAAACTGGTAAAATCACTTTATGGCCTTAAGCAAGCTCCAAAACAATGGCATGAGAAGTTTGACAATACTATGTTATCAAATGGATTCACAATAAATGAATCAGATAAATGTGTGTACATAAAACATACACACATTGGATATGTCATTGTTTGTCTTTATGTTGATGACCTATTGATCCTAGGCAACAACAAGGCCATAATAACATCTACAAAGGATATGTTATCCTCTAGATTCGATATGAAAGACCTAGGACTGGCTGATGTAATATTGGGTGTAAAAATTCTGAGAACACCACAGGGATATGCATTATCCCAATCGCATTACATCACCAAAATACTTGAGAAATTCAAGCAATATAATGTAAATATTGCAAAATCACCAGTAGATATGAACCAAAATTGGGTAAAGAACACTGGTGACGGTATTTACCGATTGGAATACTCTCGTATACTAGGAAGTATCATGTATGTTATGAACTGCACTAGGCCTGATATCGCATATGCTGTAAGCAAACTAAGTAGATTTACCAGCAATCCTGGTAAACATCATTGGAAACCGATAATCAGAGTTCTAGGATATCTAAAGTATACACAGAGTTATGGTCTATACTATACAAACTATCCTTCAATAGTGGAAGGATACAGTGATGCAAATTGGATCACTGGATCAAATGATACAAAGTCTACAAGTGGATACTTGTTCACATTAGGAAATGGAGCAATTTCATGGAAATCATCCAAACAGACTTGTATCGCTAGATCTACGATGGAATCAGAGTTTATTGCACTAGATAAGACTGCAGAAGAAGCAGAATGGATTCGAAGCTTCTTGGAAGACATTCCTAATTGGAGCAAACCTATGCCTCCAATATGTATACATTGTGATAGTCAATCAGCTATTGGAAGAGCTAATAGTACACTATACAATGGTAAATCTAGGCATATTCGTCGTAGACATAAAACGATAAGACAACTTCTCTCTAATGGGGTTATCACAATAGATTACATTCGATCTAAAGATAACTTAGCGGATCCACTTACAAAAGGCTTGCCAAGAGAGAAAGTTCAAACCTTATCGAAGGGAATGGGGCTAAGGCCTATAGACTAAAGGTTTTTCTGAAACGGAAACCCTACCTAGTTGACTGGAGATCCCAAGATCTAGGTTCAAAGGGACAACGAAGTTTTAGAGAAACTTGATGGCACTGTTATACACAAACCATTCCTATGATAAGTCAGTGCATTATATGTTGAATAAGGATAAGTATTAGTACTTTTAATGATGTCTGTATTTGAGGAATTAAAGAATACCCTTTACAGAATCACCTACGTAAGTGCAAAGGCGCCGCTTCAAAGAGAATTATGAGGCCAAATTCTCTAAGCACTTATGAGACCAGGCAGGTGTTCAAGGCAAAAACGAACACATACAAAGAACGAAGGGTTATAAGAAACATTTATCGTGTGTTATCTACTTTGGAATTACACAAAAGGCTTACAGTTCAAGGACAGTCTATGTCTACTGAGTCGCCGGTGATTCAAATAGGTAATCACTAGGAAAGTTCAAAGCCCTTGTGCTACTTTAACCGATGCAATAAATGGTTCGTGAAACTAAGATCGATTGCTCATTCATGTGGAGGATTGTTGGAAAATGAATGAGCAAAGAAAGAGAAAAATGGGAAGAAGAAGAGATAGGGGTAGCAACATTTAAAGTCCCACATCATAGAAATATTAGCACAATCTCTCCTTATATATTAGAAGCCAAATAGGCTTATGTAAAATAAAAAAGAGAGGGATGATAAAAGGATGTGGACTTGGCCATATTGAATACATTAAAAAGTTAAAGATAAGGGCCTTGGGCCTTGGGGCTCTTGGGGTCTCCTGATTGGATATGGCCGACGTTGCTGATTGGGCTAGTGCACTGACATGAGAATATTTTTTCTCAGAATTTTAAAAGGTGTGTCTGTTCAGTCCAGAATTCGAAAGGAATGTCTGTTAACTGAACGAGTACAACCATTTGAATTCTCAGCATATGCATATTAATAACAGAGTGGTTAAAGGGTCGCAACCTTTCCTGTTCTGATGGTTACTGATGCATGCGAACAGGCACTCCTCCTTGCATATATATACACTGCCCAAAACAAAGACATAATTGACTTTTTCTTCTGCGTTATTCCTTCTTCTTCAACGTAATTCTCTGATCTAGTTTCTATAACCAACTTCAGTTCGTCGGAGCTCCGTTTGCTGGCACTAAGCTACGGAGTTGGTCCGTTTTATCCTGGGAAACAAATTGCAACTACGTCGATTGGTGTATACGACGGCAATATTGTTTCAAGGAAACAGAAAAGTTCTGGACTCGGACATTATTTAAACAGAATACTTTCTGTTTATCTTTGATTTTATGCACAAATCGGTTACGCTTTCTATGATTATTGTAAACATAGTTTGACGTGACAATTGTGACATAATTGATTAACAATGATTGTTGTTGCTGTCTGTTTGTAATACAATTGTGTAATTACAAAAGCTCTAACAAAAACTGTGATTTAAACTGTAAAATAAGTAGTATTTAGGAGACTAACGAGTACTCTAGTTAAGGTAAATGATACGAGATGCATAGTGTTTCGATCCTAGCAAAGATCTACATCCAGCATGGTTTAGGCTCTTATTATTTTGAGATTTTAGATACAAGAGGCAATTTAACGGCTATCAAAAGAGCTAAAACTACTGCGTATGTGTATCTATGTTATTGAAGTTCTTAACGGATTCAACGCAGCGAAGGTCTAAAAAGTCATAGCCGGTATCATGTGAAGAAATAGCAGGATATAACAGATGCCTCTAGAATAGGGGTGAGCGTTTGGGTTGTTTGGTTTATCCGATGATGAAAATTATCAAACCAAACTAAAACCAATAAAAATGAAAACCAAACCAAACCGACCAAATTAAGTTTGGTTGGTTCGGTTTGTTATCCGATTTAACCGAACTAAAAATAATTTAGACCTTATGTTTGTAATATTAACTATAATTTGAAATATCATCATAAATATATGATTAGAGTATTATTATTTATGATTCTTAAGCTTGTTAAAAGTAATTTTGACATATACATGATGATTAAAGATTACTTGGATAACTAATCTAACCTAAAATATTTATTATAACATCGATAATTTTGAAAATATAATAAAAGTTCGGTTAATTTGGTTAAACCGATAACCAAACTAAATATTTTCCGAACCGATTACAAACCGATCTAGTTTCAAAACCAAACCAAACCGACCAAAATGAATTGGTTTGGTTGGTTTATTTGGTTTAACCAAATAATGCTCACCCCTACTCTAGAATAGCACATATTACGCGTTTTTAATGTTGTTACGAATATATAAACGATTATTAAATGGAAAACTAACACTTGATTGAACTATAATTACCACATTCTTAATTTTAAATAAAAACACGTGAAAATATCTATAAATAAATGTAAACCACTACTTAATTTAATTAAATTTAATAGAATATAAGAGTATTTTTGTTTTTAAAAATATATAAAAAAAAGTTCAATTAAAAGTCCTAATTTGATAATAAATTTTATAATGTATAAATATCATTTATTAATTCATTTCTTTCACCAAAGATGTAACGGTAACAACGTAATATAGTGAAAATAACGGGATACACCGAGAATAACATAAACTAGCGGGACTTAAAGTGAAAAACTTATATTAAAGGCTATATTAAAAGCGTAGCGATAATAATCCACTAGGGGATATAGCAGGGTTATAGTGGGGTAATAACGGAGCGTTAATTACATAGTGGGTTGTGTGAAAATGTGCGTGTGTATATAGGTGGCTTGGAAGCGCAAACTTTTGGTCCGACTGCCAAATTTTCAAAATTGCCCTTGGGTGTTTTTATATCCTTAAAAAAATAGGATCTAGCAATTATTATTTTTTACAAATTCAAACTCTATTTCTACAAATATTAACAAACTTTAATATAACTTAAAAATAAGCACCAATAAATATTATTTACAACATAGTTCCCTATTAGTTAATCATACATGTAAAAGTTAGAAGTAACAAAAGGCGTATGTTACCATAGATACTGCCACCAAGAATTTAGAAATAAAAATTCAAATTAACTAAACATGATTTATAGTAAAAAATATAACTAGAAATTCATACAAATTAGTTTTAACTTGAATATGTTGAACATATACAATCATTTAAATCGTACTTCATGTGCAAAACATATGTCATGGTCACGAGCAAAGCGCGTACCTTAAGGCTCGCGCGTGTATGTGTGTTTGTTCATAGTAAAAAATGCCAGTCCTTGTATGAGTGTACATCTATTTATACCTGTGGAGATTATGCCTTAAGAATTGGTATCATTGCCTTGGATAGTATATTTTCTTAAAACTATTCATATATGACACCCCTAGTCGGGATTACCTAGGATTAAATCAAAACTGTGATTTAATTAACTTAATTAATTTTAAGAAGATTTGGGGAATTTAAATTGTTAATTTCCAAATTAAAATGGATTTTTAGGATTTAAGAAATTGGCACCCCAATAGAAAATCTTTAGATAATTCAATTAGCATTATAACAGTTATTTTGGGAAAAAGTGAACTTAATAAAAATATTTGGAAACTAATTTTGGTAATTAAAATAGGAATGGTTATTCACTTCTTTTAAGTGAATTTTTTTGGTAAATAATCTCCATTTAAAATTATTACAACAAAATATTTTAAATTTAGTAAAATGCAAATATTGATAATTACAGTTAAAAATGATAATTTTGGTAATTGATATCATAGTTTATCAAAATAACTAAAAAACTATTTTAAGATTTATGTTGAATATTTTATCAACTCTTTAAATATTTGCAAAAGTGGTGAATGTGCCATTTCTAATGATTGTCAAATTTTGAGAAGTTAACTTATGTTCTTTTAAAACAAATGTTAGGTGTAAATTGGTGTTATAAATGAGAATTTAAAAGAAACAATAATGAAAACCCTTTTTGGATCTATAATACCCATTAGGCCAAGTAGTAGCGTGTTAGAGAAGTTGAGATAATGATCTACTTTCATTTTTATCTCCATATTTCTCGTTTTAGCTAAGACTAAAATCTAAAATAAATCCTCTTCTAAACCTATCACTAGAGAAAATAAATCCATAAATTTTTACAAATCATAGGGCTTTTGAAAAATAATTGAAGACATGTGATAAAGGTAATCTCGACCACCTTCTGGTCCATCGATTTCGATTGTAATCTTATTTTTAGTTTCAGGTTTGTAATCATTCTTTTAAGAATCGAAAAATCATCTAAGGTAATTGTCGATAGTTATTAGCATAGGAAAATCCAAGTAAAAATCATTAATTGAAGCTCAATTTCATAAGTAACCCTACACTTCTAGAGCATAATGGATATTAGTTGATGTTAATTGAATAATGTGAATCTGTGATAAAAATTGGTTTAATCTGACATGTAATTTCTCATTATATGAGATTTCAATCTTACCTAAATAGAAACCCCCTTATAAAGTTCTTTTAATCTATTTATAGTTTATTTTATGCTTATATGACAGCTATTTTAGCATACTTGAAATTAGAATAAACCTCGACAAACAAGCGACGATGGGATGTCAGAGCACCACTGTAGTCGCTTGGAGTTTTGCTTTAGGCATTACCACCGGTAGACTAGTCCTACCAAACCAATAATGTAACAACCCGTATTTTCAGAACCAATTTAAAATTTTGATTTAAGCTATTTTAAGGAATATGGAAATATAAATTGGTTATTTTTGCTAAATAAAACTTGAGAACATGTTTAAAATTAGTTTTTATATTTTATTTGATTTAAAACAAACTCAGTAAAATTATTAAATTGAATTATAAGCCTTCTATTAGAAAATTTTGAAAATTCGATTTTTAAATCATCGCATAGCCCTTATAGAGTGAAATTTTGCTAGCGAGCTTAGAATTCGACGAGTCCAATTATTTTGGATTCGGAATAATAAGTCATGGCTAGATTTCAAATTTCACGCAAAACGGAGTTAGTGTGTGGCCGTGAGAGGCAATCCCGTTTGGGCGAAAACTGACAGTCAGTTTACAAAGAAACATTACTGAGACGATCTCCTAATTTGATTTCACTTTTTTTTTGGGATTCATATCATCAAATAATGGTTGAATCCAAAATTTCATAATTTTTGGTGTTAGCGTTCGGACGTACGAGTAGAAAAGGTACGCTAAAATCACAATTTTGAAGCTAATTTGAGCATAATTGAGAAATTAAACGAAAGGTTAATTGAACTATGAATTCCAGGAAACTTGATTCGTTGGATTCGTAATTTCGTGTATTATCTCGTGCCAAAATTTCATAGCAAACCAAGATCATTTGCAGGGAATGGGAGATAAATAATCGCTATCTCCCTTTCCTTCTTCATTTTCTCTCTTCCACCTTCTCCAAAAAATGGCCTCTCCCTCCTTGCAACCGCTGCAACCCCCCACCAGCTGCATCACCTGCCGTCGCCTCCACTCCTCCTTTTCATCCTCCTCCTCTCTCTTCTCTTCCTTTCTACAAAATCCTAACCCTCTACCAAACCCTAGCCGCCTCTATGGACCCTACTGCCGCCACCACCTCCCCTCCGGCCTGCAACCCCACTGCGCCGCCTGAACTGCGAGCAGCCCCCTCCTCCCTCCGGAGGTGGTCCCAATTTCGCCAAAACCGCTCTTTTCAATAAAAATCTCGTTTTCAAAACAACCCCTTCCTTCTTTTCCTAATACCCGTCGATCAGTGCATTTCGGGCCAAGGCCCCATAAACAAAAATCGTAGATCTTAATTTTCTCCACGAAATGCACATATCAAAATCGAATTTTGAAGTTCGGAGCTGCTTGGAAAATGCGACTGAAGTTTACAGATCTGGAGCAAACATTGGCGATTTCTGGCGAATCCGAGCGTCTTGGGAAGAAAGTGCCCTTGGAAAAAGTTGTCCGGAGTGGTGTTTCCTTATTGGTGACCAGCTTTAGTGAAGATTGGAGGTCGTATGCAAATTGTAGAGCCAGAAAGGTGAATTTGAGTTGCGAAGAGCGACAACGGCGAGTGCGCGACGAGAAAATCTACATAAGAAGTGTCGTGGCGTTTGGTTTAGCTACTGGGTGAGAACACTCGCTAAATTATTGTTTTTATGTTATTATATCATAATTAGTTATATGATGCCTGGTAACTTACATCATAGTTATTTGCAAACCCATGTTTGATTTGTTGTATTATTATTTGATTGTGAATTTGAAATGTTTAACATGTTAAAAATAATGTTGATATTATTGTGGTAGTTGAAATTGGATATAAACATCCATTTATAATTTGAATAGTGAAAATTAGTTAGTTTGAAAAATATTTCGAATTGAATCAGAATTGGTTAAATTTGTAACCAGTGATTGAATTATATCAGTTGTTGCTCGTTGAAACCCTCACACGGGTCTTGGGATGATACTTGACTCACACATCTCTCTTGTATGAAATTGTGGTTAATCGATTGATTAACAGATTTATGTAAGTGTCAATTATTTGATTGAAGCTTATATGAAAATAAAATGCACACTGGATGTCATTTTGGATGTTGATAGTTGTTTACATCTGTTGTTGGATGTATATGATGAATGTAATCCGTATAAATTAATTTATATGCATATTGGTTGAATATTCCTCCAATCCGGAATAAAAATCCGATTTTGGATGGACGAAAAAATAAAAAAAATATTAATCCGAGTTAAGTATATAAACGCTATTTCAACTCGAACGGACTTTTATATCGATTTTATTCATTTTATAATGAATATCGAGAGGACTGAATTTCAAATTCTGACATTTTGAAAAGATTATCATTTTGAGATTATAATAAGATGGGATGTTCAATTTTAATTTAATTGAAATGGAAGTTGGAATCATTTTAAACGAACTAATACATGTTTTATAAAATATGTTTTTGAATGGAAATCGACGAAATATATTATATATATTTAAATGGCTTGAATAGAACGTATCGCACAACGACCGTTCATGAATTTTGACCATTAGCTTTGAATGGACGTAACGGGAGATTCAACCGTCAAATTCTCCTAAAATGGGAACTGTTGGATTTATATTGAAAAGATCTTTCCTATGAATATATGATATTTAATCTTGAACAACTAGATTTTAAAATATGTCCAAATCAGTTTTGGAAAAGGTCGTTATGGATGCAGTTCGGTGGCTGATATTGGAAACCGACTGTAAGGACCTTAATTAAATTATTAGAAATAAAGGGTTTAGAAAGATTTTGGATGAAATATTCCACATTTAAAAAGATAATAGATATTTTTATCCAAGTAACTAGTTAATAACTAAAATAATAATCCAATGATATTTAGAAATGGTAAATTGGATTTGCGAACGAGTTTTAACATAACCAGAAATTTCAATATATAAATTGGAATGGAAGTTATATTCGGATATTTTCTATATTGGATTCCGTGATTATGCAGATATTGTTGTGGGAATTTGGAAGATATTGATATCGCTATTCCATACGATATTTGTTAGTTTCAGAATTTGGTATTGAATGCAAGTCGACATGATTTCCATTTAAGATCTTATATTTAACATCAAATTTGGATTTGGGTTTGTTGTGAATGGTATCTTAAATAATACCGTTCTTGAACCCGTTTATGGATGAAATAAATCTTTTAATTAAGTTTTATAGAAAGTTAACCAATCTATTTAATTAAATTGGAATTGAATGAAATTCGATTAATAATAATCAAAATAAGGTTCTGTAAAGGAAGAAGTTTACTATTTATGGAATTTAAAAGGCTTCACAGCTATTCCACTTATAGTATTAGTCTGATGCAGAAATTTATATTGGTTATTAATTGTTTAGATTTTCGTGAAGATTCCATATTAAATGGAAGATGATTTTGGATTTATTGTGAACGGTGTTTTTACATGACATTTGTTCTTTAACCCAAGTAAAGACAAGATTAATTTCCAAAAGTTGAATAATCATTAAGTAATGACTTTTGAAGATTAAAACTAAATGAAGTTTTAATGAATCTTTAATTAGATTGAAATGTGAATGAGATAACTAAAGTTATCAAACAAAAGAAATGATCGAGATAGAGTATCACCGGTTTTACTCCATGTGATATTTAAATCTTTAATTTGATTTGAACGATAAATGGTAACTAAATTTACCAATAACACGATGGGTGTTAAATATGCAGTACTACCAGTTTTGCTCCATGGGATGAATAAATTGGGATAATAAAATGAACAAGTACTTTGGTAAGGCTCGTTAATCCCGACTTGTTGATAAACCTTAATTTGGTTTAAGTTGTGAAAAGATAATAAAATCTTTTGAAAAGGATATCCAAAGGAAAATTAAATAAAAGTTTAAATGATTTAAATCTTTGATAAAATTAATGGGAACCTTTCCCTAAAGATATGAATATTTGAATAAAATAATATTCTGGATTGGAATGAGATGTGTGCTATCTTTGTGTACTTATCACACAATTATAAAGATGCGCCAGTTATCCGAAAAGACCGGATTTAACCCATTCTGAATAATTGCTACGACGATTAAAAGTCAACGATGAAGATGGTGGTTGAAGATCAGAGATCTTCACATCGAATGGATGATTACTATTGTCTTGATTGGGCCGATCCCCCGAGACAAGGTTATGAGTGGTGGTCGTCCAAACGTACTTGGAGATCGATCAGATAAGCAAGGACCTCTCTCCTGTATTGGACATATGAGATGAGGAATAAGGTGCCTCCGGTTTCGTTTAGACCCGGAACGGACTTGTAAATGGATTATGTCTGACATTGTATTGTGTGTTGTATCTATTGATCTTTGATAAATATATATTTATTTGGTGGCAGGGAATTTATTCTCTTGCTTAACACCCTTCTCTGAGATGTACGAGCTTAGAGGTTGTATATTGGTGGAAATTGATGGTATGGTATAGATTGACAATGTGGCAAGCTAAGATGCAATGATCAAGGCTTTTGTTGAAAATAAGGGCCTTGTGGATGATGATCGAAGCACATCTTTAAATAGCACAGCTTTGTGTATAGCGTTAATTCGCGAGCCCAACACCTCGGTATAAGCCTAAAACGGGATAAGGGACGCAGGGAGTGCATACGTTTCTTTCTAGCTAGAAGTGGTGTCATGGTATGGAGCCCAGACACTTTTACTTATGTGGATTATGGATTGCAAGGCGCCTAGGATATAGAGCTGACTAAAAGACTCAAGTGATAGGTCCGAGAGGATCGGGAAACGTATTGTTCAGGAATAACCATTTTCAAAAGTAAGAGAGGACCGGCCCTACATGATCCAATGGTCACTTGTGCTGATCCTGGGCATCCCGCTAGGGATGTGTCGAGATCGATAAGGAGATCATCCCTCGCCTTGACTCATGATGGAAATCCAATTTCCAATATGCAAATTTTCGGTTTTAATTGTAAACCTATATGGCGACATAATAGGATGGGGCACTATGTCATCTATGATTGATAAATTTATTTTTGAAGTAGCTTTATACACTATGCACTTATAGTAATATCAAAAATATTTATTCTTAAAACGTATCAAGCATGTTTGGCCATTAAAAGGTAAAACTCTATCCTCCGGCTTGCGTTATATTGTGTGATGGGACCTGAGTCTTATAATAGCTTCATTTTTCAGAAATCATTGCATTGTTTATAAATTGTTTTATTTCAGAGTATTCATAGGAGTGAACCCATTCCGTGATATACGGCGTGGTCCCATGATTTTCCCACTTTTAAAGTAAAGGTCTAATAACTGTTTTAAGTTCTCACACCAGTCCTATGACTGGCTCGGAGTTTATTGTTTCTACCTAAACTCTGGATGTACGTATTTTCCACACGTGTAGCTAGTGGTTTTGGTTTTGCAGATTTCTATTTAACATGATCCTGGTTTATAGCTGGAGCTATATTCATATAGCTTTGTATCCGTTTATTTCTTTCAGTTGTGTTAGTTGATATATTTCCATTGGGCATTGTATTTATACATTTTTTATTTCCGTTGCTGTGTAGTTTATTCTCTGATATTGTATTTTCGATGTGTATATTATTTATTCGTACTCCGATCCGATGTAATATTGTTGTAATAGCAATGAAAAGTTCTGTCGTTTTGTGTTCCGATGCATCGTGTTCTCACACAATCTTCATTCTCTTTCAGTCTAGGCCGGACGGGGATTTCGGGTCGTGTTAAATGAACCAATGACAGCCTAGGTTGTGCTCCATGCTAGGACATTTTCTCTTCAAGTTACACTAGCTCATCCCTTTAATGTTTGTTCGGTCACACAAGTTTATTTCCTTGTTTCCAGTGTCGTTGGATGCATTCATCTCTTCAGATTTAATCTCTTGAATTTATGAACCCTCTTTGGTGCTAATATGTTGTGTAATTGTTCCATAGTTCAAGGCACATCTTACACAAGTATGACTGCATTGTTTATACTTGCATTCTTAAAAGGATGATTTCAAAAATGAACTATTTTATCTAAAGAAATTGTACATAAATTATTTTCTAAATTAAGGATACTTAAAACCATAAACATGTAATTTAAATAATAATAATAATTGTTAGTTAAATTTATGGTTAATAACCCAAAGTGGCGTGGTCCTCATAGAATTCTTATTTTCAAAAGGAATTTACTTAGGTCACACTCTCCTGTAGTTAAATTGCCCCATTGCTTAATTCTTTATGCTCTTGAGTTCTTTGGAAATAGATCCTTATAGAAACAAAAGGTAGCGATTAAATGCACATGATCTGGATCTCAAGACTTCTCGTGGGCTAAAGGTTTTGCTGGTAATCTTTTGGTTGAGATATCTTATCGATTTTGGTAGATATAATGATTCTAGTGTTATTTGGGGAATTCATGTAGATCGATGTCATTAGTCATTTTACTAGGGTTTCCCGAAGGTTTATCTGGCTGATCATATAACCTTAGGGAAAGATTATTGTTTTGGGTGACCTAATTGGAGTAATCTTCGTAAACCTTTGATGAGCATAGGTCTTAGATATCATAGGATTGAAGTTCCTCGAGAGGCCCTACTGATCTTATTTCACCTATTGAGACCTTTTGACAGTTCCAAAGATATTCTTGTAGAATGATTCATTTCGACGTCTTTAGCATCGTATTTGCAAAGTGATAAGATGATAATAACATAATAATTTAAAAGTGCTCCCATGTTACCTCCATAATTGAGCTTCTTTTATAAATATTCAGAAAAAGTATACAGATTTGATATTAAAATCTTAAAAATACCTAAGTTAATTTAGAAATTAGGGTTTACAACTCAGACTTTTCTAGTATAAGTGAGAGAATGAAGAAATCGGTTTGGATTACGGACCTCAAAAATCGTATTTATAGATATAGGTTGACCCTCTTTCATGCCTTAAAGATTTCGCGAAAGCGGAACTAAAGGCCTAATAAAGGTGCCTAAAAAGACATAAGGCTTGTTCTCTTGACGTGCCTTGGAGTGACAACATGTATCTCCTAACATTCCCTAGTGGATAACTGCTTAAATTATTTTAGACAGTTTCTCTAGATGGAATCCTCCATACAAGAGATTCAAAAATTTCAAGAAGGGACAAGAATTTGCATGCTCCCGGCTTTCGGTATTACTAAATGGTTGTACTCTTTTGGATGGAGTTCTTATTTATGCAATAAATGTCTTCTGAGGGATAAAGATACCGAAAAACTTCTTTCGAATGCTATTCGAGTATCATCGAGAGGGGCTTTTTCTTCTTGGCCTTGTATACGGAAGCAAGTTCTAATGGAATGGCTTGGTCTGGTCCAGAAGTTCTTTGTTTCTGAAATCCGTTCACTACAGTTTTTGCTCTCAGTTCTTCCAAATTATCTCGGTGCTAACAATTGCCCTTTCCCTCTGGGAAAGTAAAGGGGTATTTGTGATTTTTCAAGTCATCCAGGCTAGCTGGCAGCCTCATCTAGACGTCTATTCAACTTCCCCGACCTTTGGTATTCTGATGGGACAGCCAGATTTAATTCAACATCTGATTTTTTCTACCCTTTCCATAAATAGTACATTCTCGTCTTCTTCTTTCTTTTACCTACAATCCGAATTTTTGAGCTCTATGATTAGAGTTTTCTAACAACCCAAAAAATCATTCCATTTCATCTTAATTCACAGACTTAAGGTAAATATTTCAATCTTGGTTCTGATTTCATGATCAATCTCCATACACTACTAGAAAAACTACCTATGACATCGGTTTTTGGCTAATGTCTTCGCATGTGCAGAGAAAGGTCAGGGACTTTCACCTCGCTTTTTGGCCGATGTCTAAGATGACTTTATATATCGTTTTTTTAGGATATCCGATGGTTTACGACCAATGTCATCACGCAAATTCTACATTGGTAGTTTATAAAGAACCGCTATTAAAAATGATGATTACATCAGTCACTTTAAAAGAACCAATGTTACTTGTTGTTATATACATCAGTTTTCAACAGCAAGCGATATAAAAGATGGTTTATTACATCATTTCTTTGAACGTCTGATGCTATAGGCTCCTTATTACATCAGTTTGTTTAAACATAACTGATATTAAATAATAATGTTATTGGGAAGAATTTAAATATTCAAATAGTATTTTTTATTCAATAAAATATTTTATACACAACTGTACATTACACTGTTATTCATACATTCTATTTCATATACATTGCATCTCCCACTACAATACACTCAATGTCACTCAATTTATACACAAATTCATATACACCGAGTCTTTGTTTGCTTCTAGTTCAGTCCAGCCGCCTATATATCTATCATAGAAAAGACCAGATAATACAGGTTCTTAAGTCATGGCAAAAGAAATAAATGAAGCATGCACACAAGACCAAAATTGTGCATACAACAAAACTTCTATTGTTGTAACCGTAAATTCCTTTTGCACACCACAAAATCGTGCACACAACAAAACTAAATGACCCAAATCAAAAAAATGGATAAGGCAGTCATATATAAAGCATAGCAAAAGCAATGGGGAAGTTGCACAAATGGTAATTATCACCTTACAAGTTTTGTTAAATTTAAGTTACACGTGTAAACAAATAATAATGTAATATATCATGTTTGTGTATGCAGTATTTATGAATCACAAAATCCAAGTGGCGATTTAAGCAAAGATTTCAGTAGTTGGTTTATGAATTACGTTTCTGATCCCAGAAATTGTAACAACCCGGATATTCAGAACCAATTTAAAATTTTTATTTTAGCAATTTTAATAGATTTTGAATATTTAAAATGATTTATTTTAAATAATAATTATTAAAAATTTATTTAAATCGAAGTTAGAATGAATAATTTTCTTTTAATTATATAACGAGCCTGAAATGGCGCGATAGTTTGAAAATTCGATTTCAAATTTCAAATGAATGTACAGGATTCAAAGTAAATCGGATTTCAGTAAAACTAGAAATATTTGAATCTGTTTAAAAATATCTTTCTAACAAATGTAAAAAATCCAGATTTCATAACGAGAATAAAAAGTTATGTCCAGTTTAAAATTTGAAATAGTCGTTATGGAATTTATATATATTTTAATATATTAAATAGTCATTTTAAAACGACCTCCGTTTTCGATGAAACCACTTTTGTTGGATCCGGAATGTCAAATTATAGTCAGGTTTCAAATTTCATAGTTTATTGAATTAATATGTGAACGCAGTAAATTTAAATGTGTTTGGTAATTTAAATTGAATTGGATCGACCAGAAAATGGCCATTTTTCAAATGGTCTCCAAATTCGATGAAATTAGTTTTGTTAGGACTGTATCGTCAAAACATAGCTAGATTTATTTTTCTGGGATTTTTAGAGTCAGTATGTGGCCCCCGTAAATTAAAATGTACGTTCAAATGTAATATATATTGATTTATATTTTAATTTAAAGGAAAACTAATCAAGACATTAGAATTGGCTTGCAAAACATATTCCATTATGTCCGAAGTGGGGATATTACCCTAGGGACGACAGTCGCTGGGTTTTATTCGGAGTCTATATCAATAGGAGGGTATTTTTGGAAATTAATAAAATAAAAATATATTTTCTATAAATATTGACCAATAAGAATTCAGAAAAAAAGTCTAAACCTAATTTCTTTTTCGCCGCCGCTACTACGATCTGAACAGCAGAAAACACTCCCAAACTAAACACCTCCGATCTAGAAATCCTCTCAATGGAATTCAACTCTTCCAAAGCGAAAATCAAAGCACATTCGGAGTTCTTCAAATCCATACCAGTCTGGATAATTATTGTTAGGTAATTTCGTCAATTTTGGGGTGGAAAGGGCACGTGTTTGAGGTCAATTTCTGGATGATGGAGACCTGCGGGTTGGACATGGTTCAAGGTGCGAGGTGGCGGCGCGATGCTCTTCATGGTGGAGGTGATCGATCAGGTCCTGGTGTCTCGAGGCACGTGCGAGCTGAAGCCTTCAAGGCTCGTGTATGGGTTCAGCGAATTCAATAGGAAGACGATGGAGTTAACAAAGAGATTAGGTTAATAATTAACTATTTAGTTTAGTTAAATACATCCTTTGTTGTTCAATGTTTAAAATTGTATAACTTTTGTATATGATATCGGAATCAAGTAAAACGAGTTGCAATGCACTCGTATTGGCGAGTACTACATCATGGAACTGACCGGAACGGAAACGGAGCATGTTAGAATTTTAGAAAAATCCAAATCAAAACAGTACTGGATTCAGAAATAAAAGAATGACGGAGTGGAAATCGACGGTGAGTACTCTTTCTCGCTCAATTTATTTAAGTTAAATATATACTAGGATGCAGACGGTGCTTAATAGCACCCGACATCATTGATTGTACCAACTGTGATTGTTTGTTTGGATTGAACTGGCTGCATTGTGTTTATTGAATGAATAAAATATATAAAATATTCATGTATGGAATAAAATATTTGAACAATAAAAATATCATTTTTATTGAATGAACAAAATATATAAAATATTCATGTATGGAATAAAATATTTAAACAGTAAAAATATCATTTTTATTGAATGAATAAATTATTCATGTATGGAATAAAATATTTGAACAGTAAAAATATCATTTTTATTGAATGAATAAAATATATAAAATACTCATGTATGGAATAAAATATATGAACAATAAAAATATCATTTTTATTGAATATATGAACTATATAAAATGGTCATGTGTTAAAAATAAATATTCATTTACGAATCAGATGATTTGTTTATGTACACCCATTTAACTGATATTGATTGGGACGATAAATTTTACACATCGCCCAATTGCACAAATAATAATCAGTATTTGTTGTTTAAAAACCCCACACGAGTATTGGGATGATATTGGACATACACTAATCCCATTATTTATTTGTATGTCAATCAATTGGTTGACAGACAGTTGTAAGTGTTAATTATTATTATTTAATGCTTATGCAGTTGTGTGATGCACTCTGGATGATGGTTGACTGTGCATAATTATTGTTGTGTACATGTATGTGTGAAATCCATATAAACAACATTATATGGTAATTGACTGTGTCTGATTCCAATTCAGAAAGAACGAATATTTTAAAATAATGAATATTTTAAAATAAAGAATATTTTAAAATAATATTCAGTAAAGGATTAAAATATGATTTTGATGTCCGATTTGGGATGGATACGAAAATATTGAAAAATATGAAGTCGTGTTGATTAGTATGCGCCATTTGGACACAAATGATATTTATATCGATTTTATTCATTTTTATAATGAATATCGAAAAGGAAATGATTTCAAAACCTGATATTTTGAAAATATTATCATTTATATATTATAAGGATATAGAATATTCAATTTCGATTTAAAATTGAAAATGAAGTTAGAATCGTTTTAAAATGAATTTAAAAACGATTTATAAAATACATTATAAATGGAAATTGACGAAATATATATTATATTATATATATATATAATATAATTGTAACAACCCGGAAAATCAGAACCAATTTAAAAAATTCATATTGGCAATTTTAATGAATTTTGAATATTTAAAATGATTTATTTTAAATAATAACGACTAGAAATTTATTTTGAATAGAATTAGGATGTATATATTTATTTAAATCGAAGTTAGAATATAAATATTTATTTTAATTATAAAAGGGAATTGAAAATGGCGCGGTAGTTTGAAAATTTGATTTCAAATTTCAAATGAATGTACAGGATTCAAAATAAACCGGATTTTAGTGAAACCAGAAATATTGAATCTATTCGGAAATATCTTTCCAACGAATCCGAAAAATTGAAATTTCATAGCGGGAATAAAAAGTTATGTCCAGTTCAAAATTCAGAATAGTCGCAATGGAAATATAGCCCTTAAAAATAGCGATTTTGCAAACGACCTTCGTTTTCGACGAGACCACTTTTGTTGGATCCGGAATGTCAAATTATTGCTAGATTCCAGTTTTCATAATTTTTGGAATCAATATGTGAACGTGGTGAACTTAAACGCGTTTGGTCATTTTAGTTTGAATTTAATCGACTGGAAAATGACCGTTTTTCAAACGGTCTCCAATTCGACGAAATTAGTTTTGTCAGGACCGTATCGTCAACACATAGCTAGATTTATTTTTTTGGGATTTTTGGAGTCCGTATGTGGCTCCGGTAAATTAAAATGTACGTTAAATTCAATATTGACTGAAATATTAATTTATATTGTAATTTAAACGAAAAATGATTGTAACTGACGAATTGGCTTACCGAACATATCCCATTGTGTTCGGAATGAGGGTAATTATTGGTTAGAGATGACAGTCGGTGGGTTCGATTTTGAAATAAAAAGTTGCTTTATGGAATTAATTAAATAAATAAAATCAAATAATATATTATATACTCTTTCCCCCTTTTTACTCTCCAATCCCCAAATCGAGATTTTAGAAAATAAAAAAACCCATGGATGAAAACCCGTCGCCCCTTGCCTCGACCACCACCGCCGCCTTAGGCGAACCCCCACGACCTCGCCTGAGACCGCCACCACCCCTTCGACTATCCTCCGTCCCCCCTCCTTCCTCCTTACCCCCAGATCCACGAAACCCTAGCCGAGACCAAAGAAGACCCACCGCCGTGAACCCCCTAAACCGCGCCGACCACCATCACGCCTCCATCTCGCCTGCGCCACTCTGCCTAACCCCAACGAACCCCATCCCCTCCTCCAAACGAAAACTGTGAGTTTTATTTTTATTTATTTATATACTTTGATTTTAATTTTCAGATTTTTATAAATATGAAGTTCATATTTTTATAAATTTAAAGTTCAGATTTTTATAAATTTAAAGTTAGGATCTTTATTTATTTAAATTATCGTCTTTAAGTAAAATTTAGATTTTTTTTAATTATGAAAAGGAAGGATTTTTATTAACATAAAGGTGAAATTTTTATTTATATAAATCGCATATAAAAATATGATTTTTATATAGATGGCTTAGAGATAAAAATACGATTTTTATATATATGAAAGCGAGATAAAAATACGATTTTTTATGTATAGAGATTTGAAATGAAAATTTGGTTTTTATTATATGAACAACATTATAAAAATAGGGTTTTTATATATATTGTAGCGATATAAAAATATGATTTTTATTTTAGAAGTAGCGTTGTAAAAGTCTGATTTTTATATTGTAGATTTGAAATAAACATACGATTTTTTTTATTATGATGTAGAAAAATAAAAATACGATTTTTAATATAAAGTCATCATAATAAAATGTGATTTTTTTACTATGAACAACATGGAAAAGACAACGTTGGAATTTCGGGCAAATCCAGACTGTTCTGAAATTCAGAAATAAACTGGAGGAGTGGATCCCAAAGGTGAGAACTCCTCATTAAAATTTTCTGTTCAGTTATTTATTTTATAACTGCATATATAAACCGCTCCCTGTCGTCCACAGACCATAGACGACTTGCTTGTTTGATTGTGTTGTGAAAACTATTTATGATGTGAAATGGACTGTAAAAAATATTCCTGTGTTGAAATAAATTATTTATCGTTAAAAATATAATTTTTAACGTGTATATGAATAAATAAATATTCATTTACAAATCAGACGATTTGTTTATGTACACCCATTTGACTGATATTGATTGGGACGACATATTTTACACATCGCCCAACTGCACAAATAAAATCTGTGTTTGTTTTTTGAAAACCCACATAGGTATTGGGACGATATTTGACGTACACTAATCCCAATCATTTAGTTGTATGTTGTAATAACCCGAAAATCTGGGCCAGTTTAAAATTTTTATTTTGGCAATTTTAGCGAATTTTGAATATTTAAAATAGATTATTTTAAATAAAATCGGCGAGAAATTTATTTTGAATGGAATTCGACGTATATATTTTATACGTCGTCGTTAGAATATAAATATTTATATATAATTATAAATAGAATTGAAAACGGCGCGGTAGTTCGATAATTCGATTTCAAACTTCAATTGAATGTACCGGGTGCAAAACAATCCGGATTTTAGTGAAACCAAAAACATTAGGATCTAATTGATGATATCTTTCTAACGGATGTAAGAAACTGAGATTTCACTTTAAAATTTGAGACATATGTCCAGTTGAAAATTCTGAATAGTCGCTATGGAATTCAGGCCCTTAAAAATGGACATTTTGCAAATGACCTCGGATTTCGACGAAACCAGTTTTGTTGGGTCCGTGATGTCGAATTATTGCTAGGTTTCAAATTTCATAATTTTCTGAATCAATATGTGAGCATGGCAAAGGAAAACGTGTTTTGACCATTTCAGTTGATTTTAATCGACTGGAAATTGGCCATTTTTCTAACGGTCTCAGAATTCGACGAAACTAGTTTTGTTAGGACCGTATCGTCAATACGAAGCTAAAAAATATTTTTCTGGGATTTTTCTAGTTAGTATGTGACCCCAGTAATTTGAAATGTACGTTTAAAATTCAATATAGTGATTTAAATGTAAATTTAACGAAAACTGATTGTAACGGCCGAATCAGCTTACGATACATATCACATTGTGTTCGGAATGGGGGTGAAACGCTACGGACGACAGGCGGTGGGCCTCGTTTCGAGGTCGTATGTGAAAGTCAACTCTTTAGGATAAAATAAATTAATTAATTAATAAAAAAAAAATAAAAAAAAAATATCTCTCTCCTATATTCCCTCTGGCCCCCCCCGTTTCATTCGAACATATAAAAAAAAAAAAAGAAAAAGAAACACGAGACGAAGGCGACGGGGGGAGAGCCGCCGCCACCTCGCGCGCCCCCCCCAGCGGCGCCGCCGCCAGGCGCCTCCGCCGCAAGACCCCCCCCTCCGATCCTCCGCTTCTTCTCCTTCCCCTGTCGCTCCTCCTCCCACGAGCCTCCAGAACCACCGCGACCCCCCTAACCCTAACCACCGCCACCATCCAAAACCCCTAGCCACGCGCGCCGCCCAAACACCCACCGCACCGCCGCCTCCACCCTGCTGCGACCACCACCCCGCCGACAACCCCCTAGCGCGCCACCAGTGCCGAACGCCCAAACCCCCCTGTAAGTTTTTTTCTTTTTATTCATTATTTCATTTTTGTTTTATATAAACTGAAGAAAAAAATTAAATACTGTTCTGATTTTTTTTTAAGAATTTAAAACTGATTTTTACTTTATTTTTAAAACTGATTTTCGCTTTATTTTGTAAAATGATAAAAATATAGTCTTTACTATATAGAAATATTAAAAATAGGATTTTTATATTTTTAAAGTATTAAAAATATAATCTTTATAGGATAGACAATATTAAAAATATCATCTTTGTATATGTAGCGAAATAAAAATCTGATTTTTATTTTATATGTGTTGAAGTAAAGTGATGAAATTTAAAAAGGTGAAATCTTTAAATTTAAAAAGGTGAAATCTTTAAATTTAAAAAGGTGAAATCTTTAAATTTAAAAAGGTGAAATCTTTAAATTTAAAAAGGCGAAATCTTTATATAGAAAATAGCGTGATAAAAATATGATTTTTATATATTGAATAGCGAAGTAAAAATTCGATTTTTATATTTTGAATAGCAAAGTAAAAATTCGATTTTTAAATATATGAAGTGATTATAAAAATATGACTTTTAAATTGAAAGTGAATAAATAAAAATGTGATTTTTATTTTAAAAACATCGAAATATAAAGATGTGTGATTTTTATATATATAGTGACTACGGGCAATGAAGATGGCGAGGATAGGATAACGACGAAGATTTTCTACAAAAGAAGTGTCGTGAAGTTGGATAGCTACTGGTGAGAACTTCTCACTCTTAATTCTCTTTTTCTAGATATATATATATATATATACTAGGATGCAGACGGTGCTTAGTAGCACCCGACACAATCGTCCACAGACCATGGACTTGTTTGTTTGACTGTTTGGTGATTGATTGCGATATTGGTTTGAATGTGGTTTGTGGTGTGAAAAATCGAATCGATAAATTGATTAGGATTAGACGTGCGCCGTTATAAGGCGAAGGAGTAAGGCTAGGTTAGACCCTTACTCCAAATTTTGTGGTTTGCATAACGAAAGTGAATTTGATTGATGTGTGAATGGCGTGGGCCTTCACTAGACCGGGGATAAGGCTAGGCCTTGTCCCGTTTCTAGTATCGTGCCGTTATGCCGCCGAAATTTTCTAAAATATGTTAGAAAAATAAAAATATCATTTTTACTGTGTAAATGAACTGAATAGAAATTCATGTGTTGAGATAGAATATTTTATCGTTAAAAATATAGTTTTTAACGTGAAAGTGAATAAATAAAATATTTATAAACAAATCGGCCGATTTGTTTATATACACTGATTTGACTGATATTGATTGGGTCGATAAATTTTACACATCGCCCAACTGCACAAATAAAACTTGTGTTTGATTGTTTGAAACCCCACACGGGTGTTGGGATGAAATTTGAAGTTCACTCATCCTGATTGATAAATTATGTCGATCGATTGATTGACAGGCTGTTATAAGCGTTAGATATTTACATTTGATGCTTATACAGTGTAGTGCACTTTGGTTGATGGTTGATTGTTTATTATTGCTATTATATACATGTGTTGTATGGAAATCCATATAATTAACGTTATATGGTGATTGATTGGGCCTCATTCCAATTGAGACAATAAGAAAATTCATGTGTTGAATTTAAAAATAGTCATGTGTTGACGATGTTCATGTGTTGAGTGAAATATTTTATATAATCAAAATTACATCTTTATCATATTTAAAATTAGAACTACTTCCCAGTAGAAGTCTAATTAAAATCAAACGATAGATACCATAGTTTTATAAAATATTTCACATAACAAAAATAGTGATGTGTTGACAGTACTCATGTGTTGAGATTAGTCGTGTGTTGAAAGAAAATTCATGTGTTGAATTGAATAGAAGTTTTTGAAATATATAAAGCCGTGTGGATTAGAGATGCGCTATTTTGACGTGAACGATATTTATATCGATTTGAAAACGATTTCGAAATGAATTGAATTGAAAACGATTTCGAAATGAATTGAATTGAAAACGATTTCGAAATGAATTGAATTGAAAACGATTTCGAAATGAATTGAATTGAAAACGATTTCGAAATGAATTGAATTGAAAACGATTTCGAAATGAATTGAATTGAAAACGATTTCGAAATGAATTGAAAACGAATTCAAATTGAATTGAAAGTGAATTGAAATGAATTCAAATCGAATTAAAATTTGAATTGAATAGAAATGAATTTTAAAACGAATTTATAAAGAAAAATTCAATTTTGGCTTTGAATGGAAATAGTGTTGAAATGGTTTTGAAACGAAGTTAAAACGATTTATAAAATTCGTTTTAAAAAGGAAATCGACGAAATATATATAATATATATATATATATTATATATATAATGGCCTGAATAGAACGCGCCGCGCCGCGGCAGTTCGTGAATTTCGACCATTTATTTCAAACGGATATTGCGGGAGATCCGACCGTCGGATTCTCCTAAAACCGGAACCGTTGGGTTCGTATCGAAAAGAACTTTCCAATGAATATTAGAAATTTGAAATCTAACGGTTGGATTTGGAATTATGTCCAAATCAAATTCGAAAAAGGTCGCTGTAAGTGCAGTTCGATGGCCGTTGTTGGAAATCGACTGTACGGGCCTTGATAAAATTATTAAAAATATCTATAATTTGTGTTAAATTATAATATGTGAATTGGAAAGATTTGGGCTGGAAAATTCCACATTTGAAAAGATAAAAATAGATTTTTATCGAAATGAACTAGTTTTGAACTAGAATTGAAATCAATTTATTTTTAAAATAAATAAATTGAATTTGGAAGTGATTTTGAAAATAATCGATAATTTCCAATACGTGGATTGGACTGGAGCTGAATCGAAATTATCTTCGGGATATTTCGAGGTTGGATTTCGTGACTATACAAATATTGTTATGGGGATTTGAAAGATATTTTATATCGTTATTTCCAATACGATATTTGTTGGTTTCAGAATTTGATATTGAATATAAGCCGATATATTTTCTATTCAGAGCCTTGTATTTAATATCAAATGTGATTTGGTTTGTCGTGAATCGTGTTTTTGATGACATTGGTTCTTTAACCCAGTTAAAGGCAGAATATTGATTTTTGAGAGGATTAAAACTAAGTGGAGTTTTAATGAATCTTTAATTAGATTGAAAAGTGAATTGATAATTTAAATTATCAAATCTGAAAAGTGATCGAGAGTGGAGTACCACCAGTTTTGCTCCAAAGCGATAGTTAAATCTTTAATTAGATTTGAACGTGAAATGGTAATTAATTTTACCGATAACACCGTGGTGTTAGATGTGGAGTATTACCAGTTTTCTCCATGGGATATATAGGTTGGGATTGGGAAATAAAATAAATAATTACTTCGGTGTGGTTCGTTAATCCCGGCTAGTTTGAAATGATATCCAAAGGAAGATTATAGGATAAATTTAGAAGAATTTATCTTGGATAAAATTAATGGGAACCTTTCCCTAAGAATGTGATTCTGTGAATAAAAGAATATTCTGAATTGGAATGAGGCGTTTGTTGTGTTTGTGTAACATTTGTTTATCATATACGTGGGTTATTCAGAAAGGCCGGGTTTATACCCATTCTGAATAACCGATTCGACGAGATGTCGAAGATGAAGACGGTGGTTGAAGACCGGAAGTCTTCACATCGTTTGGGTGATTACTGATGATCTTGATTGGGCTGTACACCCAAGATGAGGGAAACAGTCGGTGATCGTCCAGACGTACTTGGAGATCGATGGATATGCGAGGAAAGTGCCTCCGGTTTCGTTCAGACCCAGAACGGACTTGTAAATGGACTGTGTGTCTGGCATTGGATTTTAGTCCGTGTGATTGATCTCTATTAAATATATATCTGTTTGGCGGCGGAGAATTTATTCTCTTGCTTAACGCCCTTCTCTGAGACGTACGAGCTCAGGGGTTATATATTGATGGATATCAAGCGCATGGAGTGAATTGCCTGTGTGGCATGCGTAAGTGGCAATTGATCAAGGCTTCTGTTGAAAAGCAAAGTCTTGTGGTTGATGATCAAAGCACGGCCTGTGTGGCATAGCTTTGTGTATAACGTGAATTCGCGAGCCTCACACCTCGGTATGAGTTAAAAACGGGAGACGGACCGCTGGGAGAGCACGACGTTTCTTTCTAGCTAGGGTGGTGTCAGTGACCTACCAGCCCTGACATTTATATACTTTTCACCTGTGTGGTTGTTGGATACGAGGCGCCTCGGATATAGGTCTGTAAGGACCGGGAAACGTGTGTTCAGGAATTGCCAATCCTCAAAAGTAAGAGAGGACCGGCCCAGCCGATTCCAAGGATCAAAGTGGGGTCCTGGGACATTTGCTAGAGTGTCTCGAACGCGGAGAGGAGCTTGCCCCTTGCCTCGGCTCATGACGGAAATCCAATTTCCAATACGTGATATTGCGGTTTTAATTGTAGAACTAGTACGGCGACATGATAGATGGTACCCATGCCGCCTATGATTGATACTTATGATTGAAATTATTTTGGCACTATACACTTATTATAGTATCAAATAATGTGTTTTAAACGTATCAAGCATGCTTTGGCTGTTATAAGGTAAAAACCCTATCCTCCGGCTTGCGTTGCATTGTGTGATGGGACCTGGGTCTTATAACAGCTTCATTTTTCTTTATTTAGCATTGCGCTGTTTGTTTTATGCACTGGTATTCTTGGGAGGAAACCCGTTCCGTGTTATACGGCGTGGTCCCTTGATTTACCGAACTTTAAAATAAAGAATTATAACTGTTTTAGTTCTCACACCAGTCCCATGACTGACCTGGAGTTTATTGTTTTAACCTAAACTCTGGGTGCCCCTATTTTCCGCACGGGCAGCTAGTAGTTTTGGTTTTGCAGATTTATATCCACAGGGTCCTGATTTACAGCTGGAACGATGCTCGGAAAGCTCTGTATCCGTGTATCACTTCTAGTTGTGTTTTGTATATTTTTCCGCTGCTATGTAATTTATTGTAATCTCTGATATTTGTTGAATGTAATTTATTCATTTATACTCTGTATATTCTCGTATCTGATGGAATTGTTGTAATAACAATGAAATGTTCTTCCGTATGCGCTCTGTTTTGTCTTGTCCTCAATTCTATCCGTGCTTTCCTTCACGGGGAAGTACGGGTCGTCTCAGTTTGGTATCGGAGCTTTGGTTTACAGAGCTCGAGAACAAGACACATTAGAACCATACGAAAGAATTCATCAGATATTGGATTAGCAATATCCAATTAGAATGACTCGTTAGAGATAGGATCAGTAGTATCCTAGAACGAGTGTGAAGAGTATATTTTTCAAATGAAAACAATTTTGTTTTGAAAATTTAAATCGTTTTAAACGTATTTGAATATTTATTTATTTTGAATATGGACAATCAAGTATATATAGATTTCGCGTATACGCGTCATGAACGTATATTCGAAATTTTAATATACTGGGTAGATATAGAATCACATTCTAGACATCCGGGGATGATTCTGATGATGGTGCATCATCATCAGTATTCATATTCGAGTTTCGAAGGTGTGATTTTCTATATATTTCCATTAGACTGGTGTGAGAACCAAAGCTTATATAGTTAGAACACATTGTTGTGATTTGTTATCAAAACATGATTTTTGTATATATGTATCAAAATTATGAATTTGCAACTCTATTCACTAATTGATTGATGTTTGTGTTGTTTGTTTATTTGTTTGCTAATTTTAACCATTTATGCCTAATTGAATCGAATATTGAATTGTATTGAAAATTGGTCGCATTTGCTTGCATATACCTATACTTACATTGAACAGGTCATAGCAAGGAGGCTAGAGCCAGAGAATAAAATTTGTTTGCCCGACAAATAGGTACATGTTTATTACATAATTTCCTGTTTTGTTTGGGTGATGATGATTTTGTGAGCCTATTGGCTAGCCGCTTGGCTTTTTCTTTTTCTTTTTGAGATCTGAAGGACCGGGGAAGCTATTTGAAATTCCCCGATGCTCCCGGTGCAGGGGAGGTTATGGCGAAATTTTTCAAAAATTTAGGGTGTTAGCCAAATTTTTGAAGTTTTGAAATTTCTCAGAAACTGAAAAGTTGGAGAATGGAAGCCAGATCGAATGTAGAGCTTATTAATCAAACCACTTTCGACTTTGTTCCTTTTCGGGGACGAAAAGTTTTAAGTGGGGGAGATTGTAATAACCCGAAAATCTGGGCCAGTTTAAAATTTTTATTTTGGCAATTTTAGCGAATTTTGAATATTTAAAATAGATTATTTTAAATAAAATCGGCGAGAAATTTATTTTGAATGGAATTCGACGTATATATTTTATACGTCGTCGTTAGAATATAAATATTTATATATAATTATAAATAGAATTGAAAACGGCGCGGTAGTTCGATAATTCGATTTCAAACTTCAATTGAATGTACCGGGTGCAAAACAATCCGGATTTTAGTGAAACCAAAAACATTAGGATCTAATTGATGATATCTTTCTAACGGATGTAAGAAACTGAGATTTCACTTTAAAATTTGAGAGATATGTCCAGTTGAAAATTCTGAATAGTCGCTATGGAATTCAGGCCCTTAAAAATGGACATTTTGCAAATGACCTCGGATTTCGACGAAACCAGTTTTGTTGGGTCCGTGATGTCGAATTATTGCTAGGTTTCAAATTTCATAATTTTCTGAATCAATATGTGAGCATGGCAAAGGAAAACGTGTTTTGACCATTTCAGTTGATTTTAATCGACTGGAAATTGGCCATTTTTCTAACGGTCTCAGAATTCGACGAAACTAGTTTTGTTAGGACCGTATCGTCAATACGAAGCTAGAAAATATTTTTCTGGGATTTTTCTAGTTAGTATGTGACCCCAGTAATTTGAAATGTACGTTTAAAATTCAATATAGTGATTTAAATGTAAATTTAACGAAAACTGATTGTAACGGCCGAATCAGCTTACGATACATATCACATTGTGTTCGGAATGAGGGTGAAACGCTACGGACGACAGGCGGTGGGCCTCGTTTCGAGGTCGTATGTGAAAGTCAACTCTTTAGGATAAAATAAATTAATTAATTAATAAAATAAAAAATAAAAAAAATATCTCTCTCCTATATTCCCTCTGGCCCCCCCCCCCCGTTTCATTCGAACATATAAAAAAAAAAAAAAAAAGAAACACGAGACGAAGGCGACGGGGGGAGAGCCGCCGCCACCTCGCGCGCCCCCCCCCAGCGGCGCCGCCGCCAGGCGCCTCCGCCGCAAGACCCCCCCCTCCGATCCTCCGCTTCTTCTCCTTCCCCTGTCGCTCCTCCTCCCACGAGCCTCCAGAACCACCGCGACCCCCCTAACCCTAACCACCGCCACCATCCAAAACCCCTAGCCACGCGCGCCGCCCAAACACCCACCGCACCGCCGCCTCCACCCTGCTGCGACCACCACCCCGCCGACAACCCCCTAGCGCGCCACCAGTGCCGAACGCCCAAACCCCCCTGTAAGTTTTTTTCTTTTTATTCATTATTTCATTTTTGTTTTATATAAACTGAAGAAAAAAATTAAATACTGTTCTGATTTTTTTTTAAGAATTTAAAACTGATTTTTACTTTATTTTTAAAACTGATTTTCGCTTTATTTTGTAAAATGATAAAAATATAGTCTTTACTATATAGAAATATTAAAAATAGGATTTTTATATTTTTAAAGTATTAAAAATATAATCTTTATAGGATAGACAATATTAAAAATATCATCTTTGTATATGTAGCGAAATAAAAATCTGATTTTTATTTTATATGTGTTGAAGTAAAGTGATGAAATTTAAAAAGGTGAAATCTTTAAATTTAAAAAGGTGAAATCTTTAAATTTAAAAAGGTGAAATCTTTAAATTTAAAAAGGTGAAATCTTTAAATTTAAAAAGGCGAAATCTTTATATAGAAAATAGCGTGATAAAAATATGATTTTTATATATTGAATAGCGAAGTAAAAATTCGATTTTTATATTTTGAATAGCAAAGTAAAAATTCGATTTTTAAATATATGAAGTGATTATAAAAATATGACTTTTAAATTGAAAGTGAATAAATAAAAATGTGATTTTTATTTTAAAAACATCGAAATATAAAGATGTGTGATTTTTATATATATAGTGACTACGGGCAATGAAGATGGCGAGGATAGGATAACGACGAAGATTTTCTACAAAAGAAGTGTCGTGAAGTTGGATAGCTACTGGTGAGAACTTCTCACTCTTAATTCTCTTTTTCTAGATATATATATATATATATACTAGGATGCAGACGGTGCTTAGTAGCACCCGACACAATCGTCCACAGACCATGGACTTGTTTGTTTGACTGTTTGGTGATTGATTGCGATATTGGTTTGAATGTGGTTTGTGGTGTGAAAAATCGAATCGATAAATTGATTAGGATTAGACGTGCGCCGTTATAAGGCGAAGGAGTAAGGCTAGGTTAGACCCTTACTCCAAATTTTGTGGTTTGCATAACGAAAGTGAATTTGATTGATGTGTGAATGGCGTGGGCCTTCACTAGACCGGGGATAAGGCTAGGCCTTGTCCCGTTTCTAGTATCGTGCCGTTATGCCGCCGAAATTTTCTAAAATATGTTAGAAAAATAAAAATATCATTTTTACTGTGTAAATGAACTGAATAGAAATTCATGTGTTGAGATAGAATATTTTATCGTTAAAAATATAGTTTTTAACGTGAAAGTGAATAAATAAAATATTTATAAACAAATCGGCCGATTTGTTTATATACACTGATTTGACTGATATTGATTGGGTCGATAAATTTTACACATCGCCCAACTGCACAAATAAAACCTGTGTTTGATTGTTTGAAACCCCACACGGGTGTTGGGATGAAATTTGAAGTTCACTCATCCTGATTGATAAATTATGTCGATCGATTGATTGACAGGCTGTTATAAGCGTTAGATATTTACATTTGATGCTTATACAGTGTAGTGCACTTTGGTTGATGGTTGATTGTTTATTATTGCTATTATATACATGTGTTGTATGGAAATCCATATAATTAACGTTATATGGTGATTGATTGGGCCTCATTCCAATTGAGACAATAAGAAAATTCATGTGTTGAATTTAAAAATAGTCATGTGTTGACGATGTTCATGTGTTGAGTGAAATATTTTATATAATCAAAATTACATCTTTATCATATTTAAAATTAGAACTACTTCCCAGTAGAAGTCTAATTAAAATCAAACGATAGATACCATAGTTTTATAAAATATTTCACATAACAAAAATAGTGATGTGTTGACAGTACTCATGTGTTGAGATTAGTCGTGTGTTGAAAGAAAATTCATGTGTTGAATTGAATAGAAGTTTTTGAAATATATAAAGCCGTGTGGATTAGAGATGCGCTATTTTGACGTGAACGATATTTATATCGATTTGAAAACGATTTCGAAATGAATTGAATTGAAAACGATTTCGAAATGAATTGAATTGAAAACGATTTCGAAATGAATTGAATTGAAAACGATTTCGAAATGAATTGAATTGAAAACGATTTCGAAATGAATTGAAAACGAATTCAAATTGAATTGAAAGTGAATTGAAATGAATTCAAATCGAATTAAAATTTGAATTGAATAGAAATGAATTTTAAAACGAATTTATAAAGAAAAATTCAATTTTGGCTTTGAATGGAAATAGTGTTGAAATGGTTTTGAAACGAAGTTAAAACGATTTATAAAATTCGTTTTAAAAAGGAAATCGACGAAATATATATAATATATATATATTATATATATAATGGCCTGAATAGAACACGCCGCGCCGCGGCAGTTCGTGAATTTCGACCATTTATTTCAAACGGATATTGCGGGAGATCCGACCGTCGGATTCTCCTAAAACCGGAACCGTTGGGTTCGTATCGAAAAGAACTTTCCAATGAATATTAGAAATTTGAAATCTAACGGTTGGATTTGGAATTATGTCCAAATCAAATTCGAAAAAGGTCGCTGTAAGTGCAGTTCGATGGCCGTTGTTGGAAATCGACTGTACTGGCCTTGATAAAATTATTAAAAATATCTATAATTTGTGTTAAATTATAATATGTGAATTGGAAAGATTTGGGCTGGAAAATTCCACATTTGAAAAGATAAAAATAGATTTTTATCGAAATGAACTAGTTTTGAACTAGAATTGAAATCAATTTATTTTTAAAATAAATAAATTGAATTTGAAAGTGATTTTGAAAATAATCGATAATTTCCAATACGTGGATTGGACTGGAGCTGAATCGAAATTATCTTCGGGATATTTCGAGGTTGGATTTCGTGACTATACAAATATTGTTATGGGGATTTGAAAGATATTTTATATCGTTATTTCCAATACGATATTTGTTGGTTTCAGAATTTGATATTGAATATAAGCCGATATATTTTCTATTCAGAGCCTTGTATTTAATATCAAATGTGATTTGGTTTGTCGTGAATCGTGTTTTTGATGACATTGGTTCTTTAACCCAGTTAAAGGCAGAATATTGATTTTTGAGAGGATTAAAACTAAGTGGAGTTTTAATGAATCTTTAATTAGATTGAAAAGTGAATTGATAATTTAAATTATCAAATCTGAAAAGTGATCGAGAGTGGAGTACCACCAGTTTTGCTCCAAAGCGATAGTTAAATCTTTAATTAGATTTGAACGTGAAATGGTAATTAATTTTACCGATAACACCGTGGTGTTAGATGTGGAGTATTACCAGTTTTCTCCATGGGATATATAGGTTGGGATTGGGAAATAAAATAAATAATTACTTCGGTGTGGTTCGTTAATCCCGGCTAGTTTGAAATGATATCCAAAGGAAGATTATAGGATAAATTTAGAAGAATTTATCTTGGATAAAATTAATGGGAACCTTTCCCTAAGAATGTGATTCTGTGAATAAAAGAATATTCTGAATTGGAATGAGGCGTTTGTTGTGTTTGTGTAACATTTGTTTATCATATACGTGGGTTATTCAGAAAGGCCGGGTTTATACCCATTCTGAATAACCGATTCGACGAGATGTCGAAGATGAAGACGGTGGTTGAAGACCGGAAGTCTTCACATCGTTTGGGTGATTACTGATGATCTTGATTGGGCTGTACACCCAAGATGAGGGAAACAGTCGGTGATCGTCCAGACGTACTTGGAGATCGATGGATATGCGAGGAAAGTGCCTCCGGTTTCGTTCAGACCCAGAACGGACTTGTAAATGGACTGTGTGTCTGGCATTGGATTTTAGTCCGTGTGATTGATCTCTATTAAATATATATCTGTTTGGCGGCGGAGAATTTATTCTCTTGCTTAACGCCCTTCTCTGAGACGTACGAGCTCAGGGGTTATATATTGATGGATATCAAGCGCATGGAGTGAATTGCCTGTGTGGCATGCGTAAGTGGCAATTGATCAAGGCTTCTGTTGAAAAGAAAAGTCTTGTGGTTGATGATCAAAGCACGGCCTGTGTGGCATAGCTTTGTGTATAACGTGAATTCGCGAGCCTCACACCTCGGTATGAGTTAAAAACGGGAGACGGACCGCTGGGAGAGCACGACGTTTCTTTCTAGCTAGGTTGGTGTCAGTGACCTACCAGCCCTGACATTTATATACTTTTCACCTGTGTGGTTGTTGGATACGAGGCGCCTCGGATATAGGTCTGTAAGGACCGGGAAACGTGTGTTCAGGAATTGCCAATCCTCAAAAGTAAGAGAGGACCGGCCCAGCCGATTCCAAGGATCAAAGTGGGGTCCTGGGACATTTGCTAGAGTGTCTCGAACGCGGAGAGGAGCTTGCCCCTTGCCTCGGCTCATGACGGAAATCCAATTTCCAATACGTGATATTGCGGTTTTAATTGTAGAACTAGTACGGCGACATGATAGATGGTACCCATGCCGCCTATGATTGATACTTATGATTGAAATTGTTTTGGCACTATACACTTATTATAGTATCAAATAATGTGTTTTAAACGTATCAAGCATGCTTTGGCTGTTATAAGGTAAAAACCCTATCCTCCGGCTTGCGTTGCATTGTGTGATGGGACCTGGGTCTTATAACAGCTTCATTTTTCTTTATTTAGCATTGCGCTGTTTGTTTTATGCACTGGTATTCTTGGGAGGAAACCCGTTCCGTGTTATACGGCGTGGTCCCTTGATTTACCGAACTTTAAAATAAAGAATTATAACTGTTTTAGTTCTCACACCAGTCCCATGACTGACCTGGAGTTTATTGTTTTAACCTAAACTCTGGGTGCCCCTATTTTCCGCACGGGCAGCTAGTAGTTTTGGTTTTGCAGATTTATATCCACAGGGTCCTGATTTACAGCTGGAACGATGCTCGGAAAGCTCTGTATCCGTGTATCACTTCTAGTTGTGTTTTGTATATTTTTCCGCTGCTATGTAATTTATTGTAATCTCTGATATTTGTTGAATGTAATTTATTCATTTATACTCTGTATATTCTCGTATCTGATGGAATTGTTGTAATAACAATGAAATGTTCTTCCGTATGCGCTCTGTTTTGTCTTGTCCTCAATTCTATCCGTGCTTTCCTTCACGGGGAAGTACGGGTCGTCTCATATGTCGATCAATTGGTTGACAAACTGTGGTAAGCGTTGAATATTTATATTTAATGCTTATGCAGTGTAGAATACACTCTGGATGATGGTTGATTGTTTATCATTGTTGTTCTATACATGTGTTGTATGAAATCCATATAATCAACATTATATGGTAATTGACTGTGTCTGGTTCCAGTTCAGAAAGAATGAATATTTTAAAATAACGAATATTTTAAAATATCGATTTTATTCATTTTTATAATGAATATTGAAAAGGAAGAGATTTCAAAATCTAATGTTTTGAAAATATTGTCATTTATATATTAATGATATGGAATATTCAATTTTGATTTGAAATTGAATATGAAGTTGAAATCGTTTTGAAAACGAATTTAAAACGATTTATAAAATACGTTTTAAATGGAAATCGACGAAATATATATAATGTGTATATTATATATATTTAATGGCCTGAATAGAACGCGCCGCGGCAGTTCGCGAATTTCAACCATTGACTTCGAATGGACATTACGGGAGATCCGACCGTCGGATTCTCCTAAAACCAGAACCGTTGGGTTCGTATCGAAAAGAGGTTTCCAACGAATACAAGAAATTTGAAATCAAATGGTTGGATTTGGAATTATATCCAAATCAAATTTGGAAAAGGTCGCTGTAAGTGCAGTTCGATGGCCGTTTATGGAAATTGACTGTACGGGCCTTGATAAAATTATTAAAAATATCAATAATTAGTGTAAAATCATAATAAATGATTTGGAAAGAATTGGGATGAAAAATTCCATATTTGAAAATATAAATATATATTTTTATCAAAATGAACTAGTTACTAACTAGATTTGAAATCCAATAATTTTTAAATAAAATAAATTGGATTTGAAATGGTTTTAAAAATAACCAGAATTTCCATTACATGAATTGCAATGGATTTGAATCGAAATTATCTTCGGAATATTTCGATATTGGATTCCGTGATTATACGGATATTGTGGAGGAATTTGGAAGATATATACATCGTTATTCCCAATACGATATTTGTTGGTTTCAAATTTTGATATTGAATATAAGCCGATATATTTTCTATTCAGAGCCTGGTATTTAATATCAAATGGGATTTTGGGTTTGTCGTGAATGGTGTCTTCAATAACACTGTTCTTAAACCTAGTTGAGAATAGATATAAATCTTTTTATTTAGATTTAATGAAGTTTACCAATTGATTAACATTTAATTGGAATTAAATTGAAATTGGTTTTTGGGTTTATCGTGAACTGTGTTTTAAATAACACTTGTTCTTTAACCCGATTAACAATGGAATGAGATTTTGGGTTTGTCATGAATGGTATCTTTACTAATACTTTTCTTAAACCCAATGGAGTTAAGAAAATTAGAAACTAACTGGAGATTAGCTAAGTTGGATGGTTCCCTGGGTATTGATCTGATGTTGGTTTCGGCCTTCGGGATTAATACTTAGGGAAATTTTCTCTTACTAATTTACGGCCAGAGACTGATGGGATGGGGTCTTCAGTAACACTGTTCTTAAATCCCATGTGAAAGGAATAAATCTTTTAATTAAGATGTAGAGAAGAATTACCAATTAATTAACATTTAATTGGATTTGAAATGGATTGTGAATTGGGTTTATAGTGAACTGTGTTTTTAGAGACATTCGTTCTTTAACCCTATTTACAGTGAAATGGGATATGGAATTTATAAATCTTTTGTTAAGATTTAAAGGAGATTTTCCAAAGTAAAGTTTTCCAATTTAATATATTGGAATTGGATGGAATTCGATTGATAATAATCGAAGTGAACCTCTGTGGAGGAAGACTGTTAATATATATGGAATTTAAAGGGCTTTGCCGTTATTCCATTTATATTATCGGTTAGATATGGAAGTTTATATCGATTATATATATCGATTTGTTTTCCATGAAAATTCCATTGTTAATGGAATGACATTTTGGGTTTATCGTGAGCTGTGTTTTAAACGACATTAGTTTTTAACCCAATTAAAGATAAGATTAATTTCTTAACTTTGAAGAAAATGATTAACTAATGATTTTTGGATATTAAAACTGAATTAGAGTTTTAATGAATCTTTAATTAGATTGAAATGTGAATCTGATAACTAAAATTATTAGATTCAAAAAATGAACGAGAATGGAGTATCACCACTTTTGCTCCAAGCGATAGTTAAATCTTTAATTAGATTTGAACGTGAAATGGTAATTAATTTTACCGATAACACCGTGGTGTTAGATATGAAGTACTACCAGTTTTACTTCATGGTATGAATAGGTTGGGATTGGGAAATTAAATAAACGATTGCTTCGGTAAGGTTCGCTAATCCCGACTAGTTTAGATAATCCTTAATTTGGTTTGAATTGATATCCAAAGGAAGATTAAAGAATAAACTTAAAGAATTTATCTTTGATAAAATTAATGGGAACCTTTCCTAAAGTTTAAGAATATTTGATTGAAAGAATATTCTGAATTGGAATGTGACGTATGTTGTGTTTTTATAGCACTTGTTTATTATATACGCGGGTTATTCAGAAAGACCAGGTTTATCCCATTATGAATAACTGAAACGACGATAAGTCGAAGATGAAGACGGTGGTTGAAGACCGGAGGTCTTCACATCATTTGGATGATTACTGATATCTTGATTGGGTTGTACACCCAAGACAAGGTAATAAGTGGTGATCGTCTAGACGTACTTGGAGATCGACCGGATATGCAGGGACCTCTCTCTTGTATTGGACATATGGGACGAGGAATAAGGTGCCTCCGGTTTCGTTCAGACCTAAAACGAACTTGTAAATGGATGTGTGTCTGACATCAGAATTCATTCTATGTGATTGATAGATATCAGTTGCATAGCGTGAATTGCCTGTGTGGCATGCTGAGATGCAAAGGATCAAGGCTTCTGTTGAAAAGCAGAGTCTTGTGGATGATGATCAAAGCACGGCTTTAATATAGCATAACTTTGTGTATAGCGTTAACTCGCGAGCCTCACACCCCGGTGTGAACCGGAAACGGGAGAGGACATCAGGGAGGACATGCGTTTCCTTCTAGCTAGGAGCGGTGTCTGGGTTTTGCACGCCCAGACGTTTTACTTATGTGGTTGATGGATAGCAAGGCGCCTATGATATATCGGCACTGCAGGGCCGATGGATGGTATGGTCTTTATACAGACCAGATTGACGCCCTATAGGGCGGGGAAGCGTAGTGTTCAGGCATTTTAATCTACATCGAGTGGACCGTCCCTGACGATCCAAGGGCCCACTTGAGTCTGGGTCTTGAGACACGGGCTAGAGCGTCTCGAAGCGGTAAGGACGATCCCTTGCCTTGGTTCACAGATGGAAATCCAACTTCCAATACGTGACATTTCGGTTTTGATTGTAGAGCCTAGTATGGCGATATAGTGGGATGGGGCACTATGCCATCTATGATTGATACATTTATATTTGAAGTTGTTTCATACACTTTACACTATGATAGTATCAAAATGATTTGTTTTAAACGTACCAAGCATGTTTGGCTATTACAACGTAAAACTCTATCCTCCGGCTTGCGTTGCATCGTGTGATGGGACCTGAGTCTTATAATAGCTTCATCTTTCCAAGAAGCATTGCGCTGTTTATTTTATGCACTGGTATTCCTGGGAGGAAACCCGTTTCGTGTTATACGGCGTGGTCCCTGGATTTACTTTATTTTAAAATAAAGATTTAAATAACTGATTTAGTTCTCACACCAGTCACATGACTGACCTTGAGTTTATTGTTTTAACCTAAACTCTGGTTGCCCCTATTTTCCACACGGCCAACTAGTAGTTTTGGTTTTGTAGATATTATATTCACAGGATCCTGGTTTATAGCTGGAGTGATATTGGGAAAGCTCTATATCTGTATATTCCTTTCAGTTGTGTTTTGTATTATTTTTCGCTGCATTGTAACTTGTAAATCTCTGATATTTTTCTGATGTATAATATTTGTTCATACTCTGTATATTGTTGTAATAAGCACTGAAATGTTCTTCTGTTTGTGTTCTGATTTATTGTGTTCGCAAATCAATCCGGGATTTCCTTCACGGGGAAGTTCGGGTCGCTTCCTTTGGTACCAGAGCTTTGGTTTACAGAGCTCGAGAACAAGACACATTAGAATCGAACGAAAGAATTCATCAGAGATTGGATTAGTAATATCCAATGATAATGACTTGTTAGAGATAGGATCAACAGTATCCTAGAATGAGTGTGAAGAGTGCTATTTTAAAATAGAAATGAAAAAAAAATCGTTTTGAAAATTTTATCATATTATACATATGTGAATAATTTATTTTAAATTGATTTGGACTATCGGGTATATAGAGATTTTGAATATACGTCTGATCCATGTGTATACGAAGCCTCAAATATACTGGATAGATATAGAATCACACTCTAGTCACACAGAGATGATGCTGATAATGACCATGGCATCATCAGTATTTATGTTCAAGCTTCGAAATTGGGGTTTCTATATATCTCCAATTGGCTGGTGTGAGAATCAAAATATAGTTAGAATAAATTGTTGTGAATTGGCATCAAAAACATGATTTTCCATATATATATATATATATATATATATATATATATATACCAAAATTATGAATCTAAAAAGATAATCAACTAATTGATTGCTAGTTGTGTTGTTTGATTACTGGTTTGATTACTATAAAAAATTTGAACCATTAAGCCAAATTTAGTCAAATTTGAACTGAATTGCAAATTGTTTGAAATCGCATGCATATACATGTGTATACATTGAACAGGTCATAGCAGGGAAGCTAATCAGAGGAATAAAATTGTATGCCCAATAAATAGGTACATGTTTACTAATTTCTTGGGTTTAGATGATTTTATAAGCCGATTGGCTAGCCGCTTGGCTTTTTCTTTTTCTTTTTGAGATGAGAGGGCCTGTGTGGCAGTTTGGGGATTTTCCCGGTGCTCCCCGTACAAAGGAGGTTATGGCGATTTTTTTTAGAATTTAGGGTGTTAGCCAAAATTTTGAAGAATAGGAAAATTCTTAGAAGCTGAAAAGTTGAAGAATGAAAGACAAACTGAAAGTTGAGTTGAATAGTAAAACAACTTTCAGCTCCGTTCCTTTTCGAGACGAAAAGATTTTAAGTGGAGGAGATTGTAACAACCTGGAAAATCAAAACTAATTTAAAATTTTTATTTTGGCAATTTTAATGAATTCTGAATATTTAAAATGATTTATTTTAAATAATAACAACTAGAAATTTATTTCGAATAGAATTAGAACGTATATATTTATTTAAATCAAAGTTAGAATATAAATATTTATTTTAATTATAAAAGGAAATTGAAAATAGCGCGGTAGTTTGAAAATTCGATTTCAAATTTCAAATGAATGTACAGGATTCAAAATAAACCGGATTTTAGTGAAACTAGAAATATTTGAATCTATTCGAAAATATCTTTCCAACAAATCCGAAAAATTGAAATTTCATAGTGGGAATAAAATGTTATGTCCAGTTGAAAATTCAGAATAGTCGCTATGGAAATATAACCCTTAAAAATAGCGATTTTGCAAACGACCTCCGTTTTCAACGAGACCACTTCTGTTGGATCCGGAATATCAAATTATTGCTAGATTCCAATTTTCATAATTTTTGGAATCAATATGTGAACGTGGTGAATTTAAACGCGTTTGGTCATTTCAGTTTGAATTTAATTGACTGGAAAATGACCGTTACGGTCTCCAAATTCGATGAAATTAGTTTTGTTAGGACGTATCGTCAACACATAGCTAGATTTATTTTTTGGGATTTTTGGAGTCCGTATGTGGCCCCGGTAAATTAAAATGTACGTTAAATTCAATATTGATTGAAATATTAATTTATATTCTAATTTTAACGAAAACTGGTCGTAATTGATGAATTGACTTACACTTACCGGATATGTCCCATTGTGTTCGGAATGGGGGTAATTAGTTAGGGACGACAGTCGGTGGGTTCGATTTTGAGTTCGAAATAAAAAGTTGCTTTATGGAATTAAATAAACAAATAAATAAATAATATATTATATACTCTTTCCCCCTTTTTACTCTCCAATCCCCAAATCGAGATTTCAGAAAAGAAAAAAAACCATCGATGAAAACCCGTCGCCCCTTGCGTCGACCACCACCGCCGCCTTAGGCGAACCCCCACGGCCTCTCCTGAGATCGCCACCACCCCTCCGACTATCCTTCGTCCCTCCCCTTTCCTTCCTCATCAGCCCCAGATCCACGAAACCCTAGCCGAGACAAAAGAAGACCCGCCGCCGTGGACCCCTTGAACCGCGCCGGCCACCAGCACTCCTCTACCTCGCCTGCGCCACCCTGCCTAACCCCTACGAACCCCATCCCCTCCTCCAAACGAAAACTGTGAGCTTTATTTTTACTTATTTATTTACATTGATTTTAATTTTCAGATTTTTATAAATATAAAGTTCAGATTTGTATAAATTTAAAGTTCATATTTTTATAAATTTAAAGTTAGGATCTTTATTTATTTAAAGTTATCATCTTTAAGTCAAGTTTAGATTTTTTTTATTATGAAAAGGAAGGATTTTTATTAACATAAAGGTGAAATTTTTATTTATATAAATCGCATATAAAAATGTGATTTTTATATTAATAGCTTAGAGATAAAAATATGATTTTTATATATATGAAATTGAGATAAAAATACGATTTTTTATGTATAGAGATTTGAAATAAAAATTTGGTTTTTATTATATGAACAACATTATAAAAATAGGATTTTTATATATATTGTAGCGATATAAAAATATGATTTTTATTTAAGAAGTAGCGTTGTAAAAGTCTGATTTTTATAATGTAGATTTGAAATAAAAATACGATTTTTTTATTATGATGTAGCAAAATAAAAATACGACTTTTAATGTAAAATCATAATAAAAATGTGATTTTTACTATGAACAGCGTGGAAAAGACAGCGTTGGAATTTCGGGCAAATCCAGACTGTTCTGAAATTCAGAAATAAACTGGAGGAGTGGATCCCAACGGTGAGAACTCCTCACTAAAATTTTCTGTTCAGTTATTTATTTTAAAACTAGATATATAAACTGCTCCCCGTCGTCCATAGACCATGGACGACTTGTTTGTTTAATTATGTTGTGAAAACTGTTTGTGATGTGAAATGGACTGTATAAAATATTCTTGTGTTGAAATAAATTATTTATCGTTAAAAATATATTTTTTAACGTGTATATGAATAAATAAATATTCATTTACAAATCGGACGATTTGTTTATGTACACCCATTTGACTGATATTGATTGGGACGATATATTTTACACATCGCCCAACTGCACAAATAAAATCTGTGTTTGTTGTCTGAAAACCCACACAGGTATTGGGATGATATTTGAAGTACACTAATCCCAATCATTTAGTTGTATGTCGATCGATTGGTTGAAAAACTGTGGTAAGCGTTGAATATTTATATTTAATGCTTATGCAGTGTAAAATACACTCTGGATGATGGTTGATTGTTTACCATTGTTGTTCTATACATGTGTTGTATGAAATCCATATAATCAACATTATACGGTAATTGACTATGTCTGATTCCAGTTCTGAAAGAATGAATATTTTAAAGTAACTATTATTTTAAAATAATATTCAGTCAAAGATCAAAATATGATTTTGATGTCCGATTTGAGATGGACACGAAAATATTTAAATATATAAAGTCGTGTTGATTAGATTAACGCCATTTTGGACACGAACGATAATTATATCGATTTTATTCATTTTTATAATGAATATCGAAAAGGAAGAGATTTCAAAATCTAATTCTTTGAAAAGATTATCATTTATATATTAATGATATGGAATATTCAATTTTGATTTGAAATTGAATAAGAAGTTGAAATCGTTTTGAAAACGAATTTAAAACGATTTATTAATTATGTTTTAAATGGAAATCGATGAAATATATAATATATATATTAAATATATTTAATGTCCTGAATAGAACGCGCCGTGCCGCGGCAGTTCGCGAATTTCGACCATTGACTTCGAATGGACATTACGGAAGATCCAACCGTAGGATTCTCCTAAACCCGGAACTGTTCGGTTCGTATCGAAAGGTGCTTTCAACGAATACAAGAAATTTGCAATCTAATGGTGGATTTGGAATTACGTCCAAATCAAATTTGGAAAAGGTCGCTGTAAGTGCAATTCGATGGCCGTTTATGGAAATCGACTGTACGCGCCTTGATAAAATTATTAAAAATATCTATAATTAGTGTAAAATCATAATAAATGATTTGGAAAGAATTGGGATGAAAAATTCCATATTTGAAAAGATAAAAATATAGTTTTATCAAAATGAACTAGTTATTAACTAGATTTGAAATCCAATAATTTTTAAATAAAATAAATTGGATTTGAAATGGTTTCAAAAATAACCAGAATTTCAAATACATGAATTGGAATGGATTTGAATTGAAATTATCTTCGGAATATTTCGATATTGGATTCCGTGATTATACGGATATTATGGAGGAATTTGGAAGATATATATATATATATCATTATTCCCAATACGATATTTGTTGGTTTCAGAATTTGATATTGAATATAAGCCGATATATTTTCTATTCATAACCTTGTATTTAATATCAAATGGGATTTTCGGTTTGTCGTGAATGGTGTCTTCATTAAAACTGTTCTTAAACCCAGTTGAGAATAGATATAAATCTTTTTATTTAGATTTAATGAAGTTTACCAATTAATTAACATTTAATTGGAATTAAATTGAAATTGGTTTTTGGGTTTATCGTGAACGGTGTTTTAAATAACACTTGTTCGTTAACCCGATTAACAATGGAACGAGATTTTGGGTTTTTCGTGAATGGTATCTTTACTAATACTGTTCTTAAACCCAATGGAGTTAAGAAAATTAGAAACTAACTGGAGATTAGCTAAGTTGAATGGTTTCCTGGATATTGATCTGATGTTGGTTTCGGCCTTCGGGATTAATACTTAGGGAATTTTTCTCTTACTAATTTACGGTTAGAGACTAATGGGATGGGGTCTTCATTAACACTGTTCTTAAACCCTATGTGAAAGGAATAAATCTTTTAATTAAGATGTAGAGAAGAATTACCAATTAATTAACATTTAATTGGATTTGAAATGGATTGTGAATTGGGTTTATGGTGAATTGTGTTCTTAACGACATTCGTTCTTTAACCCGATTTACAGTGAAATGGGATGTGGAATTTATAAATCTTTTGTTAAGATTTAAAGGAGATTTTCCAAAGTAAAGTTTTCCAATTTAATATATTGGAATTGGATGGAATTCGATTGATAATAATTGAAGTGAACCTCTGTGGAGGAAGACTATTAATATATATGGAATTTAAAGGGCTTTGTCGTTATTCCATTTATATTATCGGTTGGATATGGAAGTTTATATCGATTATATATATCGATTTTTTTTCCATGAAAATTCCATTGTTAATGGAATGAGATTTTGGGTTTGTCATGAGCTGTGTTTTAAATGACATTAGTTTTTTAACTTTGAAGAAAATCATTAACTAATGAATTTTGGAGATTAAAACTGAATTAGAGTTTTAATGAATCTTTAATTGGATTGAAATGTGAATATGATAACTAAAATTATCAAATTCAAGAAATTATCGAGAATGGAGTATCACCAGTTTTGCTCCAAGCGATAGTTAAATCTTTAATTAGATTTGAACGTGAAATGTTAATTGATTTTACCGATAAAACCGTGGTGTTAGATATGAAGTATTACCGGGTTAGGATTGGGAAATTAAACAAACGATTACTTCGGTAAGGTTCGCTAATCCCGAATAGTTTGGATAAACTTTAATTTGGTTTGAATTGATATCCAAAGGAAGATTAAAGAATAAATTAAAAGAATTTATCTTTGATAAAATTAGTGGGAACCTTTCCCAAAGTATAAGAATATTTGAATGAAAGAATATTCTGAATTGGAATGAGGCGTATGTTGTGTTTTTATAGCACTGGTTTATTATATATGCGAGTTATTCAAAAAGACCGGGTTTATCCCATTCTGAATAACTGAATCGACGATAAGTCGAAGAAAAAGACGGTGGTTGAAGATCGGAGGTCTTCACATCGTTTGGAAGACTACTGATGTCTTGATTGGGCTGTACACCCAAAACATGGTAATAAGTGGTGGTTGTCCTGACGTACTTGGAAATCGACCGGATATGCGAGGACCTCTTTCCTATATTGGACATATGGGACAAGGAATAAGGTGCCTCCAGTTTCGTTCAGACCCAGAACGAACTTGTAAATGGATGTGTGTCTGATATCGGATTTCGTTCTGTGTGATTGATAGATATCAGTTGCATAGCGTGAATTACCTGTGTGGCATACTGAGATGCAAAGGATCAAGGCTTCTGTTGAAAAGTAAAGTCTTGTGGATGATGATCAAAGCATGGCTTTAATATAGCATAGTTTTGTGTATAGCGTTAATTCGCGAGCCTCGCACCCCGGTGTGAACCAGAAAGGGGAGAGGACATCAAGGAGGACATGCGTATCCTTCTAGCTAGGAGTGGTGTCTAGGTTTTGCACGTCCAGAAGTTTTACTTATGTGGATGATGGATAGCGAGGCGCCTCGGATATATCGGCTTAGGGCGGGGAAGCGTTGTGTTCAGACATTTTAATCCACATCGAGTGGACCGGCCCTGACGATCCAAGGGCCCACTTGAGTCTGGGTCCTGAGACACGGCTAGAGCATCTCGAAGCGGTAAGGACGATCCCTTGCCTTGGTTCACAGATGGAAAACCAATTTCCAATACGTGACATTTCAGTTTTGATTGTAGAGCCTAGTATGGTGGCATAGTGGGATGGAGCACTATGCCGTCTATGGTTGATACATTTATATTTGAAGTTGTTGTCATACACTTTACACTATAATAGTATCAAAATGATTTGTTTTAAACGTACCAAGCATGTTTGGCTATTATAAGGTAAAACTCTATCCTCCGACTTGCGTTGCATTATGTGATGGGACCTGAGTCTTATAATAGCTTCATCTTTCCAAAAAGCATTGCGCTGTTTATTTTATGCACTAGGATTCCAGGGAGGAAACTCGTTCCATGTTATATGGCATGGTCCCTGGATTTACTTTATTTTAAAGTAAAGATTTAAATAAATGTTTTAGTTCTCACACCGGTCACATGACTGACCTGGAGTTTATTGTTTTAACCTAAACTCTGGGTGCCCCTATTTTCCACAAGGGCAGCTAGTAGTTTTGGTTTTGCAGATATTATATTCACAGGATCCTGGTTTACAGCTGGAGTGATATTCGAAAAGCTCTGTATCCGTATATTCCTTTCAGTTGTGTTTTGTATTATTTTCCGCTGCATTGTAACTTGTAAATCTCTTATATTTTTCTGATGTATAATATTTTTTCGTACTCTGTATATTGTTGTAATAAGAAATGAAATGTTCTTCTATTTGTGTTCTGATTTGTCTTATTTTCAACTCAATCTAGTCTTTCTTTCACGAGGAAGTTTGGGTCGCTTCAATAATGGCCTGAATAGAACGCGTCGCACCGCGGCCGTTCGCGAATTTCGACCATTGACTTTAAATTGATATTACGGGAGATCAGACCGTCGGATTCTCCTAAAATAGGAACCATTGGGTTCGTATCGAAAAGAGTTTTCCAATAAATATAAGAGAATTGAAATCTAACGGTTGGATTTGGAATTATGTCCAAATCGAATTTGGAAAAGGTCGTTGTGAGTGCAGTTCGATGACCGTTTATGGAAATCGACTGAAAGGGCCTTAATAAAATTATTAAAAATATTAGTAATTTGTGTAAAATCATAATAAATGATTTGGAAAGAATTGGCATGAAAAATTCCATATTTGAAAAGATAAAAAATATATTTTTATCGAAATGAACTAGTTATTCACTAGAAATGGATTCCAATAACTTTTAAATAAATAAATTGGATTTGGAAAGGGGTTTTAATATAACCAGAAATTTCCAACATAAAAATTGGAATGGATTTGAGTACAAATAATCTTCGGAATATTTCGGTATTGGATTCCGTGATTATACGGATATTGTTGTGGGAATTTGGAAGATATTCATATCGTTATTCCAATACGATATCCATGGGTTTCAGAATTTGATATTGAGTATAAGCCGATATAATTTCTATTCTGAGCCTTATATTTAATATTGAATTGGATTTTGGGTTTATCGTGAATGGTGTCTTAAATAACATTGTTCTTAAACCATGTGAAAAGTCTAAATCTTTTAATTAAGATTATTAGAGTTTCTAGTTAATTGACATTTAATTGGAAAAAAATGGTATGTAAATTGGGTTTATTATGAACTGTGTATTTAACGACATTTTTTCTTTAACCCGATTAACAGTGAAATGAGATTTGGAATTTGTAAATCTTTTTATTAAGATTAATCGGATTTTCCAAAGTAAAGTTTTCCAATTTAAGATAATAAATTGGAATGGAATGGAATTCGATTTGATAATAATCGAAGTGAGCTTCTGTGGAGGAAGACTGTTAATATATATGGAATTTAAAAGGCTTTGTCGTTATTCCATTTATATTATTAGTCGAATACGGAAATTGATATTGATTATATATTGATTTGTTTTTCCGTGAAGATTCCATAATTAATGGAATGTGATTTGGGTTTATCGTGAACTGTGTTTTAAATGACATTAGTTCTTTAACCTAGTAAAATACAGGATTACATGTCTAACATTGCATTTCGAACTATATGGTTGATCTCTGCTAAATGTATATCTGTTTGGTGGCGAAGAATTTATTCTCTTTCTTAACATCCTTCTCTGAGATGTACGAGCTCAGAGGTTATTTATCGGCAGAAATCAATAGTACGGTGTAGATTGTCAGTGTGACATGTTTGATTTTCCAAAGTTAAATAATCATTAATATTGATTTTTGGGAATATTAAAACTAAGTCGAATTTTAATGAATCTTTAATTAGATTAAAATGTGAATTTATAATTTAAATTATCAAATTTGGGAAATGATCGAGAATGGAGTATCATCAATTTTGCTCCAAGCGATAGTTAAATCTTTAATTAGATTTGAACGTGAAATGGTAATTAAATTTACCGATAACACCGTGATGTTAGATATGTAGTATTAACAGTTTTGCTCCATGGGATGAACAGGTTGGGATTGGGAAATTAAACAAATGATTACTTCGGTAAGGTGCACTAATCCCGACTATTTTGGATAAACCTTAATTTGGTTTGAAGTGATATCCAAAAGAAGATTAAAATATTAATTTAAAGAATTTATATTTGATAAAATTAATGGGAACCTTTCCCAAAAGAAAGAATATTTGAATAAAAAAATATTCTGGATTGGAATGAGGTGTATGTTATGTTTTTATAACACTTGTTTCTAAAATACGCGAGTTATTCGGAAAGACCGGACTTATCCCATTCTGGATAATTGATACAACGATAAGTCGACGATGAAGACGGTGGTTGAAGACCGGAGATCTTCATATCGTTTGGATGATTACTGATGCCTTGATTGGGTCGTACACCCAAGAGAAGGTAAGAAGTGGTGATCATCCAGACGTACTTGGAGATCGACTGGATATGCGAGGACCTCTCTCCTGTATTGGACATATGGGACGAGGAATAAGGTGCCTCCGGTTTCGTTCAGACCCAGAATGGACTTGTAAATGGATGTGTGTCTAACATTGGATTTTATTCTATGTTGATTGATTTCTATTAAATATATATTTGTTTGGTAGTGGAGAATTTATTTTCTTTCTTAACACCCTTCTCTAAGACATATGAGCTTAGAGGTTATATATCGGTAGATATCAGTCGCATGGTGTGAATTGTCAGTATGGCATGCCGAGATGCAAAGGATCAAGGCTTTTGTTGAAAAGCAGAGCCTTGTGGTTGATGATCAAAGCATGTCTTTAAATAGCATAGCTTTGGGTACCGTTAATTCGCGAGCCTCGCATCTAGGTGTGAACCAAAAACGGGATAGTGACTGCATGGAAATGGACATATGTTAGTTCTAGCTACGAGTAACGTCATGGTATGGAGCCCAGACTGTTTACTCATGTGGATGTTATTACTTGATGGGAGACGAGGTACCTCAGATATATCGGCACTGCGAGGCTGATGGATATTATATCGGTCACTATGGGGCTGATGGATATGGTCGACATACTGATCATTTTAGAGGTTCGATAGAATCGGCTAACATATAATTTATGGTATAATTAATCATCGATGGATGACCGACTATGAAGATCCAAAGGGTTCACTGCGGGGGATCCTGAGGCACTTGCTAGTGTGTCTCGATATCGGTGAGGATAATCTCTTGCCTCGGTTCATAGATGGAAACCCAATTTCCAATACGTGATATTCAGTTTTAGTTGTAAATATATATGGTGACGTAATATAATGGTACCTAGCCGCCTATGATTGATACATTTTTATTTGAAGTTGATTTCTTCACTTATAGTAATAATAAAAGATGAAATTTCACGTATCAAGCATATTTGGCTATTATAAGGGAAAACTCTATCCGCGACTGCGGTAATTGTGTGATGGGACCTGAGTATTATAATAGCTTCATTTTTCTATTTAACATTGCACTGTTTGTTTTATGCACTGGTATTCTTAGGGGTAAACCCGTTCCGTGTTATGAGGCGTGGTCCTTTGATTTATCTAACTTTAAAATCAAGTTAATAACTGCTTTAGTTCTCACACCAGTCCCATGACTGACCTGGAGTTTATTGTTTTAACCTAAACTCTGGGTGCCCCTATTTTCCACACGGGTAGCTAGTAGTTTTGGTTTTGTAGATTATTTATTTTCCAGGATCCTGGATTTACAGCTGGAGCTATATTCGGCCCGCGAAGGATGTTTATTTGTTTAGATGCAACTGATTCAGCAATGTTCTAGGTTCTGATATCAACGTGCATTCGAATTATAATCTTATAGAAATTAAACATACCTCACGTTATCTAAAGTATGACCCTTTTGTATTAGACAAACAAGACCTACAAGTTTATTATGCCCCTTATCCATCTTTAAAAAGGGATAAGCATATTGATTTGCAGTTTTTAAAACCAAGGCAAGATTTACGTTTGATGGAAAGAATATTCCTGACGAACAGGCCTATCAAGCGGATCTGAAGGAAAATGTTGAAATAGCAATCATAGACGATTAAACTAATTTTGGGCCTTTAAATGATGAGACAAATGTATTAGTCGAAGCATTTTAGAGTGTAAAGGAAAATGACATAGAACATGAAATCGGGTCTGAATCAGAAAACGACGAGGACTGAGTAATATTCGGTAATTTGCACAATTATTCACATTACATTAATCTATGTTTAATATTGCATTTATCCAAGTTATACAATTTAAACGACAATAAGTGTATAATCACACACACAACACATACACAACATGACCCACGTGTTGCAAGTATTACTTTTTTTAACAGTTCATCATGTCATAATCATTATGAATTGTATATGTATTTATGTGGCCACTACACCAAATAAGAAAATTTGAAACATTTTTTATTTATATTTGAAAACTCCTTTTTAGTTTCAAGGCATGAAACAGTTGTATAGTGTTACTATATTTATTTAAGTGTCTTCGTAATATTTTATCATTTTTATATATTTAATTTTATGTGCAAAAGAAACAAGTTTTTACCATAGTACTTGGTTCGCAACAAGACCATATACCATTCCCACTTCCAAATCGGCCCGCGTTTCGTAAAACCAAATCAGGTCGCGTTCTTTTATATTTTCCCCAAACCTAACTGCGATTTTATCGATTTCATCGCTTTCGATCTCTCAAGTCATCCAGAGGTTGCATTCCAAAAGACCAAATCAGGGCGCGTTCCCAAATTCAATCTCCAAAGATAATCCATCAATAAAAAATTCGTGTGAGATATTTTTTTTGGTTGTATTACATTCATTTTTTTGCTTGCATAAATTTAAATTCTTTTTGTTGTTCCCTGTTTTGAGATTATCTAAAGTAAGCCGAGTTTCATCACATTTTAAACATTTTAGAGTTTGTGTTATATGTTGTTTAACCAAAATTTTAAAGATATGTCTTACTAGTGAACAAGTTACTGTGCGACAATGTTTTTCATAAGACCTGCGCTGAGAAATGGTTGAACTAATCTACCACCAAGACAGATGTCCACTATCGAGGACTTAGATCCTTACTATCTACGAAGGTGTGAATTCCTAGAGTTAGTAGGTTATTTTGGCATGTTGTGTGTTTTGCATCGGATGCAGATATATTTATAGATCTGTGTATGCGTTGGTGTGTGTATAGAGGAGTCACAAAAGAGGGAAGCATCCTATGCTTGGTAGATGAGTTTGGTGTGGAGACCATATATCATATTATCCCTCTTTTCTTAGTTCTTTGTAGGTTAGCTTTATTGCTACCGTGGTTCTTCTAGATGCAAAAAATTCAGGGTTTGTGTGTACTGGTTCTTCTTATTTTTGTGTTTTGTGTAGATTTTATTTCGAGCCAAAACGAGTAATGGAGTTGTTGATTTTGTAATCTGTTGTACCTGGTTTTAATACTAATCTTATGTGCTCTATTTAATTTAATAAATTTGGGTTGAAATAGCAAGTTCAACATCATGGTTTATGTGAATTGCAACTGGCTGGACTGGAGCCTAAATCTTGTGACAAGCAATAAAACATCCTTTTCTAACTGTGTGAGTAAATCTTTAGAGTATCTTCGAAATATTAATTTAAAACAGAAGACACTGGACCAAACAATAAATTTTGATTGCTTATTGTAGGATAACATGCATTGCTACCAGGTTCACACAATACACAGCTAACAAATGCGTGTAGGTGTCAATTTGTTTTTAGATTGTTCTGAGTAACTTATTTTTTGGTGTCAATTTGTTCAAATATTGATTTAAGGGGTGTCTCCAATGGCACTATGTTTTTATGCTTGGTGTTCCTGTATGGTCAGCTATCATTGTTTGACCGATGGTATCCGAATATTTACACTTTCACTAATATATTAGGTGAAAGATGTTACACATTCAGGTGCAATGAAATAGTTTTACATGTAGTTGTTTATGAAAAACATTTAAACAAGTCCAGGTTGCTCTTCAATGGCATATGGTGCATAAAAGAAGTCATGCCATTTTGAATCAATAGAACTGCTCCATCTCTTTTCCCGAACAAGTGCTCATGGAAAGAGGGTGGATCTCAGCATAGTTTATGAATTGAATAACTTGAAATTTAGTCAAACGTAACAATGTTCATTATTCACAATTTTCAGAGGAGAATATTCTCTTTTAAATCCACTACTGGAGTTGGTTTTTCTTACAGGAATACTAGTTCTGGTCCGAAGACCTTTGGTAATGAGCAAACCAGTAATATATTTTGATAAGCTTAGTCATTGAAGTATTTCTTTGCAGCATAATGTTAATTTTTTAGGTATATTTTACAACACCATTTTGTTAATCTTTTGATTGTTTTCAAGGCATTATGTACCTTAGGTAGTTAAGAAAATTAGTGATTTAAATAGGCTTCTTCAGATTTTTCCTGTCAATCTCAAAGGATTCATCATTTGTGAACATTGTCATATCAGCAAATAAGTATCTTCAAATTAAATTGATTCATTTAATACCCTTCATGTGTTCTTGAAGAAGAGATGTGATTAAAAGTGAAGATGCAGAGAGAACAGGGACACAGAGAAACAGAAGAAAGAGTTTATATTCTTACTTGAAGTAACAAAAACAATATCTGTAGGCTGCTAGATACATATATATATAGAAATATGTAAGCTAATGGGCCTTAGCCCAATAGGGTTAAGAACCTAGATACAAAGCAATATGTAATACTGTAAACTTCCAAACAGTATTTCATTTAACTAAAAAACTGATAGCTGCCATATATATATATATATATATATATATACGTATGTATGTATTAAAAGACAGTACGAAAAACAAAAAAACTACAGCTAGTAAATTACCATAATATATATGAGAAGCCAGTACAACACTATTGGGGTGATTGTACTATGTATTAGCTCAGCTCTACTGGCTGTAGTTAAAACATTGCAATCCTAACTTTCAAATTTACTGATAATTTTGCTTAATAATGGCAAACAACACACAACATGGATATAATCAGAAGTTAACGGGACTCCAAGATACTTCGCTGGTTCTCTATGCTCACTTTTTGCTGAAAAGTGTTTCACCTGCAGATGTTTAGTTTGTGCCTTTTCTTAACCTATCAAAGCAATTGTACCTCATTATAATAGCTGAAAAGATGTTCCAAACTTTCGTTAACATATAAATCACTTTACTTCAGACTACGTACAATTAAGTTCGGCATAGGCTTGAATTTCCCTCTGGAATTCATAATGCTTGGTCTTTTAAAACTGTATGTGATTTTGATGTGTTATCATTTTATTTCACACCAGAATCAGAAGAAGAAAGCAAGCTCAAAGAAGAAACCAGTGATCTAAAGTGCTAGTTACGTAATGTGGATAATGAGACTTAAACAATCTCTAATGAGAAATTATACATCAAAATGATCTAATACTTGAAAAAGAAAAGGAATTAGAGCTACTGATACGACAGCTAGATGACAAGGTTAGATTCAGCCAAAGGGGTGCAGCTATTACAAGATCGCACTCACAGTCGGGTTTGTCCGATGATTCTAGAAGTTCAGCCCCAGTCACGTGATTGAAAAAAGGGTTTCAAGGTGGCTTTTTTGCAGATAGGAATTTGGATAGGTACTGGTTTCTTACTTTCTTTCAGTGCATATTTTATATTGCGTGTTTTTAACTTTCTTTCCCATGATAGAATTGCTTGCTTATAATGTTAATTTTGTGCATTACCAATCTGATGCAAATATTGGAATGCACAAAAATTATGTTGTTCAAGCTTCTTTCTAGTCTGAACTTGGAATATCTTCATTAGCTCAAAATATGCCTTTTGACATTGCAAATATTCCATTAGGCTGATAAAAAAGAACATAATATTTGAAGAATATTAGTGCTCAAGAGATGTGTTTTAACTTTTAGCTCCCAAGATTTCAAGAAAGAGAATATAGTTTGCCACATGGTTGTGCTACTTCTTCGAGAAGTTAAATCACATTGGTTTTGGTTTGCCTATAAATCCAAGTTTTTATTGTCTTGTCATAGTCAAACCTAAAGAGGCCACTATAAAATGGAAACGAATGAAACTTTGATGAGCACCGTCTTTAACCCGTTCTCCTACCATTCTTTAATTAGTAATTTTAATTCGAAAGAGATGTGAACATTATTTATTTAACCTGATCTAATAATTGATGTTTGCGTAATTTTTTGTACTATTAGAGGGCGTTCATATTTATCTATTTATTATCTAAAAGAATATTTGTGTTGAGGTATTTGTCCAAAGTGTTTACTTATCATACTAAAGTTCAAAGTGGATGAACTCATACAGATTCATATGTTGTATAACTCAGAGGTCTTAACTCACATAGATTAGAATCATAATCCAAGAGAGTGGGGGCACGTCCTCTTTAAGTAATTTATGGTCAATAATATATGGTATCATTCATTGCTTAAACTAAATGAGTTACAATATGTCCTATTAAATAAATCTACAATATTAATAGGCATGTGAGAAAATATAAATATTTCTTACCTTACTCGTGAAATGATTATCAGACATTTTGATTTAATCATGGTATCATCCATAGGCGTTTGTGCTTCACCACAATTGTGGGAATTTTCACCGGCTAGATGAGTGAGCTAATTCTATATGATAATTATTATGTCCTATTAATGCATATCTTTCCACTGTTTTGTTCTTGGAAAAGGATAAATGTCATAGTGTGAACTATATTAACCCAACATATGCTTTTCAGTCTTTTGTGCAATATTGCTGAAATCATTGGGTTATGGATGGATGAAACTTTTATGGAGGTAAAATATGCAGTTGCCTTAAAATCAACAGATAGAAAGTTAATAATTCTCGTCAAAATAAAGATAATATTGCAACAAGTCTTTTGTCTTGATCCCTACCACAACTTTGTAAAGTTCACATGCGGTATGTAAAGTACACAACAATATATTGTCAGATTGTTGTGGATGCTCTGGAGGTGCTTTGGAACATGTCATCATCTACTAATCTCTGATATCTACCTTTAGCTATCATGATTGGAGAGTTTTTTCTTCGCTGATTGTGCTGCAATTAAAATATCTATGCATGGATATGTGGATAAAAGACAGTGTTGCTTTTGTTGCTACCTTTGTTGCTGCAATATTAATAAATGCAAAGAATTTGATATATTTTACTAAAGACTGTGATGTTTCAATATGCCTTTGTTGCTTTCCCAGAGTGCTGACTTTAAGGTCAGTCAGTGTTGTTCATAAATTTGTTTATATATTTATTCAAAAGTGTTTTACATTATGATTAGATGGTCCCATATTGAAACGACCCGAACTTCCCCGCGAAGGAAAGCCCGGATTGAATTGAGGACAAGACGAATCAGAACACAAACAGAAGAACATTTCATTGCTTATTACAACAATTTACATCAGAATACAAGAATATACAGAGTATGAATAAATATTACACATTTACTAAACATCAGAGGTTTACAAGTTACAATGCAGCGGAAAAATAATACAAAACACAACTGAAAAGAATATACAGATACAGATCTTTTCGAATATCATTCCAACTGTAAACCAGAATCCTGTGAATATAAATCTACAAAACCAAAACTACAAGCTGCCCGTGTGGAAAATAAGGGCACCTAGAGTTTAGGTTAAAACAATAAACTCCAGGTCAGTCATGTGACTGGCGTGAGAACTAAAACTGTTATTAATCTTTATTTTAAAGTTGGGTTAATCTAGGTACCACGCCGTATAACACGAAACGAGTTTCCTCCCAAGAATACCAGTGCATAAAACAACAGCGCAACGCTAAATAAAGAACAATGAAGCTATTATAAGACTCAGGTCCTATCACACAATGCAACGCAAGCCGGAGGATAGAGTTTTTACCTTATAATAGCCAAGAATGCTTGGTACGTAAAATTTCTTGTTTTATTATTACTATAAGTGTATAGTGTTAAAACAATTTCAATCATAAGTATCAATCATAGACGACATAAGTGCCCCATACCACTATGCCGCCATATATAGATTCTACAATCAAAACCACAATATGTCATATTGGAAGTTGGATTTCCATCTTTGAACCAAGGCAAGGGATCGTCCTAGCCCGCTTCGAGACTGTCTAGCCCGAGCCTCAGGAACAGCCGCAACTGCACCTTGGATCGTCAGGGCCGGTCCACACGGAGTGGATTAATAATACTGTAAACGATATGCTAGCCTGCCCTATGGGGCATAAATGAGCCAAATGACTCCATCGGTCCCGGATCGACCGATATAACCGAGGCGCCTCGCAATCCATCATCCACATAAGTAAAATGCCAGGGCGTGTAAAACCCAAAACACCACTCCTATCTAGAAACTAGCATATGTCCATTTCCCTGAGATCCTTCTCCCGTTTCTGGTTCACACCGAGGTGTGAGGCTCGCGAATTAACGCTATACAAAGCTACGCTATATTGACACTGTGCTTTGATCGTCAACCACAAGACTTTGCTTTTCAATAGAAGCCTTGATCATTTGCATCTCGGCATGCCACACAGGCAATTCACGCTATGCAACCGATGTATATCAATCACACAGAATGAAATCCGATGTCCTACACACATCCATTTACAAGTTCATTCTGGGTCTGAACGAAACCGGAGGCACCTTATTCCTCCCCCATATGTCCAATACAGGGAAGAGGTCCTCGCATATCTGGTCGATCTCCAAGTACGTCTGGACGATCACCACTTATTACCTTGTCTTGGGTGTACATCCCAATCAAGACCTCAGTAATCATCCAAACGATGTGAAGACCTCCGGTCTTCGACCACCATCTTCATCCTCGACATATCGTCGAATCAGTTATTCAGAATAGGATAAACCCAGTCTTTCCGAATAACTCGCGTATATAATAAACAAGTGCTACTAAAACACAACATACACCTTATCCAATCCATAATATTCCTTTATTCAAATATTCTTATACTTTGGGAAAGGTTCCCATTAATTTTATCAAAGATAAATCCTTTAAATTTATTCTTAATCTTCCTTTGGATAACATTTCAATCTAATTAAAGATGCATTAAAACTCCACTTGGTTTTAATCTTTCCAAAATTCAATATTAACGATTGTTTAACTTGGGAAATCATATCCTGTCTTTAACTGGGTTAAAGAACCAAAGTCATTTAAAACACAGTTCACGGTAAACCCAGAATCACATTCCATTCCATCAGCCTTTAACCGTAAATTAGCAAGTGAACAATTCCTTAAGTATTAACCCCGAAGGCCGAAACCAACATCAGATACATACTCAGGAAACCATTCAACTTAACTAATCTCCAGTTAGTTTCTGATTTTCTTAACTCCATTAGGTCTAAGAACAGTATTATTAAAGATACCATTCACGACAACCCAAAATCATATTCCATTAACAATGTAATCTTTATGGAAAACAAATTGATATATGTAATCGATATAAACTTCCATATCCAACTGATAATATAAATGGAATAACGACAAGTCCTTTTAAATTCCATATATATTAACCGTCTTCCTCTACAGAAGCTTACTTCGATTATTTCCAAATCGAATTCCATTCAATTCCAATTTATATGTTAAATTGGAAAACTTTACTTTGGAAAATCTCTTTTAAATCTTAACAAAAGATTTATAAATTCCAAATCCCATTTTACTGTAAATCGGGTTAAAGAACGAATGTCGCTAAAACACAGTTCACAACAAACCCAATTCACATTGGCCTCTAACCATAAATTAGTAAGAGAACAATTCCCTAATTGTTAACCCCGAAGGCCGAAACCAACATCAGATCAATACCCAGGAAACCATTCAACTTAACTAATCTTCAGTCAGTTTCTAATTTTCTTAACTCCATTGAGTTCAAGAACGGTATTATTAAAGATACCATTCACGAAAAACCCAAAATCCAATTTGATATTAAATACAAGGCTCTGAATAGAAAATATATCGGTTTATATTCAATATCAAATTCTGAAATCAACAAATATCGTATTGGAAATAACGATATATATATCTTTCAAATTTCCATAACAATATTTGTATAATCACGTAACCCAACATCGAAATATTCCGAAGACAATTTCGATTCAAATCCATTTCCAATTTATATATTGAAAATTCAGGTTATTTTAAAAACCATTTCAAAACCAATTTATTTATTTTAAAAATAATTGAATTATAATTCTAGTTCAAAACTAGTTCATTTCGATAAAAATCTATTTTTATCTTTTCAAATACGGAATTTTTCTTGCTAGTTCTTTCCAAATCATTTCTTATGGTTTTACACTAATTATTGATATTTTTAATAATTTCATCAAGGCGCGTACAGTCGATTTGCATAAACGGTCATCGAACTGCACTTACAGCGATCTTTTCCAAATTTGATTTGGACATAATTCCAAATTCAACCGTTAGATTTCTAAGTTCTAATATTCATTGGAAAGATCTTATCGATACGAACCCAACGGTTCCAGTTTTAGGAGAATCCGACGGTGGGATCTCCCGTAATGTCCGTTCGAAGTCAATGGTCGAAATTCGCGAACTGCCGCAGCGCGGCGCGTTCTATTCAGGCCATTATATTATCTATATTATAATGAGAATACCTTGAAATGAAGCTTTTGAAATGTCCAAACCACCCTTCTAAAATACAATTGGGCTAATGGGTAGTTTTGTCCTTTCTTAATTCCGTGACCCTACCGCTTCCACTTTCTCCACGAACTCCTGTATCGAAATTACCATTTCATCCGCTTCCTCCTTAACCCTCCAACTCCTCATTTCTGCGAGTGGAAATTATTACTCTTCATTCTTCTCTCAAATTCTGAACGCTGCAAATAACACAACTCCATTACCTCCCTTAATCCGTCTCTTTTACCTACAGCAATGAAGATCCAACAACGCAAAACCTCCGAGCCCTCAAATCTTTGTAACAGGTAATTTATTCGATTATTATTGTTCTAATTCATTTTTCTACAAATTTCCAATTCATTTTGGATTTTCTGCAGAGCAGTGAAGATCCTACAGAGCGATGAAGATCCGGATACTCTCTTTTTCTATATTACTTCTCGCGTTGGTATTTAAGAGGGAAAGGCAACGTTAGGGCGGCTTGAGGGGATGTGTGCAAGTTTCCAAATCATTTTCTTGGACCTTGGTTAGTTTTCATGTCCAATTTTTATTTAATTTAGCAACCTTCCATGATATTGAAAGTTTATCATTTATTGGTATTTGTAATTAGCGGTTTCTGGATCACTCAAAGATGTTGAATAGGTTTGGGGATAATCGGCATGCTTGAAAATTGATTTTCTATCAATAATCTATACTATCATTATTTCTTTGTTTAAGTACCATTAAAAGACTACTGTAATAAAGTGATTGATTAATGGTTTGATTTTTTCTGATAGCTGTTGGTGGCGATGACTCCAAGCGAACCACAAAGAGGAAAAACCAACTGCTATAAAGTGGGAATTAACAAGTTAAGGTATGTTCTATTTGTATTTTACCTTCTTCATGGCTAAGGCGTTTCCGCCTCTGCTATGCTCTGTTAAGTATTTACCAATCATATTTTATTTTGATTGCTAATCCATTATTCTTGAGTAACTGTTTATATAAAGATATGTATTAAGTCGTGATTTTCTTCAAAAGTATAATATGTCAGACTTAACAAGCCTGTTAATTTTACTGTAATTTGAATGGCAGGTCCAACTCAAACAAATAATTACGAGATAGAAGGCAATGCCAAAGAAATATGTAACATGTTTTGTCAGTAATATCAAAATGTTGGAATCCTGTTAAAATCTTCATTAAATAATTAGCGATCCATCCATTTTCTCTATGTTACTAAATATAGAAAATAGAATACAATTTTAAATTCTTTCGCATAGAACAATATCTGTAGCCCAAATTCACTGCGAGTATGTATTTCATCATGTGGTAGCTTTATAACCAATTCATTCAGAATTACATAAGTACGCCCTTAATTACAGCTTATTTCTTATGCTAATATTATTAGTGAAAGCCAATGCTTTTATAAGTCAGCTGAGAATGTTTAGGTTATGATGAACCATTTACTGAAGACCTTACAATAAACGATCAATACAGGCACTTTCTCATTAACTCGACGTGATTTTTATGTATGCACATTGGTGACAAGACCACTAAAACATTGCAGTATCCCAAAAAGGTAACAAAAATTTGATGTTGCCTTTATAATATTGTGTGTTTAAGCATTTAACATAGAAGTCATTGTTTACTAATGGTTTCCAATGCTTAAAAAAATGAAAATTATCCAATTCTAATATGAGGCAGGCTGATAGTGTATAAATGTAAATTAAATTGTTATTCTAAGTATTTTTCTCTACTTCCAAAAGCACTGTAAGAATGTTAAATCTAAAAGTTCACTTAGCCACTTTGCAAATATCCATTTCTATCTAATCGTAGTTACAAATGCACTAGAAATACTTTCGTTATGTATTAGTAAATAGAAATTGAAATCCATACAACTGCTAGATAGGATAAATTTATTACGGTTATGCAAGATCATGAAGATCCATGAAATGGAACATGATAAATGAAAAATAACCATACAATTATTTGAATTGACAAGAACAATAGTAGTTGTAATAGTAAAAATAGCAAGTAAGCTTATTGATATTGCTGCTACATGTTGTTGCAGGGTACTGCTGCACTACAGAGAGACAATTAGTGGAAGAGTTGGAATTGCTTCAGATAGCAAGTAAGACACCACTCTGAATCAGATAGCGGTTAAAGTTATTGGGTATTGTAATAAACTTTAAACCACCAAGGCTACTGAAAATGGAAAAAAGGTAATCTGATGACCTCAATAATTAAAGAGTTTGAATATCAGTTTTGATACATAACATACATCAGTTAATAATATGCTTGGTGTTTATGTTTTCCATATGTAACATGTAGATTAGTTATACATATTTTAAGATGAATAGAAATTTAGAAATCATTTAATAATGTTGCTTATTCAATTCATACCGCTAACACTACAGGTATTGAGTTCTTAAATTTAAAATAGATTATCCACTTCATTTTTTTACCATCAAAATATACAATTCATTTTACTCTTTATAAGACAAATTCATCTATAAATGACCATGAATTATTAATAAAACCAAATACGCCTTAACTTGCAAATACCTTTTTTCCACAAATATACATATATGTGTATGCATATACATATATGTATATACATATCTTTACAAACAGATGTGGGTGTATGCATGCACAATGCCATAAGTTCTTTGATGCACGTGGGAAGGAATTTCATTGGATATAACACATTTGCATGTTTGATTAAACAAAATTATTTTTGAACAAAATAACCCATGTTTACATATAATAATTAGGTTATGATCATATTTTCCCTGCTTAACTCGGTGGTTTTTTGCCCTAATAATTATTTTCCATTCTCTTATATAGTAATGACTACAGTAATAAGTTCATTATGTAGATGGAAGCTTAAGGACAATTACCGTGGAATTCACATTTTATAAGCTGCATTGGGACCACAGCTTGACATGGCAATGCTTTAAGAATCATCAATAGGTATAGTTTTGAATTATCTACAACGTTATTCTTCCAGGATTTTAATAAGATGCTTTAGGACCACAACTTGACATGGCAATGTTTTGATGAATCATCAATAGGTATAGTTTCCAATTAAATACAAAGTTATTCTTTCATGTGTTAAAATAATACATTATCGGAGTTGAGATGAAAAATATATAGGGAATGTTATGACATCTGATATGCAATACCCTGAATCTGCTTGGAGGAATTTATAATCTCAACTGCAGGAAATGGACTTTTTTCATTCTCTCTCTCTCTCTCTCTCTCTCTCTATATATATATATATATATATATATATATCTGTGTGTGTGTGTGGATTTATTGTTGGTGATTAACCACTTATATTTCGCATGAACTGACTGCACATGTTTTAAAAGTTGCTCATATGATCAAATTTAGTTAAAGATGATACACTTTTCATTGCAGTAATTTATTTCCCATACCTGAATGATCATTGCAAAAATAGATCAGTGTGAATTTAATATGTAAATGAACTCTTTTGTAAAGTTTTTTTTCCTACTAAATGGAGTTGATTTCCCTTGAAAATTATATTGACAATATTGAATTTTTGCATCATTAACATAACATACTAGATATAATTTACTGAAGAAAATTTTAATTAGTAATAATGTATGGTATCACTTATTTGTACATATTTCAGTTTATCAACAAAGTGATACCGACTCCTTGACATGTACAAAACAGTGTCTTGGTCAGACTTGGTCCATTAGTGATAAGGTGGTCAATGTTTTAGGCTAATCATATGATATTTTATTTAATACCGATATCAAATCTTATACCTATCAAGGTTATCAATCTTATTTACCATACTGTCATGATTATTTGCATTGATCTAAGAACTTACGGGTGGGTTATACTATAGGTCATGTAAAACCCCGATACACTAGCAAATGTGTATACAGCCCTTTAACCATCCATTTGTGATGCATTATTTTATATTATCTAGCTTTCTTCCAATCACAGTTGTTGGACCTTGAAACTAAACATTTGGAGTAGCTTACTTGATAACTCAATTGGTTTCCAGTTTAAACTAGAATGTTAATTTGATGTCTGAGAAGAACCAGGCACCCGTCGTGAAACACAAGGATGAATCTTATTTCCCCTAATTTATGTCCAGTTTATCTGTAATGCATAACCTGTCTTCGCACTGCAGAAGTACGACAATCAAGAATATTTTTATGAATTTTTTTACACGAAAACAGAGCAACAATATTTGTACCCCAAATAGATTAATGGACAAAGCTGGAAGTTCATTTGATGTAGTTTGTATACATTCTCATGGGTGCTTAAATATAAACTAATAATATATTCATTTGCTGCTTGATAGGATCAATAAGCATGGAGTATACATGAATATTAGTTATCGTGGTCATGCAAGGAAGATCTAGGTCATATGGAAAAATTCTGCAGCATAATGTTGCGTTGTGCTACTGGCAGAGAACAACAAAAGGTCTTCCACTCCTCGAAAGGAATAGACTTTCTAATTGGTTTAGTGATAGTCATCCAAATTAGCTTATTTAATTTAATTATTTTGGCAAGAATAAAATATCATATGAGCATTTTATTGTTACAATAATAGCTTGCTATTTGTGTCACTAATCTTCTACGAGTAGCACTCTAAATGCAAAATATTTGTACACCTTAATTTGATGTTTTTATGTTCATACATTGGAAGTGATTGCATGTTTAATGATATTTATTTTTACCAAAAAAAAAGTTATGCATGCACTAAAAGGTGGTTATGGTTTAAACATTCTTCATTTATCCATGTAATTATGTTTACAAACAATTGTATGGGTTGAGCGCGTAATTTTCAACTTTTTGTTTTTTCCTCTCATTTGTTTGCAATATTTAACTACAAAGAATTTTATGGAAATAGCTAAATTCAAGATTAGATAGATTCAATCAGTTGGTAATATCAAACGTTTATGTATGTACTGCATATGAACAAAGAGGCCACAAAGGTAGCCATCCTCTAGTGAAATATTTTATAAAGCACATATAAATCGTGCTGGCTTATATCGTGTAAGGGTCTCATATAATTGTTTAGACTTATGCATAGCAGGCGAACCAATCTATGCATTCATCACAACTTTATAAATAGTTAAAATAGAAATACGATTTGAATGTAGGCAAGAGATAATGCTAAGTTACCTTTCAGACAGACCCATTGAGATCCCACTGAGATCTAAATAGATAATTTGTTTTTAAATTTGCCATTTCATTTGCTACCAAAAGAGCAATTTAACGGTAGTATCAAAGCCTAATTTGTACATGCAAATTACCGAACGAGTATTATAGACCAGCTAATAATCATTATTTAGGATCAGTTGGTATGTTTTGTTGGCAAAGGTGTAAGTTGAAAACTTTATATGTTATTTTGTATTATAATATGCTTGATTATCTATATGCATATTTACCCTTAGTGTTTGCAAAATGCTTTCACGGTTTACGTATTTATTGGTTGACTTATATAAATGTTTGATCACATTAATTGTTTTCAAAATTTAACGTTATTTAGGAGAAGGATTAACTTCTATTCTACTTGACAAGATTAAAACTAGGCGATTATTTTTTTTTAGCAAACCAAAGTTATGAAATACTTGAACATAATACAACATTGAATATTCTCCACATAAAAAGAATATCATTTCTTTTTTGAAAATGCACCCTTTCCTTTTTCGATGTGTGTGGCGCTTATGCTTATATTCCAATTAAATAATTACGAGTTTATGTTTTTGGTTGGTGAACCAAAACACTAAAGTAAAATCTATTTTTATTAGTCATCTAATGAAAAAAAGCGTGCTAGATCATATTTATTTTGCACAAAAAAGAAGTTGATGCACATTTTTCTTTACACACGTCCAACGGACGTGCTATACGTACTGGTATATATAATATATATTATATATATTTCGTCGATTTCCATTTAAAACATATTTTATAAATCGTTTTAAATTCGTTTTCAAAACGATTCCAACTTCATATTCTATTTCTAATCAAAACTGAATATTCCATATCATCGATATATAAATGATAATATTTTCAAAACATTAGATTTTGAAATCCATTCCTTTTCGATATTCATTATAAAAATGAATAAAATCGATATAAATATCGTTCACGTCAAAATGGCGTCAATCTAATCAACACGGCTTTATATATTTAAATATATTCGTGTCCATCCCAAATCGGACATCAAAATCACATATTTGATCCATTACTGAATATTATTTTAAAATATTCATTATTTTAAAATATTCATTCTTTCTAAACTGGAATCAGACACAATCAATTACCATATAATTTGATTATATGGATTTCATACAATACATGTATACAACAACAGTGATAAATAATCATCCATCATCCAGAGTGCATTCTACACTGCATAAGCATCAAATATAAATATTTAACGCTTACAACAGTCTGACAATCAATAGATCGACATACAGCTAATTATTGGGACTAGTGTATGTCATATATCATCCCAATACCTGTGTGGGGTTTCGAACAATCAAACACATGTTTTATTTGTGCAGTTGGGCGATGTGTAAAATTTATCGTCCTAATCAATTATCAGTTAAATGTGTGTACATAAACAAATCGTCCGATTTGTTTATAAATATTTATTTATTCATATACACGTTAAAAATTATATTTTTAACTACAAAATATTTTATACCATTCCACAACACACAATCAATTTTCACAACACAATCAATCAAACAAACAAGTCGTCCATGGTCTGTGGACGACGGGTGTCGGTGCGGCTACGCACCGTCTGCATCCTAGTATATATCTTAACTAGAAAATAAAATAAAAGTGAGGAGTTATCACCTTTGGGATCCACTCTTCCAGTCCTTATCTCTGAACGGTTTGAATTCAGATTTGTTTTCCGACAGTACCATCGCAATCTGTATCACGTAGTTGATTATTAAAAATCACATTTGTATACTGTTACTTCATACATAAAAATCATATTTTTATGTTGATGTTTATATTATAAAAATTATATTTTTATAATTCAGTTTTCCATATATTTTTCTTTTCAACATAAAAATCATATTTTTATTTTCTCTATCATATAAAAATCATATTTTTATTATCTCTATAACATAAAAATCATATTTTTATCGAATTAAAAGTTATTCCATAACGTGACTATTTTATTAATAGTGTACATAGGCTAAAAATCCTATTTTTACCTTTCTAAAAATATTTCTTTTATACGATAAAAAATCCTATTCTTTTCTAACCATAAAAATCAAAGCTTTCTAACATTTTCTATAAACAAAATCTTATCTTTAAATAAATAAAAAACCTTATCTTTATACGGTTAAAAATCATATTTTTCTCTTTTAAAAATCGTAACTTTTCTCTTTTAAAAATCATAACTTTTCTCTTTTAAGAATCATAACTTTTCTATCGCTCTTCATATAGAAAAAAAATCATATCTTTATGCCTCTACTTCCTATAGAAAAACCATAGCTTTCATATGAATAAAGATCATATTTTTATCAACTAAAAACCATAACCTTTCTTGTTTAAATTAGTTTCTTTATAAAAATCAGATTTTTCTCTCATGTTAAATATATAAAAACCCGGGTTTTTAAAACAATGCTCATTCACATAAGAAAAAAACTAAATTAACAAAAAAAAAATAGAAAAACTCACTGTGAATTGAAGGGGGTGGCGAATCATAGGTGGCGGGGGACCACTATGGTCGGCGGCTGGTCGAGGTGGGGCCAAGGGAGGCGGTGGCGGCTCGGGTTTCGGATGGGGGTTTTTGGGTGTGTCAGATAGGGCTGGAGAGGGAGGAGAGGCTAGGGGGAAGGGGTGCGGTGGCCCACCTGGGCGGCGGCGGGGTGTCCAGCCCCTGGCGGCGACGGTGCTGATCGAATCGGGGGGAGGGGGGTCTCGTGCAACGACGGGATTTGCTTTGTTTTTTTTGAATCGTTGACCAGAAAGAGAAAGGGGGGAGGGCCTTATATATATATATATATATATTATTTTAAATCCAAAAAGTAACTTTTTATTTCGACCTCCAAACGAGACCCACCGACTGTCGTCCATAACTAATTACCCTCATTCCGAACACAATGGGATGTGCCCCATAAGCTAATTCGTCAGTTACGATCAGTTTTCGTTAAAATTACAATATAAATTAATATTCCAGTCAATAGTGAATTTAACGTACATTTCAATTTACCGGGGCCACATACGGACCCGAAAAATTTCAGAAAAATTATTTCTAGCTTCGTATTGACGATACAGTCCTCACAAAACTAATTTCGTCAAATTTGAAGACCGTTTGAAAAATGGCCATTTTCTGGTTGATCCAAATTGACTGAAACTATCAAAACGCGTTTTCTTCTGCCACGCTTTCATATTGATTCAGAAAATTCTGAATTTTGGAATCTAGCAATAACTTGACATCCCGGATCCAACAAAAGTGGTTTCGTCGAAAACGGAGGTCGTTTGTAAAATTTCCATTTTTAAGGGCCAAAATTTCATAGTGACTATTCTGAATTTTCAACTGGGCATAACTTTTTACTCCCGCTATGAAATTTCAATTTTTCGAATTCGTTGGAAAGATATTTTCAATTAGATTCTAATATTTTTGGTTTCGCTAAAATCCGGCTTATTTTGAATCCTGTACGTTCATTTTAAATTTGAAAATTGAAATCGAATTTTCAAACTACCGCGCCATTTCCAATTCCTTTTATAATTAAAAATAAATATTTATATTCTACCGCAGATTCAAATAAATATATACGTTCTAATTCTATTCAAAATAAATTTCTCGTCGTTATTATTTAAAATAATTCATTTTAAATATTCAAAATTAATCAGAATTGCCAAAATAAAAATTTTAAATTGGTTCAGATTTTCCGGGTTGGTACACATATAGGTATATTGCCTTTAAATGGCAGACAACTAATATGTGACTGTCACCACTGGAAGAGGAAGTTCATGTTAACCCGGAACATACCTATCTAAGTTAGTTGTACTCGCTAAAATCAGTTAAATTTGAGCCGTTGCCTTACTAGAAATCAACCATATCTGTCTAAATTGACTATTCTCCATTTTATGAAAAATTAGCAATAATTTGTGCATTTTGTCACTTTATTGTGACATGTTTCTAATTTGAGCACATAGTTTTTTGTTTATTTTTATAACAGGTTACCATATTGAGATTCTGGTTTTCTGTATGCTATTACCCAGTTCTTTGTTCATTCTTGCATTTTTGTAAGTTTTACTTCAGTTTTTTTAATCTTTTCCCTGGTTTTATTGTCTTGACACCTTTTGTATTATTCTTAGATCAAAATTTTGCTATCTTGTTTTCCAAATCCAACTGTAATGTTTAACTAATTATGGAGTGACAACTTTGTCTAAAGTTAGAAAAAAACTTGAACACAATCCATACAAAGTCGTGAGGATGACTAACTAGCCGTTCTTGTAATTATGTAAAAATTTACCAATTCATTATGGTGCCTATGTTGTTATATTTTCCATATTCGATGGATAACCGAACAAAAAAAGTATGAACTGCATTGATAATGAAAAAATAAAATAGGTTGTTGCGTAATATTCTTAGCATAGTGCATTATAGCATGCACACTTAATGTTCATTTGCCTTTATGGTTGCTATATGATACTCGGGAATGCATAGTGTTGTCAAGAATTATCAAATGTTATTGGTCACAATATAAACACCTATTATATATGAGGCAGGTTCAATGGCACTCCTATTTTCTAGCCTACCATTTGCACCTTATTCCTAGCCACTCGTATATATTAGAATAATGTAGTGGAGGGAGAGAGAATGAGTGGAAGGAGAGAGAGGGGGAAACTTGTGGTGGAAATCAGGGGGCTTTTCGGGTGCTACACTATTTGGGGTGCCATTAAACGCTCGCCATTATATATATATATATGTGTGTGTGTGTGTGTGTGAGGAGCGTTCAATGGTACCCCAAATGGTGAGCACCCCGTTTGCCCCCTATATAGACCAAGCATTTATATTAGAATAAGTGAGTGGGAGGTGAGAGAATGAGTGGAGGGAGAGAGAAATGAGATATGTGGTGGAAATCAGGGGGCATTTAGGGGTGTTGCACTGTTTAGGGTGCTATTGAACGCTCGCCTATATATATATATATATATATATATATATATATACATATATATATATATTAGAGACACACATTTCTATACTGGCTGAATTTCGTGTTCTTGCAAGCGTCACAAATACAAAAGAATACGCACTCGTGCCGTTAGCATGAGCTTCATATATGAGAGAGACACATACATTTCTATATTTTCCAAATTCGGTGTTCTTGCGAGTGTCATAAATACAAAAGAATATGCACTCGTTCCATCAGCATGATCTTCATATATGAGATTAGGAATAAAGTTATAGGACATCCTAGGCCCAATTTCTATGATATTTATCTTCCTTGATTTGTAATTTAATTGACACCTATATGGGATTAGAAAACAAAAACCAAAATGTATTTTATGCGTCTATGTTCTGTACTAACTATGTTATTGTTGCGTTGTCTTATATTCAAACAATGCATGATTTATTTATTTATTTTTGTAGATATGGATTTTAAAAAGATAATGTGATGAATCAGGGTATGTAGAAAGTGTTTATGAACAAGTTTGGTTATCTTTATTTGTTATTTTCTTATCAACCTTATATTTGTACTTTTTTGTTCGTTTGAAGGTATGGTTTATTTATATTCTATAGTAATTTATTTATGGTAAATGTGCGTATGGAATATCTTTTTTACATTTCTTTAGTTTATTTTCTGGAGAATAGTAGGATCTATTTATGTTACTTAAGGTGTTAATTACAAAATTTAAAATAATTTTCATATCTTGAGTATGCAACATATCAGTGGCGTGACAACTACTAGTTTGAAATGTATAATAAGTATTTCTGGTTGTCAATTTGAAACGCCTAATAAGTGTCGCCAGTTGTCATTTTGAAACATCCAGTAAGTGTTGCAGACTACCAAGTTGAAACACCAAATAAGTGTTGCAGATTACCAAGTTGAAACGCCAAATAAGTATTGCAGATTATTAAGTTGAAACACTCATTAAGTGTTGCAGATTGTCAATCTGAAACACCAACTAAGTGTTTTAAATTATCAATCTGAAATATAAGATAGGTGTTTCAAAATTCTGCAACATACTAATCTGCAACACCTAAAAAGTGTTTCTAAAAATTCTAGCAACAATTGGTCATTTTGGTGTTGTGGGCGGGTATATTAGTTTGGCTCTGGCTATCGACGACGTAGCTCTTCCCAATAGGCTGCTGAGAGTAGTGGCAAGCCACTAGCTCATCCAATTGTTTACTTGAAGCCTAAGGTTGACTATGTGCAAGTATCAAAATTAGCAGCATAACAATTTAATTTTTTGTACATTATATATCTATAATTGTCTAAAATTCTATTTTTTATTTAACGTAGGGGTTTGAGTTGGAGCCATCTCAAATGGTTCTGAACATTTCTAAGGATGCGTATATGGTTAGAATGAGCTATTTCTGTTCTAAATGGAGCAAGATCCCCGACACCGTGAGAGAGACCATCTGGCAAGATTTTCTGATAAGTTTATACCGCTTTACAAAACGATTAAATACAAATAAATAATTATTAATATTTTGTCATTATACATGGCGTAGTAGATTTACTGGAGACTGACATCAGCCTAATTAAGCGACACTGGAACTCAAAGATCGCTAAGAACTACAGGGAGAAAATGAATGAGATTAAAAAAATTAGGGAAGAAACCAAGGTGGATGAGCGAGGCAGTATGGAATAAGATGGTTGACTGGCAGGGCATGGATGAATTTAAGGTAAATCTATAACAAATCTCATTAATTTATTTGCCAATTATTAAATAATTAGTCAATGTAAATTTGTAGGTAGAGTCAGCAAGGAACTCAGAGTAAGAAATGAACGAGTATAACGTTACCTGTTTATTTACTACTCTCCTGATAGGCTAAGGCCTTAATCTCTTTACTTTCTTTCATGGGCTTGGCCCATTTCTTTTGTAAAAATAATATTGTTGCATCTTGTATATATAAAGCAACGTTGTACAACTTCCATCATTCAATTCAGTTACTTTTGTACAAAGATTCAATTCAGCAATAATAAAGAAAATTTCTTATTTTAATTTTCTCTAAAATCCAATTTGGTATCAGAGCAGAATTTGTGCTTAACAACATTCTTTGCTCGATCCTGTCTAAATACAATCTCTGATTAACAGAGATTTTTGTCCATCAGAAAGGTGTCATCATTTGGACACTCTCATCAAAGGTTAGTACCTTATCATTTGAGAGTTGTTGGCCACAAAAAAGGAACAATGCCTCGCCTAGTATTGCTACTGGCTGCATCAGTTCTTTTATTGAAGCGTTTGTGGTAAAAGCATCTGAATTTTGCAAGAAAGTCGATCAAGAAATCAAAGAAACCAGATTAGTTGAAGAAAGAGGCATCCAGAAAAGGCTTGTCAGTATTGTTACCTGATATTCATTAAGTTCTTGCACAAAATTTCTCATCATTCAAGCCTTTAAAGGTTGCTTCAGTCATCAAATAAAGAGGTTCTTTATTTTTCACAATTCAAAGACTTTCTAAATTCAGAATTTTTACCTGTTTGGGTCAATTTGCTTCTGTTGTCTATCATGGTTGGTCCTGAGGATTCAACCAGCGTAAATATGTTCAGTGCCAGAGTCTCAACTGGTCAGAGTCAGCCACCAGATCCCATCCAAGATTTGATGAAATCAATCTTCAAACCACAAAGTCAGTTGATCTCGATATAGCTTGATGAATCAAACTACCTGTTGTGAAAATTACAGGTAGAAACTACTATTAGAGGATTTGGTCTTGAAGACTACATATATGGAACAAAGATGGTTCCACCAAAATACACTCCTGATAATGAAGATAAACTAGTACAAAATCCAGAATTCTTGTCATATCAAAGGCAAGATAGTCTTATCTGTGCATGGATGATGTCATCCATTGGAGCAACTATTTTGTCTCAATTAATTGGTGTAAAAACAGCAAATGAAGTCTGATCCACAATTAAGAGAAATTTTTCTGCTCAATCCTCAGCTTGAATCATACATTATAAAAGAAAACTCCATAGTATTAGAAAAGGAGATGCAACAATGAATGAGTATTTGTTGAAAGTAAAAAACATTTGTGATCAATTGAATTCTGCAGGGCAGAAAATTCCTGAATCTGAACATGTGTTGTCTAATGTAAGTGGACTAGATGATGACTATGAGGCTGTGTCTGCAATAATCTTGTCTATGGATCCTACACCAAGTTTACAGTATGTGTATTCAACTTTATAGGCCCACGAGGGTAGGATTGATCATAAAAAGAATGTCAATTCAGATTTGTCTATCAATTACACTACCTATGGTAGAGGTAAAAATCAAGCAAATGTTCAAAGAAATCAACCTAATGCTCAGAGAGGTGGTCAATCTAATCGAGGCAGAGGCAAAGGCAAAGGAAGGAATAATAATTCAAGAACTAGATGTCAAATTTGTGAAAAATTTGGACATACTGCAAATAAATGCTATTTCAGATATAATTCTAGTGTTAATCCTGGTCAATCAAGCAACAGTTCGAATATCAACATGGTGAATGTGCAAAAAGATGCTAATAAAAGTCAGGCTGAAAGTAGCAATGCAGATACTATTGCAACAGATGACACAAATGATGACTACTGGTATCCAGATTAAGGAGCTACTAATCATGTAACAAACAATTTGGGCAATCTTAATTTGGGAATAAAGAATGCAAAGGTACGTAAAATCTTTTAGTTGGTAATGGTAAAATTGCACATACTACACATACTAGAAATGCAAGTCTAAATGGACCCAAAGAACTTATTTTAAAAAATCTGTTAAGGGTTCCTTCGATTGAAAAGAATTTAATGAGTGTTTCCTAATTTGCAAAGGACAACAAAGTTTATTTTGTATTTTATCCAAATTCTTGCATTGTCAAAGATATACTAACTCATGAAATCATTTTGCAGGGTAATGAGTATAACCCCTTATACAGATTTGATATAACAAATCATAAGAATCTTGAATATAATAACAAAGAATGCATGATAACCTTTGTTAATGATTCTGAGTGCAGTAAAAAGTTTGATCTGTGGCATTGTAAGTTAGGTCATCCTAGTTTTAGAATTGTAAAACAAGTTATGGATGATATGAAGTTGAATACCAATAATATTTCTGATTCATATATTTGTTCCTCATGTCAATTGGGAAAATCTCACAAACTTGCATTTTCAGATTCACAAACAAACTATTCGAATGCCCTTGAATTAGTTGCTACTGATCTATGGGGTCCAGCATCTAAATGTTCTGTTTATGGTTACAAATATTATATTTCCTTCATTGATGCATAATCTAGATTAACATGGATATATATGCTGAAATCAAAGTCTGATGTAAGTAATGTGGTTATTCAGTATATAAATAAGGTTGAAAATATGATTGGCCATAAAATAAAAACTTTTTAGACAGACGGTGGAAGAGAATTTTTACCATTAAAATCTTTTTTTGAGAAAAAGGGTATCAATCATAGAACCACATGTCCATATACCTTAGAACAGAATGGGTTAATTGAGAGAAAAAACAGGCATATTGTTGAAACTGGTCTAACTTTGCTTGCTCAAGCTTCAATGCCTTTGAAATATTGGCCTGAAGCTTTTGATACTGTTATGCATTTAATAAATTTATTACCCACAAAGATTTTAAAATTTAAATGTCCACAAGAAATTCTTTACAAAGTCAGACTAGATTATAATCATTTGAAAGTGTTTGGATGTGAGTATTATCCTTGTTTAAGATCTTACAATACACATAAATTGGAATTCAGATCTACTCTTGTACTTTTCAAGGATATTGTAACAAACAGAAAGGTTATAAGTGTCCAGATAAAACTGGTAGGATATATATTTCTAGACATGTAAAATTCAATGAACAAATATATCCTTTCTATGCTGAAAAAGTAAAAGCAATTGGAAGAGTTGTAGAACCTAGAATTATTGTACTTGAATTGCCTACAGAAATTCAAGTAATAGTGCCACCTCAAAGAAATATGAGAGACACTACCATAAGCTCTCAACACACATTGCCTCCTACAAGGCCAGGTCAAGAGAATGTATTTGAAGAAAGCATTGACAATCAGGGTGAATCAAGTCAAGCATCTGATGAAAGAGATGGTCAATCACCAACCAGCGATCAATCACTTGTCAGTGAGCAACCTGTGAACAACAGTCAAGACAATAATGTCAGAGACAATGTTAACAAGCATCCAATGCTAACTCGAGCTAAATGTGGTATTTTCAAACCAAAAAATATCCATACTGTTGTTTTACAAGAGGAACCAGGTTCTTTTTATGAAGCATCACAATGTGAGAACTGGAAACAAGCTATGAGAGAGGAGTATGATGCTTTAATTAAGAAAGGAACCTGGTCACTGGTTAAAAAACCAGAAAATAAAAATATAATTGGATGTAGATGGGTTTTCAAATTGAACAAAAATTCTGATGGTTCAATTTCTAAGTATAAGGCTAGATTGGTTGCTAAAGGTTATTCACAACAGTCAGGTTTTGATTTTTCAGAAACTTTTTCACCTGTTGTGAAACCTTCATCCATTAGAATAATTTTAACAGTAGCCTTAAGTAGAAATTGGAGCAATAGACAATTAGATGTTAATAATGCTTTTCTTAATGGTGATTTGCAGGAAGAAGTGTTTATGCAGCAGCCTGAGGGTTTTAGTCAAGGCAACAGGTCACAGTGGGTGTGCAAGCTCAATAAAGCAATCTATGGATTAAAGAAGGCTCCTAGGGTTTGGTTTGACAAGTTGAAAGCAACACTTGTCAATTGTGGCTACAAATCTACAAAATCTGCTAACTCGGTATTTACAAAATTCTCTGAAACTGAAATAACTTATATACTAATCTATGTTGATGATTTTGTAAGTACAGGAAGTAGCAAGTCCGAAATTGAGAACATTACAACAAGATTGAATGCAGAATTTTCAATTAAAGATTTAGGAGAAATAAGCTACTTTTTGGGAATTGAGGTTGTCAAAACATCAAAGTCAGAGATTCATCTTAATCAGAAAAATATATATCAGAAATTCTACTTAAAGCCAAAATGGATAAAGCCAATGCCTTGCCAACACCCATGGTTACTAACAGTCAACTTTCTAAACATAAGGATGAAGTATTTCGTGATGCAACCTTTTATAGAAGCATAATTGGAGCTCTTCAATATGCTACAATAACAAGGCCAGATATATCTTATTGTGTTAACAAGGTAAGTCAGTATATGCAAAATCCTTTAGATACACATTGGGGTGCAGTTAAAAGAATTCTTAGGTATCTAAAAGGTACATTGGATCATGGTCATGTGTTTAAAGCAAGCAAATCATTAAACATCAATGCATATGCAGATGCTGATTAGGCAACAGATGTTGATGATAGGAAATCAACATCTGGATATTGTATCTACCTGGGAAAAAATCCTGTTTCATGGAGTGCAAAGAAATAGAATACAGTTTCAGGGTCAAGCACTGAAGCAGAATTTAGATGTGTAGCTAGTACAGCAGCAGAGGTTCTATGGATTGAATCATTGCTAAGTGAACTTAGAATTAAATCAGACAAAAAGGCAGTGATTTGGTGTGACAATGTTAGTGCAATATCATTGACTTCTAGTCCTATTCTGCACTCGAAAACAAAACATATAGAACTTGACTAGCATTTCATTCGTGAACAAGTCATACAAGGAAAATTGAGAGTAGGATATATACCATCTTAGCACCAAAAGGCAGATATACTTACTAAACCTCTCTCCAGACCGAACTTCACCAGATTAAAGCAAGAACTCAACATTGATTCTACTGATCCTCATAACAGGTCTAACATAATAGTTTATATACCTGACTGAAGACGTAGATCTTTCCGATTGATGTTAGATCAGACTTGTTCAGCTAGGGTTTAAGCAGATTCGTGTCAAATCCTTTCAAACTCCAATTTAACCTCTCTCAATGAGTCTGAATCATACTTAAGTTCGAGATTAACTTAAGTAATTTCCAAAAATATCTGTTGTGGAGGCCTAACAAGAAGATTCCGTCATCAATCAGAATTTGCAGCCGCCATTTTTCTTTCTTGAAACCTAACTAGGGTTTGGTTTCAGGGGGAGTAAGAAATGAACGGGTATAACGTTACCTGTTTATTTACTACTCTCCCGACAGGCTAAGGCCTTAATCTCTTTACTTTCTTTCATGGGCTTGGCCCATTTCATTTGTAAAAATAATATCGTTGCATCTTATATATATAATGCAACGTTGTACAGCTTCTATCATTCAATTCAGTTACTTTTGTACAAAGATTCAATTCAGCAATAATAAAGAAAATTTCTCATTTCAATTTTCTCTAAAATCCAACTCTCAGCAAACGAGCAGGAATTGTAACACCCCGTATTTCAGTTAATGCTAAAATTCACTAATTTCAGAATAAATAATCTCAGATGTGAGAATTGGGGGAAACGGGCTGTGTCATTGCGTTCGCCTCGGAAAAATACGCGGAATAGAGTCCGAAATTTTGTAAATCGGAGTCCGTATGGCCCAGTTATGGCCCAAAGAAGTTTGCAGAAAATTCAAAGTTAAAAACAGATTTAAAAATTAAACATCAGATTTCGAAATTGGAGCCAGTAGGGGGCCAGGCGGGAAAGTTCCCGCCCTACCCATGTCGACAGGGCTGTCGACAGGCCTGTCGACTGGGGAGTCGACTGCCCTGTCGACAGGGGTGTCGACACAGGGTGTCGGCCCTGTTGATCTGGGTGCACCAGATCTGGTTTTTGGTTGAGTCTTTGGCTGTGTTCTAGAGATTTCTGAAATCTAAGGGTCCTAATCTAATCTAGGGTTAATCTAAGGGCCTAAAACACTCACCTAATCTATAAATACACCCTAAACCTACCCTAATCCATACTAAAAATAGAAATGATGGCCTCATGCCGCCAAATTAAATCTTAGAAGGAGCCTCCACTAATTTATGAAGGAAGTTGCAAGCTAATCATCATCTTCTTCATATTTAGCAACTAATTCCACTTCATAAGTTTGCTAATCTTGGGTTTGGTGAGTTTCTATCACTTTAACATCAATTGCTAAAGTAAGTAGATTGGGTGTAATGAGACTTATGGTCTTAAATGCGGATTAGTGAGTTTGAATCATTTGTAATGATATGCTACTCCATGTTTTCCTATGTTTATGCATGTTTAATAAGTTGGTTTATGCATGCTTAATAAGTTGGTTTATGCATGTTTAACAAGTGGGTTTATGCATGTTTAATAAGTGGGTTTATGCATGTTTAACAAGTGAGTTATGCAAGTTCATATGCAAGTTATGTGTATGCTTAAATGCAAGTTTAACATGATATGCAAGTTATGCATGCTTATGCAAGTTATGTGTATGCTCAAATGCAAGTTTAACATGATATGCAAGTTATGCATGCTTATGCAAGTATGTAAATGCTTATGCAAGTTATGTGTATGCTTAAATGCAAGTTTAACATGATATGCAAGTTATGCATGCTTATGCAAGTATGTGGATGCTTATGCAAGTATGTGAATGCTTATGCAAGTTATGTGTATGCTTAAATGCATGTTATGCAAGTTATGAGAATGCTTATATGCAAGTTCAACATGATATGCAAGATATGTGTATGATAATATGCAAGTTCATATGCAACATGTTATGCAAGTCATGTGTATGATAATATGCAAGTTTGGGTTAAATGTAGTTGGGTTAATATATGCTCATATATCCTCTTAACCCATGACAAAGTTATATGCTAAGATTTGGTTAAACCCATGATATTTGTGATGGATCTTCTCTCTAATATGTCATGAAATGAGAACGATTTACGTGGGGAACGATGGGGTTAGTAAATATGTTAAATAAAGTATGATTGGGTATGATTAAGCATACCATAAAAATAAATTAACATAAGTGGGAATTTACCTATTGAGTTAGGTCTACCCCATGGGAATTTACCTATTGAGTTAGGTCTACCCATGATATGAAAAACTTGATATTAATTAGGGATAATTAATATGGGGGTGATTAATTAGGTGTAATTAATCGACTAAGACACGAGGTTGGACTCATTTGTAGTGTAAAACTGCCCGGATCCTACCGGCTTAACCAGTTGCTACAAATGTCAGCCCAATGTGAGAGGTCTTAGCCATAAATTAAATACGTGATTAAAGTAAAGACACGAGGTTAGACTCTGTTATGACGTAAGACTGCCCGGACCCTACCGGCTTAACCAGGCGGTCATAACAACCAGTCTAATGTGGGAGGACTTTATGTGAGATCACGGTCTTAATTAATTAAGAAACACTTAACCATATTAGCATGTAGTGGGACATGAGGGGTTAAGTGGGTGCCTTGGGTGGCATGTGGAAATCTAGTGGGTTGCCTTGGGTGGCAATAGAAAATACGATTAGAATACTTAACCAAGTGGAAACATGTAATTAAACATGATTAAAGGGTTAAGTGGGATACACTAGATAAAACAACAAGCTTAGGTGGTAGCTTGTGGGGGCCCATTTCAACCAGTAACCCATATGTATCTTATTGGGCTCGACCCATGTCGAGGACGGGACACGCGTACTGGGCTTGATTATAAGAGGCCAAAACGGGTTAGCGGTGGCAACGCAAGTCCAACGGGTTTCATATGCGTGTGTGGGCCCGGGCTGGTAGATAAGCCGTTGTTGCATCGTGTAGATATAAAGCCGTGCACCGTTGATATTATCAGGTGGCCACTTTGGGGAATGATACACCCCATTGTGGGACCAGCACGGGTATCTACGGTAGGGAGCCGATCGCTGGGGAATAGTGGGTACACCTAATAAAGATAGGGGCAGACGGCACCTATGTAGGGGTACACGAAACTACTGGGTAAAATTACTAAGTACACCTAGTGGAGATAGGGGCAGACGGCACCTATGTAGTGGGCTAGGGGTACACGAAACTACTGGGGAAATTTTCTAAGTCCTTGGGAGGGATCAACCTTTAAGTAGAAATGACTGGTGTGGTGCAGTGTAGTAATTATCCTTGGGTGGGTAAATGCGTCTTTACAGTTATCTTAGTTTATCCTAAGTCTACCAAGCTGCTTAGTGTAGCCATTCATCCCCAGACATTACCGTATGTCAAGTTTATGTCTTCTCTGGTTACTTTAATGATTGTATTGTTAAAGTTATAGGACTCGCTCAGACTTATGTCTGACCCCGTTGTTTTATCTTTTTCCCAACCCTCAGGTCCTACGGTGGGTCCTAGCAGTAGTGGAGCTTGATCGGATTGCTGTTCCAGTCTTTAGGAGCTTGGATAGATGTAAAGCTCCAGTTACCCAGTTATCTTTTCTTTTGTCCTAGCTATTATATGAGAGAGTGGGATTATGTACTTCTTTATTTTGATGGATATTGTACTTGACTTTTATTGTGGTTTTATGATGTAACCAGACATGTTTACTTCCGCTGTTATGAGATGATGTTTTAAATTTCAAGTACTATTTATATCTGTCTTGTTGTAATTTTTCTGTTCTATATTCACTAAAATGCTCCACCAATGCTATGGCATTCCCTTAGTGAGTGATCATAGCGGGAGTGGGGTGTTACACGTGGTATCAGAGCAAAGGTTACCGGAACAGATAAAATTTTTAGAAAACTATTTTTATAAAAACATTTTTGGAAGAGATATTTTCAAAAACATGTCTTTAAAGAGAAAAGTTTTTGAAAGAAAAGCATAATCCCCAATAGCCATATCTATATCCTTCGAATTCTCCGTTTTGAATCTTTCCTTTTTCGTTTCAGCATGGCTGAGGATCTTAACTTTCCGGAGGGTGTGACGGTACCAGTATGGTATAGGAGGTTGATGGAGGCTAGGGCCACCACTGCGGGTCCAGCAAATGTTCCTCCACCAACCGTAGCACCCGATCTTCCTCCTCCCCCTCCTCCTCGCACGGATACTTTTGCTAAGACTTGCAAGGAATTTAAAGCTATGGGAGGGAAACCTTTTCAAGGATCTGAAACTTTTGTGGAGGCTAGAGATTGGCTTAAGGAGGTGGAAGAGTTGATAGATATCTTTGAGATGGAAGAAGGAAAGAAAGTCAAGTTAGCTGCTTGGTTAATGAAAGGAGAGGCCTCATTCTGGTGGGAGGTCACTAATGGAGAACGCCCCGTTGACTCTTGGGCGGATTTTAGGCAAAGATTTGTGGCAAGGTTTCTCTCAAGGGTGGAGGAAAACTTGTATATGGAAAGATTTTGGACTCTAAAGCAGGGAAATCTCTCAGTGAAGGAATATGTCAACAAGTTTAATCAATTGGCAAGGTTTGGCCTAGACATGGTGAATACACCGGAGAAGAAGGCTTTGAGGTTCGTGAAAGGCTTGAATGAACCAATGCATGGGTTAGCTATGACTCATATCCCTATGGGGGCCACCTTTGAGAAGCTAGTTGACATGACACTCATGCATGAAGAAGAGAAGGGTCCCAATGCTAATAAGGCACCCGAGAAGAAGGGAGATCAGAAGAGACCTCAGCAACAACAGCAAAATAAAGGTGGGAAAGGCAACGGTGGCAAGGGAAAGAAGAAGAAGTGTTTCAATTGTGGGACACCTGGCCACCTAAGCAAGGATTGTCGCAAGAAGAAGAAGACTGGCTGCTTCCACTGTGGCGAAGCAGGGCATCTAGTGAAAGACTGTCCTAAGAAGGGGCAAAGGACGGGATCTACCTCAGGAGGACAGGTGCAAGCTCTTATGGCACCGGGTCAGGCTAGGGGGCAAGTACAGGCTCTCGCGGTTCCACCGATTCAGGAGAGAGGTAGAACTATTTCCGTTGAAAGTCTGGTTTTTCTATTTGATCATCCTGTCCGTACATTGTTTGATTCAGGCGCATCGCATTCGTTTATCTCATCATCATTAGTTGAGTCACTGCACTTAGACACCAGTCTGGTAGATGATCCCTTGGTTGTTTCAAACCCAATTGGGGGCTCCACTTATTTGTCCATGATATGTTTGGGTTTGAAGATTTCTATACTTAGCATTGAGTTTAGATGTGATGCTTTTGTGTTGGGCTTCACGGGCTATGGGTTGATTTTGGGCATGGACTGGTTATCCAGTAATGGTGCCGTTCTTGATTGCGAAAGGAGAGTTGTCAGGCTCATGACCCGCTTGGGTAACACTCTCGAGATTTCTTGTAATCCCATGGATTCTGTTATGCTAAGTTATCTTGAATCGCTTGACGCTTCGGTCGAGAGGTTGCAATCTGTTAGAGTGGTCCGGGAATATTCGGATGTATTTGAGGAGGTGAAGGGCTTACCTCCGAAGCGGGAGATTCACTTCCGAATATATCTGGTGGATAATGCTAAACCTGTATCTTTACCAGTACGCCACATGGCTCCTCGTGAGAGGAGGGAACTCCATAAGCAAGTAGGGGAGTTGCTTGAGAAGGGGTTCATAAGACGGAGTATATCGGAGTGGGGTGCTCCAGTAGTATTTTCTACGAAGGCGGATGGGTCCCTCAGATTTTGTGTAGACTATAGAGAACTCAACAAGCTCACAAAGAAGAATAGACACCCATTGCCGAGGATTGATGATCTTTTCGATCAGTTGGTTGGCGCTTCAGTATTTTCTCAGTTGGACTTAGCCACGGGGTTTCATCAGTTGAGGGTGGCTGAGGATAGCATAGACAAGACTGCCTTTAGGACTCCGGATGGTTTCTATGAGTGGCTGGTGATGCCATTTGGGTTGACGAACGCCCCTGCATACTTTGTTGATTTGATGAGTAGGGTGTTCAGGGAGTTCCTTAATAAATTCGTGGTGGTCTTTGTGGATGATATCTTAGTATTTTCTAAGAGTGAAGAAGAACATGCCCTACATCTTGGGGAGGTATTGAAGACTCTTCGAGCACATAGCCTTAAGGCTAAATTCTCTAAATGTCACTTCTGGAGGAAGGAGGTACGGTTCTTGGGGCACGTGGTCTCCAAGGAAGGGATAGCTGTGGATCCCGCGAAGGTAGTATCAATTCAGGATTGGAAGGTTCCGAAGAATGCTACCGAAGTAAGAAGTTTCTTGGGGTTGGCGGGTTACTATAGGAAGTTTATCAAAGACTTCGCGAAGATATCAGCCCCATTAACCCGCTTAACAAAGAAGAATCTTGTTTTCGCATGGGACGTAGATTGTGATGATGCGTTCCGACGGTTAAAGAGAGCTTTAACCACTGCTCCAGTTTTAGTGTTGCCAGATGGGAGCAAGCCATTTGTTGTTTATACCGATGCTTGTGGGACAGGACTTGGCGCAGTCTTAATGCAAGAGGGAAGGGTGATAGCCTATGGTGGAAGGCAGTTGAGAGTGCATGAGAAAAATTACCCTACCCATGATTTAGAGTTGGCCGCTATTGTTTTTGCGCTTAAGATTTGGCGCCATTATCTTCTTGGTGAGAGATTCGAATTGTTCACTGACCACAAATCATTGAAATACTTGTTTTCTCAGAAGGATTTGAATTTGAGACAGCAAAGGTGGATGGAGTTCTTATCATCCTATGATTTCGAGATAGCGTATACCCCTGGCAAGGGTAACGTGGTGGCGGACGCCTTGAGCAGAAGGAGGTTGTCCTTGAGTCCATTGTTCGTAGAACAACGAAGCTTGGAATTTATCTCGATGTTTGATTTCAGACCTTCCATTGATTATGTACCCGGTTTGCTAGCTTCCTTGGAGGTTAGACCTACTCTTTTGGGGCGAATTGGAGAAGCACAGAGGGACGACCCACAGTTGGTTGAGTTGGTGGAGAAGCTCATAAGGGGGGAGTCGTCCAGCCATTTGAGTAGGTACACCCTGGACGATAGGGGGTGCTTGCGTAGAGACGGTAGACTGTGTGTACCGCAAGACGAGGGTTTGAGGAAGGTTGTTCTTGATGATGCACACCGTTCTAGGATGACCATTCATCCCGGTGGGGACAAGATGTACCAAGACATGAAGAGGGTTTTCTTCTGGGCCGGTATGAAGAAAGATGTGGCCGAGTATGTCGCTCGATGCTTGGTGTGCCAACAAGTAAAGGCGGAGCAAAAGAAACCAGGTGGGTTGCTTCACCCATTGGAAGTTCCGCAATGGAAGTGGGATAGCGTCTCGATGGATTTTATTGACGGGTTACCCAGATCAAGAAAGGGTAATACTGGAATTTGGCTGGTGGTAGACAGACTTACTAAGAGCGCCCATTTCATACCTGTGAAGAGCAAGAGGACCGCTCCATGGCTAGCTTCTGTATATCTTCGAGAGATAGTTCGATTGCATGGGGTACCCTCTAGCATAGTGAGTGATCGAGATCCTATCTTCACTAGCGAGTTCTGGAGAAGTTTGCAAGAAGCAGTGGGGACTCAATTGTGTCTGAGCACCGCATATCATCCTCAGACGGACGGCCAGACGGAGAGGGTGAACCGTATCTTAGAAGATCTCTTGATGCTTTGTATCTTGGATTTTGGAGGTACATGGGAAGAACATCTTCCTTTGGTGGAGTTCGCATACAATAACAACTTTCAGTCCAGTATTGGTATGGCTCCTTTCGAAGCTCTCTATGGAAGGCCTTGTCGATCACCTACATGTTGGTGGGAATCTACGGATAAGATCTTGCTAGGGCCTGATATGATTAGGGAGACTTCTGAGAAGATTGACTTGATTCGAAGAAGGATGAAAGCAGCGCAGGATAGGCAAAAATCTTATGCGGACAAGAGAAGGACGGATCTTGAGTTTGAAGTTGGGAACATGGTCTTTGTCAAAGTGTCTCCGTTACGAAATATGGTTCGCTTTGGATCTGTTGGAAAGTTAGCACCAAGGTTCGTATGGCCATTTCCCATTAAGGAAAGAATTGGACGGATGGCATATAAAGTGGAGTTGCCCGACAGACTTGATGGTGTACATGATGTATTCCATGTGTCCCATTTGAGGAAATGCTTACATGAGACCGCAGAGGTGGTAGAGTCGAGCTTGCTTAAAGAAGTGGAAGTAGAGCGTGATGCGACTATTCGATGAGCTCCTACCCGCATCCTTGGGTCAGAGACTAGGAAGTTGAGAAACAGAGAGGTTCAACTAGTCAAAGTGCAATGGGGAGAAGAGGAGAGCAACGCAACTTGGGAGACGGAAGCGAAGATGCGTTCATGGTACCCATTTCTTTTTGAGGGTATGTCTTTACTTTCTCCTCTATCGTTGTCTAGTACTTATCTTATCTTTAGTATATCCTCTCGTTAGTACTGATTGACCTTTAGATAGGGTAAACCTATGGTTGAAACATGTGTTTGAGACATGTTATGGTTGATGGATGCAAGTGGATGCAAGTGGTTGCTAGTGGTTGCTCGTGGATGCATATATACACACTCTAGGCACTAGATCGGCTCAATCACTTCATATTGCATATTGCATAAAATTGTGTGTAGGAAGCTATATTTATGGATGTATAATGATTGTGTTATCATATGGATGATGCATTTTGGTGAATGATTGTGCACTCATGTAGATATTGTATGTGTCGATAGGGTTCTCTCGCATACATAATGGATGCATGGCACTATCATGGTTTGCATATGTTCATACATTAGATAGGGAACATATACACACACTTTTTGCATATGCTCATACATCATTAGAAACTGTTTAAGGACAATGGATGCCCGTGGTTGATGGTTTGAGTAGATGGTTGTTTGGATGGTAGGATATGCATTCTCCTTAGCTTAAAGATTTCGGGGACGAAATCCTTTAAGGAGGGGAGAATGTAACACCCCGTATTTCAGTTAATGCTAAAATTCACTAATTTCAGAATAAATAATCTCAGATGTGAGAATTGGGGGAAACGGGCTGCGTCATTGCGTTCGTCTCGGAAAAAATACGCGGAATAGAGTCCGAAATTTTGTAAATCGGAGTCTGTATGGCCCAGTTATGGCCCAAAGAAGTTTGCAGAAAATTCAAAGTTAAAAACAGATTTAAAAATTAAACATCAGATTTCGAAATTAGAGCCAGCAGGGGGCCAGGCGGGAAAGTTCCTGCCCTACCCATGTCGACAGGGCTGTCGACAGGCCTGTCGACTGGGGAGTCGACTGCCCTGTCGACAGAGGTGTCGACACAGGGTGTCGGCCCTGTTGATCTGGGTGCACCAGATCTGGTTTTTGGTTGAGTCTTGGGCTGTGTTCTAGAGATTTCCGAAATCTAAGGGTCCTAATCTAATCTAGGGTTAATCTAAGGGCCTAAAACACTCACCTAATCTATAAATACACCCTAAACCTACCCTAATCCATACTAAAAATAGAAATGATGGCCTCATGCCGCCAAATTAAATCTTAGAAGGAGCCTCCACTAATTTATGAAGGAAGTTGCAAGCTAATCAACCTCTAATCATCATCTTCTTCATATTTAGCAACTAATTCCACTTCATAAGTTTGCTAATCTTGGGTTTGGTGAGTTTCTAACACTTTAACATCAATTGCTAAAGTAAGTAGATTGGGTGTAATGAGACTTATGGTCTTAAATGCGGATTAGTGAGTTTGAATCATTTGTAATGATATGCTACTCCATGTTTTCCTATGTTTATGCATGTTTAATAAGTTGGTTTATGCATGCTTAATAAGTTGGTTTATGCATGTTTAACAAGTGGGTTTATGCATGTTTAATAAGTGGGTTTATGCATGTTTAACAAGTGAGTTATGCAAGTTCATATGCAAGTTATGTGTATGCTTAAATGCAAGTTTAACATGATATGCAAGTTATGCATGCTTATGCAAGTTATGTGTATGCTTAAATGCAAGTTTAACATGATATGCAAATTATGCATGCTTATGCAAGTATGTAAATGCTTATGCAAGTTATGTGTATGCTTAAATGCAAGTTTAACATGATATGCAAGTTATGCATGCTTATGCAAGTATGTGGATGCTTATGCAAGTATGTGAATGCTTATGCAAGTTATGTGTATGCTTAAATGCATGTTACGCAAGTTATGAGAATGCTTATATGCAAGTTCAACATGATATGCAAGATATGTGTATGATAATATGCAAGTTCATATGCAACATGTTATGCAAGTCATGTGTATGATAATATGCAAGTTTGGGTTAAATGTAGTTGGGTTAATATATGCTCATATATGCAAGTTGACATCCTCTTAACCCATGACAAAGTTATATGCTAAGATTTGGTTAAACCCATGATATTTGTGATGGATCTTCTCTCTATTATGTCATGAAATGAGAACGATTTACGTGGGGACGATGGGGTTAGTAAATATGTTAAATAAAGTATGATTGGGTATGATTAAGCATACCATAAAAATAAATTAACATAAGTGGGAATTTACCTATTGAGTTAGGTCTACCCCATGGGAATTTACCTATTGAGTTAGGTCTACCCATGATATGAAAAACTTGATATTAATTAGGGATAATTAATATGGGGGTGATTAATTAGGTGTAATTAATCGACTAAGACACGAGGTTGGACTCATTTGTAGTCTAAAACTGCCCGGATCCTACCGGCCTAACCAGTTGCTACAAATGTCAGCCCAATGTGAGAGGTCTTAGCCATAAATTAATACGTGATTAAAGTAAAGACACGAGGTTAGACTCTGTTATGACGTAAGACTGCCCGGACCCTACCGGCTTAACCAGGCGGTCATAACAGCCAGTCTAATGTGGGAGGTCTTTATGGGGGATCACGGTCTTAATTAATTAAGAAACACTTAACCATATTAGCATGTAGTGGGACATGAGGGGTTAAGTGGGTGCCTTGGGTGGCATGTGGAAATCTAGTGGGTTGCCTTGGGTGGCAATAGAAAATACGATTAGAATACTTAACCAAGTGGAAACATGTAATTAAACATGATTAAAGGGTTAAGTGGGATACACTAGATAAAACAACAAGCTTAGGTGGTAGCTTGTGGGGGCCCATTTCAACCAGTTACCCATATGTATCTTATTGGGCTCGACCCATGTCGAGGACGGGACACGCGTACTGGGCTTGATTATAAGAGGCCAAAACGGGTTAGCGGTGGCAACGCAAGTCCAACGGGTTTCATATGCGTGTGTGGGCCCGGGCTGGTAGATAAGCCGTTGTTGCATCGTGTAGATATAAAGCCATGCACCGTTGATATTATCAGGTGGCCACTTTGGGGAATGATGCACCCCATTGTGGGACCAGCACGGGTATCTACGGTAGGGAGCCGATCGCTGGGGAGTAGTGGGTACACCTAATAAAGATAGGGGCAGACGGCACCTATGTAGGGGTACACGAAACTACTGGGTAAAATTACTAAGTACACCTAGTGGAGATAGGGGCAGACGGCACCTATGTAGTGGGCTAGGGGTACACGAAACTACTGGGGAAATTTTCTAAGTCCTTGGGAGGGATCAACCTTTAAGTAGAAATGACTGGTGTGGTGCAGTGTAGTAATTATCCTTGGGTGGGTAAATGCGTCTTTACAGTTATCTTAGTTTATCCTAAGTCTACCAAGCTGCTTAGTGTAGCCATTCATCCCCAGACATTACCGTATGTCAAGTTTATGTCTTCTCTGGTTACTTTAATGATTGTATTGTTAAAGTTATAGGACTCGCTCAGACTTATGTCTGACCCCGTTGTTTTATCTTTTTCCCAACCCTCAGGTCCTACGGTGGGTCCTAGCAGTAGTGGAGCTTGATCGGATTGCTGTTCCAGTCTTTAGGAGCTTGGATAGATGTAAAGCTCCAGTTACCCAGTTATCTTTTCTTTTGTCCTAGCTATTATATGAGAGAGTGGGATTATGTACTTCTTTATTTTGATGGATATTGTACTTGACTTTTATTGTGGTTTTATGATGTAACCAGACATGTTTACTTCCGCTGTTATGAGATGATGTTTTAAATTTCAAGTACTATTTATATCTGTCTTGTTGTAATTTTTCTGTTCTATATTCACTAAAATGCTCCACCGATGCTATGGCATTCCCTTAGTGAGTGATCATAGCGGGAGTGGGGTGTTACAGGAATCCAATGACTTGTCGTGGAGGATCCAAGTCTTTTTAGCATCATCGCGAGGACTTGATAAATTTATCAATTATTACATTTGTATATTGGTCAGGTCAGTAATTAACTATATGGAACGAGCTCGTGGACATCCCGTGTCCAACATGGACGTATTTGTTCACACCCACACATCCAGGCAAGTAGATGAGGCTAGCAACATCACATATCAATAGGGTGATCAGGCTAGGGCGACAACTGCATACGTATGCGTATTTTAAATTCTGTTACTCATATTGATAAGGTTTTTAATCACTAGCTAATGTAAAATAAAAATAATATTCTATTATTTTTCAACTGAAATTGTTTTTTGCAATATAGGCAAAGTTTCAGGAGGCACGAACTTATGCACTTGTAGTGACCCGTAACTTCCCCGTGAAGGAAAGCACGGAATGCTTTGAGAACAACACACATCGGAACGCAAACAGAAGAACATTTTTATTGTTTATTACCACAATTCCATCAGAATACAAAAATATATAGAGTATGAATAAATACTACACATTTGACAAATATCAGAGATTTAAATTACATTTAAATACATAGAAGCGGAAAAATAATACAACACACAACTGAAAGGAGATATACGGATACAGAGCTTTCCGAATATCATTCCAGCTGTAAACCAGGATCCTGTGAATATAAATCTGCAAAACCAAAACTACTAGCTGCCCGTGTCGAAAATAAGGGCACCCAGAGTTTAGGTTAAAACAATAAACTTCAGGTCAGTCATGTGACTGGTGTGAGAACTAGAACAGTTATTAATCTTTATTTTTAAAGTTAGGTAAATCAAGGGACCACGCCGTATAACACGGAACGGGTTTCCTCCCAAGAATACCAGTGCATAAAACAAACAGCGTAATGCTAAATAAAGAAAAAAGAAGCTATTATAAGACCTAGGTCCCATCACACAATGCAATGCAAGCCGTAGGATAGAGTTTTTACCTTATAATAGCCAAAGAATGCTTGATACGCTAAATTCCATCTTTTATTATTACTATAAGTGAAGAAAACAACTTCAATCATAAGTATCAATCATAGACAGCATAAGTGCCCCATACCACTATGTTGCCATACTAGGCTCTACAAATAAAATCGAATTATCATGTATTGGAAATTGGATTCCATCATGAGTCGAGGCAAGGGGCAAGCTCCTCTCCGTTCGAGACACTCTAGCGAATGTCTCAGGACCACACACAGCGATCCTTAGATCTTCAGGGCCGGTCCTCTCTTACTTTTGAGGATTGGCAATTCCTGAGCACACGTTTCCCGGTCCTAACAGACCTATATCTGAGGCGCCTCGCATCCAACAACCGCACAAGTAAAAAGTATATAAATGTCAAGGCTGGTAGGTCACTAACATCACCCATAGCTAGAAAGAAACGTTGTGCTCTCCCGGCAGTCACTATCCCGTTTTTGACTCATACCGAGGTGTGAGGCTCGCGAATTAACGCTATACACAAAGCTACGCCACACAGGCCGTTCTTTGATCATCAACCACAAGACTTTTCTTTTCAACGGAAGCCTTGATTATCTACCACTTAGGCATGCCGCACAGGCAATTCATGCCGTGCGATTGATATCTATCGATATATAACCTCTAAGCTAGTACGTCTCAGAGAAGGGCGTTAAGCAAGAGAATAAATTCTCTGCCGCCAAATAGATATATATTTAATAGAAATCGATCACACAGAATAAAATCTAATGTCAGACATATGGTCCATTTACAAGTTCGTTCTGGGTCTGAACGAAACCGGAGGAACCTTATTTCTCGCATATCCATCGATCACCAAGTACGTCTGGACGATCACCAACTGATTCCCTCCTCTTGGGTGTACAGCCCAATCAAGATCATCAATAATTATCCAAACGATGTGAAGATCTACGGTCTTCAACCACCGTCTTCATCTTCGACTTATCGTCGAATCGGTTATTCAGAATGGGTATAAACCCGGCCTTTCCGAATAACCCGCGTATATAATAAACAAGTGTTACACAAACACAACATACGCCTCATTCCAATTCAGAATATTCTTTTATTCAAATTTTCACATTCTTAGGGAAAGGTTCCCATTAATTTTAACAAAGATAAATTCTTTTAAATTTATTCTTTATTCTTCCTTTGGATATTATTTCAAACCATGTTAAGGTTTTCCAAACTAGTCGGGATTAGCGAACCACACCGAAGTAATTATTTATTTTATTTCCCAATCCCAACCTATTCATCCCATGGAGCAAAACTGGTAATACTCCATATCTAACACCACGGTGTTCTCGGTAAATATTAATTACTATTTCACGTTCAAATCTAATTAAAGATTTAACTATCGCTTTGGAGCAAAACTGGTGATATTCCATTCTCAATCACTTTCCAAATTTGATAATTTAAATTATCAGTTCACATTTCAATCTAATTACAGATTCATTAAAACTCCACTTAGTTTTAATCTTCTCAAAAATCAATATCCTATCTTTAACTGGGTTAAAGAACCAATGTCATCTAAAACACGGTTCACGATAAACCCAAAATCACGTTCTATTGTTAATCGGGTTAAAGAACAGGTGTTATTCAAAACATCGCTCACGATAAACCCAAAAACCAATTTAAATTCAATTCCAATTAAATATATTAATTAATTGGTATTCTTCATTAAATCTATATAAAATGATTTAATCTTTTCTCACCTGGGTTTAAGAACAGTGTTATTTAAGACACCATTGACGACGAACCCAAAATCCCATTTGATATCAAATATAAGGCTCTGAATAGAAAATATATCGGCTTATATTCAATATCAAATTCTGAAACCAACAAATATTGTATTGGAAATAACGATATAAATATATCTTTCAAATTTCCACAACCATATCTGTATAATCACGAAATCCAACATCGAAAATTCCGTAGATAATTTCGATTCAAATCCATTCCAATTCGTATATTGGAAATTCTGATTATTTTCAAAACCATTTCAAATCTAGTTCAAAACTAGTTCATTGTGATAAAAATATATTTTTATCCTTACAAATGTGGAATTTTTCATCCCAGTTCTTTCCAATTCATATATTATGATTTTACACAAATTATTAATATTTTTAATAATTTTATCAAGGCCCATTCAGTCGATTTCCAATAACGGTCGTCGAACCGCACTTACAGTGACCTTTTCCAAATTTGATTTGGAAATAATTCCAAATCCAACTGTTAGATTTCAAATTTCTAATATTCATTGGAAAGCTCTTTTCGATACGAACCAAACTGTTCCGGTTTCAGGAGAATCCGGTGGTCGGATCTCCCGTAACGTCAATTCGAAGTCAATAGTCGAAATTTGCGAACGATCGCGGTGCAACACGTTCTATTCAGGCCATTTAATATATATAATATATATTATATATATTTCGTCGATTTCAATTCTAAACATATTTTATAATTCATTTTCAAAACAATTTCAACTTCATATTCAATTTCAAATCAAAATTGAATATTTCATATCATTAATATATAAATGATAATATTTTCAAAACGTTATATTTTGAAATCACTTTCTTTTCTATACTCATTACAAAAACGAATATAATCGATATAAATATCGTTCACGTCAAAATGGCGCAAATCTAATCAACACGGCTTTATATATTTCAATAATTTCTTTATTCTATTCAACAAATGAATATCTATTCTATTCAACACATGAATCTATATTTCTTTCAACACATGAATATATATTTTATTCAACACATGAATATTTATTAATTCAACACATGAATATATTCTCAACACATGAGTATCATCAACACAAGACTATTTTTTTCCCTATTCAACACATGAATTTTCTTTTATAATATTCTTTTATTTTCCAAATTGAAATGAGGCCCAATCAATTACCATATAATGTAAATTATATGGATTCCATACAACACATGTATATAATAGCAACGATAAATAAACAACCATCATCCAAAGTGCACTACACAACTGCATAAGCATTCAATATGACTAATTGACGCTTACACAGTCTGTCAATCAAAAGATCGACATACCACTAAATAATTGGGATTAGTGTATGTCGAATATCATCCCAACACCCGTGTGGGGTTTCAAATCAACAAACACAGATTTTTATTAGTGCAGTTGGGCGACGTGTAAAATTTATCGTCCCAATCAATATCCTTCAAATGGGTGTACATAAACAAATCGTCTGATTTGTAAATGAATATTTATTTATTCACATTCACGTTAAAAACTATATTTTTAACGATAAATAATTTATTTCAACACATGAATATATATTTTCATTCATTCCACATCACAATCAATTTTCACAACACATAAAATCAAACAAGTCGTCCATGGTCTGTAGACAACGGGTGTCGGGTGCTGCTAAGCACCCTCTGCATCCTACTATATAATTTTAACTAGAAAACAAGAATTAAATTGAGAAGTTCTCACCGACTAGCTAAACCAAACACCACGACTCTTTATATGTAGGAAATCTTCGTCGTGCTCGCCTTTTGTCACTTTCGTCATCCGTGCCCACTACATATATAAAAATCGCATTTTTATATTGTTGCTATGTATATAAAAATCATATTTTATGCTGCTACTATATAGATAAAAATTCTATTTTTATACCGCTACTATATAGATAAAAATTCTATTTTATTGTTCATATCAAAATTCTTGTCTTTCTCTTCATAAAGATCAAATCTTTAATTCGCTACATACATGTAAAAGATCATATTTTTATCTCGCTACTTCGTATAGATAAAAATCATATCTTTATTTTCGCTATATGTACATAAAAAACATATTTTTATGACGCTAAAAATTATATTTTTACTTCGCTAAAAAACAAATCTTTACTTCATTAAAAATCCAACCTTTCTTCGCTAATATCATATTTAAAAATCCGACCTTTCTTAGCTAATATCACATATAAAAATCCGACCTTTCTTAGCTAATATCAATCTAATCCCTTTTTTTAATTAAAAATCCTATTTTTAATTTCATCTCTAAACAAAAGGGAAGTAAAACTTACAAGGGGGGCTGAGGTAGCGGGTTGGCGTTCATCAGAAGGTGGAGGAGCTTTTTCTATCGAAGGGGTGGTGGTACACGAGGCGGTGGCGGCTCACATTGGCGGACGGGGTGCGGTTTTGCTGATTTGGACTGAGAGAGGGCGTCGGAGGCGCAAGGAGGCGGCGGTGGGGGTCTTAGCAGGTCGGCGGTCCCACTGGAGGCTGGAGGCGTAGGTTTCAGGGGAATATAGGGCTTGGGGTATTTGGTGGAGCGACAGGAGAGAAGGGGGGAGGAAGGGAAGGGAATCGCCGGCGCTAGGAGGGGGTGCGGCGCCTGGAAGCGGCGATGCGGTGAAGGGAGGGTGGCGGCTAGGGTTGGGTCTCGACGTGAGGAAGAGCGGGTTTTTTTTATTTCAGATCGATGGTAACTGAGGAGAGAGAGGACTAGGGGATTATATATTTATATATTTATTTAATTCTTTAATTAACTCCCAAAAAGTAACTTTAAAATTTGAACACCAAATCGAGTCCACCGACTGTCGTCCATAGCTAATTACCCCCATTCCGAACACAATGGGATATGTATCGTAGGCTGATTCGACTATTTCGATCAGTTTTCGTCAAAATCAAAATATAAATCTATATATTGAATTTGAACGCGCATTTCAATATACCGGGGCCACATACGGACTCTAAAAATTCCCGAAAAATATTTTATAGCTTCGTATTGACGATACGGTTCTAACAAAACTAACTTCGTCGAATTCTAAGACCGTTTGAAAAATGGCCATTTTCCAGTCTATTAAAATCAACTGAAACATGTCAAACGCGTTTTCCTTTGCCACGCTCACATATTGATTCAGAAAATTACGAAATTTGAAACCTAGCAATAACTTGACATCACGGATCCAACAAAAGTGGTTTCGTCGAAAACCAAGGTTGTTTGCAAAATTTCCATTTTTAAGGGCCAGAATTCCATAGCGACTATTCTGAATTTTCAATTGGGCATAACTTTTGATTCCCGCTATGAAATTTCAATTTTTCGGATTCGTTGGAAAGATATTCTCAATTAGATTCTAATATTTTTGGTTTCACTAAAATCCGGTTTATTTTGAATCCTGTACATTCATTTGAATTTTGAAATCGAATTTTTAAACTACCGCGCCATTTTCAATTCCTTTTATATTTTAAAATAAATATTTTCAATATTTTCAATTGCTTGGGACGAGCTTTTCCCTATGACTGTTGTGTATGGTTTGGCTTCAGTTATATCAGATCATTGCCCCATTCTGCTAAATTCTGATATTTCTATATGCAGCAAACGACCCTTTAGATTTGAAAGGTTGTGGCTACTCGAACCCTCGTTTGATGACTTTATTCATTCAATTTGGTCTCAAAACTTAAATGTAGCATCAGCATCTCATAGGATTGTCCTAAAATTGAGAGCCCTTAGAAAGATTATTAAACCATGGGCTAAAAACTTATGGGGTTCTATTCGTTCTCACATCTCCTCTATTCAAAATGAAATTATTGACATCAACATTCTAGAAGAGCAGCGCCCACTTCTTGAAGCTGAGTATGTTAACTTACGTGCTTTAGAAGATGAGTTGGATAGACTGATGAAACAAGAAGAAATTGGTTGGAAGCAAAGATCCAAAGCCAAATGGTTGGAGGAAGGTGATAGGAATACATCATATTTTCACCGGATGGCTAATGGCAGACGGAGATCAACATTCATCTCGGAAATAATTAAAGATGGCCACTCTTTCTCTGATCAAAATGTCATCCTCTCTCTCTTTTCTGATTTCTTTCGATCTCAGCTTGGTCGTTCACACTCAAATTCACCTGATGTTGAATGCCATCTTCTTTATCCAAACCCTGTGCCTATTCACATTGACCATCCTTTCTCTGAATCAGAAATTTGGGCTGCATTAAAGGATATGTCGGATGATAAGGCCCCCGGTCCTGATGGGTTCGGCCCAGTTTTCTTTAAGCATTTTTGGGCCTTGGTCAAATTTGATATAATTGACATGTGCAACGAATTTTATAACGAACCTACTTCAATTGCCAGACTAAATTATGCCAACATTATACTCATTCCCAAACATTCGGGGGCCAACACTTTATCTTCTTTCCGTCCCATTAGCCTGCTAAATACTACTTTTAAAATCATCACAAAGGTGTTGGCTAATCGTCTTCAATCTGTTATTGCCACACTTGTTGGACCAGAACAATCTGCTTTCATTTTGGGGAGGAACATTCATGACTGTATCGCTGCAACTCAGGAAATAATCTCCTTCTGTCATCACTCATCTACCCCTGGTGTTTTACTTAAGCTGGATTTTTCCAAAGCATTTGATTCAGTAAGTTGGCCCTTTATCATGGATGTTTTTAAACATAGGGGTTTTTCAGATAAATGGTGTTCATGGATTGATAATATACTTAATTCATGCTGCTCATACATTTCAGTAAATGGTGCTTCTGGAAACCTTTTCAAATCTAAATGTGGGCTTAGACAAGGCGATCCTCTTTCCCCTTTGATTTTTGTGCTTGTTGCTGATGTGTTTAATCAAATGGTTAAACAAGCTTCTTTACATGGTTACTTGGCTGGTATTTCTCTCGCAAATACTCCCCTATGCATCAACAATTTACAATTTGCATATGATACTATTATTTTCTCTTCCCCTGAACCTTACCATATCCAGTGCCTTAAAATCCTGTTATATGTATTCGAGCTGATATCTGGTCTTTCCATTAATTTTAACAAAAGTGTTATTTACATGCTTGGTAAGTCAGATCATCTTGGTGACTTGATTTCTTCTACTCTCAACTGCAAGGTAGCAAAATTCCCAATGACCTACCTTGGTTTACCTCTCAGACCCTCTAAGCTTCATAAAAATGATTGGCTTCCCCTTATCAATAAGATTGAAACTAGATTAGCGGCTTGGAAAGCAAATTCATTACATCTATGGGCCGTGTAATTTTAGTTAAATCTGTGCTTTCCGCTATCCCTATATATTGGATGTCTTTTCATAAACTCCCCAAATGGGTAATTTGTAAGATTGATTCAATTCGAAGTTCATTTCTTTGGAATGGTCGTAACATCAAGAAATTAATTAACTGGAGGACGGTATGCCTACACTCTGATCAAGGGGGGCTTGGTGTTCTTGACCTTTACCACTTTAATATTGCTTTGTTGGCCAAATGGGTTTGGAGACTCCTAAGCCCTGGAAATTTTATTTGGAAAAATTGGATTTTAGCTCGCTACTTTTCTTCAATCCCCCATCTTGTTTTGCATCATCGTCCTTCCTCTAGAATCTCTCCCTTCTTGCATGGGATTCTATCTTGTCTTCCTCGTATTAAATTTCTGTTTCATGTCTCTTTGCGGGGTGGTTCATCCTGTTTATTTTGGCACGATATTTGGCTTGGTCAGTTACCTCTCTCTCCTACCTTTTCTTCACTCTTTTCTCTTCAGTCTAACCCTTCGCTTTCTGTTGCTGATGCTTTTAACGATGATTATGTTAGCTTAGTTCCAGGTTCGCTATTTGATCGGAATATTCTTTTTCAGTTGCTAAATATCTTTGCACTCATTAGCAACACTCAGCTAAATAACTTGGATGATCATTTTGTTTGGGTTCTCTCTCCATCTAGAGGCTTTTCTGTTTCTTCATGTTACAAGTACCTGAATTTTTCTGGTAGATTGTTTAAATTCTCAAGACTTTGGAAATGCAAGCTGGCTCCAAGAATTCTCTTCTTCCAATGGTGTTTGATTCATGAAAAGGTCAATACAAGAGAGAAGCTCTTCAAACGCAATGTGGTTCCTGACCCCAACTGCCCTTTCTGTAATTCTCATGCTGAATCCATCCATCATCTCTTCTTTTCCTGTGACTATACCTACCCAATTTGGGCTGCAGCAAGTACCCATTTAATTGGTTTCATCCCCATCATTTCTTCTTTTTTTGACCATTGGGAATCTGATTCTTGTCCAGTACTTGATATCTTCCTGGCTGTTTATAGTTGGTGTATATGGAAAGAAAGAAATGCAAGGATTTTTAATAACAAAGCTAGTTCGATCATGTCTATCTGTCATCGCATCATTCATATTTTTTCGTCCTCGTCAGGTTCTGGAGTCAATCATGCTGCTATATTCAGGTTTGCACTGCCGGTGGCCACTTCTCCAGCTACTTCTGTTGATAGCAATGATACAGCGTCTAGCATGGAGCTTATGTGATGACTGATGATGCCTCTTTATTTCTCAGCGTAGTATTTATATAATTATGATGGTTAACAGTTTGATATGCATGCTTTTGTAGTTGTATTCGTAATATACTCTACGTGTGTTGTATGTTGTATCTTAAACCTTGTGGTGATGGTTGTTTTTTGGACCACCAACTGGGTTTGTCAGTTGGATAACTACTATTATCTATTAATTAACCGGCTGTGTAGCCCCGCGCTACATATCCGTTTGCTCAAAAAAAAAAATTTATATTCTAACGACGATCTACATAAATATATACGTTCTAATTCTATTCAAAATAAATTTTTCGTCATTATTATTTAAAATAATTCATTTTAAATATTCAAAATTCATTAAAATTGCCAAAATAAAAATTTTAAATTGGCGCAGAATTTCTGGGTTGTTACAATCTCCCCCACTTAAAACTTTTCGCCCCCGAAAAGGAACGAAGCTGAAAGTTGTTTTACTAATCAACTCAACTTTCATTATTTTCTTTACGGCTTAAGTTCTTCAACTTTTCAGTTTCTAAGAACTTTTCAAATTCTTCAAAAATTTGGCTAACACCCTAAATTTTCGAAAAATTTCGCCATAACCTCCTCTGCACCGGGGACTTCGGGATATTTCAAATAGCCTCCCATGGCCCTCATCAATCCAAAAAGAAAAAGAAACAGCCAAGCGGCTAGCCAATCGGCTCATAAAATCATCCAAAACCCAAGAAATTAGTAAACATGTACCTATTTGTCGGGAAAACAATTTTATTCTTCTGCTCTAGCCTCCTTGCTATGACCTGTTCAATAGATATAAATGTATATGCATGCAATTGTAATCATTTTTCAATACAGTTCAATATTCTGTTCAATTTGGCATAATGGTTCAAAATTTTAAACCAATAATCAAACAACACAACCATCAATCAATTAGTGGATTATCGATTCAAATTCATAATTTTGATATATATACAGAAAATCATGTTTTTGATGCCAAATTATAGCAATAAACCTATCTAGTTTTGGTTCTCACACCAGTCTAATGGAAATATATAGACATCTCACTTTCGAAACTCGAAAATAAATATTGGTGATGGCGCGCCATCATCAGAATCATGTCCGGGCGACTAGAGTGTGGTCCTGTATATATCCAGTATATTAAAACTTTGAATATACGTTCATGATGCGTATATGCAAAATCTTTATATACTCGATTGTCCAAATTTAATACAAATAAAATATTCAAATACGTATACTTGAATTTAACTTTCAAAACAAAATTTGTTTTCATTTTTATTTTTAAAAATATACTCTTCACGCTCGTTCTAGGATACTACTGATCCTATCTCTAACGAGTCATTCTAATTGGATATTACTAATCCAATATCTGATGAATTCTTTCGTATGGTTCTAATGTGTCTTATTCTCGAGCTCTGTAAACCAAAGCTCCGATACCAAATGTAGTGACCCGTAACTTCCCCGTGAAGGAAAGCACGGATTGCTTTGAGGACAACACACATCGGAACACAAATAGAAGAACATTCCATTGTTACAACAATTCCATCAGAATACAAGAATATACAAATTATGAATAAATATTACACATTTGACAAATATCATAGATTTAAATTACATTTAAATAAATAGCAGTGGAAAAATAATACAACACACAACTGAAAGGAGATATACAGATACAGAGCTTTCCGAATATCATTCCAGCTGTAAACCAGGATCCTGTGAATATAAATCTGCAAAACCAAAACTATTAGCTGCCCATGTCGAAAATAAGGGCACCCAGAGTTTAGATTAAAACAATAAACTCCAGGTCAGTCATGTAACTGATGTGAGAACTAAAATAGTTATTAATCTTTATTTTTAAAGTTAGGTAAATCAAGGGACCACACCGTATAACACGGAACGGGTTTCCTCCCAAGAATACCAGTGCATAAAATAAACAGCGCAATGCTAAATAAAGAAAAATGAAGCTATTATAAGACCCAGGTCCCATCACACAATGCAACGCAAGTCGGAGGATAGGGTTTTTACCTTATAATAGCCAAAGAATGCTTGATACTCTAAATTCCATCTTTTATTATTACTATAAGTGAAGAAAACAACTTCAATCATAAGTATCAATCGTAGACGGCACAAATGCCCCATACCACTATGTCGCCATACTAGGCTCTACAAATAAAACCGAATTACCACGTATTGGAAATTGGATTCCATCATGAGTCGAGGCATGGGGCAAGCTCCTCTCCATTCGAGACACTCTAGCAAATGTCTCAGGACCACACACAGCGATCCTTGGATCTTCAGGGCTGGTCCTCTCTTACTTTTCAGGATTGGCAATTCCTGAGGACATGTTTCCCGGTCATAACAGACCTATATCCGAGGTGCCTCGCATTCAACAACCACACAGGTAAAAAGTATATAAATATCAGGGCTGGTAGGTCACTGACATCACCCATAGCTAGAAAGAAACGTCGTGCTCTCCCTGCAGTCACTATCCTGTTTTTGACTCATACCGAGGTGTGAGGCTCATGAATTAACGCTATACACAAAGCTATGCCACACAGGCTGTGCTTTGATCATCAACCACAAGACTTTGCTTTTCAATAGAAGCCTTGATCATCTACCACTTAGGCATGCCACACAGGCAATTCATGTCGTGCGATTGATATCTATCGATATATAACCTCTAAGCTCGTACGTCTCAGAGAAGGGCGTTAAGCAAGAGAATAAATTCTCCGCCGCCAAACAAATATATATTTAATAGAAATCGATCATACAGAATAAAATCCAATGTTAGACACACAGTCCATTTACAAGTTCGTTTTGGGTCTGAACGAAACCGAAGGAACCTTATTCCTCGCATATCCATCGATCTCCAAGTACGTCTGGACGATCACCAACTGATTCCCTCCTCTTGGGTGTACAACCCAATCAAGATCATCGATAATTATCCAAACGACGTGAAGATCTCCGGTCTTCAACCACCATCTTCATCTTCGACTTATCGTCGAATCGATTATTCAGAATGGGTATAAACCCGGCGTTTCCGAATAACCCGCGTATATAATAAACAAGTGTTACACAAACACAACATACGCCTCATTCCAATTCATAATATTCTTTTATTCAAATTTTCACATTCTTAGGGAAAGGTTCCCATTAATTTTAACAAAGATAAATTCTTCTAAATTTATTCTTTAATCTTCCTTTGGATATCATTTCAAACCATTTTAAGGTTTTCCAAACTAGTCGGGATTAGCGAACCACACCGAAGTAATTATTTATTTCCCAATCCCAACCTATTCATCCCATGGAGCAAAACTGGTAATACTCCATATCTAACACCACGGTGTTCTCGGTAAATATTAATTACCATTTCACGTTCAAATCTAATTAAAGATTTAACTATCGCTTTGGAGCAAAACTGGTGATACTCCATTCTCGATCACTTTCCAAATTTGATAATTTAAATTATCAATTCACATTTCAATCTAATTACATATTCATTAAAACTCCACTTAGTTTTAATCTTCTCAAAAATCAATATCAAATCTTTAACTGGGTCAAAGAACCAATGTCATCTAAAACACGGTTCACGATAAACCCAAAATCACATTCTATTGTTAATCGGGTTAAAGAACAGGTGTTATTCAAAACATCGCTCACGATAAACCCAAAAACGAATTTAAATTCAATTCCAATTAAATATATTAATTAATTGGTATTCTTCATTAAATCTATATAAAAAGATTTAATGTTTTCTCACCTGGGTTTAAGAACAATGTTATTTAAGACACCATTCACGACGAACCCAAAATCCCATTTGATATTAAATACAAGGCTCTGAATAGAAAATATATCGGCTTATATTCAATATCAAATTCTGAAACCAACAAATATCGTATTGGAAATAACGATATAAATATATCTTTCAAATTTCCACAACCATATCTGTATAATCACGAAATCCAACATCGAAATATTCCGAAGATAATTTCGATTCAAATCCATTCCAATTCGTATATTGGAAATTCTGATTATTTTCAAAACCGTTTCAAATCTAGTTCAAAACTAGTTCATTTCGATAAAAATATATTTTTATCCTTACAAATGTGAAATTTTTCATCCCAGTTCTTTCCAATTCACATATTATGATTTTACACAAATTATTAATATTTTTAATAATTTTATCAAGACCCGTTCAGTCGATTTCCAATAACGGTTGTCGAACTGCACTTACCGCGACCTTTTCCAAATTTGATTTGGGCATAATTCCAAATCCAACCATTAGATTTCAAATTTCTAATATTCATTATAAAGCTCTTTTCGATACGAACCCAATGGTTCCGGTTTCAGTAGAATCCGACGGTCGAATCTCCCGTAACGTCAATTCGAAGTCAATGGTCGAAATTCGCGAACGGTCGCGGCGTGACACGTTCTGTTCAGGCCATTTAATATATATAATATATATATATTTCGTCGATTTCAATTCTAAACGTATTTTGTAATTCGTTTTCAAAACGATTTCAACTTCATATTCAATTTCAAATCAAAATTGAATATTTCATATCATTAATGTATAAATGATATTATTTTCAAAACATTATATTTTGAAATCACTTTCTTTTCTATATTCATTACAAAAACGAATATAATCGATATAAATATCGTTCGCATCAAAATGGCGCAAATCTAATCAACATGGCTTTATATATTTCAATAACTTCTTTATTCTATTCAACAAATGAATATCTATCCTATTCAACACATGAATCTATATTTCTTTCAACACATGAATATATATTTTATTCAACACATGAATATTTATTAATTCAACACATGAATATATTCTCAACACATGAGTATCGTCAACACATGACTATTTTTTCCCTATTCAACACATGAATTTTCTTTTATAATATTCTTTTATTTTCCAAATTTAAATGAGGCCCAATCAATTACCATATAATGTAAATTATATGGATTCCATACAACACATGTATATAATAGCAACGATAAATAATCAACCATCATCCAAAGTGCACTACACAACTGCGTAAGCATTCAATATGACTAATTGACACTTACACAGTCTCTCAATCAAACGATCGACATACCACTAAACAATTGGGATTAGTGTACGTCGAATATCATCCCAACACCCGTGTGGGGTTTCAAATCAACAAACACAGATTTTTATTAGTGCAGTTGGGCGACGTGTAAAATTTATCGTCCTAATCAATATCGTTCAAATGGGTGTACATAAACAAATCGTCTAATTTGTAAATGAATATTTATTTATTCACATTCACGTTAAAAATTATATTTTTAACGATAAATAATTTATTTCAACACATGAATATATATTTGCATTCATTCCACATCACGATCAATGTTCACAACACATAAAATCAAACAAGTCGTCCATTGTAATAACTCGGAAATTCTGAACCAGTATAAAAAATTTATTTTGGCAATTTTTAACGAATTTTGAAGATTTAAAATGAATTATTTTAAATAATATCGACGAGAAATTTATTTTGAATATAATTCGAACGTATATATTATATATGTCGTCGTTAGAATATAAATATTTATATATAATTATAAATAGAATTGAAAATGGCGCTGTAGTTCGATAATTCGATTTCAAACTTCAATTGAATGTACCGGGTGCAAAACAATCCGGGTTTTAGTGAAACCAAAAACATTAGGATCTAATTGAGAATATCTTTCCAACGAATCCGAAAAATCAAGATTTCATTGCGGTAATCAAAAGATATGTCCAGTTGAAAATTCTGAATAGTCGCTATGGAATTCAGGCCCTTAAAAATGGAAATTTTGCAAACGACCTCGGATTTTGACGAAACCACTTTTGTTGGATCCCTGATGTCAAATTATTGCTAGGTTTCAATTTTCATAATTTTTCGAATCAATATGTGAGCGAGGCACAGGAAAACGTGTTTGACCAGTTTTAGTTGATTTTAATCGACTGGAAAATGACCATTTTTCAAACGGTCTCAGAATTCGACGAAACTAGTTTTGTTAGGACCGTATCGTCAATACGAAGCTAGAAAATATTTTTCTAGAATTTTTAGAGTTCGTATGTGACCCCGGTAAATTGAAATGCGCGTTCAAAATCAATATATAGAGTTATATGTCGATTTTAACGGAAACTGATCGAAACAGTCGAATCAGCCTATGATACAAATCCCATTGTGTTCGTAATGGGGGTAATTAGCTATGGACGACAGGCGGTGGGCCTCGTTTAGAGGTCGAGAATAAAAGTTGCTTTTTGGTGGAAAAATAAAATAAATTATAATATAAAAATCTCCCCTTCCTCTCCTTTAATTCCTCTGGCCCCCCTTTCTTCTTCAAAATTGATTCAGTATATAAAAAAAATGAAAAGAGAAAAAAGGGGGAGGACGACGGAATCCCGTCGCCGCCAATCCCAGGTGGCGCCGCCCACAGCTATGCCCCCCCCCCCCGCACCTCGCGATCTCCAGCCCGCCTTCGTCGACGTCGAGCCACCGCGATGGCGCCTCCCACAACCGCCGCGCCTTCCCTTTCCTCCTCCGATCCCTGTGCCGTCATCGATCCCCACCTCGATCCCCTCTTCTCCTTCTACTACCCCCCTTTCCTCGAATTCAACCCGCGACGCAGACCCCGACAACCACCTTCCCCGACCTTTGACGCCGCAGGTGGACCCCTCCTCCTCCTCGATTAGCGTGTACAGCACCCCCCTTCCAATGTAAGTTCTTTTCCCCCTTTTCTTCGATTTTAAATCCTTAGAAAAAAAAACTGATTTCAGTTATAGGAAAAACTGATTTTAGTTAAAGAAAAAATTGAACTGATTTTCATGTATAGGAAAAAAAAGGTGAAATCTTTATATTTAAAAGGGTGAAATCTTTATATTTAAAAAGGTGAAATCTTTATATTTAAAAGGGTGAAATCTTTATATTTAAAAAGGTGAAATCTTTATATTTAAAAAGGTGAAATCTTTATATTTAAAAAAGAGAAATCTTTATATATAGTAGTGTTGTAAAAATAGAATTTTTATCTATATGATAACGAAGTAAAAATTCGATTTTTATATATTGAATAGCGAAGTAAAAATTCGATTTTTATATATATTGAATAGCGAAGTAAAAATTCGATTTTTATATATTGAATAGCAAAGTAAAATTTCGATTTTTATGTATTGAATAGTAAAGTAAAAATTCGATTTTTACATATGTAGAGAATACGGGCAACGAAGATGACAAAAAGGCGAGAACGATGAAGTGTCGTGAAGTTGGGATAGCTTTCGGTGAGAACTTCTCACTCTTCAATTTCTTTTTCTAGTTATATATCTATACTAGGATGCAGACGGTGTTTAGTAGCACCCGACACCCGTCATCCACAGACCATGGATGGCTTGTTTGTTTAACTGTTTGGTTGTGTACTTGGTTAGACTATTGGGTTTGAACTGAATTGTTTGGTGAAATAAAATTGATTTGATTGATGTGTGAATGGCGCGGGCCTTTACTAGACCGGGGATAAGGCTAGACCTCGTCCCGTTTCTAGTATCGTGCCGTTATGCCGCCGAAATTTTCCAAAATATGTTAGAAAAATAAAAATATCATTTTTATGGTGTAAATGAACTGAAAAGAAATCCATGTGTTGAAATAAAATATTTTATCGTTAAAAATATAATTTTTAACGTGGAAGTGAATAAAATAAAATATTCATTTACAAACCGGACGGTTTGTTTATGTACACCTATTTGAAGGACATTGATTGGGACGATAAATTTTACACATCGCCCAACTGCACAAATAAAATCTGTGTTTGATTGTTTAAAACCCCACACGGGTGTTGGGATGAAATTTGAAGTTCACTCATCCTGATTGATTAAATATGTCGATCGATTGATTGACAGGCTGTTATAAGCGTTAGATATCTAATTTGATGCTTATACAGTGTAGTGCACTTTGGTTGATGGTTGATTATTTTTCAATGCTATTATATACGTGTGATGTATGAAAATCCATATAGTTAACGCTATATGGTAATTTATTGGGCCTCATTCCAATCGGGAAAATAAAGAATATTATAAAATAAAGGTTCATGTGTTGACTGTACTCATCCGTTGAGATTAGTCATGTGTTGAACGAAATATTTTAATAATAAAATTTACATCTTTATCATATATAGAATTAGAAATCAACTGGAAAATAGATGAGGTGAGTGGTCTCCTGGATATTAATCTGAAGTTGGTTTCGGCCTTCGGGGTTAATATTCAGGAAATCGTTCTCTTAATAATTTACGGTTGGAGTCTGATTCAATATCAAACGATAGATACCTTAATTTTCATAAAATATATTAAATAACAAAAATAGTCATACGTGAGCAGTACTCATTCGCTGAGATTAGTCGTGTGTTGACAAAGATATAGAGTCGTGTACTGAAAGAAATATAGATCCATTTGTTGAATATAAAGCCATGTTGATTAGTGATGCGCTATTTTGACGTAAACGTTATTTATATAGATTATATTCGTTTTTGAATTTAAAACAAATTTAATTTGAATTGAATATAAAACGATTTCGAAATGAATTGAATATAAAACGATTTCGAAATGAATTGAATATAAAACGATTTCGAAATGAATTGAATATAAAACGATTTCGAAATGAATCGAATATAAAACGATTTCGAAATGAATGGAATATAAAACGATTTCGAAATGAATTGAATATAAAATGATTTCGAAATGAATTGAATATGAAAACGATTTCGAAATGAATTGAATATAAAACGATTTCGAAATGAATTGAATATAAAACGATTTCGAAATGAATTGAATATAAAACGATTTCGAAATGAATTGAATATAAAATGATTTCGAAATGAATTGAATATATAACGATTTCGAATAGAATTGAATAGAAAACGAACTGAATTTAAATTTAATAGAAAACGAAATGAATTCGAATCGAATTAAAAATCGATTTCAATTGAAATCAAACAGAAATGAAAGTAAAAAGGATTTATAATAGGAAATTCAATTTTGATTTGAATTTGAAATAAAGGTTGAAATTGTTTTTGAAACGAATTCAAAACTATTTATAAAATTCGTTTCAAATAGAAATCGACGAAATATATATTATATATATAATATAATGGCCTGAATAGAACGCGCCGCGCCGCGGCAGTTCGTAAATTTCGACCATTGACTTCGAATGGATATTACGGGAGATCCGACCGTCGGATTCTCCTAAAACCGGAACCGTTGGGTTCGTATCGAAAAGAGCTTTCTAACGAATATTAGAAATTTGAAATCTAACGGTTTGATTTGGAGATACGTCCAAATCAAATTCGAAAAAGGTCGCTGTAAGTGCAGTTCGATGGCCGTTGATGGAAATCGACTGTACGGGCCTTGATAAAATTATTAAAAATACTAATAATTTGTGTAAAATCATAAGAAATGATTTGGGAAAAATTGGGATGAAAAACTCCATATTTGAAAAGATAAAAATAGATTTTTATCGAAATGAACTAGTTTTGAACTAAAATTAAACCCGTTTATTTTTAAATAAATAAACTGGATTTGAAATGGATTATAAAGAGAATTGATTTGTGGGTTTATCGTGAACGGTGTTTTAAATAACATTTGTTCTTTAACCCGATGATAAATAGAATGTGATTTGGGTTTGTCGTGAACTGTGTTTTAAATAACATCAGTTCTTTAACCCAATAAAAGGAGTTTTAATGAATCTGTAATTAGATTGAAATGTGAATTGATAATCTGAATTATCAAATTTGGAAAATGAGCGGGAATGGAGTATCGCCAGTTTTGCTCCAAAGCAATAGTTAAATCTTTAATTAGATTTGAACGTGAAATGGTAATTAATTTTACTGATAACACTGTGGTGTTAGATGTGAAGTACTACCAGTTTTGCTTCATGGGATGAATAGGTTGCGATTGAGAAATAAAATAAATAATTACTTCGGTATGGTTCGCTAATCTCGACTAGTTTAGAAAACCATAATTTGGTTTGAAATGACATCCAAAGGAAGATTAAAGGATAAATTTTAAAGAATTTATCTTGGGTAAAATTAATGGGAACCTTTCCCTAAGAATGTGATTTCATGAATAAAAAGGATATTCTGCATTGGAATGAGGCGTATGTTGTGTTTGTGTAACATTTGTTTTTAATATACGCGGGTTGTTCGGAAAGGCCGGGTTTATACCCATTCTGAACAATCGATTCGACGATATGTCGAAGATGGAGACGGTGGTCGAAGACCGGAAGTCTTCACATCATTTGGGTGATTATTGATGATCTTGATTGGGCTGTACACCCAAGATGAGGGAATCAGTTGGTGGTCGTCCAGACGTACTTGGAGATGGATGGATATGCGAGGAAAGTGCCTCCGGTTTCATTCAGACCCAGAACGAACTTGTAAATGGATTGTGTGTCCGACATTGGATTTTATTCTGTGTTGATTGATTTCTGTTAAATATATATTTGTTTGGCGGCAGAGAATTTATTCTCTTGCTTAACGCCCTTCTCTGAGACGTACGAGCTTAGAGGTTATATATTGATGGACATCAGTCGCATGGCATGAATTGCCTGTGTGGCACGCTAAGATGCAATGATCAAGGCTTTTGTTGAAAAGCAAAGTCTTGTGCTTGATGATCAAAGCACGGCCTACGTGGAAGCTTTGTGTATAACGTGAATTCGCGAGCCTCACACCTCGGTATGAGTCAAAAACGGGATACGGACTGCAGGGAGAGCACGACGTTTCTTTCTAGCTTTGGTGGTGTCAGTGACTTACCAGCCCTGACATTTATATACTTTTCACCTATGTGGTTGTTGGAATGCGAGGCGCCTCGATTATAGGTCTGTAAGGACCAGGAAACGTGTGTTCAGGAATTGTCAATCCTCTAACGTAAGTGAGGACCGGCCCTGAAGATCCAGGATTGCCCAAGTGTGTAGTCCTGAGACATTTGCTAGAGTGTCTCGAACGCGGAGAGGAGCTTGCCCCTTGCCTCGACTCATGACGGAAATCCAATTTCCAATACGTGTATTTCGGTTTTAATTGTAGAACTAGTATGGCGACATGATATATGGTACCCATGCCGTCTATGATTTATATTTATGATTGAAATTGTTTTGACACTATACACTTATTATAGTATCAAATGATTTGTTTTGAACGTACCAAGCATGTTTGGCTATTATAAGGGAAAACCCTATCCTCTGGATTGCGTTGCATTGTGTGATGGGACTTGGGTCTTATAATAGCTTCATTTTTCGAAAAAGCATTGCGTTGTTTATCCTATGCACTGGTATTCTTGGGAGGAAACCCGTTCTGTGTTATACGGCGTGGTCCCTTGAATTACTCTCTTTGAAAGAAAAGTTTTAAATAACTGTTTTAGTTCTCACACCAGTCACATGACTGACCTGGAGTTTATTGTTTTAACCTAAACTCTGGGTGCCCCTATTTTCCACACGGGCAGCTTGTAGTTTTGGTTTTGCAGATTTATATTCACAGGATCCTGGTTTACAGCTGGAATGATATCCGGAAAGCTCTGTATCCGTATATCACCTTCAGTTGTGCTTTGTATTATTTTCCGCTGCTATGTAATTTATTGTAATCTATGATATTTATCGAATGTAATTTATTCATTTATACTCTGTATATTCTTGTATCTGATGGAATTGTTGTAATAACAATGAAATGTTCTTCTGTTTGTGTCCTGGTTTGTCTTGTCCTCACAGTAATTCGTTCTTTCTCATCTCTTCGGAGACCGGGGAAGTTCGGGTCGCTACAGTTGGTATCAGAGCTTTGGTTTGCAGAGCTCGAGAACAAGACACATTAGAACCTTACAAAAGAATTCATCAGACATTGGATTAGTAATATCCAATTAGAATGACTCATTAGAGATAGGATCAGTAGTATCCTAGAACGAGTGTGAAGAGTATATTTTTCAAATGAAAACAATTTTGTTTTGAAATTTAAATCGCTTTATACGTGTTTGAATATTTATTTATTTTGAATTTGGACAATCCGATATATAAAGATTTTGCATATACGCGTCATGAACGTATATTCAAAGTTTTAATATTCTGGATAGATATAGAATCACGTTCTAGTCGCCCGGAGATGGTACTGATGATTGTCATGACATCATCAGTATTTATGTTCGTGTTTCGAAGGTGTGACTTCTATATATTTCCATTAGACTGGTGTGAGAACCAAAACTTATATAGATAGATACATTGTTGTGATTTGGCATCAAAAACATGACTTTTTGCATATATATCAAAATTATCAATTTGAAACGTTAAATTCACTAATTGATTGATGTTTATGTTGTTTGATAATTTTGAACCATTATGCCTAATTGAACCAAATTTTGAATTGTATTGAAAATTGGTTGCATTTGCTTGCATATACATGTACTTACATTGAACAGGTCATAGCAAGGAGGCTAGAGCCGAAGAATAAAATTTGTTTGCCCGAAAAATAGGTACATGTTTACTATAATTTACTGTTTTGTTTGGGTGATGATGATTTTATGAGCCTATTGGCTAGCCGCTTGGCTTTTTCTTTTTCTTTTTGAGATCAGAAGGCCTATATAGCAATTTCGGGATTTTCCCGTGGCTCCCGGTGCAGGGGAGGTTATGGCGAAATTTTTCGAAAATTTAGGGTGTTAGCCAAATTTTTGAAAATTTGAAAATTCTCAGAAACTGAAAAGTTGGAGAATGGAAGCCAGATCGAACGTAGAGTTGATTAATCAAACCACTTTCGACTTTGTTCCTTTTCGGGGACGAAAAGTTTTAAGTGGAGGAGATTGTAATAACCCGGAAATTCTGAAACAGTTTAAAAAATTTATTTTGGCAACTTTTAACGAATTTTGAAGATTTAAAATGAATTATTTTAAATAATATCGACGAGAAATTTATTTTGAATATAATTCGAACGTATATATTATATACGTCGTCGTTAGAATATAAATATTTATATATAATTATAAATAGAATTGAAAATGGCGCGGTAGTTCGATAATTCGATTTCAAACTTCAATTGAATGTACCGGGTGCAAAACAATCTGGGTTTTAGTGAAACCAAAAACATTAGGATCTAATTGAGAATATCTTTCCAACGAATCCGAAAAATCAAGATTTCATAGCGGAAATCAAGAGATATGTTCAGTTGAAAATTCTGAATAGTCGCTATGGAATTCAGGCCCTTAAAAATGGAAATTTTGCAAACGACTTCGGATTTCGACGAAACCACTTTTGTTGGATCCGTGATAACAAATTATTGCTAGGTTTCAATTTTCATAATTTTTCGAATCAATATGTGAGCGTGGCACAGGAAAACGCGTTTGACCAGTTTTAGTTGATTTTAATCGACTGGAAAATGGCCATTTTTTAAATGGTCTCAGAATTCGACGAAACTAGTTTTGTTAGGACAGTATCGTCAATACGAAGCTAGAAAATATTTTTCTAGAATTTTTAGAGTTCGTATGTGACCCCGGTAAATTGAAATGCGCGTTCAAAATCAATATATAGAGTTATATGTCGATTTTAACGGAAACTGATCGAAACAGTCAAATCAGCCTACGATACAAATCCCATTGTGTTTGGAATGGGGGTAATTAGCTATGGACGACAGGCGGTGGGCCTCGTTTAGAGGTCGAGAATAAAAGTTGCTTTTTGGTGGAAAAATAAAATAAATTATAATATAAAAATCTCCCCTTCCTCTCCTTTAATTCCTCTGGCCCCCCTTTCTTCTTCAAAATTGATTCAGTATATAAAAAAAATGAAAAGAGAAAAAAAGGGGGAGGACGACGGAATCCCGTCGCCGCCAATCCCAGGTGGCGCCGCCCACAGCCATGCCCCCCCCCCCCCCCCCGCACCTCGCGACCTCCAGCCCGCCTTCGTCGACGTCGAGCCACCGCAATGACGCCTCCCACAACCGCCGCGCCTTCCCTTTCCTCCTCCGATCCCTGTGCCGTTATCGATCCCCACCTCGATCCCCTCTTCTCCTTCTGCTACCCCCCTTTCCTCGAATTCAACCCGCGACGCAGACCCCGACAACCACCTTCCCCGACCTCTGACGCCACAGGTGGACCCCTCCTCCTCCTCGATTAGCGTGTACAACACCCCCCTTCCAATGTAAGTTCTTTTCCCCCTTTTCTTCGATTTTAAATCCTTAGAAAAAAAACTGATTTCAGTTATAGGAAAAACTGATTTTAGTTATAGAAAAAATTGAACTGATTTTCATGTATAGGAAAAAAAAAGGTGAAATCTTTATATTTAAAAGGGTGAAATCTTTATATTTAAAAAGGTGAAATATTTATATTTAAAAGGGTGAAATCTTTATATTTAAAAAGGTGAAATCTTTATATTTAAAAAGGTGAAATCTTTATATTTAAAAAAGCGAAATCTTTATATATAGTAGTGTTGTAAAAATAGAATTTTTATCTATATGATAACGAAGTAAAAATTCGATTTTTATATATTGAATAGTGAAGTAAAAATTCGATTTTTATATATATTGAATAGCGAAGTAAAATTTCGATTTTTATATATTGAATAGCGAAGTAAAAATTCGATTTTTATGTATTGAATAGTAAAGTAAAAATTCGATTTTTACATATGTAGAGAATACGGGCAACGAAGATGACAAAAAGGCGAGAACGATGAAATGTCGTGAAGTTGGGATAGCTTTCGGTGAGAACTTCTCACTCTTCAATTTCTTTTTCTAGTTATATATCTATACTAGGATGCAGACGGTGTTTAGTAGCACCCGACACCCGTCATTCACAGACCATGGATGGCTTGTTTGTTTAACTGTTTGATTGTGTAGTTGGTTAGACTATTGGGTTTGAACTGAATTGTTTGATGAAATAAAATTGATTTGATTGATGTGTGAATGGCGCGGGCCTTTACTAGACCGGGGATAAGGCTAGACCTCGTCCCATTTCTAGTATCGTGCCGTTATGCCGCCGAAATTTTCCAAAATATGTTAGAAAAATAAAAATATCATTTTTATGGTGTAAATGAACTGAATAGAAATCCATGTGTTGAAATAAAATATTTTATCGTTAAAAATATAATTTTTAACGTGGAAGTGAATAAAATAAAATATTCATTTACAAACCGGACGGTTTGTTTATGTACACCTATTTGAAGGACATTGATTGGGACGATAAATTTTACACATCGCCCAACTACACAAATAAAATCTGTGTTTGATTGTTTGAAACCCCACACGGGTGTTGGGATGAAATTTGAAGTTCACTCATCCTGATTGATTAAATATGTCGATTGATTGATTGACAGACTGTTATAAGCGTTAGATATCTATATTTGATGCTTATACAGTGTAGTGCACTTTGGTTGATGGTTGATTATTTTTCAATGCTATTATATACGTGTGATGTATGAAAATCCATATAGTTAACGTTATATGGTAATTGATTGGGCCTCATTCCAATCGGGAAAATAAAGAATATTATAAAATAAAGGTTCATGTGTTGACTGTACTCATCCGTTGAGATTAGTCATGTGTTGAACGAAATATTTTAATAATAAAATTTACATCTTTATCATATATAGAATTAGAAATCAACTGGAAAATAGATGAGGTGAGTGGTCTCCTGGATATTAATCTGATGTTGGTTTCGGCCTTCGGGGTTAATATTCAGGAAATCGTTCTCTTACTAATTTACGGTTGGAGTCTGATTCAATATCAAATGATAGATACCTTAATTTTCATAAAATATATTAAATAACAAAAATAGTCACACGTGGGCAGTACTCATTCGCTGAGATTAGTCGTGTGTTGACAAAGATATAGAGTCGTGTATTAAAAGAAATATAGATCCATTTGTTGAATATAAAGCCGTGTTGATTAGTGATGCGCTATTTTGACGTGAACGATATTTATATCGATTATATTCGTTTTTGAATTTAAAACAAATTTAATTTGAATTGAATATAAAACGATTTCGAAATGAATTGAATATAAAACGATTTCGAAATGAATTGAATATAAAACGATTTCGAAATGAATTGAATATAAAACGATTTCGAAATGAATTGAATATAAAATGATTTCGAAATGAATTGAATATAAAATGATTTCGAAATGAATTGAATATGAAAACGATTTCGAAATGAATTGAATATAAAACGATTTCGAAATGAATTGAATACAAAACGATTTCGAAATGAATTGAATATAAAACGATTTCGAAATGAATTGAATATAAAACGATTTCGAAATGAATTGAATATAAAATGATTTCGAAATGAATTGAATATAAAACAATTTCGAATTGAATTGAATAGAAAACGAATTGAATTTAAATTGAATAGAAAATGAAATGAATTCAAATCGAATTAAAAATCGATTTCAATTGAAATCAAATAGAAATGAAAGTAAAAAGGATTTATAATAGGAAATTCAATTTTGATTTGAATTTGAAATAAAGGTTGAAATTGTTTTTGAAACGAATTCAAAACTATTTATAAAATTCGTTTCAAATAGAAATCGACGAAATATATATTATATATATAATATAATGGCCTGAATAGAAAGCGCCGCGCCGCGGCAGTTCGTAAATTTCGACAATTGACTTCGAATGGACATTACGGGAGATCCGACCGTCGGATTCTACAAAAACCGGAACCGTTGGGTTCGTATCGAAAAGAGCTTTCTAACGAATATTAGAATTTTAAAGTCTAACGGTTGGATTTGGAGATACATCCAAATCAAATTCGAAAAAGGTCGCTGAAAGTGCAGTTCGATGGCCGTTGATGGAAATCGACTGTACGGGCCTTGATAAAATTATTAAAAATACTAATAATTTGTGTAAAATCATAAGAAATGATTTGGGAAAAATTGGGATGAAAAACTCCATATTTGAAAAGATAAAAATAGATTTTTATCGAAATGAACTAGTTTTGAACTAAAATTAAACCCGTTTATTTTTAAATAAATAAACTGGATATGAAATGGATTATAAACAGAATTGATTTGTGGGTTTATCGTGAACGGTGTTTTAAATAACATTTGTTCTTTAACCCGATGATAAATAGAATGTGATTTGGGTTTGTCGTGAACTGTGTTTTAAATAACATCAGTTCTTTAACCCAATAAAAGGAGTTTTAATGAATCTGTAATTAGATTGAAATGTGAATTGATAATCTGAATTATCAAATTTGGAAAATGAGCGGGAATGGAGTATCGCCAGTTTTGCTCCAAAGCAATAGTTAAATCTTTAATTAGATTTGAACATGAAATGGTAATTAATTTTACCGATAACACTGTGGTGTTAGATGTGAAGTACTACCAGTTTTGCTTCATGGGATGAATAGGTTGGGATTGAGAAATAAAATAAATAATTACTTCGGTATGGTTCGCTAATCTCGACTAGTTTACAAAACCATAATTTGGTTTGAAATGACATCCAAAGGAAGATTAAAGGATAAATTTTAAAGAATTTATCTTGGGTAAAATTAATGGGAACCTTTCCCTAAGAATGTGATTTCGTGAATAAAAAGGATATTCTGCATTGGAATGAGGCATATGTTGTGTTTGTGTAACATTTGTTTTTAATATACGCGGGTTGTTCGGAAAGGCCGGGTTTATACCCATTCTGAACAACCGATTCGACGATATGTCGAAGATGAAGACGGTGGTCGAAGACCGGAAGTCTTCACATCGTTTGGGTGATTACTGATGATCTTGATTGGGCTGTACGCCCAAGATGAGGGAATCAGTTGGTGGTCGTCCAGACGTACTTGGAGATGGATGGATATGCGAGGAAAGTGCCTCCGGTTTCGTTCAGACCCAGAACGAACTTGTAAATGGATTGTGTGTCCGATATTGGATTTTATTCTGTGTTGATTGATTTCTGTTAAATATATATCTGTTTGGCGGCGGAGAATTTATTCTCTTGCTTAACGCCCTTCTCTGAGACGTACGAGCTTAGAGGTTATATATCGATGGACATCAGTCGCATGGCATGAATTGCCTGTGTGGCACGCTAAGATGCAAAGATCAAGGCTTTTGTTGAAAAGCAAAGTCTTGTGGTTGATGATCAAAGCACGGCCTACATGGCAGCTTTGTGTATAACGTGAATTCGCGAGCCTCACACCTCGGTATGAGTGAAAAACGGGATACGGACTGCAGGGAGAGCACGGTGTTTCTTTCTAGCTTTGGTGGTGTCAGTGACTTACCAGCCCTGACATTTATATACTTTTCACCTATGTGGTTGTTGGAATGCGAGGCGCCTCGATTATAGGTCTGTAAGGACCGGGAAACGTGTGTTCAGGAATTGCCAATCCTCTAACGTAAGTGAGGACCGGCCCTGAAGATCCAGGATTGCCCAAGTGTGTAGTCCTGAGACATTTGCTAGAGTGTCTCGAACGCGAAGAGGAGCTTGCCCCTTGCCTCGACTCATGACGGAAATCCAATTTCCAGTACGTGTATTTCGGTTTGAATTGTAGAACTAGTATGGCGACATGATATATGGTACCCATGCCGTCTATGATTTATATTTATGATTGAAATTGTTTTGACACTATACACTTATTATAGTATCAAATGATTTGTTTTGAACGTACCAAGCATGTTTGGCTATTATAAGGGAAAACCCTATCCTCCGGCTTGCGTTGCATTGTGTGATGGGACCTGGGTCTTATAATAGCTTCATTTTTCGAAAAAGCATTGCGTTGTTTATCCTATGCACTGGTATTCTTGGGAGGAAACCCGTTCCGTGTTATACGGCGTGGTCCCTTGAATTACTCTCTTTGAAAGAAAAGTTTTAAATAACTGTTTTAGTTCTCACACCAGTCACATGACTGACCTGGAGTTTATTGTTTTAACCTAAACTCTGGGTGCCCCTATTTTCCACACGGGCAGCTTGTAGTTTTGGTTTTGCAGATTTATATTCACAGGATCCTGGTTTACAGCTGGAATGATATCCGGAAAGCTCTGTATCCGTGGTCTGTGGACAACGGGTGTCGGGTGCTGTTAAGCACCGTCTGCATCCTAGTATATAATTTTAACTAGAAAACAAGAATTAAAGTGAGAAGTTCTCACCGACTAGCTAAACCAAACACCACGACTCTTTATATGTAGGAAATCTTCGTCGTGCTCGCCTTTTGTCACTTTCGTCGTCCGTGCCCACTACATATATAAAAATCGCATTTTTATATTGTTGCTATGTATATAAAAATCATATTTTTATACTGCTACTATATAGATAAAAATTCTATTTTTATACCGCTACTATATAGATAAAAATTCTATTTTGTTGTTCATATCAAAATCACGTCTTTCTCTTCATAAAGATCAAATCTTTAATTAGCTACATACATGTAAAAGATCATATTTTTATCTCGCTACTTCATATAGATAAAAATCATATCTTTATTTTCGCTATATGTACATAAAAATCATATTTTTATGACGCTAAAAATTATATTTTTACTTCGTTAAAAATCAAATCTTTACTTCATTAAAAATCCAACCTTTCTTCGCTAATATCATATTTAAAAATCCGACCTTTCTTAGCTAATATCAATCTAATCCTTTTTTTTATTATTAAAAATCCTATTTTTAATTTCATCTCTAAACAAAAGGGAAGTAAAACTTACAAGGGGGGCTGAGGTAGCGGGTTGGCGTTCGTCAGAAGGTGGAGGAGCTTTTTCTATCGAAGGGGTGGTGGTACACGTGGCGGTGGCGGCTCATATTGGCGGAGGGGTGCGGTTTTGCTGATTTGGACGGAGAGAGGGCGTCGGAGGCGCAAGGAGGCGGCGGTGGGGGTCTTACCAGGTCGGCGGTCCCACTGGAGGCTGGAGGCGCGGGTTTCAGGGGAATATAGGGCTTGGGGTATTTGGTGGAGCGACAAGAGAGAAGGGGGGAGGAAGAGAAGGGGATCGCCGGCGCTAGGAGGGGGGTGCGGCGCCTGGAAGCAGCGGTGCGGTGAAGGGAGGGTGGCGGCTAGGGTCGGGTCTCGACGTGAGGAAGAGCGGGTTTTTTTTATTTCAGATCGATGGTAACTGAGGAGAGAGAGGACTAAGGGATTATATATTTATTTAATTCTTTAATTAACTCCCAAAAAGTAACTTTAAAATTCAAACACCGAATCAAGTCCACGACTGTCGTCCATAGCTAATTACCCTCATTCCGAACACAATGGGATATGTATCGTAGGCTGATTCGACTGTTTCGATCAGTATTCGTCAAAATCAAAATTTAAATCTATATATTGAATTTGAACGCGCATTTCAATTTACCGGGGCCACATACGGACTCTAAAAAATTCCCGAAAAATATTTTCTAGCTTCGTATTGACGATACGGTTCTAACAAAACTAACTTCGTAGAATTCTGAGACCGTTTGAAAAATGGTCATTTTCCAGTCGATTAAAATCAACTGAAACTAGTCAAACGCGTTTTCCTTTGCCACACTCACATATTGATTCATAAAATTACGAATTTTGAAACCTAGCAATAACTTGACATAACGGATCCAACAAAAAAGGTTTCGTCGAAAACCGAGGTCGTTTGCAAAATTTCCATTTTTAAGGGTCAGAATTCCATAACGACTATTCTGAATTTTCAATTGGGCATAACTTTTGATTCCCGCTACGAAATTTCAATTTTTCGGATTCATTGGAAAGATATTCTCAATTAGATTCTAATATTTTTGGTTTCACTAAAATCCGTATTTTGAATCCTGTACATTCATTTGAATTTTGAAATCGAATTTTCAAACTACCGCGCCGTTTCCAATTCCTTTTATATTTTAAAATAAATATTTATATTCTAACGACGATATACATAAATATATACGTTCTAATTCTATTCAAAATAAATTTTTCATCATTATTATTTAAAATAATTCATTTTAAATATTTAAAATTCATTAAAATTGCCAAAATAAAAATTTTAAATTGGCTCAGAATTTCCGGGTTGTTACAGCGCTTGAGGAGTCTGGTCGTGATGAGTTGACACCGGAGGAAAAAGACAACATATTTGACGTTGTTATGGATTCAACGCAGCGGAGTAGCCGTTATGGCTTCGGTAACATAACAGTAATTAATCCTTTTGCATACATACAACAAAGTAGCGTTTAAATATATAGTGTTATAATATTGTATATGCTGACATAACCTTTTTGCTATTCATTCTATTTGCAGGCTCGGCAAGCTCAGAAGGCCCAAGACAAAACAGAAATTAAGGAGTATAGAACCATTATTGAGCAGCTGTAGGAGTAGCATTGTCTGCAGGCTATACAGATGGAGCAGCTAAATCGGAAGCTTGTAGAGTATGTGCATAATCATGGTACCTTTCCTTCGTCGTCGTCCAGTGCTTTCGGAAACGAACATCACGCTTAAGGTATATCGGATTTTCGGATTTTTCGGGTATCCGTTGCCAGCTCCAGCTCCAGCCTACTGGGGATGTTTCATAAAAATTATATATATTATATATGTTATATTAAGCACGGATCAAACAGAACATCGTTTGGTGGCAATTTGATTGATATGGTTTCCATTTCGCCAATGATACACGTCCTGGATAAGCAAAAATAGCTGTCCAGAAAGAAAGGCAATAAAAACAAAGTATTATTAGTGGAGAGACCCACAAGGTCCGTACACACTACAATTAACGGACCAACCAAGTCTTACGGGCCTAATTGATTCTCTGTTATTGTAAGTACGGTTTTATGGTGCTGATTATTCTCCTAACAATATTTAATTTTCTATATATAAGGAGGTCTAGAAAAGAAAATCCCCTGTAGATTACGTTGATCCTTCAGTTTAGCGTGTGTAATCTTCTTTCATTGTGTTTGTGGAGGGTTTGCTAGCTGCATCTCCAACGCTACGGATGCCTTTAGAATTAGACCCAAGGTTTTATTCATCTTCTTATTATTCTTATTATTATTATAGCTCTTAATCTTAATCTTATCTTATCCACTCTGATAATGACTCCTCTTCGTTTTGGACCTTCATTAATTAATCATGTCATCTCTGCCGTATTAGGTGGACCAAGCCACCAGAGCCACAACTCTTTATCTATTATTCTTTCTTCAACACCATGATTAGATATAGGTTAATAATTGTTTTAGAATTGATCCATTGACGTGTCAATTGTGAGATTGTTTTTGTTCCAAATTGCCATGGGGTTGGCAGTCTAATCTTGTTCGCTCTACTCTTGGGTACGGTTCGAATCGAATTAACCGACCAAACCGATCTATTTTGGCCGGTTCGGTTTGATTTTAAAATTTAATCGGTTTGAGTTCAATTTAAAAAATATATTTTTCGGTTATTGGTTTAACCGAACTTTGACTATTTTTTTTTTTTTTTCAATTTATAGTATTTTCCTAGTTTAAATAGTTGGCTTAGCGATAAAATACAAACTTTACATGTTAAAAATAAGTCAAATTTTATTATAAACGTAAGAAATACATAATGAAATCTCTTCAAACGTACATGTATGTTTTCCATTGAGCGAACTAGTCATTTGAATAGTGGAACCTCTTAGCAATTCGGTTACCGACCGAATTAACCGAAGTTAATTCGATTCAATTCGGTTCAGTTTTTTGAAGTTCTTCCGATCTAATTCGATTTGACAATTTTTACATTAAAGTCGACCGAACAAACCGAACACTCACCCCAAGAATATGAGTTTTGTTATGCGTTTGACATAAATATCCTTAAACAAATTATTGTTCTTAAAGTTTGGGTTCATAAACCATTATTACTATTATTTTTCTTACCCATTCACACAAAAATTATTTATATAAATATTGTCATATTTTTACCTTTAAATCTTAAGTATGCTAATTTTATTTTATTTTTGAAGTTGAAAATTTTAATTATTTTTTATTAATTGGATTTTTAATCATATTATTAAATAAAAATAAAAAGAATTTATAAATAAAATTATTTGTTGATCCGTTTTCAATTGGCATCGAAGGTTATTAACATTTACAATGAACATTTTGAATTTGCAATGTAAGTTTATTTATTAAACTATTTTTTTGTTTGATATTAAGTTTTAGCAATATCTATAAATAACCAGTATTATCAATTCATTATGATACTGAAAATTATAACATCAAACACATTACTAATGGAGATTGCTTCAACTATGGTTATTATTCTTGTTTGGCAGTTGTTGCTATTAACAGTACTAAGCACAACCTATAGTTTCAAACTTTTGTTTTCACTGTTTCGCAACTTTTTCACACACGGTACAAATATTATAATCAAAACTCGAGATTTTGGTGTTGTTCGAAGAGGCCAACTAACCTGGTAAATTTTCGGTTGACGCCAGACGCGTTTGAAACATAGTCTAATCAATTGACTAAGCAAGCCAATGGTGGACCCGTTGGTTAAAAATTCCCTCTTTATCTTCCCTCTTCCTTACCATAAGCCAAGGCATCTAAAGATTTTCCCCACTTCAATTTTTTAGGCCTTCATTTCGTTTCTTTAAGATAATTCTCTTTACAGTTATGCTTATTTTTTAATTCTCTACATCATAACTTTTTTTTTTTTTGAATTTTTCTAATATTTTTTAAAATTTGTTTTTTTTGTCCTATGGCTCACTCGCACAATATGTTTCATTTATGCAAATAACAAACTGGACGAATGAATGCACAACGGTGTTTGTTGGCATTTGCGACAACAACCTTGGCTTACGTGATAATAACCGGTCATTTTTAGTCGTTGTTGCAGTGGAATTCAATGAAAGATTTAATGATAGCCTGTCTGAAACGAAAATGAAGAATGGATGAGACAATCTTAAGCGCTCGTGCAAAGCGTGATACACTTTGTAATACATTCTGGACGTTGAGTGAAATGAGAAGCAGGATTACCTGGATGGATCTGACCAATGATGGAAAGGTGTTGCGTACAAGTACTGGACATTTCGAAGGAATACTTCTCTTAAATTTAGAGGGTTGGACAAACTATACAGTGGCTGCATAGGAAGGGACACTTGTCAGTATCATATACCTACAGACGCACCTTCCCAGGTTGATCCTCATTCCTGGCCATTCACTTATGCAGAAACATCTCTCTACAGCGGTTGTATGATTGATGAGAGTTCACAAGCCCTGCTTAAATGCCCCTCATCCAGCAGGAATGTGCCTACCGCATAGGCACAGTCTTTGGTTCTTATTAACCGCTTCAATGAGATGGTGCACCGCTGCTTTTCTATGCAGGTCGATATTATGAACGTCCAAAAATGGAAGCTTGCGGAGTATTTTGCATTAATCCCATAATTTTGGATGTGGTGCAGACACTTGTTAAACTATATTTGATTGGTTATCTTAGTTATCATGGAAGAAGATCCCTCTGTAGTCAACAGTAGTCTATATGTAGTTTGTTTGACATGTTGTTGATTGTTTGTTCAGTTTGTTTTGTAATTGCAACAACTCGCATTTTTAATAATAAAAGTGATCACAGTAATTGTAGAAATAATTAATAATGATAAATGGATAATTTTGAATTGTTAGAATTTGTCTATGAAACGTATATCATTGCATTCGTAGCAATTTTTTGATTAATTTATATATATATATATATATATATATATATATATAATATGTTCCGAACAGAGTTCATACGGAAAAATTATTAGTGTTCAAAGTCTTGTGTAAATGCACATGAACATGTTTATTTTGAAAACATATGCGTACTTTAATTTCGTATATAGTATGTTTGAATTTGAAGAACTAAAGTGCAAAATAAATGAGAAATAAATAAAAAGTTGTCGTTATGCAAACATAATAGTGCAGTGGCATACACAGTACAACAAAAACACCTTATTACAACTTTAATTTTACAATGGTAAAAACACCGTTGTAATAGATGTTTTTTACAATTGTACATTCCTTAAAGTTGTAATAAACGTATTTTTAACAACTTTTCATTCTGTTAGTTGTAATAGATGCCTATTACAAACTTCATGTTTATAATATTTATATTTGATAACTAATTATATAAATATTTAATTATAATTAATAATTAATAACAAACTTAGGAATCAATAATATTTATTAATTATTATTAAATAATTAATAATTGATATTTTTAACAAGTCTTTTTCCTGGTTAGTTAATTGTGAATAAATTATAAATAATTGCAAAATAATTAATTATAGATAATAGTTACTTTTAAATAATAGAACTAATAATTAATATATAATAAATTCTTTGTTTTTTGGAAAATACTTATTTAAATAATAATTAGAATTTAATAATCAATATTAAATAATACATAAAAGTTAAAAATAAATATTAAATAAATATAAAACAATTAATAATTAATTAAAATAGTATTAATTAATAATCAATGTAAAATCAATATTTAGCACATAATACCAAAGTAATTTTCATTAAATATTAATAAGTACCATTAAGTTGTAATAATTAATAATTAAATCTGAAATATGGAATAATTCCTATTGATAATTTGTAACTGATAATTAATTAGTAAAAAATAATTAATTAGTAAATTAACAATAAAAATTAATAATTTATAAATAATAATTACTAATAAATAATAGCAGCTAATAAATAAGTAATAATTAATTAAATAATAATTAAGGTTGAAAACCAATATAAAATAATATTATTAAAAGTCAATAATTAATTAAAATAATAAAAACGAGTAATAGACGCAGAAGTTAATACTAAATACAAAATTACTTAAGCAATAATAACTAAATATTAACATATGATAACAAATAACTACTACAAATATTAATAGCTAATAATTAATTTGAAATATATAATAATCCTATCAATAATTTGTAACTAATAATTTATAACTAATTAGTAGTAACTCAGTAACTAGTAATCAACAATTAATTAACAAAAATAAAACAAAATTCGTGTTTAAATAGACATTTTTTTAATTAATAGTTTATGCATAATTCGCTATCTCTTCCTAGCTGCAAAAACGAATTTTGCTTTGGCTCCAAAATTGAATTTGGTCTCTAGACCAAAAATTTCAGCAACTCTTTCACGATATCCAATTGTAAATATACATTTCTTTTGCCACTGAATATTTCGAACAAATCAGGGCCCTAACCTTAAATTTACTTTTGGCTCCAAAATCAAATTTAAATTCCATTCCTCCAAAATTTTGGCTCCATTCCTTAAAGTTTTGGCTCCTTCCCGAAATTTCCCCCTTCCGTTAACTTCTATTTATCCACTCATTTTCTTCTTTATAGTATCTTCTCGAAATATTGCTGCCACTTTAACCTATCCCTTTTCCAATTTTTCTTTCTAATTGTTTCCGATTAGTACTTCAATTAATGGCGTTCTTCACAGGCGACTAATTTCGCTTCCTCCCTGCATAACCCTTCCACCCGACCCTCCTTTGAGTGCTCTCTCTTGCCTTCCGCCCATCAATTCATCCATCCTCCTTTTTCCCTTTTACGCTTCAATTTTTTTCAAACCCTACAATGGTAAAGAATCAAAAACAAAAGTCTTAGTTTTTGAGCACCTTCGTTTAGCATTCCCTTCCACCACTTGCTTCGATTGAGCCTACTCAACCTCTGAACTCATCGTGAACGTTGTCGCTGAGGTCTTGGGTGTTTCTACTCTTTCCTCTGACAATATTGAGGTTCTTCAACTCCCTGTCTCTGATGTGCTAATGACTAGTAAGTCTCCCCTCTCCCCTCATTCGATACGACCTTGCAAAATTATCCTGGTTAGTAGTCCGATGTCCAGAATGTCCCACCAAATTTGGCATGTAATAGCACGGTAGTTGAAAAGAATTAGTTGTTGGGTCTGATAATGAGTATAAAAATGAAGTATTTGTTTCTCAAAATCCAGTTTCATTATGGCCTCTCTATGAAAGCACATAACCTGTTCGACCTAATGCCTCTACAGTTCTTGCTTCTAAATCTTGGACTCATTATTCACAACTTACCCCACATTTGCTGGAGACCACTCTCTACATGAATTTGAATTTGCTAACAGTGATATTCCGTCGAATGACATTGTTCGAAAACGAGTTTTTAGATGGAAGGTATTCCTTGTTCGAACGGGTTCATCTCACTGATATTCCAACCAAAAAAAGGTAATTCGGGTTCTTGTATATACGTAGTTGCTTTTATTTAGTTACTCGATGTATAATACTGCAGAACGAATTCTCAAGTTGCATTGTTTATTTAAGCACAGTTTTTCCATTTTGAAATCTAAGAGTTGCATGAAACACTAATGCATAGCTAATGCTGATTTTGGGTGAATATTTCAGTGTATATCATTGGTAATGCTGACTGCAATGAATATATTGTACACTATTTGGATGGTATAAAAAATGAATCTACATTATTTATATACAATACTTATTTGGTTATGTACTACTATTTATTATAATATTTAATGCTAATTATGTAGCAGCTTCCTAAGCATATGGAGTTGGTTGGCTTCCATACACAACATATGGAGTTGAGATAGTAGAAGTGTAAGTTTGGTAAGACATGGGGACTTTAGGACATGGCTACGGGTATCGAACTGCTACTGCAAGAGGGTCGTAGTAGAAGTGTTTATTCGGTGGATTTTCATCCTGATAGTGGTATCATTGCACTTACTGGTGTATGGGGTCTACACACTGAGAGAAGCATTCTTGCGTTGAAAGGCCATGTTAAGCTGGTTCTCGGAGTGAGCATTCGTGCATTGGAATGGTTATGTTTTTTGTAAGGTTAGTTGGTGATGTGAATGACTACTTTAGATTGTTTTGTTGGGTATGTATGTATTGTGTTTTGTCAGCGTATTATGTAAAAACAAATGATGAGAGTTTGAAAAAACTAATATATTGTTTTGGTTCATATTTTAAGTTTGTTCGATATCTTCAGTTTTGTAGATAATATGTTGTGGAATGAATTCTTTTATTAGTAATATGTATATAATTTATGGATATATTACAAAGGTAAAAAAATTGTAATAAAATATATCACAACGGTTAAAAACAGTTGTAAAAATTATAACAACAACCGTGCATAATAGTTGTAAAAAAGTTTATTACAACGGTGAAAAAAAGTTGTAAAATATACATATCACAACGGTGTTGCAACGGTGCAGAAAAGTTGTAAAAGATTTTAGTCTATTACAACTTCTTAATACACGACAGCTACCCCACCGTTGTAAAAAGTATTTTACAACTTTTTTCCACTGTTGTAATATGGTCAATTTGTTGCAGTGACATAGAATTAAATAAGAAGAAACGTTACAAAAGAATTAATAGAAGTTAATTAATAGCACATAATGAATTAATAAATAGAATGCAACATTAATGTTTATAAAACCGAAAAATAACAAACCGTAACACACAAGTAAGCATGCGTAAATATATATTTATTTCATATAAATATATAAACGTATAATTTCAATAGCAATGCACATTTGGATTTGAAAGTTAATGTGCTTCATTAATGAGATTAATAGGAACATAATAGAAATAACGTTAGAGCTTGTATTTGAAATTAAACATGTGTTGAAAATAGAAGAAAATTAATGCGTAGAAAATAAAATTGGAAATAAATATAACATTAAAATAATGTTAGAAATCTTGTGTATATATACATAAATAAATTTCAAAGTATATGTGCACATTAATTTCGCGTCTGAATTTGAATTTTGAACGTATGTTAAAGTCGTAAAAAAATATTATAAAATATAAAAACAAACAAAAACGATCTTGAAATAAATACACAATGGAACAAAGTGAGCAACAAATAAATCATGCACAAAATGAGGCCCCAACGATTTAATTTAAATCGCACGGGTCAAATGGGTCGACCCATGTATTGACCCAGACATGGGGCATGGGTCGACCAAGGTCAGCTTGGAACATTTTTATTTTTGTATATGTGATTTCTGGACTGCATTTGATTTGAACGAAGGGGTATATATTAATATAAATCCGATGGATGCGGTTTGTTTGTACATCTATAAATAAACCTATAGAGCCTAGCTCCTGAAGTCATATTTTCTAGAGAGCGATGGAGCTCTGCCATTCCTTTTCTCCTCTAAATTCTTCAAAAATAAAATATATCGAATTTAGGATATTTTACCGAGTTTTGAAGGCAAAAGCAGTGGATTCAAGATTTAAATGTCTAGTTTTTCTATCCGAACAAATTTGTAGATTCAAACTAGGAAAAAATTGATAACGAGCCTAGATCCAACTCAAATTCGGATCTTAGAATGCGCTACAGGTGAGTGGATTTAAATTATATTTTTATATAATGACACTTGATATCATTTGATTCCTATAAAATTGATAAGATATTCTCTCAGTCATCTTTTCCACTTTTCTACGTTGGATTTTGCAGTTTTATGTTTAATTTGATCATGTGCAAAATGTGCATAAATCTGCAATAATAGCATATGTATATGACTGAATTGTGCGCCTAATTTTATGCGACTGATTATAATCCTTTTCGTTCGTGCGTGTTGGAAAATATAGTTCAATTAGAATTATGAATAAAAGAGAATTTGATAATTTAAGGGTAAGTGAACATGTGATTCCAAAACTATCTGAAAACAAACAAAGTTGATAATATTTGTCAAATAATTATGACACAGGTTGACATGACATAATTATTATTGCGTACAGTAAATTTATAGTTGAATGGTAAATTTGAGAATTTCTATATTTAACTATTAAAAATTACCTTTCAGATTTAAAAGGAATGAATGTAGAAATTGTTGGGATTAAAAGAATAAAGGGGTATAAACCCAACTACGTTCTAATTTACTGTAGTCATGTCAAATTGGAAATATAAATTAAGAATATGAATTTATGTATAACGATTGAATTATGATGTTAGAAATAGCCTAGAGTGATGGGTTAGGAAAAAAGAAATATATTTCCATAGTTTGGTTTGTAAGAAAAATGGAAAATATAATTGCAAGTAATAAAATAAATAAAGGACTGGATTACTCTGAAATAAGGATTTAGCCGTATTGCATACTTTTCCAATAAGCCTAAAATGATTTAAAATAATATCTTGCAATTATGGATTTCAATTGCTGAAATTACCTTAAACCATGAAACTAGATTATTGTGCGATTTCAATAACTAATCAATTAGGAACATTCCTAACTTCTTACAGAATAAATAGCAAAGACGAAAAGAAAAAAAAAGGTAACATAACTGTAAGATATTATTTAGAGAAGGTAAATAAGAAAAAGGCTTGTTGTAAACTTACGATTGTAAATTTAGTTTAAAAGCACAATTCAATGGAAATGGTGTGTAATTCGATGGCAATGGTAAAAAAAAGATTATAACACAAAGTTATTATTTAAAAAGTGAAATGAAATAAGAGAAGTGTTGATGCCAAAAATGGCACTAACACCAGATTTTAGTGAAAGCACCACCCCTTTTGCGTGGGAAACAATATAGAATAGATATAATATATGAAACATATAAGAAACGTAAAGTAAAAATAGAAACACAATTTTTATAGTGGTTCAGCCACTGATAAGGCCTACATCTACTTTGAATATCTTTATTATTTTCTTTTCCACACCATATTACAATGAACGTTGATTTGATTAAAATAATCCCTAAAGTAGAAACAAATAAGAATCATAAATACTACTAGTTATCGGAGTAGATTTCGATAACTAGTATAGATGATAAAGGCTTTTTGTCCTTGGGATCGAGAAGTAGTTGAGGATGGATTTTTGCAGACTTCTGGCATGCACAGAATGATCCCTTTTTCTGTTGGAGAGCATGTTGTATTTATAGGCATTCTAGAAGGTACTGGGCCAAGCCCACTTGCAGATAGGTTAGGAATTGCATTATAGAGACCACGCCAAAAACTCACCACCATACAGCTTAACTACATGGATCGGTACCGGTCCATGCCAGTACTTCTGATGATGTTTAGGACTCCATATTTGAGTTCCTTAGATCTTTTAAGTTTGCATGCCTACTTTGGTGTCGGCTGGATTTCGTTTGATAGCCCTTTGAACTTTGCCACTTTAATGTGCATGCTTTATCTTCAGTCCACTGAATGACTTGTACCAATCTTCATCCGATCCACATGAAACTTCGCATACAGGTTTCCAAGAAGACTTCCAAGACATTTTCACAGATCACATGCCCATGTGGCTAAGTACCATGGACTGGTACTAGTCCATGCACTTTGTGCATTTGGGCCGATACATTTATGGCTGCCTTCTTTTGCTATTTATGTCTTGTTGGTCGAGTTTGAGTTGATTCTGAGATAATACATTCTTGCTTTTACTTGACCTTCTCATATACGACTCTTCCAGGTTCAAAACCAGGTTAACATTTGCTCCGCAGAGTACATATGGTTGAAAACATGTTGTGCTCTGAAATGAGTCGTCATCTTTTTGGTAGATTTAGATGCTAATGATGACTCAATTTCAAGGAGTTGTCTTTGACCTTGTCAACTGTCTGCTTGAGTTTCTTGACTCGGATCATCTTTGTCAGCGATAACAATGTGACTTCGATTTGAGCTTTTATGGATGCCTCAAATTGGCTAGTCAATCATATGCGTGAAATACACGTTGCGTTGGATCAAGCGAATAATTTGAACTGTATTATTGGCATGACTTAGCGTCGGGTTGTGTGTTTTGGAAAACTCTTGGGAAATTTCCCTTTACTTTCCCGAGCTTTGGAGCCGATTCTTTTCACCAACTTCGCTTGGGTAGAACCTTGTTTCGGATCTTTATGGAAGATTATTCTTGATTTTAGCATATATTCGATTGGTGTTGGAATCTGACAATTAAGACGGATTGCTGAATGGTGTATACGTTAATCCGAGTACACTTACAACATCTCCACTTTTAGTATTTCCTTTGCATATCCAATGATCCTGAAATGGAAAGCCTTCCAGCCACTTATAGGACAAATCCGTTATCGGCTTTTCATTCAATAATAGGTAAGTTCTAAAAAAATAGAAAAAAGGGCATAGATTACATTCTAGATAGATATAGGCCATGTTGGCGAGATGCCCCGGTCAATGCATATAATTCAATTGGCATGTACAAGCCATTTCCTCTTCCAATTCTAAGCACTTTCCAAATAGGGATTTATTTTGTAATCAAACGTACCTGATCGCTTTGATCAGGATCCCTACTAAAATGGGTTGTTTTGAAGATATTGAGCTTGACTGCAATGTGGTCTTGGTTAATGGCATGATTCAACTTAAAATTTGAATTCAAACTGATAATCCAGTTAGATTGAATTTTAATTTTGGAACACTTCCAAAGCTTCCAACCCCTTATTTTTTTAAGGTGATTTGAAGCTTCAATCCAGACATGGTTTATCTTAGGATCATATCAATGCTTCAATTCATGAACTATATTAGGCTTGAATTTGGACTTGATTGCCATGTTGAACAACTTTACTGATTAATTTTAGTGCCTATGGACTGTATTTGTAACACCCCGGATTTTTCAATAATCGAATTAACTAAATTAAAGAATAAATGTTTAGCATTGTTCTAAGGTTTGTAAGCAAAAGGCTAAGTAGCTCATTTGGTTGGAACATGTGACTTGCATACAAGAGGTATAGAGTTCGATCCCCGCCAACGCCATATTTTTGCTTTAGGGGAATGGCTAAAAAGCGGCTTAGTGTGAACGCGGTTCAAAAAGTAGTTTACTGTGAAAATAGTTAATTAGGAAGATAGAAATATATATAGATATATTTATAAAAAATAAAATAAAATTCAACCTAAAATTTAAGAAAAAAATTCAAAACAGCGGAAGCGGGAAGGCAAAACACCAAACTGACCTATTTTATGGGTCGTCCCGAGGCCCGCTGGGTCTCGGGTCGACCACAGGGTCGACTCAGGAGGTTTGGAATTGGTCCCGTCGGCCCTAAATGGTCTATGACGAAATTTTATGCTTTAGGGCTTAGGTGGCGATTTCTGGTTGGTCTGTTGACATCATTTCTTGGTTTCTAAGGCCTAGATGGATCCTAGAGTGATCCGACGGCTTAAACTAATTCAAAGCTCTATAAAAAGACCAATAGACTCAAACCCTAGAATCAAATCAAAAATTAAATCAGTAGCCGTCATGTTGTCACTCCAAACCCTAGAGTAGCCGGCACCAGTTAGACGCAAATTAAAAACAACAATTCAATTCAAGTCAAGCCTAAAACTACAACAACGTAATTGTCTACAACAAGGGAATGCTAATCAATTACAGAATTCAGAACCCAGGACTCATGACCCCTTATTCGGTGAGTTCTAGTCACTTTTAGGTTTAAATAAATAAAAGTGAATTGTGGTAGACTATGATTTGGGTATATGTTGTTTGTAGTTATGCAAGTTCATTATTGTTGTAAATCATTATATGATGCAAGTTTATTATTGTTATGAATCATGAAATGATGCAAGTTTATTATCGTTGTGAATCATGAAGTTATGCAAGTTATTATGTTGAGAAACTATGAATCTATGCAAGTCGTTATGATGAACCTATGCAAGTTGTTATCATGAATCTATGCAAGTCGTTATGATGAATCTATGCAAGTCGTTATCATGAATCTATGCAAGTGGTTATTATGAATCTATGCAAGTTGTTATCATGAATCTATGCAAGTCGTTATTATGCAAGTTGTTATCATGAATCAATGCAAATTGTTATGAGATCATGCAAGTTACCTATGCAAGTTATTGTGTGATGAATTCATGAACCTATGCTAGTTGTTATGTTATGAATCATGAACCTATGCAAGTTGTTAATTCATGAACCTATGCTAGTTGTTATATTGTGAATCATGAACCCATATAAGTTGTTGATTATGCTGAGAATCATGAACCTATGTTGGTTGTTAATTATGTTGTTAATTCATAAACCTATGCAAGTTGTTATGAATCTATTATGTGGTGAATCATAATTATATGCGAAGTTATCATGTCATTTTCCCTAGTTGTCATGCTTAGGCCAAAAATTGTACTGAAACAATCACCTTGTCATTCCCTTTATTTTATTGTTGTGGCGAGGCTATTTTGTAGCCTCAATGACACCAAAAACGCAAACGGTTACGCTAGTTAAGAAACGGGGAAAGGGGGAATTTGTAGTAGGCATAATTTACATAGTGATTATGTAAATTGGACACATGATTCTAGTAGGGAAACATATAAATAATTACCTATTATGACATGGGTAAAAGTTGGTAAAAATGGTATAATTTGACTATAACCATTTATGGATAAGAAATCCAAATTGTTAATAAGATACGTATTGACACCTATGAAAAGGAGAGGATTAATTAATTAACTTAATTAATCAAAAGAGGAATGTCTAAGCAAATAAAGTCTGAAGATTTAATATTGAGAATTGGCATAAAATACATTTGTGATGAAATTAGTATGTTTTTTCATACCATAAATAGATGGACATAATTGAGTCAATTATGGCCATAGTGAAATTTGGAATTAATTGATAATTTGAATAGGGAAAGTAATTCAAATTGGGGGATGATTAATTAGGAGTAATTAATCGTCTAAGACACGAGCTTAGGCTCTTTTGTGGTGTAAGACTGCCCGGACCCGCCCGGCAAATCCAGCTCCACAAATGCCAGTCTAATGTGGGAGGTCTTAGGCCTAAATTAAATACATAACAGTTGTAAAGACACGAGGTTAGGCTCTTTTGTGGTGTAAGACTGCCCAGACCCACCCAGCAAATCCAGCTGCCACAAATGCCAGTCTAATGTGAGAGGTCTTTATAAGGTTACGACCTTAATGAATTAAGAAACACTTAACCAGATAAGCATGTAGTGGGACATGAGGGGGTTAAGTGGGTGCCTTAGGTGGCATGTGGAATTAAGTGGGTGCCTGGGGTGGCATGTGAAATACGATTAGATATTTCAATAATTAATTAATGCTGGTTAAAGACTACTTAGCCTAACTTAATACATATGGACTGTATGATGATAGACATAAGTTAGGGTTAAGTAAAACGAATTGCATTGTGGGTGGGTTAAGTACAACTAATGGGTAGGTGGGTAATATTAATATATATATATATATATATATAGGCCCACAAACTTAACCACTAAATAAACAGGATTAAATCAGTAGGCGGGTTAAGTACAACTGAAGGGTAGGTGAGTAATATTAGTATATATAGGCCCACAAATTTAACCGGATAAAAAGGGTTATGTAATTAAATACACTTAATGGTATACATAATCAGGGCAAGAATAGTAAAGTTATGTATTAAAGACACCCTTAGGGGTACGCATAACTAATGGGGATAGATAGAGTTGTGTATTAAAGACACCCTTAGGGGTACTCATAACTAGTGGGGATAGATAGAGTAATGTATTAAAGACACCCTTAGGGGTACGCATAACTAATGGGAATATGTAGAGTTATGTATTAAAGACACCAATGGGTATGCATAACCGATAGGTAGAATAGGGGTTATGTATTAAAGACACCGATAGGTACGCAAAACTGATGGAGGGCTATGAATTAAAGACACCTTAGGGTATACATAGTCAGTAGAAAACCTAGTGGGGATACAAGACATAGGTGAGAGCTTGTATCATGTTGTGTGGGACCTATTTCAGTCAGTAACCCGGAGGGGTATCAAAGTAAAGATCTCCGTACTAGGCGGGGATAGGGCACGCTTACTGATTGATTGTAAGAGATCCAAAACGAGACGGATGGTGTGGGCGGCGCAAACCGACCAGGGACATGTGCGTGCATGGGCCGGGCAGAGGGGGACAAGACGACCGTGACACCGATAGGTATAACTGTGCACACCTTAGGTTGCCACTTAGGGAAGTGATACCCCCTAGTTGTGGGACCAGCACAGGGTATCTACAGAGTAGGGAGCCGATCGATTAGGGTAGTGATTAGGGTATATCCGGACATATGCCCTAAGTCTACCAATTTATAGCAGGAGGGTAGCGGGTACGACTAGTTGAGATAGGAGCAGGCGGCACCTATGGAAGCAGCTAGGAATACACGAAACTACCACCATCCTTATCATTAGTGGAAGGGATTATCCCATCTTGATTTGACTAGTAATAGTGCAGAGTAGTTAGCAGTACACCTTACCTTATTTGTCCGGTCATACCTTTCATCTATACCGTGATCCTCTTATCCACTTTGTATGCCTGTCATGTTTACCTTTATTTATTTACTGGCTAAAAATTACTGGACTCACCAGACGTATGTCTGACCTAGTTTATTTCGCCTCTTTTCTTCCGTTTCCCCCAGGTTCTCAGGGAGGAAACACACAGGTTTAGTCAGGATTTGGATATCATCTTATAGGAGCTACTTCTGAAGTATGGCTCGAGTCTCTGTCTCTTATATGGCTTTCTCTTTGATATGAGGAATGATGTTTTCTTTTAAATACCTATGTACTCTGATTATATAAGACAGAAGTATTTTGTTGTAAGGGTTTTATCACTCATGGTATTATGTAACAAAATATTCTAGGGATTTAATAAAATTGTTTATTTTCTACTGCAAAAATTTTATATCTGTCTTGTGATATTCTGCGTCTATTTACCAAAACTCTCCACTGAAGTTAAGGCATTCCCTTTGTGAGTGACCTTAATGGAGGTGGGGTGTTACACTTGGTATAAGAGCTGAAGGTTACCAGATTAGATAAAAGTTTTGAAAATATTTTTCAAAAAGGGTTTTCAATGAAAGTATTTTCAAAAAGGAAAGCCTGTTTTGAAAAACATTCCCCAAAAAGCCATATGTAGTATTCTTCGGTCCTTTGTCTAGAATCTCTTCCTTGATAGGATAGGCAAATGCTCTCACGGCTGATGGATAGGATAGCGATAGGAAAATTTATGTAGAAGGTTTAATTTCCTTATCTGGTTATGAAGTTAAGACTCTTTTGGATTTTGGCATTGAGACTCTGCACTTTAGTACTAGTCTTGTTTCTGATCCCGTAGTTGTTTCAAACCCCAATTGTGGTTCGGCTCAATTGTTAGTGATTCGTAAGGGGTTGAAATTATCTATGTTAGGCATCAAAAATTTGAATGTGACGTTTGTGTGCTCAAGTTTATGGGCTATGGGTTGGTTCTAAATGGACCAGCTTTCTATGTAGAGGGTCGTTCTAGATTTTGAGAGGAGGGTCGTTAAGTTTCTAACTTGTCATGGGAAGACCCCCAAAGTTTCTTGTGACCCGCAAGGGTCTGTTATGCTTAGCTTTCTAAGAACCATTCTGTAATCTGATCTGTACCAGTGGTATGTAAGTATCTGAATATTTCTAAAGGATAAGGGTTTCTACTCGAAGTATGAAGTAGATCTCCAGTTTTGACATTGTTTAATGAGGGTAATTCTTTGGGTGTCAGTCTGATGTTGATTTCGGTCTTCGGGGCTGAGACTTAGGGAATTATTCTCTTAATCGATGTCAAATAGGAACAGAGCTTTTGTTTTAGTTATATCATTTGTTTGTATCCCATCAACCGAATCTTCGACCTTTAGATAGGAAATCCATGGATGTAAACATGTGCTTGGGACATGTTATGTTCGATGGTTGCAAGTGGATGCAAGTATTTGCTAGTGGTTGCTCGTGGATACATTTACACACACATTAGGCACTAGATCGGCTCAAATCACTTTCATATTGCATATAAATGTGTGTGCACATTTAGGCTAATGGATGAACAATGGTTGTGTTATCATATGGATGCTGCATTTTGATGAATGGTTGAGCACGCATGTAGAAATAATATGTATCGATAGGATTCTTTCACATACATAATGGACGCATGACACTATCATGGTTTGCATTGAGGAGGCAAACTGAATCAGTAGACCGCCTGATTTTGCATTAGATAAAGAACATGTACACACACTTTTTGCTTATGTTCATACAGCATTAGAAATTCTATAAGGACAGTGGATGCCTGTGTTTGATGGTTGAGTAGATGGTTGTTTGGATGTTAGGATGTGCATTCTCCTTAACTTGGAGATTTCGGGGGCAAAATCCTTTAAGGAGGGGAGAATGTAACACCCTGGATTTTTGAATAATCGAATTAACTAAATAAAAGAATAAATGTTTAGCATTGTTCTAAGGTTTGTAATCAAAAGGCTAAATAGCTCATTTGGTTGGAACATGTGACTTGCATACAAGAGGTATAGAGTTTGATCCCCGCCAACGCCATATTTTTGTTTTAGGGGAATGGCTAAAAAGCGGCTTAGTGTGAACGCGGTTCAAAAAGTAGTTTAGTGTGAAAATGGTTAATTAGGAAGATAGAAATATATATAGATGTATTTATAAAAAATAAAATAAAATTCAACCTAAAATTTAAGAAAAAAAAATCAAAACAGCGGAAGCGGGAAGGCAAAACACCAAACCGACCTATTTTATGGGTCGACCCAAGGCCCGCTGGGTCGACCCCAGGGTCGACTCAGGAGGTTTGGAATTGGTCCCGTCGGCCCTAAATGGTCTATGACGAAATTTTATGTTTTAGGGCTTAGGTGGCGATTTCTGGTTGGTCTGTTGACATAATTTCTTGGTTTCTAAGGCCTAGATGGATCCAAGAGTGATCCGACGGCTTAAACTAATTCAAATCTCTATAAAAAAACCCATAGACTAAAACCCTAGAATCAAATCAAAAATTAGATCAGTAGCCGTCATGTTGTCACTCCAAACCCTAGAGTAGCCGCCACCAACTAGACGCAAATTAAAGACAACAGTTCAATTCAAATCAAGCCTAAAACTACAACAACGTAATTGTCTACAACAAGGGAACGCTAATCAATTACAGAATTCAGAACCCAGAACTCAAGGCCCCTTATTCGGTGAGTTCTAGTCACTTTTAGGTTTAAATAAATAGAAGTGAATTGTGGTAGACTATGATTTGGGTATATGTTGTTTGTAGTTATGCAAGTTCATTATTGTTGTAAATCATGATATGATGCAAGTTTATTATTGTTGTGAATCATGAAATGATGCAAGTTTATTATCATTGTGAATCATGAAGTTATGCAAGTTATTATGTTGAGAAACTATGAATCTATGTAAGTCATTATGATGAACCTATGCAAGTTGTTATCATGAATCTATGCAAGTCGTTATGATGAATCTATGCAAGTCGTTATCATGAATCTATGCAAGTGGTTATTATAAATCTATGCAAGTTGTTATCATGAATCTATGCAAGTCGTTATTATGCAAGTTGTTATCATGAATCTATGCAAATTGTTATGAGATCATGCAAGTTACCTATGCAAGTTATTGTGTGATGAATTCATGAACCTATGCTAGTTGTTATGTTATGAATCATGAACCTATGCAAGTTACCTATGCAAGTTGTTAATTCATGAACCTATGCTAGTTGTTATATTGTGAATCATGAACCCATATAAGTTGTCGATTATGCTGAGAATCATGAACCTATGTTGCTTGTTAATTATGTTGTTAATTCATAAACCTATGCAAGTTGTTATGAATCTATTATGTGGTGAATCATAATTATATGCGAAGTTATCATGTCATTTTCCCTAGTTGTCATGCTTAGGCCAAAAATTGTACTGAAACAATCACCTTGTCATTCCCTTTATTTTATTGTTGTGGCGAGGCTATTTTGTAGCCTCAATGACGCCAAAAACGCAAACAGTTAAGCTAGTTAAGAAACGGGGAAAGGGGGAATTTGTAATAGGCATAATTTACATAGTGATTATGTAAATTGGACACATGATTCTAGTAGGGAAACACATAAATAATTACCTATTATGACATGGGTGAAAGTTGGTAAAAATGGTATAATTTGACTCTGACCATTTATGGATAAGAAATCCAAATTGTTAATAAGATAGGTATTGACACCTATGAAAAGGAAAGGATTAATTAATTAACTTAATCAATCAAAAGAGGAATGTTTAAGCAATTAAAGTCTGACGATTTAATATTGAGAATTGGCATAAAATAAATTTGTGATGAAATTGGTATGATTTTTCATACCATAAATAGATGGACATAATTGAATCAATTATGGCCATAGTGAAGTTTGGAATTAATTGATAATTTGAATAGGGAAAGTAATTCAAATTGGGGGATGATTAGTTAGGAGTAATTAATCGTCTAAGACACGAGGTTAGGCTCTTTTGTGGTGTAAGACTGCCCGGACCCGCCCGGCAAATCCAGCTGCCAAAAATGCCAGTCTAATGTGGGAGGTCTTAGGCATAAATTAAATACGTAACAGTTTTAAAGACACGAGGTTAGGCTATTTTGTGGTCTAAGACTGCCCGGACCCGCCCGACAAATCCAGCTGCAACAAATGCCAGTCTAATGTGAGAGGTCTTTATAAGGTTACGACCTTAATGAATTAAGAAACACTTAACCAGTTAAGCATGTAGTGGGACATGAGGGGGTTAAGTGGGTTCCTTGGGTGGCATGTGGAATTAAGTGGGTGCCTGGGGTGGCATGTGAAATACGATTAGATATTTCAATAATTAATTAATGCTGATTAAAGACTACTTAACCTAAATTAATACTTATGGACTGTATGATGATAGACATAAGTTAAGGTTAAGTAAAACGAATTGCATTGTGGGTGGGTTAAGTACAACTGATGGGTAGGTGTGTAATATATATATATATATATATATATAGGCCCACAAACTTAACCACTAAATAAACAGGATTAAATCAGTAGGCGGGTTAAGTACAACTGAAGGGTAGGTGGGTAATATTAGTATATATAGGCCCACAAACTTAACCGGATAAAAATGGTTATGTAATTAAAGACACCTAATGGTATACATAATCGGGGCAAGAATAGTAAAGTTATGTATTAAAGACACCCTTAGGGGTACGCATAACTAATGGGGATAGATAGAGTTATGTATTAAAGACACCCTTAGGGGTACGCATAACTAGTGAGGATAGATAGAGTTATGTATTAAAGACACCCTTAGGGGTACGCATAACTAATGAGAATAGGTAGAGTTATGTATTAAAGACACCTATGGGTACGCATAACCGATAGGTAGAATATGGGTTATGTATTAAAGACACCTATAGGTACGCATAACTGATGGAGGGCTATGTAATTAAAGACACCTTAGTGTATACATAGTCAGTAGAAAACCTAGTGGGGATACAAGACATAGGGTAGAGCTTGTATCATGTTGTGTGGGACCCATTTCAGTCAGTAACACGGAGGGGTAACAAAGTAAAGAACTTCGTACTAGGCGGGGAAGGGGCATGCTTACTGATTGATTGTAAGAGATCCAAAACGAGACGGATGGTGTGGGCGGCGCAAACCGACCGGGGACATGTGCGTGCATGGGCCGGGCAGAGGGGGACAAGACGACCGTGACACTAGTAGGTATAACTGTGCACACCTTAGGTTGCCACTTAGGGAAGTGATACCCCCTAGCTGTGGGACCAACACATGGTATCTACAGAGTAGGGAGCCGATCGATTAGGGTAGTGATTAGGGTATATCCAGAAATATGCCCTAAGTCTACCAATTTATAGTAGGAGGGTAGCGGGTACGACTAGTTGAGATAGGAGCAGGCGACACCTATGGTAGCAGCTAGGAATACACGAAACTACCACCATCGTTATCATTAGCGGAAGGGATTATCCCATCTTGATTTGACTAGTAATAGTGCAAAGTAGTTAGTAGTACACCTTACCTTATTTGTCCTGTCATACCTGTCATCTGTACCGTGATCCTCTTATCCACTTTGTATGCCTGTCATGTTTACCTTTATTTATTTACTGGCTAAAAGTTATTGGACTCACCAGACGTATGTCTGACCTAGTTTGTTTCGCCTCTTTTCTTCCGTTTCCCCCCAGGTTCTTAGGAGGAAACACACAGGTTTAGTCGGGATTTGGATATCATCTTCTAGGAGCTACTTCTGAAGTATGGCACGAGTCTCTGTCTCTTATATGGCTTGCTCTTTGATATGGGGAATGATGTTTTCTTTTAAATACCTATGTACTCTGATTATATAAGACAGAAGTATTTTGTTGTAAGGGTTTTATCACTCATGGTATTATGTAACAAAATATTCTAATGATTTAATAAAATTGTTTATTTTCCACTGCAAAATTTTTATATCTGTCTTGTGATATTCTGTGTCTGTTTACCAAAACACTCCACTGAAGCTAAGGCATTCCCTTTGTGAGTGACCTTAATGGAGGTGGGGTGTTACATTATTTGAGCTGCCTCGACTGTGAAAATGGCCCTCATGCCACTGAATCGACTTTTAGAATTAACAAACGCGCTTCTGCAACCTCCAATGCCTAGGTAAATGAAGCATAGTCGAACTTGATTTCCAAAGTCCATCTTTTAAAGTGCTAGCACAACCAAGTAACCTGATTATTCTGAATATGAGCTTCCTTGCGCAGAGCGGCGCCGAAATATTTGAGTCGCCAACATTCTGGAGAGGGCGATTCTTCTAGTGACAAACATCCTAGAAAGGAAGACTCTTCTTAATTCAGAGCTGAATCGACTTTGGCTACGTATTTCTCCTTAGTTCATATCTAGGCTCCGATCATGTCATCGTAGAAATGGTCATCACTGTAATAGAGCCTATGCCTGAATTTTTACGTCTAATGCTTAGGCTTATTTCGAATTCGCCTAAGTGATTCCCTTTTTGCGGTTACACGTCGAGTGCTTCAATACATGTTCATTCAGTCCATGATTCCTGAAAGAGAGTTACAATTGTAGACTCAGTGTGAAGTTGTGGATAAGTCTCCTTCCAGTTTCACATCTTGTTTTAGCTACATGTACCTGAACGGGGTTGTTCCTTCTTTTACCTTTCCCTATAGGCTATGCTTCGAGAGTTAGGAATTACAACATACCGGCTTTGCTTAAGCATCTATCTGTGTTGATGGGCATAGTTTGCAACATTAGAGGCATAATCTTTGACAATGATGTCATTGCCTCTATTCCATCTAGTTATGTCATAAGTTTTTCACTTAACCTCTAGGAGTTATAACTCATCCGCTTATTGGGTATTCCGTGATAATTGCGACTAACTAGGTTATGGAGTGCCCGTCTCCGGCTGAATGTTTCGGAAGTTGATGTGCAGTTGCCTTTGATATGTGGCCTCGCTTCTAGATCACTTTCAAATCTCAGAGCTTGCCATCGACTTGGAATGATGCCCCTTTTCGTTTTGTTTTGCACATTATGGAGATATACTTTGTTGTTTTGCATCTGAACGGTTTTGGCCGCTGCTTAGGCAACGAATGGTGATCGATTGACCTTCGGCTCAGGTTCAATTGGAGCATTATGAATTCCTAATCAATCCTGACTAAAGTTTTTTGTTTTACCTTTGCAATGTAACATGTGCTCCATGGACTTTGTCATGTTTTTTGGTTCATATAGAAGTTCTCCACTCTGGTCATTTTGGACCGAGGCCATTAAAGGGAGAATACAATTGATTTTCACACTGTGCTTTATTAGGGGTGAAGGCTGTTGAGTCAATGGTTTCAATGCTTATTTTGATTTATGACAAGAAGAAGCTTCTACATCGACAAAAAGAAGACGAGATGCCTTCATAGGTTAGAAGTTGATTATTTAGAGTCATAAATGTTAAAATCTATCCTCAAATAATCATACTTCTTTTTGGCTTTCAAAAATTACTTATAAGACTTTTTTATGCATATCATCAAAAACATGTCGACCTACACTTTTTTATAGGTCAACAGGTTTTCAAAATATAACGGTCGAAAAGAGGTCGACCTATAATTTTTTATAGGTCAACAGGTTTTTAAATTACAACGGCTAAAAACATGTCGACCTATAAATTTTTATAGGTCAACAACTTTTTGAAATTTTGTGAAAAGTCATCTCCTTTCTTGAAGAGTTACATCCATTTCTTCTCAAGAATAATCACTTCTTTTAAGAGCAACTTTTCACCAAAAATTACATCTCCTCGATTATTATAAATACATCGATTTTCATTCATTCAAATCACCGAAATTTCTCTCCATTCTCTTGTCTATATTGTATTATTCTTAGCATTCTAAAAGCACTCAAAAGCATTCAATTATCTTTGAATCTCCAAGCATATTTAACATACTTGTGATTCAACTCGATAATCCACTTCCAAATCTTTGCAAACATCAATATATATATTTGAGGATAAGATTATAGGAAGGGTGTACTCAATCGTTGACAAATCAGTGTTGAAAGAAGAACACAATCAGAAGTCAAACTCTTGTAATCGTCTTGTGGGTAAGCTTGTAGCCCGTAAAATCAAGTGGGTAAGCTTGTGGCCCATGAAATCAAGTGGGTAAACTTATAGCCCGTAAATCAAGTAGTTGTGAACCTGTTCCTCCGGGTGAAGCGAGGGTGTTGTTTAGTGAAAAGCCGAAGAGAAGCTTCGGGACTGGACGTAGGACTGGAGGTCCGAACCAGTATAAAAATCCTGGTGTCGTTACTCTACTTTACTTTACTTTACTGCATTTATAGTTATTTGTGATATATATATTGTTTGCGAATATTTATTCGCATAACTATTGAATAGCTTAAGTTATCACATACATTCCGCATAGCCATATTATAGATCCTGCACAAGTCGTACACACCCGACCTTTTCAATTGGTATCAGAGCCTGGCGTTCTGGAGATCGTAACAACATCTTAGAACAAATGGCAATAAAGAAGTCTAGTCAAGGGATTAGAAAGTGGAAGAGCAACAAAGCCAAATCAAGAGAGCAAGGAAGCAAATGTCTCATGGCTAAAGTCAGATCACAATCGGTATGTGTAGATTCATTATTTAAAGATCTTTTGTTAGACCATGAAAAATTATTGAAACTCCATACAGTCGTTTTAGCTATGTCAAAAAAGTACAAGGAAGAAAATTCCAAATTAAAAGAAGAAAACAATCGTTTGGTAAAACAAGCCAAATGTTTTGAAGATACCTTAGAAGAGCTTGTTTCTCAAAAAGATTTCCTTCAAAAAGAAAATGAGCAACTAGAAGATAAAAACAATGTTCTTTTAAAGGAAATCGATCTTTTGCAAAATAGAAATATATCATTAGAAGATTCTTTAAATAATTCTAGTTCTTTAATTTCGTCTCTTGAAAAAGAGAATGGAGCTTTAACTAAAAAGAATTTAGAACTATCTAAAGAATGTGAGTTTTTAAAGGTGAATAATAATATTTTGCAAAATGAAATTTCTGACTCAAAAGAAAATTTTGAAAAGTTACAATCTTCTTTAGATAATTCAGAATCTCAAATTTTAGGTCTCAAAACTGAGAATGGTACTTTAAAAAGGAAAAATTCTGAATTAAATAAGGAAATTGATGACTTAAAGAATAACAAAATTCCTTTTGAAAATGTCAATAGCGACTTTGGAAATAAATTTGATAAATTTGCAAATAAGTTCGCAAAATTTAATAAAGGTCAAAATGATTTAAATATGATTTTATCTAGATCTCGACCTTTACATGACAAAAGTGGTTTAGGATATAATAAAGCTAATCTTAGAAATAGTACTAGATATGCTTTCATGTACAATAAAAATATTACTGCTAGTACTAATGCTCATCCTAGATCCAATTATTATAGAAATTCGAATACTTCTATGACTAGAGATCTGTATAATAGATCTAGAAGTATGAAAAGGAATATCAATAGAGATTACTTAAGTATTTGGGTTCCTGTAAGTTGGAAAAACAGAGAAAAATATATTGATGATTATTTTGATTCAGTAGTTAATAATGAAAATTTTATCTTTAAAGGTTCCATTAAACCCTCTTGGGTATGGTTACCTTTCATCTAACCTCTGGACCCTAATGAAGTAAGTAGGTACCAAAAGTATACATGTCATATAATTTTTGCAGGTACACCACAACAAAGAGAAGGCTATTCGGTATTTCTAAATATCTTTGAATACAAAATTCAGTTTATCAAATTGCACATGATCTCCCGAAGGTACTTTAAATTATGTCTTATATTCGATTACTGTTCTATCATGATTTTTATTCTTTTTAATCAATAACAAAGAGGGAGAAATATGCGTATATAATAATAAGTGTTGTTGGAGTTTGAAAATTTAAAAGAGAAACCAGAAAAACAAAAGTATTCAGCACCTGTCGACCGCCCAGTTCTATGCTGTCGACCGGTCTAGTCTTTTTTGGTTTTTTTATTTTCAACCAGAGAATTAACCTGTCGACCGCTCCAAAAAACTCTGTCGACCGGTTAGGCTAAAAATTTAATTCAAATTTCTTCCAGAACTCTTACCTGTCGACCGTCCCTGTTGACCGATCAACATACAAATGGTGGCATATATTCTTCCAGAACTTTAAGCTGTCGACCGCCCTAATTTATCCTGTCGACCGGTCTCTTTGAATTATTATTTTTTAAAAATTATACTAATCTTGATTATTGAGGTTATCATGATATTTATTCTTTTTAATCGATGACAAAGGGGGAGAAATGTTTAACATATACTATTTAAAATATATGTGCTTAATATGGTAAAAGTATATGTGTGCTAACATTTGTTAATGCAGGAATCAAAAGGTAAGATTATTTACTAACAAATGTTGCAAAAATTCAGGGGGAGCTTTATATTCAAAGGGAGAAAATCCAAGGTGTTGTCATCAATCAAAAAGGGGGAGAATGTTGAGACACGAGAATTTCGATTGATAACAACAAAATAAAGATCAATGGAAATCATGACATGGAGCTAAGATTATGGATATGTAGATGTTTAAAGGGAGACAGAGCTTATATACAGGGGGAGATAGCAATAAATATTAAAATATCAAGCTGTATTGTCATCAATCAAAAAGGGGGAGAATGTTGAGTCAATGGTTTCAATGCTTATTTTGATTTATGACAAGAAGAAGCTTCTACATCGACAAAAAGAAGACGAGATGCCTTCATAGGTTAGAAGTTGATTATTTAGAGTCATAAATGTTAAAATCTATCCTCAAATAATCATACTTCTTTTTGGCTTTCAAAAATTACTTATAAGACTTTTTTTATGCATATCATCAAAAACATGTCGACCTACACTTTTTTATAGGTCAACAGGTTTTCAAAATATAACGGTCGAAAAGAGGTCGACCTATAATTTTTTATAGGTCAACAGGTTTTTAAATTACAACGGCTAAAAACATGTCGACCTATAAATTTTTATAGGTCAACAGCTTTTTGAAATTTTGTGAAAAGTCATCTCCTTTCTTGAAGAGTTACATCCATTTCTTCTCAAGAATAATCACTTCTTTTAAGAGCAACTTTTCACCAAAAATTACATCTCCTCGATTATTATAAATACATCGATTTTCATTCATTCAAATCATCGAAATTTCTCTCCATTCTCTTGTCTATATTGTATTATTCTTAGCATTCTAAAAGCACTCAAAAGCATTCAATTATCGTTTGAATCTCCAAGCATATTTAACATACTTGTGATTCAACTCGATAATCCACTTCCAAATCTTTGCAAACATCAATATATATATTTGAGGATAAGATTATAGGAAGGGTGTACTCAATCGTTGACAAATCAGTGTTGAAAGAAGAACACAATCAGAAGTCAAACTCTTGTAATCGTCTTGTGGGTAAGCTTGTAGCCCGTAAAATCAAGTGGGTAAGCTTGTGGCCCGTGAAATCAAGTGGGTAAACTTGTAGCCCGTAAATCAAGTAGTTGTGAACCTGTTCCTCCTGGTGAAGCGAGGGTGTTGTTTAGTGAAAAGCCGAAGAGAAGCTTCGGGACTGGACGTAGGACTGGAGGTCCGAACCAGTATAAAAATCCTGGTGTCGTTACTCTACTTTACTGCATTTATAGTTATTTGTGATATATATATTGTTTGCGAATATTTATTCGCATAACTATTGAATAGCTTAAGTTATCACATACATTCCGCATAGCCATATTATAGATCCTGCACAAGTCGTACACACCCGACCTTTTCAAAGGCCAGCTATGCCTTAGATGAATGCCCATAGCTTTGAGTCCAAGCTTTTCTTTTCCTTGCTTCACGTATCGCCTTCTGTGAATTTGTCTAAGACTCTTTACCTATTTGAATCTCAGGACAGAGATCTGTTTAAATTCCAACATAATTGATGACTCCACAATACCAGCTTTCTTGTTTTCCTACTTTCATGGGATCCTACAAAGGAAGGTTTGTCGTGCCTTTTCGGACAACGGCTCCATTTTCGTTTTTATCATTGACAATGGGTGATTTTTGAGAGAACATTTAAAAGATAAAGTGTAAGTTACTTTATTTTATTTCCAATGATTTATTTACGCATGATGGTCCCTTTATGGTGTTTGGGATTACCAGACCTGCTCTGCTAAATAACACATCGTACATGCCTTGGTCAGCACCTAGAATTCAAATGGTAACTACTTGTCAACTTCAAATTGGATTCCAAGCATCATTTGCACGGGCTTGCAATCCAAAATAAAACAAACCTGACGGTCTCGATGTGGAGTATCATTGTCTAGAATGACTTTTTGGCCATTCAATTTCAAGTTTGGTGAACACTTTCTCCTCTTTTGGTGAGATCCTGTTGTAGCTTATGCAACTCCGAGCAGCATTCCGGGTGCACTAATTCACTTTATGTATTGCATGCTGAACTCCGTTGATGGAGCTCATCCCCATGATGCTTGATTTCTAGGCTTATATAATGGTTAAATGTTAGGAGGCAACTTATTAAATTTCCATCGCCTGAGTATGCCCTTCATTCCTTATTAGGATTGGAGCTACAAATGCTTTATTTCTTTCAGTTTACTTCGATCACACTAACTTGACCTATCGTGGTTCTTCAGTTGCCAACATCCATGCAGTGGGTTTTACTTCATTTGCTTTGGAATTTAGAACATGAAGTCTAAATTATGAGCTTATTTGAGTTCACTCTTCCATTACGCCATGGTTGGGGCAGATTCCCATCTTTATCTCTCCTTAGTGTTGGTCAGGTTGATGTCTCATGCACGCAATTCTTGTAGTCTATCTGCTCGTGCATATGACTTGAATGTCCATGTGATAACTTATTAAATCACATAATACCATTTTTATGTGACAATTTTACGAATCGCATTTCAGTATATATGAAGATTTTGATTGGTTTTCAGCACGCTTTCCCCAGTCGGAAGAGTTAATCTTTACGACTACTAGAGTTCTTGTATTTGTCGGGAGATTAGATACTCTATGCAATTCGTTTACTTTTCCCTTGTCTGTTTTGCATGGTTGCTCATATCCTCATAACTTAGTATTCTTGCTCTTTACTACTTTATCATGATCACATCTTTTTCAGCTTATTGCTACAACCTTAGTTATGCCCCAGTTACTCTTTCTGGTAGTTTACGTAGGGGCAACTTGGATTTGGAGTGTCTTCTTAATGTTGCACATCATCTTGGTTAGTTTTCTTTGCAGGTCTATTCATTTTTTGGGAACTGATTATCTGGCCGCTAGGTTTCAACCAACGCTTTGGTGGCTACACCGGTCTTTGGATAGTCCTATGGTTCATCCATAGTTTCGGAGTAAGGGATGTAATCACATTCCTATTTCAAACTTTGGAAACACATAAACATTTTATTTGGCTATGGGATCTATTCGTTAATGCCAAGGCTTCTTTTTATATTTCACTAATAGGTGATTTTCCTTTTATGCTTGAGCTTGATGACTTCTTATTCATCAAAATAAGTTGATGATTTAACAGATTGCTCCTCTAGCAATAGTGGTCTCCAAAATTGAACATCTTTCCTACCATCTTTTAAATTTATCGTCCTTGGTGTTATCCTTACTACCTCCACTATCATTTATCGTATTACCACACTTATTAGTACCAACCATGTTTTAAGATTAAGGTTTTATTCAAAAGGGATTTCTTCCCTACAAAGCTTGGATGACCCATCGGTATGACTAGGAAGTAATGGTGTTAGCATTGGAAAAACGAGACTAATAACGGAGGTTAAAGGGACATTGTATCAGAAAGCTAGTAGGGAGACTGACAGAGCCCAAGCATGGCTATATTTACATAACATCCGACCATTGCTTTTTGGATTGACTGTAGCTTTGTAAAGAGACTCTATATGGAAATAGGATTGCTTTTTCTCATCGTACATCTTCTATCATCTATATTAGTATCCGTTTGCATTATTCTTTTGTACTTTTCAGCATTTGCTCTATTATAGTACTACATTCTTTACTACCGCTTTTCCTATTCATCACAATGTCAGGATAGGCTTATTGTATGTTTTACCCTGATGCCATTTGTGGTCATCCCGAGTGGTGTTACCTCCATACCATGGGTCGTCACAGGTGGTGTTTCTCTCATACTATGTATCATCGTAGATTGAGATGAACTTAAACTCCAGTTACATTAGGTGTTGCTCCTAGCTTATAGTGATTATCAGTTCTATTAACCTTCTTGGCATTTTAAGTTTTGAGTTATCACTGTAGGTATTCCCAATCTTAGTTCTCGAGGGTTTGTGCTCCACTAGTTTCGAGTTACATTATGTTTCATAGAACTGATTGGGACAACTGAACATTCTGAAAATGCCAAGAAGGTTAATAGATTGGGACAACTGAACGTTCGGATTGGACAAACCCAATCATTTGACAAACCAACAACCATTTCATAATCGCCTTCGGAGCACCGCTTTTCCGAACGTTTTGAGAAGCTAGGCCATCGGGACAACTGAACTTTGTGCCACGATGGCTACGACATCTTGTCTTCTATGGGAGGAATTCCTGTTTGCTAGGAATGGTTGTTGGTTTGTCTATCAGAGGGTCCTTTTGGAATTAAGGGTAAGGATGCTTATTTTTTGGCGACTCCAAGTTTGCTTGCCAAATGGCTTCGACTTCAATTCTAGAAATGTAGTACTTTCTTGCTCGAAAAGATCAACTCCAATGATAGAGGAATTTCATCATCGAATTTGTGTGAGAGGGGATTATTTTGGATTCGTAGCTACAGAAGCTTGGCGCTTACCCTTGCTTAGAGACAAGGTTGCTTAGTCAGGAGTCGCGATCTCTCTTTCGGACATGCTGATCTCGAGTGGTGGATTCTTTTGCCCAATTTCATCGATTATCTCATGCCTTTACTTTTGGGGTTTTCCAACCAATCACTAGTTGTTTGTATTTTACCAGGCCGTATTAGATGTTTAATTGGGTTCCCCAATGCTGAAGGGTCATTTTCCACTCAATGTTTATCGATCGTCATGTGCCTTTATTTTTCGAGGTTATGATTATCTGAGGTAGGTCGTGTTTCTTGAGGTCGAATTTTACAATTTTCGTTGAGCATTTTATAAGAGCGAGGTTTTTTGTCCACTTAATTTTTATCAATCGTCACATACCTTTATTTTCCGAGGTCATGACAAGGTTAGTTTTGTCACACTTCTTGAGGATGGACTTTACAATTTTTATCGAGTGCCTCATAGAAGAGAGGTTTTTTATCGACTCAATTTTTATCGATCATCACGTGCTTTTATTTTTCGAGGTTATGACTAGCTTAGGTCGGTCATGTTTCTCGAGGTCGGACTTCACAATTTTTAACGAGCATCTCATAGAAGCAAGATTTTTTATCCACTCAATTTTTGTCGATTGTCACGTGCCTTTATTTTCCGAGCTCATGACCAACTTAGGCTGGTCATCTTTCACGAGGCTAGACATTAAAATTTTTACCGAGTGCCACATAGGAGCAAGGTTTTTTATATGCCTTAGCTTAGGTGAGGTCTTTTGTATGCCTTAGCTTGGGTAAGGTCTTTTGCCACATAGGAGCAAGGTTTTTTATATGCCTTAGCTTAGGTGAGGTCTTTTTACCAAGTGCCATGTAACAACCCGTATTTTCAATAACCTGTTATAACGTAAATCGAGGCAGAATTTAATTTATAAATCTGAATCAAGGGAAATGGGCTATGCCATTGCGTTCGTCTCGGAAAAATACGCGAAATAGGGTCCGAGTTTTCGAAAATCGGAGTCCGTATGACCCGATTAAGGCCCAACGAAGTTTTTAGAAAATTTCAAAGTAAAAACAGATTTCAAATTCAAGTTTGAATTTGGAAATTAGGGTCAGATTGGGCCAGGCGGGAAAATTCCCGCCAGAGCACCCAAGTCGACAGCCCTGTCGACTTGGGAGTCGACTTGGTTGGACCCAAGTCGACAGCCCTGTCGACTTGGCTGTCGACTTGGTTCAGCCGGGCAGTTTTGCCTGGTGCACCATTTTGGAGTTGTGTTGAGTTTGGGGGCCATATTCGGTTTTGAGGGCTGAGATTGGAACTAGGGTTTAATCCTAAGGCTAAAACTAATCCTAATCTCTATAAATAAGCCCCTAACCTAACCCTAAATCATCATTATTCATTCATACAACTAAACTATGGCAAAATCACTCCTCTCATGGCCTCCACTCTCTTCATAAAATTCCTAAATAAATTTCTATGAGATATTTTCCATGCATACAAGTGTTTTCAAGCTTGTATGAGTGTCATTAGCTTGCATTCAAGTCAAGTTTCCATATTTACATCATAAAGCAAGGGTTTTGATCATTTTGGCTCAAGGGTTTTTCTATTGGAGCTTGCATTTTGGGTTTATTTGATTGCATAAGGGCTTTGTCTCAATCTATATATACTTTTGTGCCTTCATAAGCATTGTAAGCCCTTTTCTACTTTCATATTTAAACTCTAAAGTTAAATGAATGATGTAAGTTTGGTTGACCATTATGATATGCAAGTATGCCATGTTATGATATGCAAGTTTACCATGTTATGCTATGCAAGTTTGCCATGTTATGATATGCAAGTTTATCATGTTATGTTATGCAAGTTTGCCATGTTATGATATCCAAGTTTATCATGTTATGTTATGCAAGTTTGCCATGTTATGATATGCAAGTTTATCATGTTATGTTATGCAAGTTGGACATGCAAGTTTGTCATATGATATGCAAGATATGTTATGCAAGTTGGGTTGATCATTTTGTTCATGTTATCATGTTATGCAAGCTTATCTTGGGTTTATGAGCTTAAAGCTTCAAGCTTTATGCTAAAGGTTGCATTTTGGAACCAAATAAGTTATCATATCTCTTATGATAACTTGCATGTGAGGCTAAATGCGAACTTATGGCCATTTCTACATGTCATTTATCACCATGTATCACCAATATGCTAAGTTTGGTTTTATGCATGCTTTTGGGGCCTAAAAATGTAATATGCAAGTATATGAACATATGTACATTTCATATGCCACCATGTTAAACTTGTGGCTTCAACACCTTTATGTCATGATTATGCCAAGTTCCCTCTTTCTATCCTTTATGCGCTATTGCGATATGTAAGCGATGGGATTGCGTTTGGGGTTGGGTAAACTTAAAAGACATAAAAACATAAGATTGGGAATTTACCTGTTAAGTTAGGTTTACCCATTGGGAATTTACCTATTAAGTTAGGTCTACCCAAATGCTTGAAAACTTGTAATATGTTTTGGAAACATAATGGACATGACTCTTAGAAAATATAAGTGTGACCAACTCGAGGTTGGGTTGAGTTTGTAGCGTAAACCTACCCGGAACCGACCGGCTTAACTAGTTGCTACAAACAATAGGACCCAATGTGAGAAGTTGGTCATGTTGTACCTTGAACCCGAGGTTAGACCAAGTTGTGGTGTAAAGCTACCCGGAACCGACCGGCTTAACTAGTAACCGCAACAAAGTCTAATGTGAGAGGTTAAGGCACATTAATTAATTAATGCCTCATGATTAGGGTTAAGTCATGGTCCACTTAATACTTAACCAATTTGGGCTTGGTAGATTAATCAGGGTTAAGTCGTGAACTCATCGTTACACTTAACCAAGTTAATCCATGATTAGCAAGAGGGTTAAACCGTACTTAACCCACTAGAAAATCCTAGCAACGGGGGTCCACTCCAGCAGTAATCCCAAGTTTGTATCATCATGACCCTAGGGACTAGGCTAGGGTGGGGCACGATTACTGGACTTGAGGTAAGCGACCAAAAACGACGGCCGGGTGGTACGCCGATGTAGTTCCGGACGGACTATGGTCGTGCAAGTAGTCCGTATTTGGAGAAGTCACCCATGGGTACCAGTAGATCTAGACTGTGCACTTATGTTTATGGTGTCCAGGGGTTGACACCCTAGGGCTTGATACACCCGACGGGAGACCCGGCACAGTCTGACTACAATTATGTTTGGGCCGTATTGACACCAACACGTGACGAGTTAGGCTTATAGGGAGCCGATCGACTAGACCGTTTGGTTGGACCTCGTATTAGGGTCACTTCATGTTATTGGACCTCGTATTAGGGTCACTTCATGTTATTGAACCTCGTATTAGGGTCACTTCATGTTATTGGACCTCGTATTAGGGTCATTTCATGTTATTGGACCTCGTATTAGGGTCACTTCATGTTATTGGACCTCGTGTTAGGGTCACTTCATGTTATTGGGCCAAAGCTTGGGCCAAGGGGATCAATACTTGTTTATTCAAGTCATGTTAGTTTGCTAGTACACCTGTGGTGCAAAAACCTTAAACCTGATTATGCGATGACACCTTTATCTACTTTGTTAGTTAATCATCATGCTAGTATATTGTTATCCTTATGTTCATCCCTGCTTCTCATGTCAATTAACTTTATCAGTTTACATTGATTGTAGTAGGGCTTACTCAGTCTTTTTGACTGACCTGTTTTTCTTTCGCCTCTTTTTTTCCGTTCCCCCCCCCCCAGGTTCTCCGGGTGGGAATATTGGAGCTTAGCTTTGATTTCTGATCGCTTGCTTGTGGGATTTTAGCTCATGTACGGTCTTGACATGAAGCTAGCTATGGTTATCACTTATTTTGGGGATAGTACTTATGTATTTCAGTTTTTCAGTGATGTTGTTTTTATCTGGACTTGTGTATTTGGAAAGTTGACATTATGTTGTACCAGACTTGTTTTGAAATGGTTTGAAATCTTCCGCTGTTTTATCTATGTTATTTACTCTGTTTACATATATACATATGTTCTTGTTCTGTCTTGATATATCATTATGCATGTTTACCTGATTCAAACGCCCCTCCAAAGTCAGAGTGCTTGCAAGAGCCACCCTGGCGGAGGTGGGGTGTTACATTTGGTATCAGAGCATATGGTTTGCGAGAAGGAACAAAAAAAAAGGTTTTTAAAAAAAAACTTTTGGAAAACTATTTTCAAAACCAAGTATAAAGTATTTTCCAAAGAAAAGTCTAGTTAATTTTAAAGGCTATTCCCCAAAAAGCCATTAGCAAAATTCCTTCGTTTTTCTCCATTCTGAATCTGTCTTTTTCTTCGTTTTCAGTATGGCCGATAACTTTGCTATTCCAGAGGGAGTACACGAACCTGTTTGGTATAGGAGACTTTTGGAGGCTAGGGCGACCGAAGCCGGCCCCGCAGATGTTCCTCCTCCTCCTCCGGTAGTTAATGTTCCTCCTCCTCCTGTCGCTGATGTTCCTCCTCCTCCTGTCGCTGAGGTTTCTCTTCCTCCTCCCCCTCAGCACCCACAAGAGGATTTCGCGGAGATTTGCAAAGACTTTAAGGCGATGGGTTGCAAGAATTTCATGGGAACCGAGACTTATGTAGAGGCAAGGAATTGGTTGAAAGAAACCGAAGATCTTTTTGCCTTCTTTGATATAGATGACCGTAGGAAGGTTTTATTAGCAGTGTGGTTGCTAAAGGAAGAAGCTGCACGTTGGTGGGTGGTCACCACCGCTACTAGGCCAATTGAGACTTGGGATGACTTTCAGGGAAAGTTTGGACTAAGGTTCCTATCACTGAAGCAAGGGGACATGACTATTAGGGAATACATAGATAAGTTTAATCAACTGGCTTGGGTCGTTTTAGACTTGGTTAACACAGCTCAGAAGAAGGCCCTATACTTTGCTCTAGGATTAAATGAGCCATTACATGGTTTAGCCATGACTCATATACCCTTGGGGGCAACTTTCGAGAGTTTGGTGAATATGGCCCTACTCAATGAAGAGAATAGGAGTGACAAGAAGGAAATCAAGGTGAATGAGTCTCAAAACAAGAAAACGGGGCCCAAAAAGGAAATAAAAAAGAAGAAGGAGAAGTCTAAAGATAAGAAGGAAAAGAAGTGCTTTTCTTGTGGAAGTTCGACTCATCTTATTAAGGATTGTAAGAAGAGGAAAAGGAAGAATGGTGAATGCTTTTTCTACGGTGAGACTGGACATTTCATCAAAGATTGCCCGAAGAAGCAAGGGCAAGGCCAGGGTCAGACTCAACGTGCTGGACCTTCGGGAGGGCAAGTTCATGCTCTCAATGCCGCTCCAGTTCCCGATCGAGGTAGTATTTCTGTTGAAAGTCTTGTTTACATTTCTGATTTTCCTGTTTGTACTTTGTTTGATTCTGGCGCATCGCATAGTTGTTTCATCTGATCTAGTTGAAAGTTTGCACCTAAGTACTAGTCTAGTTAATGATCCCGTGTGTGTTTCAAATCCAATTGGGGGTTCCACCCATTTGTCTATTATCTACGTGGATTTGAAAATCTCTATCTTGAGTATAGAATTCTCGCGTGATGCTTATATTCTCGGTTTCATGGGGTATGGATTGATTTTGGGCATGGATTGGTTGTCCAGTTTTGGAGCCATTCTTGATTTTTGAGCATAGGGTTGAGAGGCTCATGACTCGCCTTGGTAATACCCTAAAAATTTCTAGTAACCCTATGAGTCCCGTCATGTTGTGTTATCTTGAATCCCTCAACTCGTCTATCGATAGTTTGCAATCGGTGAGGGTGGTCCGAGAATATCCTGATATCTTGGGTGAAGTGAAGGGGGTTACCCCTAACCGAGAGATAGATTTCCGCATTTATCTGGTTGATAATGCCAAGATAGTTTCGTGGCCGGTTAGGCACATGGCCCCGCAAGATGAGAGTTAAGAAACCAAGTCAAGGAGTTGCTTGAGAAGAACTTCATTAGACGAAGTATATCTGAATGGGGAGAGCCTGTAGTATTTACTACCAAGGCAGATGGTTCTCTTCAACTTTGTGTTGATTATCGTGAGTTAAACAAAGAGAATAGACAACCATTGCCAATGATCAATGATTTGTTTGATCAGCTTGTAGGAACATCTGTTTTCTCTTGATCTTGCTACTGGATTCCATCAGCTCAGAGTAGCTGAGGATAATATAGGTAAAACTGCGTTCAGAACTCCAGATGGATTCTTAGAATGGCTGGTCATGCCATTCGGTTTGACTAATGCACCCGCCTACTTCGTGGACTTGATGAGTAGGGTGTCTAGGGAGTTCCTGAACGAGTTTGTGGTAGTCTTTGTAGACGATATCCTGACTTTCTTAAAGAACGAGGAAGAACATGCTAGACATCTCAAGGAGGTGATGGATACGCTTAGAGCGCATCAGTTGAAAGCCAAGTCCTCCAAATGTCATTTTGGAGAAAAAGGAGTTAGATTTCTTGGGCACATGGTTTCTAAGCAAGGCTTAGTGGTGGATCCTGCTAAAGTGGTCGCGGTTCAAAACCGAAAAGCTCCGACGAGGACAATTGAAGTGAGAAGTTCTCTCAGTTTAATTAGTTAGTTAGCATCCCTTTAGCTTAGACCTACCCTTTTGGATCAAGTAGGGACTTCACAGAAAGAAGACCCGCAGTTAGTCGAGATCATGGACAAGTTGATTCGAGGCGAGATGGTAAGTCACCTCGCTATAGATGACAAGGGATGGCTAAGACGCGATGAGAGAAAGAAGGTTCTTGAAGATGCACATCACCCGAGGAGGTGGCCGAGTTTGTCCCAAGGTGCATGTTGTGCCAACAGGTTAAAGGCCTAGTCATAGAAGCCCGGTGGGCTATTATATCCATTGGAGGTCCCCGCAATGGAAGAGGGAAAAGCATCACGAAGGATTTCGTGGATGGACTGCCTAGATCAAGGAAAGGGAATACGAGCATGTGGGTCATAGTAAGTAGACTCACGAAGAGTGCTCATTTCATTCCGGTAAAGAGCGAAAGGACTGCATCATAGCTAGCGACAATTTACTTTCAAGAAATAAAGCGGTTGCACGAGGTTCCCTAAAGTATAGTTAGTAACCATGACTCAATCTTCACTAGCCAGTTTTGGGATAGTCTACGGGAAGTCATGGGCAAGCGACTGAATCTAAGTACGGCCTATCATTCACAGGCGGATGGTTCATTTCGTTCAAGCATGAGTTATAGAAAATCACGTTAGTAAGAGCAATTGGCAACGTGGATTGGTATTTTCAAGAAAAGTTCTGCTGCGTGGAATACTTTATAGTAAGTAAACGAGATCCAGGATTCACTGATGAATTTAGGAGAGCTTGCATGAAACCATGAGGTCATAGTTATGTTTAAGCCAAGAATGATAGAAGAGTAAGTGAAAGAGGAAGACGAGAGGCGACAATGAAATGGGTTCCAACTCATATTGGGAAGTAAGAGTTAAGAAGCCAAGAAATCATGAGGTAAAAGACGGTCAAAGCACAGTGGAGTTAAGCTCAAGGAAACGTGACTTAGAAGACTGAAGGCTAGATACGCGCATCATATCTCTTTTTAAGAGCATATTCTTGATCCTTGTTTTCCTGTGGAACTTACTCGCATGTTATCTTTTTACGTATATCCTCTCGGTCCCATTCTCGGTCCTATTTCTGTCGGGAGGTATGACTTATTGGCTAGTAATACATGTCAGGGTTTGAAGGGGTCCGTTAGGTTGACTAAACCTTTTGGGCTTTTATAGAATATGGGTTGGATTAGGAAGGGATTTCTTGTAATCCAAAAGGAGTATATCCTGCTTATCTTCCCGATCTCTTTGTAGCATATCTTTTGCTATCCATGTTTGTCTTGATTATCTAGTTTATCATGTTAATCTTGTCATGAGAACCTTAGGTAGAAACCCTTTGGATGAAACATGTGTTTGAAACATGTTATGCTTGATGGTTGCAAGTGGTTGCAAGTGTTTGCAAGTGGTTACTCGTGGATGCATTATACACGTTAGGCACTAGATCGGCTCACACACTCCTCATATTGCATATGCATGAGTGTTTATGCTTATTCATGGATGAAAATTTTTGTGTTATCACATGGATGTTGCATATGGATGTATGTTATGTGCACACATATAGATGTTATACATTATGTTAGGAATTGCATACATATGGATTCATTTCACTAACATAATTTGCATTGATGATATTTGCATTAGATAAGTACATATACACACACCTTTGCATATGTTCATACAACATTTAGAATCTTGTAAGGACAATGATTGCTCGTGGATGGTGTTTTGAGTAGATGGATGTTGGATGGTAGGATACGTTCTTCCTAACTTGAAGATTTCGGGGACGAAATCCTTTAAGGAGGGGAGAATGTAACAACCCGTATTTTCAATAACCTGTTATAACGTAAATCGAGGCAGAATTAAATTTATAAATCTGAATTAAGAGAAACGGGCTATGCCATTGCGTTCATCTCGGAAAAATACGCGAAATAGAGTCCGAGTTTTCGAAAATCGGAGTCCGTATGACCCGATTAAGGCCCAACGAAGTTTTCAGAAAATTTCAAAGTAAAAACAGATTTCAAATTCAAGTTTGAATTTGGAAATTAGGGTTAGATTGGGCCAGGCGGGAAAATTCCCGCCAGAGCACCCAAGTCGACAGCCCTGTCGACTTGGGAGTCGACTTGGTTGGACCCAAGTCGACAGCCCTGTCGACTTGGCTGTCGACTTGGTTCAGCCGGGCAGTTTTGCCTGGTGCACCATTTTGGAGTTGTGTTGAGTTTGGGGGCCAGATTCGGTTTTGAGGGCTGAGATTGGAACTAGGGTTTAATCCTAAGGCTAAAACTAATCCTAATCTCTATAAATAAGCCCTTAACCTAACCCTAAATCATCATTATTCATTCATACAACTAAACTATGGCAAAATCACTCCTCTCATGGCCTCCACTCTCTTCGTAAAATTCCTAAATAAATTTCTATGAGATATTTTCCATGCATACAAGTGTTTTCAAGCTTGTATGAGTGTCACTAGCTTGCATTCAAGTCAATTTTCCATATTTACATCATAAAGCAAGGGTTTTGATCATTTTGGCTCAAGGGTTTATCTATTGGAGCTTGCATTTTGGGTTTATTTGATTGCATAAGGGCTTTGTCTCAATCTATATATACTTTTGTGCCTTCATAAGCATTGTAAGCCCTTTTCTACTTTCATATTTAAACTCTAAAGTTAAATGAATGATGTAAGTTTGGTTGACCATTATGATATGCATGTATGCCATGTTATGATATGCAAGTTTACCATGTTATGCTACGCAAGTTTGCCATGTTATGATATGCAAGTTTATCATGTTATGTTATGCAAGTTTGCCATGTTATGATATCCAAGTTTATCATGTTATGTTATGCAAGTTTGCCATGTTATGATATGCAAGTTTATCATGTTATGTTATGCAAGTTGGACATGCAAGTTTGTCATATGATATGCAAGATATGTTATGCAAGTTGGGTTGATCATTTTGTTCATGTTATCATGTTATGCAAGCTTATCTTGGGTTTATGAGCTTAAAGCTTCAAGCTTTATGCTAAAGGTTGCATTTTGGAACCAAATAAGTTATCATATCTCTTATGATAACTTGCATGTGAGGCTAAATGCGAACTTATGGCCATTTCTACATGTCATTTATCACCATGTATCACCAATATGCTAAGTTTGGTTTTATGCATGCTTTTGGGGCCTAAAAATGTAATATGCAAGTATATGAACATATGTACATTTCATATGCCACCATGTTAAACTTGTGGCTTCAACACCTTTATGTCATGATTATGCCAAGTTCCCTCTTTCTATCCTTTATGCGCTATTGCGATATGTAAGCGATGGGATTGCGTTTGGGGTTGGGTAAACTTAAAAGACATAAAAACATAAGATTGGGAATTTACCTGTTAAGTTAGTTTTACCCATTGGGAATTTACCTATTAAGTTAGGTCTACCCAAATGCTTGAAAACTTGTAATATGTTTTGGAAACATAATGGACATGACTCTTAGAAAATATAAGTGTGACCAACTCGAGGTTGGGTTGAGTTTGTAGCGTAAACCTACCCGGAACCGACCGGCTTAACTAGTTGCTACAAACAATAGGACCCAATGTGAGAAGTTGGTCATGTTGTACCTTGAACCCGAGGTTAGACCAAGTTGTGGTGTAAAGCTACCCGGAACCGACCGGCTTAACTAGTAACCGCAACAAAGTCTAATGTGAGAGGTTAAGGCACATTAATTAATTAATGCCTCATGATTAGGGTTAAGTCATGGTCCACTTAATACTTAACCAATTTGGGCTTGGTAGATTAATCAGGGTTAAGTCGTGAACTCATCGTTACACTTAACCAAGTTAATCCATGATTAGCAAGAGGGTTAAACCGTACTTAACCCACTAGAAAATCCTAGCAACGGGGGTCCACTCCAGCAGTAATCCCAAGTTTGTATCATCATGACCCTAGGGACTAGGCTAGGGTGGGGCACGATTACTGGACTTGAGGTAAGCGACCAAAAACGACGGCCGGGTGGTACGCCGATGTAGTTCCGGACGGACTATGGTCGTGCACGTAGTCCGTATTTGGAGAAGTCACCCATGGGTACCAGTAGATCTAGACTGTGCACTTATGTTTATGGTGTCCAGGGGTTGACACCCTAGGGCTTGATACACCCGACGGGAGACCCGGCACAGTCTGACTACAATTATGTTTGGGCCGTATTGACACCAACACGTGACGAGTTAGGCTTATAGGGAGCCGATCAACTAGACCGTTTGGTTGGACCTCGTATTAGGGTCACTTCATGTTATTGGACCTCGTATTAGGGTCACTTCATGTTATTGGACCTCGTATTAGGGTCACTTCATGTTATTGGACCTCGTATTAGGGTCATTTCATGTTATTGGACCTCGTATTAGGGTCACTTCATGTTATTGGACCTCGTATTAGGGTCACTTCATGTTATTGGGCCAAAGCTTGGGCCAAGGGGATCAATACTTGTTTATTCAAGTCATGTTAGTTTGCTAGTACACCTGTGGTGCAAAAACCTTAAACCTGATTATGCGATGACACCTTTATCTACCTTGTTAGTTAATCATCATGCTAGTATGTTGTTATCCTTATGTTCATCCCTGCTTCTCATGTCAGTTAACTTTATCAGTTTACATTGATTGTAGTAGGGCTTACTCAGTCTTTTTGACTGACCTGTTTTTCTTTCGCCTCTTTTCTTCCGTTCCCCCCCCCCCCAGGTTCTCAGGGTGGGAATATTGGAGCTTATCTTGGATTTCTGATCGCTTGCTTGTGGGATTTTAGCTCATGTACGGTCTTGACATGAAGCTAGCTATGGTTATCACTTATTTTGGGGATAGTACTTATGTATTTCAGTTTTTCAGTGATGTTGTTTTTATCTAGACTTGTGTATTTGGAAAGTTGACATTATGTTGTACCAGACTTGTTTTGAAATGGTTTGAAATCTTCCGCTGTTTTATCTATGTTATTTACTCTGTTTACACATATACATATGTTCTTGTTCTGCCTTGATATATCATTATGCATGTTTACCTGATTCAAACGCCCCTCCAAAGTCAGAGTGCTTGCAAGAGCCACCCTGGCGGAGGTGGGGTGTTACATGCCACATAGGAGCAAGGTTTTTTCATATGCCTTAGCTTAGGTGAGGTATTTTGTATGCCTTAGCTTGGGTAAGGTCTTTTTCCACATAGGAGCAAGGTTTTTTATATGCCTTAGCTTAGGTGAGGTCTTTTGTATGCCTTAGCTTGGGTAAGGTCTTTTCTATGCCTCGTCTAGGGTTAGGTGTTTTGTATGCCTCAGCTTGGGTGAGGCCTTTAGGTGCCTTCGCAGGTGGAAGGGCTTTGAATGCCTTCAGAAATGGATGGTCTTTTCCGTAACGTCGATGATCTTAGGATGACGTTACGACTTTGCGATATTAACAGTTTTCATGATAACCTAGATAACATTGATGGTCGTAGGACAATGCCAGTGCTTGATGATGCTAACTGTCTTTGGTCAACATTGAATACATCACAATGTTGATAGTCACGTGACAAGGTTGCTTCTTGATAGTCCAATCTTAGGAATAAAAGGAATTCCATCTAATGTTGCAAACTTGACAGTTTCATCGAGGAGCTTTTGATCAATATGCTCTGCTATTCGTCATGGCATGTTTGAGAATGAGATCTCCACCCCAGAGGCTTGATGGAAGTCTAGCATTCAAATGCCTTATCACCTTTCCTTGATCTACTATTATTCTCAGCTTTTCCTCTTTATTGGACATTAGCGCAATGAGTTGAGTTAAAGGTCTCTAAGGTCCTATAGATCCTTCATTCTTTAACGCACCTTTAATCAGTTACCAGAGCTTTCTTCATAATGTTGGTCCTGCCTTCTTGCTTTAGTACCGTAGCTTGTAATATTTGATGTGATTTGGTCATGCATTTCTTCTTTTAGTTATGCAATGTCGGATATGTTTCAATTCGTCCGTGGCGATTGGTTTTCGTAATCTTGAATGACTCTTGAGGGGCATGCACTAGGTTATAGTAACTGTCGTTGCTTTAACAGTATCCCAGTGGCACCTGCAAGATGTAAACAATTTTAGATTAGCCGTACTACTATAGGAAAATACAATTAACATAATATGCATATTCAGGTATCGTGTTTTTAGAATCTTATTGGTGGACAGAGTTCAGTTTGGCATGAATTTGCATTCTCCCTCCCTCCTTTTTCTTTCTTTCTTGGGTCTTCACCAGGTACTTGAGCTGACTAGTAGCCTGGATACATGTTTCATCCATTTATGTTTTTCTAAGTTCCTTCCCACTTTTGGCTTGAGCTATTCTTCTATTTTTGCAGTTCTCTTGTGATAGTCATACACTATGCAGAAGAGTTCAGAGCTAAGCTATCTGATCCTTTGAAGAGAAGTTTTTTCCCTGTTTACTTAGCATAGCACTATGGCACAATCACTATTTCTTTATCCAAATGCTCCTCGAACTTTCCATATCCCCTTTGGAACAACCCATACGGTGGTCCCACTGCCCGGTCAACAAGTTGGGGTCCAGGGGAGAAGCGCCTTGGTTTGGGGGTTCGGGGGCACAACGAGGTTGATCCATCACATATAGGTTGCTCTTGAGCTAATTTGATGGACCAGGGCCAATCCGTCACCTATGGATCGATAACGATCCATGTAGATAGAATATTTTTACATACATTTATTATGGAAGCAGTGTGATGACGAGGTAGAACTCATCCATGAAGTTGATATTGTCTTTTGCTTTATCCCTATGGAATGATGTCGGTCCATGCGGTATAGACTGGTACCGGTCCATATACTTAGTCATATTTTGAACTTTTCCCTTTTTGAAGTAGTTTGAAATTTTGGGAGGCCATTTTATGAAGTTAGATGTGACATCAGGCAGATTGCTATGGACGAATACTGGTCCATGGGTGATGGATCAATACCGGTCCATCTACTTAGCGTATTTTTTAACCAAAGTTTCCAAGCTATATGCTTATGCTTTTTCTGGTGCATATGCGAATTTCCATGTTCGATCTGACATCATTTGTTTGCTGCTGGTTCTCTCTTTAACAGGATCTACGAAGGATTCTACTTGAAGCAATACCTCTTAAGTCATCTTCTTTACTTTTGACTTGTTGTTCTAATCTTCGCAAATTTTAGCAATAGATCCGACTTACGAATCTTCACGGCTTTCAGCAATAGTCTTTTCTACCCAAATTTTCATAGCTTTTTCGATAGTTCTACCTTCTAGATCATGAGGATTTCTAGTAGATAGTCCAGATCTAGTCCTTAATTCATTTTCTTAGTGAAAGCACCCGAATGTTAATGCCAAAAATGACAATAACACCAGATCTTAGCGAAAGCATTATGGGGGAAACAATATAGAAAAGATATATATATATATATATATATATATATATATATATAGGAAATAGAAAGTAAATATTGAAACTCAATTTTTATAGTGGTTTAGCCATTTATAATGCCTACATACACTTCGAATATCTTTATTATTATCTTTGCCACTCCGTATTACAATAATCCCAAAAGTAGAAACAAACATGAATCATAAATATGACTAGTTATTGGAGTAGATCTCGATAACCAGTTTAGACGATAAAACCATGCTACCCTTGGGGTTGAGAAGTAGTTGAGAATGGATTCTAGAGGAGTTCCTATAGGAATATAATGGATCCCCTTTTCTCTTGAAGAGCGGTCTATTTATGGGCGTTCTAAAAGGTGTTAGGCTAAGCCCGCTTGCAGATAGGCTAGGAATTGCATTATAGAGATTGCATCAAAAATTCACTGCTATACAACTTAACTACATGGATTAGTACCATTAATGATATTTTTCGTCAACACTGGAGATAGTCTAAGAAAATGGACCTAAGGGAAAGATGGGATTGTTTAGTTCCTAAAAGCTTGAGGTAGTTCACCGTTTCCTAGATATCAAGGTCTTAAGCTCGAAGATTAGTTACTCTTCCCTCAACGGGTGAGTATCACACTTACAAGACTTTACAACCAATGGTTACCTTAGGATAAGGGTTCCTTAAGCACAACGCAAGGCAGAAAGCTAAGCAGCTTGTAAATTTTTTTTTTCCAATAATCCTAAGGAAGTGTTAGGACTTGGGCGAGAGACCTTTGTCGTGTAGAAAGCATAAGGTAGTATGTAACGGAAGAAGCAAAAGAGATCATAAAAATTAAGCTAAGTGTCGATTCACTCTTTATTACTCATTGGCTTGAATACATAAGTGTTTACAAATGAAATCCCCAAATTGATTTAGAAATTAGGGTTTACTCTATAAGAAAATAGTACAAGATTGGGGAATGAGAATTCGATCTCTAAAATGTGACCACTAGGGTCTTATTTATAGACGAATCGGGACCCTTTTTGCCATTGGGTCAGATGAACCTCTCTCGGGTGCAGCAGTATATGTAATCTACTTTTTCTCCTTTCGATTTGGGCTACCTTGTCTCTCGGCCGTTCTTTTGGTGTTGTTTCTAGACATAACGGAGCCTTCAGTGTGTCGTTCTTGGCTCTCGGAAGATTGGTCTTGGTCTTCAGAGCCGTTTTTGGTGTTATTTCTTCCTTTCGTATCGATACTAAGCCCATTAGTATGGATAGCTTTGAGAAAGGCTTTCGGCTTTCGGTCATAAGATCCCGGTCTTGTCTTCAAGTCTTCATAGTATTAACGTCCACGCTTATGTTCTGGGAACAATCACCCCTTTCGGTATCGACACTAAGCAAGTTAGTGTGGATGGCTCTTCTTTTCAGAATCTTTGATTTTATCTCGGTGGATTTCTAGAAAGGTTTTCGGTCTTCCGGGAGGATGCTGTCGGTGTATTAGGCTTTGATTTCTGAAGTTGTTTCTCGATGATCATCAAGCTTAGATCCCAGTAACCGGCTTTCAAAAGGTTCCTCTTGTATTTTGTCTTCTTATGCCTTCGGCTCTTTCATCTCTTCTAGGACGGAGACGGTTGCATGTTGTCCCAATTACTTCTTTTCTGTATTCGGCATTGTCCCAGTCCCGGGTCCATGCTTTCAGATTGTTCTTCTATGCTGGTGGCGGTTCGGTACCCCTTCACCGACAACCTTTTTCTTTGTTGAATTTTTGTAGTAACATTTCCCCCTGTAAATGGGTATTTTTTACCTTTCAAGCCAAAGTTCGAATATTTCCCTGTGCTTTTGATCTCCCGCCTTTTGGTATTCTTGATTTGATTGGCGTCGTTGGTCCATGCCTGTTTGTACGGTTGGGATCTGGGAGTGCCTTAGATATAAGGCTCTCCTTCTTCTTCCTTAATTGTTACCTACAAACATCCTTTTCCCACAAGATCACCATTCTTCATATATTTTCAGGATTGTAAGTTCAATCCGTAATTCTGTAAGTACTCTAATAGATCTCAATTTAGTAATCTGAAAAGGAAAATTTTCTATTTAACCTGCGAATTCTAATTAGAATCCACAAGATCTTAGTTTTATTGTAATAGTTTGATTTATAGAGAGCAGCTAATGACCAATAATGGTGAATTGTGTGAAATTAACACATACCCCTTATTATATTTTCTAGGGTTTAAAATGTGAAGTTTTGTGTATAAAACTTTTATCTCTAGCATGGGATGAAAATAAAGTTTCCCTTTCGGTGCCGGAAGGCTCAACGTTAACACTACCAATCCCTTTCGGCTTCAGACTCCTAATTACCAATACTAATGCTTGTTCTTAATCTAGAATTGGGTGTTATCGAGACATAATGCAACCAATAAAATTTTAATATATGGATATATTAATGTTAGCCTTGGCGGTATGCCACTCTTGATTTTTTTGGCATTAACTCAATTATAGACAATGAGACAATTGGTATGACTAAGACTAAATTCTGAACAATACTTTAGACATGTACATATGTTGCACAACTATATGTGATCCATGGTAAAGGTTTTAACCCCCATAATTTATGGCATGCTTTTGACTCATTTAATGGAATAATGGGAACTTGCGCGAAAGAGTTTATACTAGTTTTGCAATATTTATGTTAACATATCTATTCTGGAATAATATCACCTGGTAATGTTGAACCTGGGCAATTTTCTTTTATGTCTCCAAATGGAAAGCTTTTTGCGGCATTCTCATATTTGGGCTCAGGATGAAGTAAGGGCCATTCTTGAAGGCTATGGTATGACTGGAGTTGACACTGTTCCTTCTTCTGGGAGAGATACTATTCAAAGTCCTTAAGAGGTATTCTTCACTTATTCTGTCGTTCAAATTTAGCATGGTGGCTTTTTCCCTTTTCCAGACTTCATCTTAAAGTTCTTGCAATATATGAAGTTGGCCCCTCATTCAGATGACTCCGAACACATATACCTGCGTTTTGTGCCTCGAGCTTCTGGCATTGGAGTCAGGACAACCTTCTCTTAGCCCTCACCTCCTGCATTATTTGCTACAATTGTTTGTAGTTGAAAGAGCTAATCTACCCCTCCTTCATGCTAACCTTTTCAAGAATCTGATCAATGATAACTTCACCTAGCTTACAGACTGGGATACGCAAATCTTCCTGATCAGATGTCCCTCGGGTATTGTAGGCAACTTTTCCACTCCAGGTAAATTGTACTTCTCAATACTTGTTATTTTATGTCCTGGGCTTTGTTTTACCATAGCCCATGTTCCTATGAGAAAAGGCTGGAGTAGTGAGGATATTCAAGCCGTCATCAATATATTTGAGGTTTCCGAGAAATTGTGAAGACGATCCATCATGTTGACTTTGAGCAACCTTCAGAAGTACGGTTTCCTTCCTTCAGGACAAAAGATCTTGGGAAGGCCTCCTATACATTTTCTCGGGTCTTCGCATCTTTTCTCGGGTTCTGAAGTGTTTACCAATTTGTCCCCTTTATCACTTGGGTCCTCAGGTAATTACTACTCTCGAATATGATTCGAAAACCCTACATTTATTCAGCATGTCTTAATTTATGGTTGCTTTAATCAATTTCCCAAGCTATTGATGGGGAATCTGCTTTAGATTCCCTATCCCAATCTGATATTACGGCTAAGAGAAAGCATGTTTCTACTGCTGATCCTGATTAGTTCCGTGCCCCAGTTTTTGCTATTCCTCCTTCTGTCTTGACTCCTAATACTACTCCTTTCTCGACTGAAATGTTGAGTAGCAGCTTTCTTTACCGTATCCGTGTTTCAGATTCCCCTGGATCATTGAATTTAACAGAGCATGAGTTAATGTTGGGTTCTTCGCCCGGACATGCCAGTTCCTCAACTCCAAGTTTTGATGAAATTATAAGGCTTTACCTTTCTTCTGAGGAAGTGGTCAATTTTTTGCTTTCATCTATAACCTCAGATTTAGGGGGGCATTTCTCAATTACTTGTTGAGTAGCAGCTATTGATATGACCTTGTTTTGCTTTATTTTCACCTTCATGTGAGTTCTGGTTCTTAGATTTACAAAAGATGGTTTTGTCTTCTAAAGAGGCTTACTCCCCTTTTCCTGGAAGCCTTGTCACTTAAGGAGGAGAAAAATGCCCTAACTCATAAAATCTAACCCTTGATAGTGGGGAACAAGAAATAGTGTGTAGAACTGAAGCTGTCTCTAGAAAGGGCTATATCGGAATTGGAGAATTAGGGGAAAGCTAAGTTCCTTTTGGATGATCAGGTGTTAGCGCTTCAATTTTTTAAGTAGGAGGTTGAGGATGAAAAGACTAGGATGGTAGCTAGTCATAATAAAAGGTTGGAAGTGAAGGATGCTCAACTTTCCCAAGTTCAAACGCATTGTCCGCTTCTAAAGATATAATCTATAAGCCAAGAACAAAATCTTTGAATTTCTGAAAAAGTATTTCCCAAAAATGGTTTTGGAATATTATAAGGATGCTCTTTTCCTAGAATTTTCTAAAAAGTTTCCTGAGGTAGATTTTCCCTCTGTTCATTTTTCTATCCGAGGCAGAGTTATGGAAAGGATCGAGTTTGTCAAAAGGAGAATCAAGGTTCCGCAGAAGGTAAAGTCCAAGACTGAAGATTTTTTGTTCATTGAAGACTTCCGGACAACCTTAATTCAAGCATGGAAGGATCCGAATCTACGGAATCTGATTATGACTGGGATGATGATGATGACCACAATCCCAAAGGTAAGGAGCTTCTCGAGGACTTAGACGGAGAGGGAATCACCTCCCCTCTTGCAGGAGATGTTCATGCTTTTATGGAGACTGTTTTAGGTCCTTCGAATACTTACCTTAATCCAAAATTGGCTGGAATTCCTTCTAAGGATGGCGATTCTTCGGGATTAAGGTGAGAAGAAATGGTGCATACTGTACTCCTTGAAGTTTTAGCTGCTCGGGTATGGTTCCTATTTTACCTATATATTATTATTTTCCCGCTATTGCTCCTGGATTGTGAGCTTCCTGCAACAATTCATAGATAATGGAAAACGACATTTTGCCAATATAACACGTAAACAATATTTTTCTATTCAAACCTTCTATTTTGTTTTGTATTGAAACATAACTCTATCTCACTTGAGGATGTGCTTTCAAGAGATGTTTTACACTCATGTTCTAACTTGATGAATGGGTGTATGCCAAGTGCTATTACACAAGTGACGCCTGTACTTGAAGAAGATCCTATAATATGTAACCTTCATCATATTTGTGTGAAATAAGGATTTCCTATAAGTTGTCTAAGTGATGAACGGGAAGCCTTTCCAAAAGAAACTTAAATCTTTTAGTTTGTTGACCATAACATATGTATTATGTACTTTTAACCAATGATATTATTCTTATAACTTTTGATATGTACATTCATTTGTAGCAATACTCTTTCAACATGAACCATGATTGATCAATGTTATTCTTTTGGAGTAGGATTTATAAACGATTGTGTTTCGACTTTTACGTGCATAGGGAAGCCAACCTAAATCTCCAATTTCTTTAATTTGGGAAGATCCATCAGCAATCGTAAGGCTAAAAATCCTTTTCAGAGACGCTCCTATTTCAAATTGGGCACAGATGTACTATCTCAAAAAGGTGACGATTAGAAATCAAGCGAACAAATATCCTCTTTAAATGGTCAACTTAAAGAGAAGGAAGAAACTACTTTTGAGTTGCAGAGGCAATTAAAGACTAACCCTTCCACAAGCTCAGATGAGTAAATAGGCAAATTATTTCATCGAATTAACGAATTGGAAGTTGAGTTGACGAAGATGAAAGCAGACTATGTGTCCTTGGAATTTACTCTAAAGCATCTTGACTCAGATTAGAGGGCCTAGTTATTACAAAATTTCTTTTGTATGGCAAATGAGATATGGTATTTGTGAGTCTTAAATTTAAAACACTTGATGCAGCGGTAACGTGTATGCAATAACTTTGTAAAGAACGGTTCTGTAAACAAGCATGTATATTATATGGATATCACCTGACATTCGATATTTTTCCTTGCTAAGGCGGCCCTTTTTCCAGAGTCCTATTGCGCTGCTCTACACACACTTAACACCTTGTCTTGCGTTAGCTTCAGAAGATATATACCATAACTTACCTGCTTTTGTTGAAATCGTTAGTATTGTACTAATAAATGTATGACAGGATAATAATCTCATTCGCATTTTCCGCATAAATTGAAGCATCTTTGTTTAATGGGTATTCCCAAGAAATTTCCATTTGCGGGATCTTTAAGAGAAGTGTAACTTTTGTTACAAGGTTCTATTAGGAAAACCTAAGGTGTTATCTCAAGCTCTTTCTTGAGCTGACATAATTTATTATTTTATTTTTACAATGAGATTACTTATTCCACCTACTTAGCTGGAATAATTAGTAAGGAATTAGACGTAAATGAGTCAAGAAAATCTCCCTAAGTAAGACAGAAGACCACGGTCTTTGTCTGGAGGCTCTTAGGTAGTAGAATCAAGTCATTACTCCAAGTGTTGATAGTAGACCCCCTCTTAAGGGATGAGAATTAGTATTTTATGACCTAGATTAGGGTATTAATAAGAGAAGTCCAAAATCTTTCCTCTGGTTAGTAATTTGGAGCCCTCCATCGACTTAGATTTAGATATCGTTAGCAGGCCAGAATTCCACTTCTGGCTATCAGAATAAGTCTCGAACCATGCTTTAGATTCATTTATTTAATGAGGGATCCGAAATCCTCTTCTGGTAATTAATAGAATTCCCAAACTAATCCAGATTAGGGTATTAAGATGGAGGAACAGAAATCCATTTCTGGAAATTAAGAGAAGTCCCGGACCGACGCAGATTTGGGTATTAAGATGGAGGACTAGAAATCCATTTTTGAAAATTAAGAGAAGTCCAAGTCTGACCCAGATTCGGGTAATCAGATGGATGTCCTGATATCCACTTCGAATAATTAGTTTCGTTACCCCCTTTGGGTTTGATTTATGAAGCGGAGGATGTACGTGCTTCGTGAGCCACTCTTTGGGATTTTGGTAGTCAAAGCAGAGGATGCACATGCTTTGCTAGTCACTATCTAGGCATTGCGCCCAGTGCACTTGGCTAGCTTATTCACAAGCAGGGTCCAAGGACTTACCCAAACCTCCCTCCAGGAGGTTCCCTACCCCGACCATCGTAGGTGATGATAAGGGCTTAGAGGCTTAAAACGGGCCATCGTAGACACATAATTAAGGCTTACTCTTTTGATGCTCTACCCCAGCCATCATAGGTGATGATAGAGGCTTACACTCCACCCTCTCCAAGGGGTGCCTAACCCTGGCCATCGTAGGTGGTGATAAGGGTTTTCGTTCCTTTCTGCGGGTAATGAAGAACATAAGCAGAAGTAGGATGTGCTCTTCTGCGAGCAGAGGTAGGACGTGCTTAGTTCATAACAGAGGTAGGACGTGCTTAGTTCATAGAAGAGGTAGGGCGCGGATCAAAGCTTATGCTTTCTGTGCTTAACCAGGTTCTCTCTTATTTGGACGATGTTAAAGGCTTACTCACGACCCCCCCTCCGAGGGGTGCCTTCCCCCTACCAACTTGGCGATGACAAGGGTGTTTATCCATTTGTAATTTGACTCTTTTGGGGTTATTCCAAAGTTTAAGAGGGTCAACTTGGTTGAACTTAGCATGATTCTCTTACAAAATCTTGTAATTGGCCTTGATTAAGGAACTTGGCGATCATCCCTTCAAGAACTCTGAATTGGTTAGTTTCACATCCATTCACCATGTGATAGTGGCAGTAAGGCCCTCCCGATTTCCTTTCATGCTTGGGCTTCTTCTTTTTGGATGGCCAGAAATTAAGCTCAAGTTTAGTTAGGAAATAAATATTTTCTAATGAAGTGGAAAGGTAGCATCCATTAGGTAGTCTTGACATAAAGTTATTTTCCTACGATGGGAGCTTAGCACTTTTGTTACTTGGCCTTATTACTTCGTCCATATCCTTGTTTTTCCTTTTCAAGGTGTATAGAGATTGAAGTACTATGCTTTCAGTCCGTTTGGAAGAAAACGGATGAAATCCTTCATTATTCCTTATTCGAATACCATTCCTTTGGTTTGTTTATGAATAGCTTCTCTTATATGAGAGAATGGGTGATAATCCCTTAATGTAGAACCACTTAGGGTACAGGTTGGGATTCGTCCTAAATAGGAAGGTTTATTGCTTCAATAACCAGGATCACATTGTTCTACTTCATTTTTCCACTTGATTATTCGCATGGCTTCCATTCTTAACCTTTGTTCTTTCATCACTCTCGGGTCAGTAATACCTAACATAGCCATCTGAAATCCATATAATCTTGTTGGGACCCTTTTCCCATATTCTTGCTTCTTCAAAGCTTAGTCATATCCAGGACGGAACAACGCAGTTAGATATGTGAATGCTAGCCACAAGGTTGGAGATTCAAACCCTCCTTCTAGCGCCAAAATGTTAACGATATTTTTCATCAATGCCGGAGATAGGTCTAAGGAAATGGACCTAACGGAAAAAAGGGATTGTTTAGTTCCTACAAGCTTGAGTTAGTTCATCGTTTCCTAGATATCAAGGTCTTAAGCTCGAAGATTAGTTACTCTTCCCTCAAGCAATGAGTATCACGCTTACGAGACTTAACAACCAACAGTTACCTTGGGATAAGGGTTCCCTAAGCACAACAAAAGGCAGAAAACTAAAAAACTTGTAAAAGGGTTTTTTTCAATAACCCTAAGGAAAAGTTAGGACTTAGGCAAGAGACCTTTGTCATGTAGAAAGCATAAGGTAGTATGTAAAGGAAGTAGCTAAACAACTCTTAAAAATTAAGCTAAGTGTCGATTCACTCTTTATTACTCATTGGCTTGAATAAATAAGTGTTTACAAATAAAATCCCTAAATTGATTTAGAAATTAGGGTTTACTCTATAAGGAAAGAGTACAACATTGGGGAATGAGAATTCGGCCTCCAAAATGTGACCCTAGGGCCTTATTTATAGACAAATAGGGACCCCTTTTACCATTGGTTCAGATGAACCCTCTCTCGGGTGCAGCAGCTATGTGTCAGCCTCTTTTTTCCTTTCGATTCCGACTACCTTGGCTCTCGGTCGTTCTTTTGGTGTTGTTTCTAGACATAATGGAGCCTTTGGTGTGTCAGTCTTGGCTCTCGAAAAGTTGGTCTCGATCTTCGGAGCCTCTTTTTGGTGTTATTGCTTCCTTTCGCATCAATATTAAGCCCATCGGTATGGATACCTTTGAGAAACGCTTCCGACTTCCGGTCTTGTCTTCAAGTCTTCATTGTATTAACGTTCGTGCTAATGTTCCGGGAACCGTACTTTTGGTATTGACACTAACCAAGTTAGTATGGATGACTCTTCTTTTCAGAAGCTTTAGTTTGCTCTCGGTGGGTTTCTGGAAAGGGTTTTGGTCTTTCGGGAGGATGCATTTGGTGTATTAGTCTTTCGGGAGGATGCGTTCGGTGTATTACTCGTTGATTTCTGATGTTGCTCCTTGGTGATCATCAAGATTATATCCTGATAACTGGCTTTCAGAGGGTTCCCCTTGCATTTTGGCTTCTTGTGCCTTTGGCTCTTTCATCTCCTTCCAAGATGGTGACAGTTACATGTTGTCCCAATTGCTTCTTTTTTGTATTTGGCTTTGTCCCGGTGCTGGGTCCATGCTTTCGGATTGTTCTCCTATGCTGGTGGCGGTTCGATTCGGCTTCACTGATAGCCTTTTTCTATGTTGAATTTTGGTAGTAACAAGTACTGGTCTATGCAAAAACTTTCGATGATGTTTACGACTCCATATTTGAGTTCCTTATATCTTTTAAGCCTACATACCAACTTTGGTTTTGAATGTACTTCGTCTGATAGTCCTTTGAACTTTATCGCTTTACGTGCATGCCTTTTCTTCAATCCACTGAACGAATTGTAACAGCCTTCACCCGATCCACATGAAACTTCACATATAGGTTTCCAAGAAGACTTCCAAGATGATGACATGGGTCCCATGCCCATATGGCTAAGTATCATGGATCGACTCTTGGTGCATTTTGGACTGAGACTTTTATAACTGCCTTGTTTTGCTATTTTGGTCTTATTGGCCGAGTTTGAGTTGATTCTGAAATAATATTATCTTGCTTTTACTTGACCTTCTCATATACAACTCTTCTAGGTTCAAAACCGGGTTAATAAGAAGCTTATCATGAATAAACTTAAAACTAAGTTTAGTAAGCCAACTTTCTATTGTGGCCTTATGATTAGGCAATTCGATGGTTCTATGGTAACAAATAAAATTGATTAACAAATAATGTATGTTAAAATTTAATGGATTAAAGAATATTGTAAATCAACGATAAGAAAATTAGGTAAAAAGCGTAATGGTAAATTAAACATAGGGTCTAATAAAATAGTGATATGCGTTTGGTACAATCCAAGGGGATGAAGTGCCTAAGAAGGAAATGATCGTAAGCGCTAGGAGACACGTTAGGAGCACGTCCAACTTATTCTTCGACGGGATTGGAAGGAAGTTAAGACTTTTATGTGATGTGAGGATACTCGGTGATGTCCCTCTTGGGTAGGGCTAACGAAGTTGTACCCCTTGATACAGGTCTGTACGATTCCATCCATAGCGTTTGCCTTGGCTGTATTTATGTTGAGAGCAGCTAGAAAAATGATGTAATGATTTTTAGGATGATTTAGCAACTGACTCGACTCAGGAGAGAAGAATTTGTTATCAGGACCCAACAAGGATAGTAAGTCTTTGGATATCTGTCATCATCAGTCGGTGTGAGAACGGAAAATACTGAAGCCAAACCAAGTGGCCAATGATATTTCACTATCGAGACATTGGATGAGAGAAAACGCCAATAAATTCTTAGATTTTTTGGAATGGGCACCATCACTTAGCTCTTTGAATGGTAATTCATTTGTTATAAGGGTCGAGTGGGGCCATAGCCATTGAGAAAAGAGATAAACACATCTATACATATCTATATTGCAGGCCTAACGAAGCCGTCTTTTACAAGTGTAGAAATCCCCTGATCGAATTCTGTAGGAGAACGCAGGATTAGGGTGCTCCCGTGGCGCGATAATGGAGGCTTAGTACGCTTTCGTAGCATTGAGATGGAGATTTAGTACACCTTTGTAGCGTGGTCTATTACGCTTTCGCGGCGTGGCGATAGAGATTTGGTACATTTTCACATTATGGCGATGGAGACCTCTCGAGAAGGGTGCTATGGGGAGTACCTTGAGATGAGGGGCATATATCTACATATATATGATTTTTTAGGTTAATCTACTTGAGAATAGATGGGTACGATTTATACGTGAAATCATAAGTGTAATGTGTAATAAACCCAAATAACTTAATAAAAGTATACAGGTTATAAAACAATATATGTAATGTTATTTATAGAAAGTATAATTTGTCCATTCACCAGAACTTTTGTTATTACCCCCTCCACATAACAATCCCGTACGTTAGACAAGTGGCAGAGATTATGTAGCTTAGAGACACTTGTTAGACAGTTTCATTATTAAGTTAAGTATTTACTAACTATTATATTTTATTCGCTCCGCTGTGAGATATTTTATTGTAAGTTCTAATATGTTTCATCTTTTCCTTTCTACAGGATACTAAACAAACCAACTCGGGTTTCAGTGGACTTGGATCTTAGCATTTTACGAAAAATTCGGACTTGCTGAAATTTGGGTGGTTATAGCTAGTATCAGAGCTTAGGTTTTGGATCCCTATGTAGATAATAAGTGAGCGTGTTTGTATTTTCAAAATATAAATATATAATATATATACCTAGACCCATAGATGAACCCACTAATTAAATGAAGCAATACATAAAGAAATTTGGGACATCAATTTTGTACACTAAGGAAATGGCTATGGAAGTTTGAGAATAGTAGGCCCATGAGCAGATAGAGTGAAAACGTACAGTATGTTTCAAAAAAGATTCAGGTGTTAATCCGAAATTTTGATATTTCGGATTGGTGTATTAGGCAGTAAAGCCTTGTAAATTAAGAAAAAATAAGAAGAAAAATGGATTAGGGATTTGTATATATTTTGGTGCAAAAGTGGTGTTCGGCATAAATTTTTGTTCAAACATAACTTGCGAGAATTAGTGTGAAAGAAAATTTGGGTATATGAAAGTAATTTCGCGCAAATGAATTGAAAATGACAGTTAAAAAACCACTTTGTACTTAGCCCTACCGTCAAAATAAAAAAAAACTTGAAATATATATATATATATATATAATTAGTTCTATAAAAGTTTTCAAGTTTAAAAGCTTATAGTTTGAAAAATTAATTGGTTTGTAATGTTTAGAGTTGCATTAAAATATTTTTTTGAGAAAATTATGCAAATTTGTTTTCAAAAGAATAAAGTGCCTAAGCAAGTTGTAGGGTTAAGCGATATAAGTGGTTAAGGAAAAGCATGAATATAAATGAATTAGACATATTTGGTGCATAAGTGATCTTGAGTGAAAGAAATATAGAAGTTTTTCATAAAGAACGGATTGTGATACACTTTAACTTAGTTGAACAAGAAGAATTATAAGATAAGTTTTTATGAATCAATAAGTATGTAATTTAATGTGTTTTGTTAAAGTGACAAGGAAATACGCAATGAAAGAGGTTTATAAATATAGGTGAAACACCATAGTTTTTTTTTCTAAATTTCAGCAAAGATATGAAAAAATATATTAAAGTAATGAAGTCTCCATGTTACTTTACATAAAACACAAAAGTCTTATTCAGAAAAGATCCATAGAAACTAAATTTTATTAATTCCTCCTGGAAAATAAATGCGTAGTAAAATAAATGAGCGCTCCAACTGAGTTAAAGTGTATAATCCTATCTTCCCTACTTTTTAACATTTGATAAAGGTTTTGAGAATATAAATTTTTATTGAATTAAAGATGATTTAGTAAGAATGGTTTCAGTAGTGTACATGAACAATTGGTAAAGATGTGATGGAATAAGAACTAGGGATACACGACATGAGTTTGTAGAGAGTGGTAAATAGAAAGGAGAAGGGTTATGGTTGTCTAGATTTAGTGATGAGGACCATTTTATGTCAGATGGACATGATACTAGGCCTCCCAACACTTGTGGATAGTCACATTTAGTCATTGTATCTTTTACCTAATAGTGATTATAATAGAGCATGTTCTCTTTTAGTATAGATTTACACTCTTATGTAGTATTCTATTTTGTCGTGGGAAAAATAGAATAATTTAATTTTATATTCTCTTTTAAGGCGTTTGTGATGATCACTAGGAAAGAATAAAACATAGGATATTGTAAATAAAATAAGCAAAAGAAGAACAAACAAAATTAATAGAAGACAACTGCAATAAATAAGAACAACAAAATAAAACATAGGATATTGTAAATAAAATAAACAAAAGAAGAACAAACAAAATTGATAGAAGACAACTGCAATAAATAAGAACAACAAGAGAAAATAAATTCTTCCAAATTAATTTTGGTAAAATGAAAAAGAAATTCTTTTTATGCTAACTATGTTTGGAAATAGGAATTTTTGTAAGATCAGCGATAAAGGTTTCCAAGTATGGGAAGTATGCGCGTAAAAGGGGTGGAGAATATAGAATTTCCTACTTCCTACCATTATCTAACATAAGAAATCGAATTCATAAAATTATATTTGTATGAAATTCGCAAACTTGAAGTTGGCTAGTAGGGCTTAGATGCAAAAATTGGATGAACTATGCCCTTGTTCGGCAAGGGTATGGGATTTTTTTTTGGATGAAAAGGTATTTTTTTTGAATTTATTGCATTAATGTATAAATTTCTAGTATATTTAGGTTGAGTGCATCATGTTTTCAAAAGATTATCAAAAGAAAAGTGCATTCGTATACGAAGTACTGCTTAGGCATTCATGAATTTTTATAATGTGTTACACTTTGCACAAGTACACAAACAGTTGCAAAACTAGATGTACACGTGATGGTTGTAAATTATGAGAAGGATTATATAATTTACCCTTTCCAAATTTCAAGGACGAAATTTTCTAGAGGGTGGGAGAATGTAACACCCCAATTTTACTAATAAAAGTGATCATAATAATTATATAAATAATTAATTATGGAAAACTAATGTTAGCTAAATTTATGGTTAATACCCCAAAAGCGAGATCTGCCTGTGGAACTCCGTTTTTAGAGTGGAACAGAGCTTAAACTTCGACATGGCTTATGTTCTCGAATCCTTATAGAAATATCGTTGTTGGGAATTGGAGGTATATTTCATGTTGAAAATTGATTCAGTAGCGATCTCTAATTTAATTTCCTGAATGAGATCAAACTTTCCTAGAATCCTACTCATTAGTAATACGCTGAGATTCTTAGATAATCCTACATGATCCACAAAATGGAGTTAAAAATGGCTAATCCTTCTCCGTGGTCATCATATGATATGCTCTTGCGAATCTTCCTGAATTTCTTAGAGGTTTGAAGAAAAGGCGATTTTTCCCTTAATTCCAATCAAGCATTCAAGTCCCGTAGGTTGTGAGATGGAAAGATCCTAACACAAATATTAGGTCATAACTATAGCCATTAAGCTATGGATAGTCTATGTCTCACGATCTAAGGGTCTAAAAAATGATTGAGGTTCAGGGTATGAGTTAAACCTAGTTACGCATACATTGCATTTTGTATCTGCAATGTTAGTGAAAAAGTAACAAAAATATTCAATTTAAACAAGATCCTCCATGATTACCTTAGTTATTGTACATTCATTTTGTATTTATCATATCCATTATTACAAATCTCTCTCCGAGCTGATTTAGTTGTTAGGGTTTAACCCCGCCATAAGAGATTACAATCATGTTAAATGTACCATAAGTGTTCGGGAAAAGGAAGAAGAACCCCCCACCATGGGTCTCTGGGATCTGATTTGTAGGTGTGTATTGGATATTCCTTTAACTTAAATGCTCCGCTTCGGTCACCCAATAGGGTATAACTGCGAAGGCTTTGCGAGCACACTGATGACTTTCCTTCGGGGGTAAGTCCAAATAGTTGTTGCCAAAGTTTATATCGATGGGAGTTAGGTTGAATGTGAGAGGGATGACCCTACAGGGGCTTTTGGGTTTCTTCCAACCTTTGTTACGAGCTCTTCCTCTAAGGCTTTGAGGGTCATAATTTAGATCCCTTGCCTTTTTATGCTATGCCAGCTATATCGGGTTCCTCTTGGGCTTCAGAAATATGCATTGTAAGTGTTGTTTTATTTCCTCCAAAGGGTTCCTTGTGTATTCACATTGAGCTATCCTTTCTTCTCTCATTCTGTGGCAGCCTTCAGAGACACTCTTTTCCTACACTTACCCTTTTTTATCACTTAAAGAGTCTTTGGGCTTCACCTGTCGTTTCTTTGGAAGCCCTTCCAATGTTTGCATGAAGCCTTTTTTGACTCTAGCTATTCTTCTCTATTAGAATTCTCAGGGTAAATATAACACCCCGTATTTTTAACCATACTAAAAAAGGATAAATTAGATAATAATTAATTTAATCTTCAGAATTAAGGAAAACGGATTCTGCCATTGCGTCCGTCTCGAAATTCTGGTCAAGATAGACATATGGTTTGCGTAAAACGGACATTGTATGAAGAAGTTATGAGGGTTTTAATTTTGTATACACGCAGAATATACATATATATATATACACACACACACACACATGAGTCAGGGATGAGTCAGAATTTTATCCAAAACCATTCTAATTTGAAAAAGAAAAAGTGGCGGCAGTTTTCCCACTCTAAGGGGTCGACCCCCCTAGAGGGTTGTCGATACCGGGGTCGACTCACCCACAGGGGTGTCGACACCCCTAGGGCTAACGTGGCAGTCAGTTTTAGAGGGCCTGGAAGCTGTGTATACGTGGTCATTTCTCTTGTTTTCTTCATTGAGAATTCGAGGTAGCCAAACTCTACCAGTGTCTGAACTGAACTAGATCCGTTATCTCCTACAACTATCAGCTTTGCAAATCAAACTTAGAGATTCAAGATCCATTCTTCTTCTATTTTCTAATCCTAACACTATGAGTTTCTAGTTTCTTTTAGATTTGAACATTTAAAAGTAAATATGACACGACTATGACTTGAATTTGTTCATATGCCTAGATTATATCAGATCCGTTGTAAATTGTGATTATATGACATTCTGAATTGGTTAGGATTTAGATCTAAATATCTATCTAGTCGGATCTATTATAACTTCTATGACATGCCATGATGTGAATCTTAAACCTTGATTGTGCAGATCTACTTTTAAACTATTGGATCTAAATTGTGTGGACATTTAATTTATTAATCAGATCTAGATTATCATCTTGTGCCTATTATGTTAGATCTGAATAGTTGGACATCTAAATGGTTAATTTAGATCTTATTATGCTCACTATGACATCATAGTTACGTTAGAACTAGTAATTGGTACAAGTTCATCGGATTTATGCTCGTATGTCCACCTTTTCACCATGCTAGTTTATGTTTATGCCAAGTTATGCTAAAACAATCACTTTGGTTATATTCCTATTATTTTTCCTTTTTATCGTTTATGACTAGGCTATTATCTAGCTTTGGCATGCTGCCAATTTTGTGAGTGTGTTAGTTAAGGAACGGGGGAAAAAGGTTAATATTGGCATAATTTGAATATAAACATCATTGGACATATAATTCGAACTATTGGGTAAAATGGGCATTAACACCTATAAAAGCATAGGTTTAATTAATTAATTAATTAATAATGAATGCCTAGGATTACAATTAGAAATTGTAATGGCACTTATAACACGAGGTTAGGTTGCATTAATGGTGGAAGTCTGCCCGGACCTGACCGACATATCCAACAGCCTCTAGTGTTGAACCTAATGTGAGAAATTTAAGTGGCAAATATGAATCGGATTATGACACGAGCTAAGCCTAACTTGTGGAATAAGACTGCCTGGACCCGACCGACATACCCAACATCCACAAGTTGTAGGCCTAATGTGGGAGGTCTAGCCAATTATAAACCATAAATGGACATGGTAATAAATTGGACTACTTAACCAAATCTAATCCATAGGGATTGTATGATTGTGAACTAAAGTTAGGGTTAAGTAAAATTGATTAGATAGTGGATGGGTTAAGAAAATCTGGAGGGGGTGGGTAATATTTACATATAGGCCCACAAACTTAACCCGATAAGGTTATGTAATTAAAGACACCTAGTGGTATACACGATCGGTTGAAATAATAAAGTTATGTAATTAAAGACACCTTTTAGTGTAAACATAACTTGTAGAAATGATAGGGTTATGTAATTAAAGACACCTAGTGGTATACATAGCCAAAGAAAACCTAGTGGGGGATACAAGACAAAGGGGAGAGCTTGTATGATATTGTGTGGGACCCGTTTCATCTAGTAACCGGTAGTAGGTATCGAAACATGTACTCCGTACTAGGTCGGAGAAGTGGCACACTTACTGGACTGATTGCAAGAGGTCCAAACGTGGTGGACGGTGTGGGCAGCGCAAATCGACTGGGCCATGTGCGTGCATGAGCCGGACAGAAGGGGATAAGACGGCCGTAGATAGGGGTTGTGCATATCACCGAGGGGTTGCCACTTTAGGACGTGATACATCCTACTGTGAGGCTGACATAGAGTATCTACGGAGCAGGGAGCCAATCAATTAGGGCAGTAGTTAGGGTACATTTGGACGTATGCCTAAGTCTACCACCTTATAGCGGAAGGGATCATCTCATTCTGGTAATACTAGTAATAGTGCAGAGTAATCATTAGAGAAGCGTATACACCTTATCCTGTCTACCTTGTCCCACCTGCCATTTATGTAGTGATATCTCTTATCCACTTTATATGCCTATCATGCTACTTTTATTTATTTACTTGCTAAAAGTAACTAGACTTGCCAGACTTCATGTCTTACCTTTTGTTTCCTCTTCTTTCTTCCATTTCCCCCCCAGGTTCTCAGGGAGGAAACACTCAGGCTTAGTCAGGACTCAGTTATCATCTTGTTACAGCTACTTTCGAAGTATGGCTCAAGTTCTTATCTCTACTATGACTTAGCTCTTTTTCATGGGGAACTATGTTATGCTTTTTATATTTCTGTACTCTGATGGTACATGACAGAAGTTATGTTATTGGAATGGTTTTTGTGGCTTATGGTATTTTGGAACACGATATATGATTTGTGTTTGAAATAAAAATTTGAATTTCCGCTGCTATCTTATTTATATCTGTCTTGTAATATTCTGCATCTATTTGCCTATAACGCTTCACGAAACTTAATGCATTCCCTTTGTGAGTGACATTTATGAACGTAGGGTGTCACTGTGAATCCCTTCGACTGAGGTCCGAATATTTGCGATAGGCAAGATGTATGCAAACACTCAGCATATAGCAGTGGTTATCTACAAATCAGAATACTCCTTGATGTGGTTAAATATGATAATTCCTCTTCCTATATCTAATATTTCAGATGGGCTTCTCTTTAGCTCTTTTACCTTTTCTTTTAGTCTTGTCCTTCAGAATACATTTCGTAATGTACTTGATGGATGAACTTGCCTTACCGGTCCTATTTTTACTTACTGAAGATGGTGGACCTTTCAGAATATGATTAAAGGTCTTTGTTAACTGCAAACTTTCCTGCTTCCACTTCTTACCTCTTTCTCCGTGTCTTCAGATGTTTTCCCCTAAGTTTGATTCTTTTGGACCTTTTTGCAAGGTTGTTAGTCAAAATTATTGCTCTTCCGGTATAATATGAAAGGGGCTTTCTGGCTGAAGAGAAATTCACTTTTCTTTCCGTTTCTTCTTTCGAAAGGGCATTATTGGATTTCGCACTCCTTCACTTTAACTTAGCTTCTTGATTTTCCTTGCTTATTTTTTGATGTTAACATTTCCCCCCCTCTGGTGAAGGGGTGTTCTTAACTTTTCAAGTTAACTATTCTAGCTGGCATTTTGTAGTTTGGAAACGATTCAATTTTTCTTGCCCTTAGGCATAATTAGCTATCTTCTCAGGCTTGATCTGATGGTCATTGAGTAAGAAGGAACCCCTTCCTATAAATTAGCTTATTTTTTCTTTTCCCTTGCTTTCCTTGAAAAAGAAAAATAAAATTCTTCCCCAGTATCAAAGTTTTTTTTTAGGACATTCCAAATCTCCCGATTTCGTTCATTTCGATAAATTGAGCACATGTCCTCAATTTAATCTTTAGTACTTGAATCCTGGGAGTTGATTAATCTGTTCTTTTCCCTAATTTCATCCTTGGATTAGCCGATCAACAACTGTTTTGTTGTTGAATTAACTCATCTTGAGATGACTATAATGGAATTTAAATTACCATTTCATCCTGGATTTTTTTTACGATTGAATTTTTACCAGTTTTTCTCAGGTTAATAAGAAAACCGTGTAATCGACTCCCAGGATTAGGCCTCTATTTCCTTCTTAAGAAACCCTTTTTTTACATATTGTCCGAGGATTTTCAGAAAAATTGAGAAAGTTCTATGCCACTTCATTACTACTTTTTTAGTTAGATTATGTGTATTGAATTAGAATGTCGTCACCTAATAGCTGTTATGACGGATAAAAAGAGGTCGTCTAATCGATCTGATCAGAGGGATTCCATTAAAAGTGAAAGCGAGTCTTCCCAATGAGTTACAGAGGATGCCCTTTGAGAATCACTATGACTGAGGCACTTTTTTGTTTCTTCTCAAGATATGGTTGGTTTAATCTTAGAGGATTTTGAAATTCAAGGAATTGAGGCCATCCCCGTTATGGCTGAAGATAATATAGATAATCCTTCGGAAGGGGTTTTCGCGTTTACTACCATCCATATTTGGCATAGGGGTTTCCTCCCTTTTCCTCCTTTAATTTAAACATTTCTTCAACATTAGGGTGTATTATGCTGTCTCCAAACATTTACACATATATTCTTGGACTAGAGTTCTTTCCTGAGAATTTAGAAGCTCTTCTCTCGATATTTCCATTTTTGAACAGTTTGTTCCTCTAGGGAAGCTTAGCCAAGCTAACTCTAACTATTTAGATCTAACCCACTGCTCGAATTGGTTAAGGGTAGCATTAATAAATGTAAAGAAAGGGAAAATCAATTCTTCTTTGTTAGATGTCCTTCTTGTATCTAGGGTTTTTGCTCAACCAACAGTTTTTTCCCTCTTTTATGGTCATGATCATGTTTTGTTATTATTGTTTAATTCTTTTTTGAATTGTATCCCTGGTTTTCAGGTGGAATATTGAAGACTCCATCTGTTGGGGTTGTCTTAATTTTGAAGGAAATGGCGAAGGCTTCTTTATCGTCAGGGGAAAGATCCTCCTTGTTGACTCTCACTCTTCTTGCCAAACATTCCCTCCTTCCGGTGGATCATAAAATCCTTGGACGTCCTCCAATAGTGCATCAAAAGCAATCCGGTGTCTGTTACCATGCGAGGGGTGATGCCCAAAGTTTCTCTCTACAGTCGCTATCTCTCTTGATTTGCTTCGTATGATAGATTTCCCTTTTTTTAACTTCGCTCCTTTTATATGGTTATTTGCAGGTATTTAGGATACTTCTCCCCTTAATACAGTTTCTCCTTCGCCTTCCCAGACATGTCGCTACATAAGAAGTCCAAGACGTAGCGTCGCAGACTTCTTCTAAAACTCGGGCAGTGAATCAGAAAAAGAATAAGGCTTACGATTCAACTCTGGTGGTAGCTCTAGGAGATGGAAACGAAATTCCCATGACTATATTATTCCGCCACATGCCCCATATTGTCAATATTCCAGATGTGATGTTCCAATTTTTCCATCCACTGGATTTTCTTTGCAAATTTCTCCACCTCTCCCTTTTTCCTCTTGTTGGGACGAGATTCTTATATCATTGGGACCTCCCCCTAATACGCCTATTTTGGTGAATTCAGTTGAAGGCCCTTTGTCTAGTTCTTCTTCAGAAATTCTTTTCCAAATTTAGTGAAGGCAGTGGTGGATTCTCCTTCATTCGCAATTTCTTTGCCCTCTTCTAATGCTCTACCGAAGCAGAAGATGGTTGTGGCTCACCATCGTTTGGTAATTTTTTCTTTCCCATGCTTCTTTTCCTTAGGCGATCATACCATTCTTTCATAGCATTACTCTTTCCTATTTTTTTAGTCAAAAATGCACTGTTTCTTCTCAACGAAATTTTGTTGAGCTTCTCTCAATTGAGAAGGAAAATCAAGTTTTAAAATATCTAAATGTGACTCTGTCTTCTGCGAAACAGGAAGGCCTTCGAGAACTTGCTACGATGAAAGCTTCTCCCTCTGAGAAAGAGGATTGGTGCAACTTCTCTCGTCCCAAAATATAAGTCTTCATGTTGAATTGGAGAGATCCAGAAAAGAATCAAAAGACCTGGGCTTCAAGTATGCCTCACTCTCAATTAGTTTAAAGGAGGCTATTGAGAAAAAAAGGCCTTTCAAAGGTGCTTACTGCTTTTATCGACGTGAAGAGGAGAGTTGATAACTTTTTAAACTATTCTCTAGGAGAGATTATGGATAACATAATCTCGGACACGCTTATGCATGCCTATTATAAGAATAAGGATAATTTTTTTGACCTTTTCCTTTCCAACTTTCCTTATAAAGTTGTGGGTAGTTTTTGGAAAAAGGTAATGGAACTCGAAAGTACAGTGGAGCATACTCCTCAAAGGTAACCCTCAGAAGTTATGGAACTCCATTCTTTTGAAGTACCCAATAGTGATGAAACTGACTCTGGTGAAGATGAGGAAGAGTCTTTAGAGTATGCTCTAAACAAATCCTTTAAAAGCCAGGATGTTAACACTAAAAATGGCATTAACCCCAGATTTTAGCGAAAGCACCACCACTTTATAGGAAAAAAGTATAAAACATTTAAAAATAAATGGAAAAGGTAAGAAAAAGAAAGTAAAGGGAGATACACATTTTTTATAGTGGTTCAGCCATTGACAAGGCCTATATCCACTTTGAATATCCTTTATTATGATCCTTTCCATGCCAAATACAATGAATTATAAATGATTATAATATTGTCCATAGTAGAGATTAACATGAAATCACAAGTACTAGTGGCCATCATAGTATCACGATAACCAATCTAGATGACATAGGTTTTTCTATCACTGGAGATGAAGTCTTGCTGCTGAAGGTGAGTAATGGCTACTAGAGATGAAGCTATACTTTGATATAGTTTTGACAGCGTTTCGGCATGTCAAAGATTGGATCCCCTTTCTTGTGGCAATAGGTGGAGTATTTTATAGAGTTCCAGGAGTTATTGGACCAAGCCCATCTACACATAGGCCTGATATAACATAAAGAAGCCGTGCCTAAAGTTTCATTGCCACATGACTTGACATCATGGATCTGTATCGGTCCATGGCCTATAGATCGGTGTCGTTCTATGGACTTAAACAATTTTGAGATGCAAACTCCATATTTTGCTTTCCTAAGTCCTTATGAGCCCTATTGCTGAGTTTGGTATGGATCAGACTTCATTTTACTAGCTTTGGTGATCTATCGTCTCATCGCACTTGCATTTCTTGTTGGTCCACCAAGCAATCTTAGTTAGGTTAATCAGATTGACTTGAATCTTTTCTGATAAGCTTGTTGGATGCTTGGAATCACTATAGAACAAATGTCGAGTTGAAATTCATTGTCCCTATGGATCGGTACCGGTCCATGGGGCATGCACCGATATTGGTCCGTGGACTAAACAAATTTCTCTTTGAAACTTCTTGTGTAGCTATCCAACGCTATTCAAAACCTGCATATCAAATTCAAGCTTGTTCCGAGATTGAGTTGTCTCTATTCCTTGTGAACATCTCCTTCATGTTCAAAACCGGGTTAACACAAGATGACGGTGGAATGGATTCTTAGGATGGTACTAATGATCCCTGTGCTTTCCCCGATGTTAAAGGTGTCAGTGTTTTCCCCATTGATAACACCAACACGAATAGTAGTCTTTCTGAGAAGAAAAAGACTTCCTACATCAGGTAGAATGCCTATGAAATTACGGGAGATAAGCCTCCGATACTCGTGACCATTGTGGAACATTTTATTACTTTTAAGGATGCAAAGACTACCAAATCTGAGACTACGACACTTCTTCGGCTCCTATCCTTTAGGTATGGTCATCCCCTTTCCTTTTACTTTGCTCAATCATCAATGTTTAAGTTATGTGATAATTTCCTATCTTATGATCCACCAAATATGTCCTTTATCTTTTAAGGACATAAAGAATAACATGCAAATGGCAATTAACTTTTTGCAGTCAGAGTTAAATAACCAGATAAAAGATTATAATGATTTATCTAGCAAATATCTTGAGCTTAATAGGAGTTCCTCCGCCTTAATGTTTTTAAAAATAACGATGCTGGTTCTTAGCTAAAAAAGGCCCGCCTCCTGTACAACAAGTTGTATGATGAAAATAGAGAATTAATAACACTTTTTTGGACATTAATCAAAGAAAGGGATTTTCTCCTTTGTTTTCTTTGCAAGGTTTAATGTCATTATTTTAAGAACGATTTCATGTTCCTTGGTGACCTTAGTGGAAGCTTGCTTCGTCGTTTCCACCGGAGGTATTTAAAGGAATATGGATATGATCCACATTGAAGAGGCACATGGAGCCTTACGGAAGTGTATTCACTTCCCTTATACCTTTCTTCCCATAAACCCATTTACTAGAAAGATAATTTTTTTTCTAGAAATGACTAGTAATTCAAATTTGCATAAGTTGCCTTGAGATTCTGTTGATGTTTTGTAAATATTTTAAGATATAATCCAATAAAATTTTGGTTTCTATGTGCTATGATTGATACTTTAGTTTTAATTTTTGCTAGACTTCTCCTTCATACTTCCTCGCTCTTCGAAAGCTCCTCTTGATCCCATTACTCCCAATGTTGGGAATGGATATACATCAAGAGGTTTGAGCTCCTTAAAGTTGGCAGATAATCTTCTTTCTTTACCTTGTTTAAAAGATTTCAGGAGAAAAGCATCATCGTCTAAAGTCCTCCAAGAAGGTAATAGGGAGCTGGAACAAAGGAACATTTAGCAAGAAAAGGATTTAACAGCAACAAAGAATTTGGTTAAATTTAACCCCATAATGGATTTTGATGAAGAGGTTAAATTGCTTCAGGGACAAGTTTATGACCTGATTTTTCAGATAGAAAGTTGCTAAGCTTCCTGCAATATTTGGAATTCATATTAAATACTACTCCCTTGACTTTACTACACTCAGAAACACTATTGATTTTATAGTGCCTTCCCTATAACTTCTTCTAGAATCACAAGTTCTCAAAAAGCCGCAACAAAAAATTTTCATCATTATCTGAATCCACCGAAAGGCCTTGATAACAAACTCGTAGGAGAATAGGTTAAAAGAGTTAAGTCCGAAATTTGGAAGTACTTTGAATGTACAGTGAAAGAGGACATGAATTGTCATGTTCATGAATACGTGGAGCAGGCCAAGCTTTCGAAGGGTAAATAATATAGCCTTTAAAAACAAAATCCTAAATATGAGAGAGTAAATACACATCTTTCGAAGACAAATAAGGCTTTAAAAAGGGATATAAAACCAAAATTTCTTCTATTGATGCCTCTGATAAGGTTAAGGAGAACGTGGCAGTGCTCAAAATATTACTTCATATTTCTCAACTGGTGTTATCTGGGATTCTGATGGAGAAGCTTAGGAAACTATGGTTTTTGTACATGATATATATATATTAGTGTTTTATAACATTGGCATAGTTGCAGTCCTTTTGTTACTTTCTTTTGATCATCCAGGGGATGATTCGTAACAAGTTTTCTTGCGTACAACCCTTTTTAGGTCTGGTCCACACAAAAGCCTCTTACGAATTTGGAGGCCAGCAACCTAAATTTGTGTATGAGCAAACTAAGGAGACTTCCTCTTAAGAGGTCAATAATGTAACACCCCGTGATTTTAAATATTAAAATTAACGAATTAAAGAATACTTAAGTTCAAATGTGAGAATTATTGGAAATGGGTTTCGCCATTGCGTTCGTCCCGGAATTCCTCTTGAGATAGAGTCCGAGTTTGTGTGAATCGGACTTCGTATGAAGAAGTTATGGCCTTCCGAAGTTTCAGAATTTAAATAAATTAAAAATAGCTTAGATTCAAAAAATTTGAAATTCAAATTCAAATTCAAACAGGGGAGCAGGCTGGGCAAGAATTCTCCCGCCTAAGGGCCAGGTCGACCTGGGGGTCGACCTACCCATACAGGTCGACTAGGGGGTCGACCCGGGGGTCGATCTACCCCCCCGGGAAGATCTGAAAGATGACGATATTTTGACTCACTGCTGAGTCACTAGGGTTGAGGTGTTATTCTATCTTGACTGAATGGTCTTGATTGCTTCTAGGTTAATCTGACGGCTCTAAATTATTTAAAATTCTATATAAGCAACCTAACTCTCAACCTAAAATCAAACTAATTCATACCAAGAGCTGCCATGCCGTCAATGGAGAACCTAGAGTAGCCGCCGTTCTCTTTCAACTCAAAAAACAAGATAGAAGCAAGAATCAAAATCGAATCTAATCTAAATTAGGATAACAATTAGTCTACATCAAAGGCGAGCAATTCAGTTTCAGAATACAGATCCCAGAAAAACCAAACTGTTATGTTGTTTGTGAGTATAATTTCTTTCACAAATAATTAATTAATTAAATTATGATAAGTTATAATTGGGATTATGAGAATATGACTTTGAATCATGTGATGTTATCGTTGACAGTTTTGTTATTGTGGATCTATTTCATATGTTGAATTGTACATGTTTAACTTGATCCATCTTATGCAAGTTTGGGATGTTAAATCATATGTATATGAATCTTATGCAAGTTTGGGATGTTAAATCATATGCTAGTTTATGAATCTTATGCAAGTCTGTAGGTGGATTATAGATAAGTTCATATGTGAATCATGTAGATACATATGCTAGTTTATATGCAAACATGTGACATTAATTTACATGTTTAGATCCATATGCAAGTTCACATCTTTGTGTTTAGATCTATATTTAGATCCTTGGCAGTACATAGTTATGCAAATTTATGTTCTATGTGCCCATTGCCTATGCTAGTTTTGTATGTGAATCATATGCTAGTTTGAATGAAATTCATATACATGTTGTAGGAAAACCATATCCATATATGCAAGTTTACGATTACATGTTTAGGTCTATATTTAGATCCATTATAGTTTATGCAAATTTATGTATATCCATTGCATATGCAAGTTATTGGCTATGCAAACTTATGTCATGATTCTTAGATCTATTTTATGTGTTATGCAAGTTGTGATGTTGCTTTTCTTTTTATAAGTTAGATTATTTGCGAGTCTAACATATGTCATATTAAAAAATGTACGAATAGCGCGGGGACAATGGGAAAATATTAAATATACATAATTGTGAATTGGTGTAAAATGGCCTTAAAGGCATATAATTGATTTGAGACATTAATTGGTATAAATTTATATACCCGAAATTATGGACATAATTTAGGTGACAATTATGGACATAAATTAATTTGGAATTTATTGACAAATTTGAATAGGAATATTAATCCAATTTGGGGTTAAATAATTATGTGTAATAATTAACCGCCTAAGACACGAGGTTAGACTCGTTTGTGGTATAAGACTGCCCGGACCCGCCCGACAAATCCAGCAACCACAAACGGTAGTCTAATGTGAGAGGTCAAAGGCACAAATTAAATGCGTAACAATTGTAAAGACACGAGGTTAGGCTTGTTTGTGGTATAAGACTGCCTGGACCCGCCTGGCAAATCCAACAACCGCAAACGGTAGTCCAATGGGGGAGGTCTTTACAAGGTTACGGTTCTAATGAATTAAGAAACACTTAACCAGATAAACATGTGGTTGGACATGGAGGTTAAGTGGGTGGCCTGGGTGGCATGTGAAATGTGATTAGAAACACTTAACCAAGTTGAAAACATGTAAGAATACATGAATAAGAAGGGGTTAAGTGGTAAGTTCCAGTGGGGACCATGCATAGGTGGAAAGATTGTGTCAAACATGGGGATCCTTTTCAAACCAGTAACCCATTAAGTATCTTTATGAGCTCGACTTAGATCAAAGATGGGATACGCTTACTGGGTTTGATTGTAAGAGGTCAAAACGGGTTAGCGGTGGCAATGCAAGTTCAACGGGGTCATGTGCGTGTGTGGGCCTGGGCTGTAGGTAAGACGTTATTGCATCGCGTAGATATAAGCCGTGCATCTTTAGTGGTATCAGGTTGCCACTTTGGGGAGTGATATACCCCACTGTGGGACTAGCACAGGTATCTACGAGTTAGGGAGCTGATCGCATGGGGGTAGTGGGTACAACTAGTGGAGATAGGGGCAGACGGCACCTATGAAGACAGCTAGGGGTACACGAAACTACCATTATGATTATTGTGTTTAGTAGGCGGGATCAACTTTTAGGGTGGCTAGTAGTGGTGCAGTATAGTAATTATCCTACAGTGATTAGGAACGAGATTAATGCAAGAATATTCCTCTTGTTTGCTTTGTCATGCCCACTTGTTTCACGGTCATACCTTGTTTTACCAGTTTATGCCTTATCCTGATTACTTTAATAATTATATTATTGAAGTTATTATACTCGCTAGACTTCATGTTTAACCCCCTTTGTTTTCACCTCTTCCCTTCCTTTCCCCCCGAGGTTCTCAGGGTAGGACTAGTACTAGTGGAGCTTGATTAGGATCTTTCTCTCTTTTGGAAGTGCTTGGATTGCTGAAAGTAAAGTTCAGCTCATCTCTTTTATGGCTACATGTGTTGGGGTTACGCTTTTTACTTTATGTACTCAAAATTTTTTTGTCAAGATGGATATTAAGTGTATTTGGTTTAACTATTGGTTTATGAAGTTGTTGTAATCAAACTATTTCTCCACTGCAATAAAAATTGTTTTAAAATTTTCAAGTACCAATATATGTATTTGTCTTGTTATATTCCGTTCTATACACTAATAATGCTCCATGAAAGTTAATGCATTCCCTTTGAGAGTGACATTAATGGACGTGGGGTGTTATACGTGGTATCAGAGCTGAAGGTTACTAGAACAGATATGAATTTTGAATTTTTTTCAAAAACATTTTATAAATTTTTAAGGAAAGTATTTTCAAGAGAAAAGTTTGTTTTAAAAACATAACCCCCAAGTGCCACATATCTTTCCTTCGATTCTCTGTTTTGAATCTCTTCCTTTTTATTTTTCAGCATGTCTGGGGAAGCTGAGATACCCGAGGGCATACCGATACCAGGCTGGTTTAGAAGGTATCTGGAGGCTTGTGCCACTGCCGCAGGCCCAGCAAATGTTCCTCCTCTCCCAGCTGCAGTCGCTCCTCCTCCTCCCCCGCCTCGCGTTGATACTTTTTTGAAGATATGCAAAGATTTTCGGGCAATGGGCGGGAAACCTTTTCACGGATCAAAGACGTTTGTTGAAGCTCGAAATTGGCTTAAGGTGGTAGAAGATCTATTTGGTATTTTCGAGGTTGAAGATGGAAGGAAGGTTCAATTGGATGCTTGGTTAATGAAGGACGAAGCTTCGTTTTGGTGGGAGGTCACGAATGGAGAGTGTCCAGTGGTGACATGGATGGATTTCAGGCGTAGGTTCGAGATGAAATTTCTCTCACAAGCAGAAGAGAATTTATATATGGAGAGGTTCTTAGCATTGAAGCAAGGAAATTTATCAGTAAAGGAGTACGTCAACAAGTTCAATCAGTTGGCAAGATTTGGCTTAGACTTGGTAAACACACCTGAGAAGAAGGCCCTGAGGCTTGTTAAGGGCTTGAATGAGCCGCTATATGGGTTGGCTATGACCCACATTCCGATTGGGGCTACCTTTGAGAGATTGATTGACATGGCGTTTATGCATGAAGAGGAGAAAGGTGCTAATGCTAATAAGGCACCAGAGAAGAAAGGGGATCAAAAGAAAACACAACAGTAAAACAAGAAAGGTGGTAAGGATAACAATAGCAAGGGAAAGAAAAGGTGCTTTAATTGTGGGACACTAGGCCATCTGAGCAAGGACCGTAGGAAAAGAAGAAGACTGGATGCTTCCACTGTGGAGAGGTAGGACATCTAATTTAAGACTGCCTAGGAAATAGGGGCAAGGGCAAAGGATAGGGTCCACCTTTGGAGGGCAGATTCAGGCTCTCATGGTACCAGGACAGGCAAGAGGGCAGGTTTATGCTCTCATGGCACCAGGGCAGGAGAGAGGTAGAAACATTTCCGTTGAAAGTTTAGTTTTTTCTGCTTGATCATCCTGTTCGTACTTTGTTTGACTCTGGCGCTTCACACTCATTTGTATCTGCTTCGTTAGTTGGAACACTGCACCTAAATGCTAGTCTAGTTACAGATCCCATAGTAGTCTCAAATCCTATTAGTGGTTCGGCTCATCTTTCAATGATTTGTCGGAATTTGGTAGTGTCTATCTTGGGCATTGGGTTTGAATGCAACGGCTTCATTCTTGGCTTCATGGGCTACGGCTTGATTCTAGGCATGGACTGGCTAGCTAGATACGGTGCCATCCTAGATTGTGAAAGAAGGGTTGTTAGATTGTTGACTCGTTGTCGAAAGACCCTTGATATTTCTTGTGACCCTAGAGGTCCGATAATGCTTAGCTACCTAGAATCCCTTGACGCATCCAATGATGATTTGGAATCTGTTCGTGTGGTCCATGAATATAGTAATGTCTTCGATGAGGTTCGAGGTTTACCCCCGAGGCACGATATAGACTTTCGAATATACCTAGTAGATAATGCAAAGTCAGTTGCATTACTAGTGCGCCACATGGCTCCGAGGGAGAGAAGAGAACTCTGTAAGCAAGTGAAAGAGTTGCTTGAGAAGGGGTTCATAAGAAGAAGTATTTCGAAGAGGGGTGCTCCAGTCGTTTTTGCTATGAAAGCTGATGGTTCACTTAGATTGTGAGTGGACTATAGAGAGCTGAATAAACTAACAAACAAGAACAGACACCCATTGCCGAGGATAGATGATTTATTCGATCAGTTGGTGGGTGCTTCGGTTTTCTCGCAACTGGATTTGGCTACAGGGTTTCATCGGCTAAGGGTGGTTGAAGACAGCACAGATAAGATTGCATTTAGAACTCCTGACGGTGTCTACGAGTGGCTCGTCATGCCTTTTGGTTTGACAAATGCACCCGCATACTTTGTGGACTTAATGAGTAGGGTGTTTAGGGAGTTTCTAAACAAGTTTGTGGTAGTCTTTGTGGACGATATCCTGATTTTCTCTAAGAATGAAGAAGAGCATGCCCTACATCTTAGGGAAGTCTTAGAGACCCTACGAGCACATCAACTAAAAGCTAAGTTCTCCAAGTGCCATTTTTGGAGAAAAGAAGTGAGGTTCTTAGGACATGTGGTCTCTAAGGAAGGGATAGCTGTGGAACCCACAAAAGTGGCAATCCAAGATTGGAAAATTCCTAAGAACGCCACAGAAGTAAGAAGCTTTTTAGGGCTGGCTGGTTATTATAGGAAGTTCATTAAGGACTTCGCGAAGATATCAGCCCCACTCACTCGGTTAATGAAGAAGAACTTGACTTTTGCTTGGGATGTTGACTATGATGATGCTTTCCAACGTCTGAAGAGGGCTTTGACGACAGCTCCCGTTTTAGTTTTGCCAGATGGGAGTAAGCCATTTACAGTATATATCGATGCTTGCGGGATAGAGCTTGGCGCAGTTTTAATGCAAGAGGGAAGGATGATATGCTATGGTGGAAGGCAATTGAAAGCTCACAAGAAAAATTACCCTACCCACGACTTAGAGTTGGCTACCATAGTTTTTGCGCTTAAGTTATGGCGTCATTATTGGCTTGGCAAGAGGTTTGAGTTGTATACAGACCATAAGTCGCTAAAGTAGTTGTTCTCTCAGAAATATCTAAACTTGAGGCAGCAGAGGTGGATGGAGTTTTTAGCATCCTACGATTTTGAGATTGCATACACCCCTGGCAAGGGTAACGTTGTAGACGATGCCTTAAGTAGAAAGAAGTTGACTTTAAGTCTTTTGTTTGTAGAGCGGCAGAGTTTGGAGTATATATCTACCTTTGACTTCAGACTCTTTGTCGATTATGTACCTGGGTTGTTGGAATCGTTAGGGGTGCAACCTACACTTTTGGGTCAAATTGGTGAGGCATAGCGGGATGACCCATAGTTGGTTGAGATAGTAGGCAAGCTTATAGGAGGGGAGTCTTTGAGTCATCTTAATATATGTGCTATAGATGAGAGAGGCTGGCTGCGTAGAGATGGGAGACTTTGCATACCATAGGACGAGAGTTTGAAGAAGGCAATTCTTGAAGACTCACATTGCTCTATGATGACCATACATCCCGGTGGTGACAAGATGTATAGGGATATGAAATGAGTTTTCTTTTGGGCCGGAATGAAGAAGGACGTGGCTGATTTCGTTTCTAGATGCTTAGTGTGCCAGCAAGTCAAGGCAGAGCAAAAGAAGCCAGGAGGTTTGCTCCACTCTTTAGAGATTCCGCTGTGGAAATGGGAAAGTGTTTCCATGGATTTTGTAGATGGGTTGCCAAGATCAAGGAAGGGTAATACAAGGATTTGGGTAATTGTAGACAGACTTAACAAAAGTGCCCATTTTATTCTCGTTAAAAGTAGGACGACCGCCACATGGTTAGCATCTATTTACCTTCGAGAGATAGTTCGCCTGCACGGCATACCCTCTAGCATTGTGAGCGATAGAGATCCCATTTTCACAAGCGAATTTTGGAAAAGCTTACAAGAGGCAGTTGGAACACAATTTTGCTTAAGCACCGCTTATCACCCTTAGACGGACGACCAAACCGAGAGAGTAAATTGGATTCTAGAAGACCTTCTGAGGCTATGCATCCTAGACTTTGGAGGAACATGGGAATAACATCTTCCATTAGTGGAGTTCGCCTATAATAACAGCTTTTAGGCTAGCATTAGCATGGCACCTTTTGAAGCTCTTTATGGACGACCATGCCGATCACCTACTTGTTGGTGGGAATCCACGGACAATGTTTTTCTTGGACCCAACATGATTAGGGAGACTTCGGAGAAAATAGACCAGATTCGACGGCGAATGAAGACGGCGCAGGACCAACAGAAGTCATATGCTGATAAGAGGCGAACCGATCTTGAGTTCAATATTGGGGACATGGTTTTTATTAAGGTGTCACCGTTGAGAAACGTAGTCCGTTTTGGATCAGTAGGGAAGTTGGTACCGAGGTTCGTAGGACCCTTTTCAATTACAGAGAGGATTGGGCAGATGGCGTATAGAGTAGAGATGCCAAAGAAGCTCAATGGTGTTCATGACGTGTTTCACGTTTCGCATTTGCGTAAGTGTTTGCACGATACAGCGGAAGTGGTGGAGCCGAGCATGCTCAAAGAAGTGGAAGTAGAGCGCAATTCCACGGTTAGACGAGCTCCTACACGCATTCTCGGATCGGAGGTCAAAAAGCTACGCAACAAAGAGGTCAAGTTGGTCAAAGTGCAATGGGGAGATGATCAAAGAGACACGACTTTGGAGACGGAAGACAAGATGCGTACGCTGTACCCTTTCCTTTTTGAGGGTATGTTTTAACTTCTCCTTTTTCGACCGTTTTGTTGATGCTTGTCCTATCATTTAGTATTATCTTTGCGATGACATCTTCGATCTTTAGTTAGGAAGAACCATATGGTTGCAAACATGTGTTTCAAACATATTATGTTTGGTGGATGCAAATGGATGCAAGTGGTTGCTAGTGGGTGCGTGTACACACACATCAGGCACTAGATCGGCTCAATCACCTTCATATTGCATATAAATGTATGTGCATATCTAAATTTTTGGATGTATAATGGTTGTGTTATCATATGGACGCTGCATTTTGATGAATAGTTGTGCACACATGTAGAAATAATATGTATCAATAGGATTCTTTCGCATACATAATGGATGCATGGCACTATCATGGTTTGCATTAAGGAGGTCAACTGAATCAGTAGACCACCTGATTTTGCATTAGATAAGGAACATATACACACACTTTTTGCATATGTTCATACGACATTAGAAATCTTGTAAGGACAATGGATGCCCGTGCTTGATGGTTGAGTAGATGGATGATTGGATGTTAGGATATACATTCTCCTTAACTTGGAGATTTCGGGGGAGAAATACTTTAAGGAGAGGAGAATGTAACACCCCATGATTTTAAATATTAAAATTAACGAATTAAAGAATACTTAAGTTCAAACGTGAGAATTAAGGAAAACGGGTTACGCCATTGCGTTCGTCCCAGAATTCTGCTTGAGATAGAGTCCAAGTTTGTGTGATTCGGACTTTGTATGAAGAATTTATGGCCTTTCGAAGTTTTAGAATTTAAATGAATTAAAAACAGCTCAGGTTCAGAAAATTTGAAATTCAAACGGGGGAGCAAGCTGGGTGAAAATTCTCCTGCCCAAGGGCCAGGTCGACCAGGGAGTCGACCTGGGGTCAACCTGGGGTCAACCTGGGGGGGGGGGGGGGTCGACCAACCCCCCTAGGCAGATCTGAAAGATGACGATATTTTGACTCACTGCTGAGTCATTAGGGCTGAGGTGTTATTCTATCTTGACTGAATGGTCTTGATATGTTCTAGGTTAATCTGACAGCTCTAAATTAATTAAAATCCTATATAAGCGACTTAACTCTCAACCTAAAATCACACTAATTCATACCAAGAGCCGCCATGCCATCAATGGAGAACCTAGAGTAGTTGCCGTTCTCTTTCAACTCAAAAACAAGATAGAAGCAAGAATCAAAATCAAATCTAATCTAAATTAGGATAACAATTAGTCTACATCAAAGGCGAGCAATTCAGTTTCAGAATACAGATCCAAGAAAAACAAGACTGTTCTTTTGTTTGTGAGTATAATTTCTTTCACAAAATAATTAATTAATTAAATTGTGATAAGTTATAATTGGGATTATGAGAATATGACTTTGAATCATGTGATGTTATCGTTGACAGTTTTGTTATTGTGGATCTATTTCATATGTTGAATTGTACATGTTTAACTTGATCCATCTTATGCAAGTTTGGGATGTTAAATCATATGTATATGAATCTTATGCAAGTTTGGGATGTTAAATCAAATGCTAGTTTATGAATCTTATGCAAGTTTGTAGGTGGATTATACATAAGTTCATATGTGAATCATGTAGATACATATGCTAGTTTATATGCAAATATGTGACATTAATTAACATGTTTAGATCCATATGCAAGTTCACATTTTTGTGTTTAGATCTATATTTAGATCCATGGCAGTACATAGTTATGCAAATTTATGTTCTATGTGCCCATTACCTATGCTAGTTTTGTATGTGAATCATATACTAGTTTGAATGAAATTCATATGCAAGTTGTAAAGAAACCATATCCATATATGCAAGTTCACGATTACATGTTTAGGTCTATATTTAGACCCATTATAGTTTATGCAAATTTATGTATATCCATTGCCTATGCAAGTTATTGGCTATGCAAACTTATGTCATGATTCTTAGATCTATTTTATGTGTTATGCAAGTTGTGATGTTGCTTTTCTTTTTATAAGTTAGACTATTTGCGAGTCTAACATATGTCATATTAAAACGTACGAATAGCGCGGGGACAATGGGAAAATATTAAATATACATAATTGTGAATTAGCGTAAAATGGCCTTAAAGGCATATAACTGATTTGAGATATTAATTGGTATAAATTTATATACCTGAAATTATGGACATAATTTAGGTGACAATTATGGACATAAATTAATTTGGAATTTATTGACAAATTTGAATAGGGATATTAATCCAATTTGGGGTTAAATAATTATGTGTAATAATTAACCGCCTAAAACACGAGGTTAGACTCATTTGTGGTATAAGACCGCCCGACAAATCCAGGAACCACAAACGGTAGTCTAATGTGAGAGGTTAAAGGCACAAATTAAATGCGTAACAATTGTAAAGACACGAGGTTAGGCTCGTTTTCGGTATAAGACTGCCCGGACTCGCCCGACAAATCCAACAACCGCAAACGGTAGTCTAATGTGGCAGGTCTTTAAAAGGTTACGGTTCTAACAAATTAAGAAACACTTAGCCAGATAAACCTGTGGAGGGACATGGGGGTTAAGTGGGTGGCATGTGAAATTAGATTAGAAACACTTAACCAAATTGAAAACATTTAAGAAGACATGAATAAGAAGGGGTTAAGTGGTAAGTTCTAGTGGGGACCAAGCATAGGTGGAAAGCTTGTGTCATGGGGACCCTTTTCAAACCAGTAACCCATTAAGTATCTTTGTGAGCTCGAGTTAGATCGAGGACGGGTCACACTTACTGGGTTTGATTGTAAGAGGTCAAAACGGGTTAGCGGTGGCAACGCAAGTCTAACGGGGTCATGTGCGTGTGTGGGCCTGGGCTGGTAGGTAAGACATTGTTGCATAGTGTAGATATGACGATCCCCAAAATCCGTGTGATGGTATTAAGGATAATCATTGGAATATAACACATCAATCATCATAGCAGAGTACAGATAATAGCAAAAACAATAAATAGAATAATTTTACATGGATATGACAGCGGAATCACAACATGTAACAACATCAGAATAACACAACGTAGGATATAACTTAGTAAATAAAAGAGAAATGATCAGTCACCATCGCCTGAGGCGGAATATATACATGCAGTGAGACATAATAAGGGTATCAGTCTACATCGCCGAAGGCGGTACATATACATACGATAATAAGTACTGAAAGTAAAGCAGTCTGCATCGCCAGTGGCGGAATCATAATATAAGTACAATAATGGCGGAAAATGCCAAAGTCATCTCTGTGGAGTCAGCCTCGCCATGATCCAAAATGCACTCTATGCAACAGTGTAGAGCCAAAAACAACCTGTCACCTGTGAACTAGGCTGCCCGTGTGAAAATAAGGGCACCCGCGTTTGCAAAGTGAAACAAACAACGAGTCAGTCATGGGGACTGGTATGAGAAATCTATTTAACAGTTTAAACAACAGTAATAAGAAAATCATAGGACCACGCCACTTTCGCGGAACAGGTTTACTCCAGTGATTGCTAGTGCATTTAAAACAAAGTAAATTCTTTAAAACAACGCAATGCTTTTAAAAAGAATGAAGCCATTATAAGACTCAAGTCCCATCATACAATGCAACGCAAGCCGGAGGATAGAGTTTTACCTTATAATGGCCAATTATGCTTGATACATGTAAAGCAAAATCATTTGGTATTATTACTAGTGCATATATGTTTCAAAAATGAATAGCATCATAAATATCAATCATAGGCGGCATAGCTACCATCTACTATGTCGCCATACTAGTTCTATAATCGAATCCGTTATTTCGTATTGGAAATTGGATTTCCATCATGAGTCGAGGCAAGGGGCAAGCTCCTCTCCGCTTCAAGACATTCTAGCAAATGCCTCAGGACTACACACTCTGGATAACCCCTGGATGCTTCAGGGCCGGTCCTCTCTTACGTTTGAGGATTGGCAATTCCTGAACACACGTTTCCCGGTCCTTACAGACCTATAATCGAGGCGCCTCGCATTCCAACAACCACATAGGTGAAAAATAGATATAAATGTCAGGGCTGGTAAGTCACTGACACCACCATAGCTAGAAAGAAACGTCGTGCTCTCCCTGCAGTCCTTATCCCGTTTTTAACTCATACCGAGGTGTGAGGCTCACGAATCCACGCTATACACAAAGCCAGGCCACATAGGCTGTGCTTTGATCATCATCCACAAGACTTTGCTTTGCAATAGAAGCCTTGATCATAGCATCTTGGCATGCCACATAGGCAATCCACTCCATACGACTGATTCCTATCGATATATAACCTCTGAGCTTGTACATCTCGGAGAAGGGCGTTAAGCAAAAGAATAAATTCTCCACCGCCAAACAGATATATATTTAACAGAGATCAATTAGTATAGAACAAAATCCAATGTCAGACACACAGTCCATTTACTAGTCCGTTCTGGGTCTGAACGAAACCGGAGGCGTCAAATTCCTCGTATATCTGTCCAATCAACGCATACGCTCAGACGGCTACTACTTCCGTTCCTTCACGGTAGCTTCTCCAGTCAGGAACCTCAGCAACGCCCATCCAACCGATACGAAGATCGTCGGTCTTGAATCATCTTTGTATTTTCCAATTCGAATCGCTCGATTAATTAATTGAAATGAGGGTTAGCTCGACCTTTTCAAATAATTCACGAAATTAGAATTCAAAACAATTCTTTCTATGGTTATATTATTCGACATCCATATTTCAGTTCTTTAGTGTTATTTTCGTGTCAAACAAATACAACCATCAAATATCAAACAGATCAAGCCAAATTGGTTTATTTCCAATCTATGTTGCTTATAATATTTTATAACGATTTTTCACCATTTTTATTTATTTAAAAATGGCCATATTCAATTAAACGACGTTTCAGGTCGTGCCGTGGCACTGGCGCTGTTTGTCCCCTAATTTGTTTTACACATATCGGAAAATCTAACTGTTGGATTTCTACAAAGTCTATACTAGTGGGAAGATATTCCCAAAGCGAACCCAACGGTTCCAGTTTCGTGAAAATCCGATGGTCGGATCTTCCACACTAGTTGTTTGAAGTTACGGTTTCAAAATTCGAACTACAGCGTCGTTATTCGATTTAATTTAATTATATTTATATTTATATATAAATATAAACGATCCTGGCGCTGTATTTCTTCAAATTTGAATTAAACATTCCAGACAATCCAACCATTGGATTTTTACAAGGTTGGTGCCGTTGGAAAGATATTTCCAAGGTGAACCCAGCGGTTGCGGTTTCGGGAAAATCCGATGGTCGGATTCCTCGTACTAATCGTTTCAAATTACGATTCCAAAACACGAACTGCACGGCTTCGATTCCTTTTAATTATATTTATATTTATATATGTAAATATAGTTCATTCTATAATTTCAAATATAGTTAATTCATTAATTTCAACTTCGTTTTCACTTCAAATATTTCACTAACGCCTTAATATTTCGAAAAATTTCGCCATAACCTCCTTCGTACGGGAAAGGGTTTGGAAATTTATTGGGCCGTGTTAGGTACCCAATAAATCCTAAAAAGCATCCACATATTTATAGTGATATATTCTGTTGTTTACGGGGGAGTGTGTATAGATAATAACTCCAGAGAATAAATTCTCGTCACCCCGTTCCGTGTGGAAATAAATAGTCCATTTGTCGTATCTAACAACTAGAGAGACGTGATTATTGTCAACTCCAGACCCGTGTGGGGTTTTTATTAATATGGCAATTTATCGTTATATTTTATATAGTCCATATCAGTCATCAGTTCAAACTGTAATATAAAATCATCGCCATACAAGCCTCTCGCTCATATGGTAAATCTTCCACCTCGTCACACAAACTCCAATTGCTTATGTGGAATACGATGAAGTATGCCTATCGTCAAGAAGTATGCCATGTAGTGTAGTTCAAAATTAATTGTTACTATCCTATGACGACGTTTATTATTTCACACAGAATAACCAGCACTCCACATCCAATGACATTCACAGGAGTTGATATAAAAATAAAATTGCGCAGCCAACTCATCAAGGTTTACCTATTTGCCGGGCACGCAAATAATTTCTTTACTCTACAGCTAATCCATTTTTCCCTGTTCAACACATGTATATATATGCAGAACAAAGCCAATAATAATATTTCTAGCAAACTATTATTTATTTCAACACGTGTGTATTTTTATCAAAGCGTATACATGATAAAAGAAATATTTTTATCATCAAAAATATTTATTCAACATGTGATTGTTTTTAACACTTCATATTCACAATAGAAATGTAGTTTTTATTGTCTATTCATTTTATTTTACAATACGATAACATTCAACACATGAATTCCAACTCGACGAACGAATTTCAATTCAACACATTAATGTTATCTATAGTTTGTACATATATATATAAAAATGTGATTTTTATCGCTAAAGCTATTTGTTTAAATTCAAATAATATTCAACACATGAATTTCGATTCAACGAATGAATTTCAACTCAACACATGAATATTCTCTATAGTTTGTATATATATAAAAACGTGATTTTTATCGTTAAAGCTATTTGTTTAAATTCAAATAATATTCAACACATGAATTTCGATTCAACGAATGAATTTCAACTCAACACATGAATATTCTCTATTGTTTGTATATATATAAAAATGTGAATTTTTTCGCTAAGCTATTTGTTTAAATTCAAATAATATTCAACACATGAATTTCGATTCAACGAATGAATTTCAACTCAACACATGAATATTAGTTTCAACATATGTAATTTATTTCAACGAATGAAAATTATTCTAACGCATGAATATTTCAGAAAATTTCGGCAGCATAACGGCAGGGTAGTTAAAACCGGGACCGTCCCTAGTACGGCTCCTCGCTCTACCTTAAAACCTCGCGGTTTTTGACAATGGGGATCATGCATCTAGTTCGCACGCAGGCGGCATGTTTTATTTTCAATTCCACAATCCTATTCTAATTTGTTTCAACCACAAGAGGGTATTTTTCAACCACATAGGTATTTTTCAACCACAATATCAACCACAAACAATTATTTCCAACCATTCGTCATACCATATAATATCACGTCAATAACAAGCAACAAATATCGTCCATGGTCTGTGGACGAGGGGAGTATGTGTATATATATATATATATATATATATATTATTTCTATAATTCACTTGCATTTCATCACAATTCAAAGCATATATGTTTCATTCAACGCTTGTATAATTTATGCATCGCTAATATAACTTATACAACACATGTACATGAGGTATACAATGCGTATATAATTTACACTTCGCTTATATAATTTATACAACACGATTTCATTCACACAATTTGGTTTAGATTCCTCACATTGGTTTTTGTAGTGCTAAAAATCGTAGGAAGATCAGAAAAATCCGCGGCTTCTTCTATGTGGTAGAGAGCCTCCTTGCGGTCACGGTGTCTCCTGTTTCATCAAATTTCGTTAACGGACGAAAAAGATATTATTTTTCAAAGCTTTGCAACACTTAAAAGTGTTATTTTCATTTCAGAAATTCGAAGCAGAAGGGTTTTTAAACCTTCAAAACTAGGTTTTGATTTAAAATCCAAATCGTACCTCGTTGCTCCGATCAGACCCTACGACGTTGGAGGGCTACGAACCAGCTTCCGATCAATGGTGGTGGCGGCAGACTCGGCGGCTCTAGCAAGGCACGACGACGCTTCAAAGAGGCGAACTTGCTGGAGGAAATTCGACCCGAATTGGTGATGGTTTCTGGCGAGGCTTGTTTTGATTTGAAGAGGGGAGGGAGGCGATCGGAATTGCTAACTGGAGGTGGCGGCGATATTGGCTGTGGCGGCGGCAAAATCGATGGGAAGGCTTCGACGAATTTCCATCGTTCGATATTAGGGTTGATCGGGTTTTGAGAAGAGAGAGAGAAAATAGAGGTATTTTCTATTATATTATATTTTTTAAATTCCTTTATTACCCCTTCTAGCCAACGTACACCAATTTCTACCCAACGACATCGCCCTTAGCTAAATACCCCCATTCCGGACACAATGGGATATGTTTCGTTAGCCATTTCGACTGTTACAGTCAGTTATTTTTCAAATTAAAATATAAAACATTCAATATTTAATTTGAACGTACATTTCAATTTGCCAGGGCCACAAACGGAATCGAAAAATTCCAGAAAAATAAATCTAGCTTTGTTTTGATGATACGGTCCCAACAAAACCAGTTTCGTCGAATTCTGAGCTCATATGCAAAATGTCCATTTTCAGGTCGATCAATTTTAGCAGAAATTGACCAATCACATTTTCTTTTTCACATACTAGCTTCAAAAATTATGAAATTTGAAACCTAGCAATAGTTTGACATCCCGGACCCAACAAAAGTAGTTTCGTCGAATTCCAAGGTCGTATGCAAAATATCTATTTTCAAGGGCTATATATGCTATATAGCGTCCTTTCTGAAATTCATTTGGCCATAACTTTTGATTCCCGTTATGAAACTTCGATTTTTCAGATTCGTTAGAAAGGTATTCATAAATAGATTTAAATATTTTCAGTTTCGCAAAAATCCGTTATATTTTCCACCTGGTACAGTCAGACAAAGTTTGTTTTCAAATTTTCAAACTGCCATACTAGTCCCAATTCATTATTTTATTGAAATAAGCTATTTCAATTATTAAAATTCTTTGGTAATAACCAATTTTAAAATTTTAAAATTGGTTCACATTTTCCGGGTTATTACAATCTCCCCCACTTAAAACTTTTCGTCCTCGAAAAGGAAATAGCAGCAAAGTAGAAAACAAAATGTAAATGCAAAGTATTGTAAAGGTACCTTGCACCGGAGTTAGTCAGAGATGTCTACTCTGCATTTGCGGTAGGCTTGTTTAATGCTTTCCTCAGTCTCCCAAGTACAGTCTCTAGGGTCACTACTCCACTGCACTTTGACTAAATGAATCTTTTTGCTCCTTAGCTCTCTAGTTTCTTTGCCAACTATCTTTAATGGCTCTCTTCTGAGCGCTAATTCTGGAGTTATGTCTATATCCTGTTGCGCTGCTTCTTCTACAACAAGATCTAGATCATGAACATGTTTTCTGAGTTGAGACACGTGGAACACATCATGTACATCAGGCAACCAATCAGGTAATGAAACCCTATACCCCAGAGTTCCAATCCGTTCAAGTATAGGAAAGGGACCAATAAATCTCGGTGCCAACTTCCCAGTTTTGCCAAATCTGGTTACTCCCCGCATTGGAGAAACTCTTAAATAAACATAATCGCCAACGGCAAATGATAAATCTCTCCTTCTCGCATCAGCATAACTTTTCTGTCGGCTTTGTGCGGTTTTCAAACGCTTCTTAATGAAATCTACTTTATCTGATGCTTCTCGAATCATATCGGGCCCTAACACAAGTCTGTTGCCAGGTTCTACCCAACATGCGGGAGATCTGCACGGTCTACCGTATAATGCTTCAAATGGAGACATTCCCAAACTCGCTTGATAGCTATTGTTATAAGAGAATTCGGCTAAATGTAAGTGATCTTCCCATGAGCCTCCAAAATCAATAACGCAAGCCCGCAGTAAATCTTCTAGAATTCTTTTCACCCGCTCAGTTTGGCCGTCTGTCTGAGGGTGATAAGCGGTGCTTAGATTCAATTTGGTTCCCAATTCTGTCTGGAATGCTTCCCAGAATTTGCTAGTAAATAGGGGATCTCTATCACTGACTATATTGAGTGGCACTCCATGTAATTTAACTATTTCTTTGAAGTAAATTTGTGCTAAACTTTGAACCGTTCTGTTGGATCTGACAGGTATGAAATGGGCAGTCTTCGTGAAGCGATCTACGATTACCTATATACTGTCGTTTCCTTTCTTAGTTCGAGGCAAGCCATCAATGAAGTCCATCGAAATTTGCTCCCACTTCCATCCTGGAATTTCTAATGGTTGTAATAATCCAGCCAATTTCTGTTGATCGCTCTTAACTAGCTGACAAGTGGAGCATCTGCTAACATATAATGAAATATCTCTTTTCAAAGCCCTCTACCAGAATGTGCGTTTGATATCGTTATACATTTTGCTCACACCGGGATGGATACTTAATTTGGACTTGTGGCAATCATCAAGTATTTCCCTTCGAAGCTCTGGAAGATTTGGGATGCAAATTCTGCCCTTTAACCTAAGAACTCCATTGTCATCGAGTCGGAAGCTTGTGGATTCACCTCCCTTGACTCTCTGACTGATTCTTTGAATAAATTCATCGTCTTTCTGCTGGGTTGAGATCCTGTCAATTAATGAAGACGTGATGACAAAACTGGCGATGATTTCATTCTTTCTGCTGAGTGCATCTGCGATAACATTGGCTTTCCCTGGAGTGTATAGAATTTCAAAATCGTATGCTGCAAGGAATTCTAACCAACGCTACTGTCCCAAGTTTAGATCTTTCTGAGTGAATAGATATTTCAAGGATTGATGGTCGGTAAATAGTTTGAACTTCTCGCCCAATAAATAATGCCTCCAGATTCTTAAAGCAAACACGATAGCTAATAACTCAAGATCATGAGTTGCATAGTTTCTTTCATGCGGCTTCAGCTGATGGCTGGCATAAGCGACCACTTGGCCTTTTTGCATTAATACTGCGCCTAGCCCTCTAATAGAAGCGTCTGTCCATACAGTCAAGTCTTGGTTGCCTTCTATAATTGTCAATACAGGAGCAGTTGTCAACTTCAGTTTCAGCTCCTGGAAACCTTCTTCACATTCGGGAGTCCATTTGAATTTCTCATGCTTCTTCATAAGCTTTGTCAATACACCTGATATCTTTGAAAAATCCTAAACGAATTTCTGATAGTAACTAGCCAATCCAAGGAAATTTCGAACTTCTGTGGGGGTAGTAGGTTGTTTCCAGTTCTGAATCGCTGTAATTTTGCTTGGATCTAGAGCAATCCCTTCTTTTGATACGACATGGCCTAGGAACTTAACTTCATCCTGCCAGAAGACACACTTAGAAAATTTAGCTTTCAAGACATTTCTCCTCAGAATTTTCAACACTTGTTCTAAATGCCTTGCATGCTCGCCTTCCAACTTTGAGTAGATTAAAATGTCATCGATGAAGACTAGCACAAATTTATTCAATACACCACGGAACACTCTGTTCATAAGATCGACGAAGTATGCCGGAGCGTTACACAAACCGAACGACATTACTAACCATTCGTAGAATAAATCGGGACCCCTGAAGGCTGTCAAAGGAACACAGTCTTCGGCCATACGTAATTGATGGAAACCTGTAGCTAGGTCCATTCTGGAGAATACTGTCGCCCCATTTAATTGATCTAACAGATCATCTATCCGAGGTAAGGGATATTTGTTCTTCAGTGTCTGCTTATTGAGATCTCGGTAATCAACACATAATCTTAGAGTACCGTCTGATTTCGGGACAAATACTACTGCTGCTCCCCAAGCTGAAAAGCTCGGTCTGATCAGACCCTTCCAAAGCAATTCTCTGGTTTGGCTACCTAACTCTTCTTTTTCTTTTGGGGCCATTCTTCTAATTGGATGTACTACTGGTCGGGCGTTAGGAATTAGATCAATTCTAAATTCAATTTCCCTTTGCGGAGGTAAGTTTTATACTTCTTCAAACACATCCGCATAGTTTTTAACGACCGGTATCTTTTCTAATGAAGGGGGAGTAACTTCTAAAGAAGACCAAAATTCTGTTCTATTTAATTCTGAGCCATGACATGGTGTATATATAGGTCTAAGCTTCGTTTTGACTTTAACGATTCGTTCGGCACATCTAACTTCAGCCTTATATTTTGTCAACCAATCAAGTCCCAGAATAATATCGAATTCGGAAAGGTCCATGATGATCAAATCAAAAGAGAACTTGTAGCAAAAATATGAGACAGGCACTCTACAATATGAACTGAGACTAACAGAACCTCCTATCGGGTTTTGAACTTTAATTGGTTCTTTAAGCTTCCTTTGTTTCAATTTTAACTTGTGAGCAGTGCTACCAGAAATGAAGCTACGTGATGCACCAGTATCAAAAAGTACAGAAATAGGAATATTTTTAATGGTAAGGGTACCTCCCAAGACGTCGGGTTTACCTGATCCATCGGTGGTAGCTGGCGGGGTCTCCCCGTCATACACATGAGCCACTTGTGCATTCTGCTTCAGAGGACAATTCCTGCTATAGTGCCCTTTCTTATGGCAGTTGTAGCATTCGGCTGAGCTGTGGTCTGGATTTGCCTTTGGTTTCCTCGGGGCTTTACACACATTAGAAAAATGTCCTGGCTTCCCGCAATTGTAGCAATTCCCTTTCGGTATCTTTCCAGGTTTCTGAGTAGCGGCCGTTGTAATGCTAGACTCTGGCTGGTCTGCTGAAGCTTTGCGCTTATTTCCAGCTTGGCTTTTGGTGCGGTCTTGGTTGGAGTGTCTTTCATCTATATCTTCATAATTGCAAGCCATTTCTACTAATTCTGAGAATGAGAGTTTGATGTTGCTCATGGCTCTGTCATGGTACTTGCGCCTTAGCCCAAATATAAACCTCTTGTTCTTAGCTTTGTTAGTCATAATAAGCTCTGGAGCATAGCGCGACAACCGAGTGAATTTATTGAGGTAATCCTGGATAGAGAGATCTCCCTGCTGGAGATTAGCAAACTGCTCTCGCATCCTCTCTAAGGCCTGCTCAGGTACAAACTTCTCGTTGAACATGGTCTTGAATTGCTCCCAGGTCCTGACAGTACCTGCTGCATCTTCTGAGGTGATGGCATCCCACCAGAACTCTGCTTCCTCCTGTAAGAGCCAAATACCTAGTCGTGCTTCGTTGTTGGTCCCCCCCCCCAATCCCATGCCTTCAAAGATCTTTTCACAGGTCTTCAACCAAGCTATAGCCTCTGTCACTGTACCAAGGCCAGAAAAGGGTTTTCCCCCCAGGTTCCTATACCTCTTCGCTACTCTATCTAGCTCAAAGTCCTGGGTGCTGGTGGTCGAATAATAGGGCCCTCCTCAACTACGGGGATATTCCCCCCATCCTCCTGCTACTCCTACTCGGCCTCCACGGCCTCCTCTAGCTGCTGCTGCTCGTGTAGCCATCAGAGAGAGTACTGTATAAGCAAGAAAAGAGTCAAGCTCACAGATTTGATAATTTTCATATGTGATAAAGCAGGGGAACATAAGGAAAGGTAATGATGTACTGATCAAATTGTTTTGCTAATCTGCTTAGCTCATTCTAGGACATTACTAATCCTATCTCTAATGAGCTACTCGCCTTAGAACACTATTGATTCTATTCTGACGAGGTGTTTAATGTGTTAGATCCTAGAACTAAGGTTAACCAAAGCTCTGATACCAACTGTGACGATCCCCAAAATCCGTGTGACGGTATTAAGGATAATCATTGGAATAGAACACATTTCGGACACCAATTCTATTCTATTATATTATATTTTTTAAATTCCTTTATTACCCCTTCTAGCCAACGTACACCAATTTTGTAACACCCCGAATTTTAGTTAATACTAAAATTCACTAATTACAGGATAAATAATCTCAGACGTGGGAATTGGGGGTAACGGGTTGCGTTATTGCGTTCGTCTCGGAAAAATACGCGAAATAGAGTCCGAGTTTTCGAGAATCGGAGTCCGTATGGCCCGGTTATGGCCCAAAGAAGTTTGCAGAAAAATTAGAGCTAAAAACAGATTTAGGAATTTAAATTTAAATTTTAATTTAGAACCAGCGGGGCCAGGCGGGAAGATTCCCGCCCTAAGCATGTCGACAGGGCTGTCGACAGGCCTGTCGACAGGGGTGTCGACTTGCCTGTCGACTTGCCTGTCGACACGGCGTCTCGAGCCAGAAAGTTTGGGTGCACCAGATCTGGTTTTCTGGCTAGGGCTGGGCTTGGTTCTAGAGATTTCCTAAATCTAACGGACCTAAATTAATCTAGGGTTAATCTAAGGGCCTAAAACACTCTCTTAATCTATAAATACACCCTAAACCTACCTTAATCCATACTAAAAATAGAAATGAAGGCCTCATGCCGCCAAATTAAATCCTAGAAGGAGTCTCCATTAATCTAAGAAGGAAGTTTCAAGCTAATCCCTCTCATATCATTCTCTAATCATCACCATCTTCATAATTAGCAACTAATCCCTCTTCATAAGTTGGTTAATTTTGGGTTTGGTGAGTTTCTATCACTTTAACATCAATTGTTAAAGTAAGTAGATTGGGTGTAATGAGACTTATGGTCTTAAATGCGGATTAGTGAGTTTGAATCATTTATAATGATATGTTGCTCTATGTTGTTCTATGTTTATGCATATTTGGTAAGTTGGTTTATGCATGCTTAATAAGTTGATTTATGCATGTTTAACAAGTTGGTTTATGCATGTTTAACAAGTGGGTTTATGCATATTTAATGAGCGGAATTATGCATGTTTAACAAAGTGAGTTATGCAAGTTAAGTATATGTTTAAATGCAAGTTTAATGTGATATGCAAGTTATGCATGTTTATGCAAGTATATGGATGCTTATGCAAGTCATGTATATGTTTAAATGCAAGATTTATGTGATATGCAAGTTATGCATGCTTATGCGAGTATGTGAATGCTTATGCAAGATATGTATATGCTTAAATGACATGATATGCAAGTTATGCATGTTTATGCAAGTTATGTATGCTTATGCAAGTATGTGAAGGCTTATGCAAGTATGTGAATGCTTATGCAAGTTATGTGTATGCTTAAATGCATGTTTAACATGTTATGCAAGTTATGAGAGTGCCTAAATGCAAGTTCAACATGTTATGCAAGATATGTGTATGATAATATGCAAGCTCATATGCAACATGTTATGCAAATCATGTGTATGATAATATGCAAGTTTGGGTAAAATGTAGTTGGGTTAATATGTGCTCATATATGCAAGTTGACATCCTCTTAACCCATGACAAAGTTGTATGCTAAACCCATGATATTTGTGATGATCTTCCCATTTATTATGTCATGTAATGAGAACGATTTACGTGGGGAACGATGGGGTTGGTAAATATGTTAATAAATGAATGATTGGGTATGATTAAGCATACCATAAAAATAAATTACCATAAGTGGGAATTTACCTATTGAGTTAGGTCTACCCCATGGGAATTTACCTATTGAGTTAGGTCTACCCATGTTATGGAAAACTTGATATTAATTAGGGATAATTAATATGGGGGTGATTAATTAGGTGTAATTAATCGACTAAGACACGAGGTTGGACTCATTTGTAGTGTAAAACTGCCCGGACCCGACCGGCTTAACCAGTTGCTACAAATGGCAGCCCAATGTGAGAGGTCTTAGCCATAAATTAAATACGTGATTAAGGTAAAGACACGAGGTTAGACTCTGTTATGACGTAAGACTGCCCGGATTCTACCGGCTTAACCAGGCGGTCATAACAGCCAGTCTAATGTGGGAGGTCTTTATGGGAGATCACGGTCTTAATTAATTAAGAAACACTTAACCATAGTAGCATGTAGTGGGACATGGGGGGTTAAGTGGGTGCCTTGGGTGGCATGTGGAAATTTAATGGTTGCCTTGGGTGGCATGTGGAATCTAGTGGGTTGCCTTGGGTGGCAATAGAAAATACGATTAGAATACTTAACCAAGAGAAACATGTAATTAAACATGATTAAAGGGTTAAGTGGGATACACTAGATATTTGACAAGCTTAAGTGGGTAGCTTGTTGGGGGCCCATTTCAACCAATATCCCAAACGTATCTTTGTGGGCTCGACCCATGTCGAGTGACGGGACACGCATATTGGGCTTGATTATAAGAGGCCAAAACGGGTTAGTGGTGGCAACGCAAGTCCAACGGGTTTCATATGCGTGTGTGGGCCCGGGCTGGTAGATAAGCCGTTGTTGCATCGTGTAGATATAAAGCCGTGCACCGTTAGTATTGGGTAGCCACTTTAGGGGAGTGATACACCCCACTGTAGGACCAGCACGGGTATCTACGGTAGGGAGCCGATCGCTTGGGGAGTAGTGGGTACACCTAATGAAGATAGGGGCAGACGGCACCTATGTAGGGGTACACGAAACTACTGGGTAAGAATTACTGGGTACACCTAGTGGAGATAGGGGCAGACGGCACCTATGTATTGGGCTAGGGGTACATGAAACTACTGGGGAAATTTTCTATGTCCTTGGAAGGGATCAACCTTTAAGTAGGAATGACTGGTGTGGTGCTGTTAGTAATTATCCTTGGGTGGGTAGATGCGTCCTGACGGTTATCTTAGTTTATCCTAAGTCTACCAAGCTGCTTAGTGTAGCCATTCATCCCCAGATATTACCGTGGTCAAGTTTATGTCTTCTCTGGTTACTTTAATGATTGTATTGTTAAAGTTATAGGGCTCACTCAGACTTATGTCTGACCCCGTTGTTTTTATCTTTTTTCCCAACCCTCAGGTCCTACGGTGGATCCTAGCGGTAGTAGAGCTTGATCGGATTGCTGTTCCAGTCTTTAGGAGCTTGGGTAGATGTAAAGCTCCAGTTATCCAGTTATCTTTTCTTTTGTTCTGGCTATTGTATGAGAGAGTGGGATTATGTACTTCTTTATTTTGATGGATATTGTACTTGACTTTTACCGTGGTTTTATGATGTAACCAGACATGTTTATTTCCGTTGTTATGAGATGATGTTTTAAAATTTCAAGTACTATTTATATCTGTCTTGTTGTAATTTTTCTGTTCTATATTCACTAAAATACTCCACCGATGCTATGGCATTCCCTTAGTGAGTGACCCTAGCGGGCGTGGGATGTTACACGTGGTATTAGAGCAAAGGTTACCGGAACAGATAAAATTATTAGAAAACTATTTTTCTAAAACATTTTTGGAAAAGATATTTTCAAAAACATGTCTTTTAAGAGAAAAGTTTTTGAAAGAAAAGCATAATCCCCAATAGCCATATCTATATCCTTCGAATTCTCCGTTTTGAATCTTTCCTTTTTCGTTTCAGCATGGCCGAGAATCTTAATCTTCCGGAGGGTGTGACGGTACCAGTATGGTGTAGGAGATTGATGGAGGCTAGGGCCACCACTGCGGGTCCAACAAATATTCCTCCACCAACCGTAGCACCCGATCTTCCTCCTCCCCCTCCTCCTCGCACGGATACTTTTGCTAAGACTTGCAAGGAATTTAAAGCTATGGGAGGGAAACCTTTTCAAGGATCTGAAACCTTTGTGGAGGCTAGAGATTGGCTTAAAGAGGTGAAAGAGTTGATAGATATCTTTGAGATGGAAGAAGGGAAGAAAGTCAAGTTGGCTGCTTGGTTAATGAAGGGAGAGGCCTCATTCTGGTGGGAGGTTACTAATGGAGAACGCCCCGTTGACTCTTGGGCGGATTTTAAGCAAAGATTTGTGGCAAAGTTTCTCTCAAGGGCGGAGGAAAACTTGTATATGGAAAGATTCTTGACTCTAAAGCAAGGAAATCTTTCGGTGAAGGAATATGTTAACAAGTTTAATCAATTGGCAAGGTTTGGCCTAGACATGGTGAATACACTGGAGAAGAAGGCTTTGAGGTTCGTGAAAGGCTTGAATGAACCGATGCATGGATTGGCTATGACCCACATCCCTATGGGGGCCACCTTTGAGAAGCTAGTTGACATGGCACTCATGTATGAGGAAGAGAAGGGTCCTAATGCTAATAAGGCACCCGAGAAGAAGGGAGATCAAAAGAGACCTCAACAACAGCAAAGCAAAGGTGGGAAAGGCAACGGTGGCAAGGGCAAGAAGAAGTGTTTCAATTGTGGGACACCTGGCCACCTAAGCAAGGATTGTCGCAAGAAGAAGAAGACTGGCTGCTTCCACTGTGGCGAAGCAGGGCATTTAGTGAAGGATTGCCCTAAGAAAGGGCAAAGGACGGGATCTACCTCAGGAGGACAAGTGCAAGCTCTTATGGCACCGAGTCAGGCTAGGGGGCAAGTACAGGCTCTCGCGGTTCCACCGATTCAGGAGAGAGGTAGAACTATTTCCGTTGAAAGTCTGGTTTTTCTATTTGACCATCCTGTCCGTACATTGTTTGATTCAGGCGCATCACATTCGTTTATCTCATCATCATTAGTTGAGTCACTGCACTTAGACACCAGTCTGGTAGATGATCCCTTGGTTGTTTCAAACCCAATTGGGGGCTCCACTTATTTGTCCATGATATGTTTGGGTTTGAAGATTTCTATACTTAGCATTGAGTTTAGATGTGATGCTTTTGTATTGGGCTTCACGGGCTATGGGTTGATTTTAGGCATGGACTGGTTATCCAGTAATGGTGCCGTTCTTGATTGCGAAAGGAGAGTTGTTAGGCTTATGACCCGCTTGGGTAACACTCTCGAGATTTCTTGTAACCCCAGGGACTCTGTTATGCTAAGTTATCTTGAATCGCTTGACGCTTCGGTCGAGAGTTTGCAATCTGTTAGAGTGGTCCGGGAATATCCGGATGTGTTTGAGGAGGTGAAGGGCTTACCTCCGAAGCGGGAGATTGACTTCCGAATATATTTGGTGGATAATGCTAAACCGGTATCTTTACCAGTGCGCCACATGGCTCCTCGTGAGAGGAGGGAACTCCATAAGCAAGTAGGGGAGTTGCTTGAGAAGGGGTTCATAAGACGGAGCATATCGGAGTGGGGTGCTCCAGTAGTATTTGCTACGAAGGCGGATGGGTCCCTCAGACTTTGTGTAGACTATAGAGAACTCAACAAGCTCACAAAGAAGAATAGACACCCATTGCCGAGAATAGATGATCTTTTCAATCAGTTGGTTGGCGCTTCAGTATTTTCTCAGTTGGACTTGGCCACGGGGTTTCATCAGTTGAGAGTGGCTGAGGATAGCATAGACAAGACTGCCTTTAGGACTCCGGATGGTTTCTATGAGTGGCTGGTGATGCCATTTGGGTTGACGAACGCCCCCGCATACTTTGTTGAATTGATGAGTAGGGTGTTCAGGGAGTTCCTTAATAAATTTGTGGTAGTCTTTGTGGATGATATCTTGGTATTTTCTAAGAGTGAAGAAGAGCATGCCCTACATCTTGGGGAAGTGTTGAAGACTCTTCGAGCACATAGCCTTAAGGCTAAATTCTCTAAATGTCACTTCTGGAGGAAGGAAGTACGATTCTTAGGGCACGTGGTCTCCAAGGAAGGGATAGCTGTGGATCCCGCGAAGGTGGTATCAATTCAGGATTGGAAGGTTCCGAAGAATGCTACCGAAGTAAGAAGTTTCTTGGGGTTGGCGGGTTATTATAGGAAGTTTATTAAAGACTTCGCGAAGATATCAGCCCCATTAACCCGCTTAACAAAGAAGAATCTTGTTTTCACATGGGACGTAGATTGTGATGATGCGTTCCGACGGTTAAAGAGAGCTTTAACCACGGCTCCAGTTTTAGTATTGCCAGATGGGAGCAAGCCATTTGTTGTCTATACCGATGCCTGTGGGACAGGACTTGGCGCAGTCTTAATGCATGAGGGAAGGGTAATAGCCTATGGTGGAAGGCAGTTGAGGACACATGAGAAAAATTACCCTACCCATGATCTAGAGCTGGCCGCTATTGTTTTTGCGCTTAAGATTTGGCGCCATTATCTTCTTGGTGAGAGATTCGAGTTGTTCACTGACCATAAATCTTTGAAGTACTTGTTCTCTCAGAAGGATCTAAACTTAAGACAGCAAAGGTGGATGGAGTTCTTAGCATCTTATGATTTCGAGATAGCGTATACCCCTGGCAAGGGTAACGTGGTGGCGGACGCCTTGAGTAGGAAGAGGTTGTCCTTGAGTCCATTGTTCGTGGAACGACGAAACTTGGAGTTTATCTCGATGTTTGATTTCAGACCTTCCATTGATTATGTACCCGGTTTGCTAGCTTCCTTGGAAGTTAGGCCTACTCTTTTGGGGCGGATTGGAGAAGCACAGAGGGGCGACCCACAGTTGGTTGAGTTAGTAGAGAAGCTCTTGAGGGGGGAGTCGTCCAGCCATTTGAGTAGGTACACCCTAGACGATAGGGGGTGCTTGCGTAGAGACGGTAGACTTTGCGTACCGCAAGACGAGGGTTTGAGGAAGGCTATTCTTGATGACGCACACCGTTCTAGGATGACCATTCATCCCGGTGGGGATAAAATGTACCAAGACATGAAGAGGGTTTTCTTCTGGGCCGGTATGAAGAAAGATGTGGCCGAGTATGTCGCTCGATGTTTGGTGTGCCAGCAAGTGAAGGCGGAGCAAAGGAAACCAGGTGGGTTGCTTCACCCATTGGAGGTTCCGCAATGGAAGTGGGATAGCGTCTCGATGGATTTTATTGACGGGTTACCCAGGTCGAGGAAGGGTAATACAGGAATTTGGGTGGTGGTAGATAGACTTACTAAGAGCGCCCATTTCATACCTGTGAAGAGTAAGAGGACTGCTCCATGGCTAGCTTCAGTATATCTTCGAGAGATAGTTCGATTACATGGGGTACCCTCCAGCATAGTAAGTGATCGAGATCCTATCTTCACTAGCGAGTTCTGGAGAAGTTTGCAAGAAGCAGTGGGGACTCAATTGTGTCTGAGCACCGCATATCATCCTCAGACGGACAGCCAGACTGAGAGGGTGAATCGTGTTCTAGAAGACCTTTTGAGGCTTTGTATCTTAGATTTTGGAGGTACATGGGAAGAGCATCTTCCATTGGTGGAGTTCGCATATAATAACAGCTTTCAGTCCAGTATTGGTATGGCTCCTTTCGAAGCTCTCTATGGAAGGCCTTGTCGATCACCTACATGTTGGTGGGAATCTACGGATAAGATCTTTCTTGGGCCTGATATGATTAGGGAGACTTCTGAGAAGATTGACTTGATCCGAAGAAGGATGAAAGCAGCGCAGGATAGGCAGAAATCTTATGCGGACAAGAAAAGGACGGATCTTGAGTTTGAGGTTGGGGATATGGTTTTTGTTAAGGTATCTCCGTTGAGAAATGTTGTTCGCTTCGGATCCGTTGGGAAGTTAGCACCGAGGTTTGTTGGGCCGTTTCCTATCAAGGAAAGGGTTGGACGAATGGCATATAGGGTGGAGTTGCCCGACAGACTTAGTGGTGTTCATGATGTATTCCATGTATCACATCTGAGGAAGTGCTTACATGAGACCGCAGAGGTGGTAGAGCCGAGCTTGCTTAGAGATGTAGAGGTAGAGCGTGATGCGACTATTCGACGAGCCCCTACTCGCATCCTTGGGTCAGAGACTAGGAAGTTGAGAAACAGAGAGGTTCAGCTAGTCAAAGTGCAATGGGGAGAAGATGAGAGCAACGCAACTTGGGATACGGAAGCGAAGATGCGTTCATTGTACCCATTTCTTTTTGAGGGTATGTCTTTACTTTCTCCTTTATCGCTTGTCTAGTACTTATCTTATCTTTGGTATGTCCTCTCGTTAGTACCTTTGACCTTTAGATAGGGTAAACCTATGGTTGAAACATGTGTTTGAGACATGTTATGGTTGATGGATGCAAGTGGATGCAAGTGTTTGCTAGTGGTTGCTCGTGGATGCATATACACACACTCTAGGCACTAGATCGGCTCAGTCACTTCATATTGCATATTGCATAAAATTGTGTGTAGGAAAATATATTTATGGATGTATAATGGTTGTGTTATCACATGGATGATGCATTTTGGTGAATGATTGTGCACTCATGTAGATATTGTATGTGTCGATAGGGTTTTCTCGCATATATAATGGTTGCATGGCACTATCATGGTTTGCATATGTTCATACATTAGATAGGGAACATATACACACACCGTTTGCATATGCTCATACATCATTAGAAACTGTTTAAGGACAATGGATGCCCGTGGTTGATGATTTGAGTAGATGGTTGTTTGGATGGTAGGATATGCATTCTCCTTAGCTTAGAGATTTCGGGGACGAAATCCTTTAAGGAGGGGAGAATGTAACACCCCGAATTTTAGTTAATACTAAAATTCACTAATTACAGGATAAATAATCTCAGACGTGGGAATTGGGGGTAACGGGCTGCGTTATTGCGTTCGTCTCGGAAAAATACGCGAAATAGAGTCCGAGTTTTCGAGAATCGGAGTCCGTATGGCCCGGTTATGGCCCAAAGAAGTTTGCAGAAAAATTAGAGCTAAAAACAGATTTAGGAATTTAAATTTAAATTTTAATTTAGAACCAGTGGGGCCAGGCGGGAAGATTCCCGCCCTAAGCATGTCGACAGGGCTGTCGACAGGCCTGTCGACAGGGGTGTCGACTTGCCTGTCGACATGCCTGTCGACACGGCGTCTCGAGCCAGAAAGTTTGGGTGCACCAGATCTGGTTTTCTGGCTAGGGCTGGGCTTGGTTCTAGAGATTTCCTAAATCTAACGGACCTAAATTAATCTAGGGTTAATCTAAGGGCCTAAAACACTCTCTTAATCTATAAATACACCCTAAACCTACCTTAATCCATACTAAAAATAGAAATGAAGGCCTCATGCCGCCAAATTAAATCCTAGAAGGAGTCTCCATTAATCTAAGAAGGAAGTTTCAAGCTAATCCCTCTCATATCATTCTCTAATCATCACCATCTTCATAATTAGCAACTAATCCCTCTTCATAAGTTGGTTAATTTTGGGTTTGGTGAGTTTCTATCACTTTAACATCAATTGTTAAAGTAAGTAGATTGGGTGTAATGAGACTTATGGTCTTAAATGCGGATTAGTGAGTTTGAATCATTTATAATGATATGTTGCTCTATGTTGTTCTATGTTTATGCATATTTGGTAAGTTGGTTTATGCATGCTTAATAAGTTGATTTATGCATGTTTAACAAGTTGGTTTATGCATATTTAACAAGTGGGTTTATGCATATTTAATGAGTGGAATTATACATGTTTAACAAAGTGAGTTATGCAAGTTAAGTATATGTTTAAATGCAAGTTTAATGTGATATGCAAGTTATGCATGTTTATGCAAGTATATGGATGCTTATGCAAGTCATGTATATGTTTAAATGCAAGATTTATGTGATATGCAAGTTATGCATGCTTATGCGAGTATGTGAATGCTTATGCAAGATATGTATATGCTTAAATGACATGATATGCAAGTTATGCATGTTTATGCAAGTTATGTATGCTTATGCAAGTATGTGAAGGCTTATGCATGTATGTGAATGCTTATGCAAGTTATGTGTATGCTTAAATGCATGTTTAACATGTTATGCAAGTTATGAGAGTGCCTAAATGCAAGTTCAACATGTTATGCAAGATATGTGTATGATAATATGCAAGCTCATATGCAACATGTTATGCAAATCATGTGTATGATAATATGCAAGTTTGGGTAAAATGTAGTTGGGTTAATATGTGCTCATATATGCAAGTTGACATCCTCTTAACCCATGACAAAGTTGTATGCTAAACCCATGATATTTGTGATGATCTTCCCATTTATTATGTCATGTAATGAGAACGATTTACGTGGGGAACGATGGGGTTGGTAAATATGTTAATAAATGAATGATTGGGTATGATTAAGCATACCATAAAAATAAATTACCATAAGTGGGAATTTACCTATTGAGTTAGGTCTACCCCATGGGAATTTACCTATTGAGTTAGGTCTACCCATGTTATGGAAAACTTGATATTAATTAGGGATAATTAATATGGGGGTGATTAATTAGGTGTAATTAATCGACTAAGACACGAGGTTGGACTCATTTGTAGTGTAAAACTGCCCGGACCCGACCGGCTTAACCAGTTGCTACAAATGGCAGCCCAATGTGAGAGGTCTTAGCCATAAATTAAATACGTGATTAAGGTAAAGACACGAGGTTAGACTCTGTTATGACGTAAGACTGCCCGGATTCTACCGGCTTAACCAGGCGGTCATAACAGCCAGTCTAATGTGGGAGGTCTTTATGGGAGATCACGGTCTTAATTAATTAAGAAACACTTAACCATAGTAGCATGTAGTGGGACATGGGGGGTTAAGTGGGTGCCTTGGGTGGCATGTGGAAATTTAAGGGTTGCCTTAGGTGGCATGTGGAATCTAGTGGGTTGCCTTGGGTGGCAATAGAAAATACGATTAGAATACTTAACCAAGAGAAACATGTAATTAAACATGATTAAAGGGTTAAGTGGGATACACTAGATATTTGACAAGCTTAAGTGGGTAGCTTGTTGGGGGCCCATTTCAACCAATATCCCAAACGTATCTTTGTGGGCTCGACCCATGTCGAGTGACGGGACACGCATATTGGGCTTGATTATAAGAGGCCAAAACGGGTTAGCGGTGGCAACGCAAGTCCAACGGGTTTCATATGCGTGTGTGGGCCCGGGCTGGTAGATAAGCCGTTGTTGCATCGTGTAGATATAAAGCCGTGCACCGTTAGTATTGGGTAGCCACTTTAGGGGAGTGATACACCCCACTGTAGGACCAGCACGGGTATCTACGGTAGGGAGCCGATCGCTTGGGGAGTAGTGGGTACACCTAATGAAGATAGGGGCAGACGACACCTATGTAGGGGTACACGAAACTACTGGATAAGAATTACTGGGTACACCTGGTGGAGATAGGGGCAGACGGCACCTATGTAGTGGGCTAGGGGTACATGAAACTACTGGGGAAATTTTCTAAGTCCTTGGAAGGGATCAACCTTTAAGTAGGAATGACTGGTGTGGTGCAGTTAGTAATTATCCTTGGGTGGGTAGATGCGTCCTGACGGTTATCTTAGTTTATCCTAAGTCTACCAAGCTGCTTAGTGTAGCCATTCATCCCCAGATATTACCGTGGTCAAGTTTATGTCTTCTCTGGTTACTTTAATGATTGTATTGTTAAAGTTATAGGGCTCACTCAGACTTATGTCTGACCCCGTTGTTTTTATCTTTTTTTCCCAACCCTCAGGTCCTACGGTGGATCCTAGCGGTAGTAGAGCTTGATCGGATTGCTGTTCCAGTCTTTAGGAGCTTGGGTAGATGTAAAGCTCCAGTTATCCAGTTATCTTTTCTTTTGTTCTGGCTATTGTATGAGAGAGTGGGATTATGTACTTCTTTATTTTGATGGATATTGTACTTGACTTTTACCGTGGTTTTATGATGTAACCAGACATGTTTATTTCCGCTGTTATGAGATGATGTTTTAAAATTTCAAGTACTATTTATATCTGTCTTGTTGTAATTTTTCTGTTCTATATTCACTAAAATACTCCACCGATGCTATGGCATTCCCTTAGTGAGTGACCCTAGCGGGCGTGGGGTGTTACAAATTTCAACCCAACGACTGTCGCCCCTAGCTAAATACCCCCATTTCGGACACAATGGGACATGTTTCTTTAGCCAATTCGACTGTTACAGTCAGTTAATTTTCAAATTAAAGTATAAAACATTCAATATTTAATTTGAATGTAGATTTCAATTTGCCAGGGCCACAAATTGAATCGAAAAATTCCAGAAAAATAAATCTAGCTTTGTTTTGACGATACGGTCCCAACAAAACCAGTTTCGTCGAATTCTGAGCTCATATGCAAAATGTCCATTTTCAGGTCGATCCATTTTAGCAGAAATTGACCAATCAAATTTTCTTTTGCCCTGCTCACATACTAGCTTCAAAAATTATGAAATTTGAAGCCTAGCAATAGTTTGACATCCCGGACCCAACAAAAGTGGTTTCATCGAATTCCGAGGTCGTATGCAAAATATCTATTTTCAATGGCTATATATGCTATATAGCGACCTTTCTGAAAATTCATTTGGCCATACCTTTTGATTCCCGTTATGAAACTTCGATTTTTCAGATTCGTTAGAAAGGTATTCATAAACAGATTTAAATATTTTTAGTTTCGCTAAAATCCGTTATATTTTCCACCCGGTATAGTCAGACAAAATTTGTACTCGAATTTTCAAACCGCCATACTAGTCCCAATTCATTATTTTATTGAAATTAGCTATTTCAATCATTAAAATTCTTTGGTAATAACCAATTTTAAATTTTTTAAATTGGTTCACATTTTCCGGGTTATTACAGTAGATATAAGCCGTGCATCTTTAGTGGTATCGGGTTGCCACTTTTGGGAGTGATACACCCCACTGTGGGACTAGCACGGGTATCTACGAGTTAGGGAGCCGATCGCATGGGGGTAGTGGGTACAACTAGTGGAGATAGGGGCAGGCGGCACCTATGAAGACAGCTAGGGGTACACGAAACTACCATTATGATTATTGTGTTTAGTAGGCAGGATCAACTTTTAGGGTGGCTAGTAGTGGTGTAGTATAGTAATTATCCTATAGTGATTAGGAACGAGATTAACGCCAGAATATTCCTCTTGTTTTCTTTGTCATGCCCTCTTGTTTCACGGTCATACCTTGTTTTACCAGTTTATGCCATATCCTAATTACTTTAATAATTATATTGTTAAAGTTATTATACTCGCCAGACTTCATGTCTGACCCCCTTTGTTTTCACCTCTTTCCTTCCTTCCCCGCCCCCCGCCCCCAGGTTATCAGGGTGGGACTAGTACTAGTGGATCTTGATCAGGATCTTTCTCTCTCTTTTGCTAGTACTAGTGGAGCTTGATCATGATCTTTCTCTCTCTTTTGGAAGTGCTTGGATTGCTGAAAGTAAAGTTCAGCTCATCTCTTTTATGGCTACTTGTGTTGGGGTTATTCTTTTTTTACTTTATGTACTCAAAAACCAATTTTTCAAGGTGGATATTAAGTGTACTTGGTTTTACTGTTGGTTTATGAAGTTTTTGTAATCAAACTATTTCTCCGCTGCAATAAAAGTTGTTTTAAAATTTTCAAGTACAATATATGTATCTGTCTTGTTATATTCTGTTCTATACACTAATAATGCTCCATGAAAGTTAGTGCATTCCCTTTGAGAGTGACATTAAAGGATGTGGGGTGTTACAAATAATAATCTTCCCTATCTTCGGAACTCTGACGTTTAGGTTTAGTTTAAAGTCCAGGGTTCGACTTTTTTTTTGAATTGAACCAAAACTGGTTCTAGGCTTTAGCATCTGAAATTCGTGTCTACATACCAGGATAATGGAAGTTTGGAAGTTGCTCTTCGCAAGGAGGTTGTTATTAGCACATAAAAACTAGCTTCGATAAAGCAAGAAAAAGACACTTAAAGGCTGCCTTTAGAGAGTAATCAGAGCGCCATGTGGCTCAGAAAGCCAAGAGCCGAGTAATGGAAAAGCTTGAAATCACTTACGTCTTAATAAAATCAAATTGGATGATAATAGGTGCGAATCCTTTTTCAGCTTAAGAAACCCAGATTCGGGAAATAAGATAAGAACGAATTAACCTCTAGTTTATGAAACCTGGATTCGGTTAATAATTTTTATGAAGCCTCTTTCGACTTAAGAAACCCAGATTCAAGTAATTAGATAAGTACAAAGATGCTTACGGCTTATGGAACGCAGATTCAGGTAATAATATGTATAAAGCCTCTTTTGGCTTAAGAAACCAGATTCAGGTAATAAGATAGTAGAAGTCCAGAGATTGCTTGTCTAGAAATCGGTGAAACCCTTCTCAACTGATATACACGTAAATGTGTATATTTTATCCGCTTATTTATCTTATTTTCCCTTTAAAATAATTGATACTTTGTATTTATAGCTGTATTTTCAGATTGTTGACAAGAAGCATGGTTTAGAGCATTTGATGGATAAATCATGAAGAATTTGCTTAAAAAGAGTGAAGTTTAAAATTGCTAAAGCTTGAAGAGTCTAAAGCTTGAAGAACGGTTGCAATTATATTTCAGTTAAGGAGATTTGGCTCAATAAAGACTCAAACTGCATTCACATTAGCTCATTTGGAAGGCCTCTTACTCATGTTGCGTTCACACTAGCCTATTTGCTAAACCACTCACTCTAAAGCTGCGTTCACACTGGCTTATGTGTTATTTGGGTTATTTCTTTAGTCCCACATTATGTAATTAGCTAGCTAGCCTTTGTCATATCAGCTATAAATACCTTGTATCTCATTCATTGAAGAACACATTAGGTTTTGTTCTGTAATTCTCTTCTTGGAATAAAATCATTCTCTCCCTTTCTTTTTACTTTTTGTTTATTTTATTTATGTTCATGTTATTTATTTTCTTTTTCTCTTCTTCTTTAGCTATGTCTAGCTAATCCCCTTTGATTAGGGGGTGATGACGCTGATAGTATGATTCTATATGAATCACATAGCCAAAAGATGAGGACTGTATACATGTAGATCTGGATCTGAATTAAGGGTTAGATCTGAACCTTCATATTTTGTGTCGTTTAAGAGCTATGCTCCTTCACAGGATTTATTCGTGTTCGATCTAACGTTTATCAGATCTAGATCTAATTTTAGGGTTTTAGAAATTAATTAGTGAATCTGTCCTGATAGTCTATGGTTGTAGAGCTGAGCTCCTGCATAGGCTATGCTTGTCGTTATTTACGTATTTGTTTCTAAAAACCTATTATTGTTGATTCATGTTTGTGACAGAAACATGTATTAGATCTGGTTAATCTTTTGGCTATTGATGATTATGAATCTGATCTATGTCATTATCCCCTAATTGCTTTCACTTATTGTTAAAACTCTCTTTTATTTAATTTCTGCTATTTTCTTTGTTTTCCACCAATCAAAAGTTAGGGATAACTTGATTGGATTTATTAATAAAATAATTTGGTCCCAGAGTTCGACACCCTCTACAACAATCCTTGTTGTTTAGGAAAGCCGAACGGATTTTACAGTTGTTTACAACTGCATAATTTGTTCGCAAACAAATTTTGGCGCCGTTGCCGGGGACCAAAATAATTTTTATTAATAATCCTTCGGGTTATATTTTATTTTTGTTATTTTTATTTTCTCTTTTGTTTTCTTCATAAAAAAACACAATTTTTTTTTAAATATTTTTATTTTATTTTGTTTTCTTTTGTTTTCTAGTATAGATAGGAAAAAAAATCTTGCTTGCCGATTTGGTATTAAATTATTGATTGATACTGGAATCCCCAAGATAAGAAAAAAAAAATAACTTGCCACCTTTCTTTATAATTTCTTGCCATTTTTTTTTTAATTTTGTTTCCCCGATTTCTTTCCATTCTTTTCAATTTTCTTTCTACTTTCTCATATTTCTTCTTATACAAGGAAAAAAGAACAAAAAAAAAGCAAAAAAAAAAAAAAAAAAAATTTTTTTACAAAACTTCCTTCTTCTCTCTATTTATTTCTTGCCTGCTCGTCACAATTTCCATCTCCCTTCAACAAACCCAACCTTTTACACAATCTCCTCACCCCACTGTCATAAACTCCAGTAACCTGCAAAAGTCCATCGCAAGTACCATTACTCCATTCAATCCACTCCGACATCATCACAGTCACCAACATCTCCCACCATACCCAAACCATACTCCAAATTCAAGCCTTCACCAAACCGTTCAAATACCCAACTCCATCAACCTCACAAAACTTCATCCACGTAGTCCCCTTAATCAAATACCAACGCCAATACCTCGCCTCAGTACTTGCTGCTCCAATCCACCTGAACTTGCCCGCTACGAAACCATTAGCCCCCACTTCTACCTCAACTCCTTACCAAAGAACTGGACACCACCAATCCACACAATCACTTCACCAAAACCCCAATACAACTCCTCCGATGACCATCTCATCACATCCAAAAGCCACCACTTAAATAAAAAAACGCAGCCCCCAATTTGCAACTGCAGTTCACTACCGTTCATCACATCAGCACCTTAATACTTCACACGCAATTCTTACAATTCTTACCAACAACAAAAAAGAGAGAGAAAAAACACACACACACACACACACACACAATTCCTTTCTATTTCACCTCCTCCTCAATTCTGTTTCGCGCCACTTCTTAGTGCAATTCTAACCAATACGATAGCCACCTGCACCATCTCAACATACAACTGCAACTCCTCATTACATCACAGCAAACCACGATAGTGCCAATTCCAACTCCTCATTACACGCAGCTTCAACAATCTGACCATCCCCTTTTAGTTGAAAAATCCACCTTCTCATCTCCACAATTCACGCATCCTTCATCCTCAAAAATCCAACCATCAATTCAAAACGAACCCACGCAACTCGCAGACGTGAATTCGATTTCGAAATCCCAAATCGGAAAACCCCTTCAAGCTTCAAACAATCCCAGAACCCACTAAACCGAACCGTGACCCCCCCAAATCGCATCACGCACCAAAGTCAACACCTATCTACAAATCAGAACTGCCAAACTTGATTCCAGCAAATCAGATCAATTCCGATTCAAAAAATCACTCTGAAACCGAATAGAACACGTCGAAACCCACCACCCCAAATTCGAACAACCTAATTGAATTAGAAAAGGGATTTGAGGCCTTCTTTAAATCGGTTTATTGGATCTTGGAATTTAAAAATCGGTTGTTTCTGTAATTTCGGTTTTGATTTTAACAGATGAGAGAGCACGAATTATCTGGAAGCAAGTAAACAGGTTTCGGTCATTTAAAAGAAGGGTTTGTGAGTGGGCCGGGCTTTGGTTAACTAGTGGGTTGTGGGTTTAGTTTAATTGTTTCATTTTTTGTGGAGTTTATTGTGATTTAAGCATGGCCGCTTTGATTCACTTTGCATTTTAGTTTGGTATTTGTTCAGTTCTAATTTTGTTGACTTTTAGTTTTTTTTTTGTTTAGTCATTTTAATCTAGTGTTCGTTTGTTTTGTTTTGTTTTGTATTCTTCTCTTAAAAAAATTCAAATTTTTTTCGGGCTCCTAGCCCGAACCCGTGCCGCAGCGCAGTCAAGCAATTAATAAGAGGCGACAACAATAAAAAGCAGCGGACTATTCAGTGTTCGAGCGGTTGCACACCAAGTGGGGTGTGAACGCGCTAGCGCTACCCAACTGCACTGGACGGACTGCCGATCAAGGTGAGTATTTTCTAACTCTACAGGGACCGCTGCTGCAAATAAAATATATATATATATATATATATATATATATAGACATTTCTTGTAAAACTCTTCTGCAGGGCATCGGCTTGCTTGTAAAAAAAAATTTGTTTTTTTATTTATCTCTGCAATTGACTGTTCTGTGACTGTTCTGAGACTGTTCATTCTGTGACTGATAAAATAAAAAAAATATTGCATTCATCGTAGTTTTGTTTTTATTTTCTAAGGACTTCATTATATATTGACAATTTGGTTTAGTTCTAACGGATTATTTCTCGGTGTCTAGACTACGGCAGATTAATAACTGTTTATAAATATTACGGTGATTCGTAAATATTATATTAGTTGTTCCTCTGAAGGTACTTAAACCTTCGGCTGCATTGCTAGGGTGATTCCTGGTGCACTGATAACTCCTGTCCGTTAACTGGCTGAGAAATCTTTTGTTGAAATAAATCAAACCGTCATTATATAATTCTAGAAATTGTAAATTGCATTAGGTTCATTTTTTTTTTAAAAAAATCTTTTGTGTCTAATTCTTTTTCTCTAAAAAAAAAAAACAAAAAACAAACAAATACAAAAAAAAAAAATCGCTTCTCAAATTTGTTTTTTTTTTTCTCATCTTCCCTTATTCTTCTCGCTAGTGCATGCGTCATTGGACTCGTGATCCTTCGGATAATCGTTTAGTTCGAACAAACCGTTCTTTAACCATGGCCGAAGAAAATCCCCCTCGATCTCTTATGGATAGATACTTCCCCGATCGGGTTTCTATTCCTTCCTGCATCATATTGCCCGCCCCAACGGGTAACCACTTTGAAATTCATTCGAATCACATAAATACTCTTCCAAAGTTCGGCAATTTAGAATGTGATGATCCTTATATCTTCTTGACCAAATTTGAACAAGTTTGTGCAACCATGAAATTTCAACAATTAAGTGACGATGGAATCAAACTTAGGTTAATTCCATTTGCACTTACCGATTATGCTGAGAAATGGTTGTATAGCTTGCCTTCAAATACGATTGGAACTTGGGGTGAATTTGTTAACATTTTTCTAAAGAAATTTTACCCTCTAGAAAAAACATCCAAAATTCGAAACGAAATCGTCAATTTTCGTCAATTTGGGGGTGAATCCTTTGCAAAATATTTTGAAAGATTTAAAGAGCTTCTAGTCAAATGTCCACATCATAATTTCGAAAAATGGACTCTTTGTTAAATATTATACGATGGACTTGAAAATAACTCTCGAACCATGCTCGAATCAATGTGCCAAGGAAATTTTCTAGCCCAAGATCACAATGCCGCTTGGCAATTTCTCGAAAATTTGGCCGAAAAATCAGCTCAATGGGAAAGATCTAACGAGAAATCAATTTATTACCGTTCTAACGCTCATTCGTTAGGATCATCAGTAGCCTTAGAAGCAAAAATAGACGCGATGATATCCAAATTCGATAACGTCCTTTCATCAACTCAAATAAATCAAGCTCAAGCGTCTTAGACCTCATGTTACAAATGTAACGATCCTAACCACATAGCTGATCAATGCCCACATTCATTGGAACAACTCAATGCATTTAACAAAGTTAGAAACGACCCATTCTCCCCAACATACAATCCAGGTTGGAGAAACCATCCTAACTTCTCTTGGACCCAAAACAATGCAAATTCGAATGTGGTTCGACCTCCTTTTCAATCATTTTCAAATAATACTTCGAGACCTCCCTTTCAACAAACTCAATTCCAAAACCCTGAGCCACAGTCTCAAAATCAAGCGCAACAATCTTTTGTTCCCCAAGATGATAAACGATTGACATCACTTGAGAAAACTCTCGAAGAATTGACTAAAGCGACGACCCAAAATCTCCAATCAAATACCAATCTTCAAAATTTATTGACTTCGCACATGCAAAACACGAGTCAATCGATCGCTAAACTTGAAATGCAAATGAGTCAGTTAGCCACTTCCGTAAGCGAACGGGAAAGAGGCACTTTACCGAGTCAACCCATTCCAAACCCCAACCGTCAAAATCCTAACTCCAACCAAATTCACGTCATTCAAGATTCAAACGTGAGTCACTTGAATGCGGTCACGACTCTTAGATCCGACAAAAAGATTGACAACCATGTGGTCAACCCAAATGCTTTACCGGACGATCTTCCAAACCCTATCGAAGATTCGACCAACTCGGATCAAAACATTGAGCCAATTTTTGACAAGGACCATCCTCAAACTCAAGTAGCCCAACCTACTGAGTTGTCTGCTCCATTTCCTCATAGACTCCGACCTAGGAAAAAGACGGATCAGCTAGAAAAAATCCTTGAAATATTTAAGCAAGTTAAAGTGAACATTCCTCTTTTAGATATTATACAACAAGTTCCACAATACGCAAAATTTCTAAAAGATATGTGCACTCAAAAACGTCATACACATGTACCTAAGAAAGTGTTTCTAGTGGCAACTCTAAGCGAAGTCTTGTCCCAATCGATGCCAGTGAAATACAAAGATCCTGGCTGCCCCACAATATCATGTACTATTGGGGACAAGAAAATCGATAGATGCCTGCTAGACTTAGGTGCTAGTGTTAACTTGCTTCCATATTCCGTCTATCGCCAATTAGGGCTAGGAGAATTGAAACCCACCAAGGTTACCCTACAGCTTGCTGACCGATCAATTAAGAAACCTGTGGGAGAAATCGAGGATGTGTTGATCAAAATTGGCGAATTCATCTTTCCAGTTGATTTTATTGTCTTAGAAACTCAACAGGTTAGCAATCCTGCAAACCAAATCCCTTTGATTCTAGGACGACCCTTCTTAGCAACCTCTAATGCTCTCATCAACTGTAGAAATGGGTCTATGAAACTTTCTTTTGGTAACATGACTGTCGAGCTAAACATTTTCAGAACTGAAAACTCTCCTAACTCTTATGTGGACCAGTTTTCTGAAATCCATGCTGTCCACGATACTGAATCTGAGCTCGACCATATGAATAACGAAATTGAATCAGATTACGAAACTTTGTTTCAAGATACTCCCGAAAATGTCTCTGATTCGATTCCTGTCGAGCCTCTCACAAATGAGTCTATCCCTCAACCAATTTCTTCGGTTGAGTCGCCCCCAAATTCTGACCTCAAAGTGTTGCCCAGTCATCTTAAGTACGCTTACTTAGGAGACAATGAAACTTTTCCTGTCATCATCGCTTCTGACCTTACTTTAGAGCAGGAACAATTGCTCCTTCCCATTCTTAAGAAAAATAAGGAGGCAATTGGTTGGTCCATGGCTGATATTAAGGGGATTAGTCCTTCGATAGTCCAACATCGAATCCACCTTATAGATGATGCCAAACCCACTCGTGATCCCCAACGTCGACTAAACCCTATCATGAAAGAAGCAGTTCGTGCTGAAATCCTTAAATGCCTTGACAATGGAATCATCTACCCGATTTCTGATAGTCAATGGGTTAGTCCGATTCATGTCGTACCTAAGAAATCAGGGATCACCGTGATCCAAAATGAAGCTAACGAGCTTATCCCAACCCGCACCCAGACCGGTTGGCGTGTTTGCATTGACTATAGGAAACTTAACGCTGCAACACGTAAGGATCATTTCCCTCTGCCATTTATCGATCAAATGTTAGAACGACTAGCTGGTCATGAGTACTACTGTTTCCTTGATGGGTACTCGGGCTATAATCAAATCCCTATCGCTCCTGAGGACCAAGAGAAAACCACTTTCACTTGTCCGTTTGGTACATTTGCGTACCGACGTATGCCTTTTGGTCTCTGTAATGCACCTGCAACCTTTCAGAGGTGCATGATTAGCATTTTTTTTGATATGATCGAGCGATTTTTGGAAGTGTTCATGGATGATTTTTCCATATTTGGTGATTCTTACTCTGAGTGTTTACATCATCTCGGTCTTGTTCTTAATCGCTGTAAAGAGAAACACTTAACGCTTAATTGGGAAAAGTGTCACTTCATGGTTAAACATGACATTGTTTTGGGACATGTCATCTCTAACAAAGGAATTGAAGTAGACAAAGCCAAAATCGAAGTTATTTCAAATCTTCCCATTCCCAAATCAGTTAAGGACATCCGATCCTTTTAAGTCACGCTGGCTTCTATCGTCGCTTTATAAAGGATTTCAGCAAAATTACTCGACCTCTGACTAACCTTCTTGTTAAGGATGTTCCTTTCGACTTCAATTCTGATTGCATTTCATCTTTTGAGCGTCTTAAAAATGAACTTGTCTCTGCCCCGATCATTTGCTCTCCTAATTGGAAGCTGCCTTTTGAAATCATGTGTGACGCCTCGAACTTCGCTGTAGGCGCTGTCTTAGGACAACGAATTGATAAAATTCTTCATGTCATTTACTACGCGAGTAAAACTCTGAACGACGCTCAAATCAATTATACTACCACTGAAAAGGAACTCTTGGCAGTTGTCTTTGCTCTAGAAAAATTTAGGCCTTATCTAGTTGGCTCACATATCACTGTTTATACCGATCATTCCGCACTTAGGTATCTTTTCTCTAAAAAGGATGCTAAGGCTCGTCTCATTCGTTGGATCCTTCTACTTCAAGAATTTGACCTTACCATTAAGGATAAAAAAGGATCTGACAACGTTATTGCGGACCACTTGTCTCGTCTTCCAAATGCCCCGTCTTCTTCTCTTCCAATCAACGAAAATTTCCCGAATGAACAGCTGTTTTCTCTATCCACTGATCCTTGGTTTGCTGACATTGTTAACTACTTAGTCACTAAGCAGACCCCTTCTTTTTGGTCTAAGCAGGATAAACACAAATTCTTTTCTCAAGTAAAACATTTTTATTGGGACGACCCCTATCTTTTCAAGTATTGTCCCGACCAAATCATTCGAAGATGTGTTCCTGACACTGAAATTCACAGTGTCCTCTCTTTCTGTCATGACCAAGCATGCGGTGGTCACTTCGGTCCCAAAAAGACAGCCGAAAAGGTTCTCCAATCAGGTTTCTACTGGCCCACCCTTTTCAAAGACGCGTACGAATTTTGCAAAACTTGTGATCGATGTCAATTCTTAGGGAAAATTTCTAAACGGAATATGATGCCCCTAAACCCCATTCTAGAGGTCGAAATTTTTGATGTGTGGGGTATAGACTTCATGGGACCCTTCCCTAATTCTTTTGGGAACATTTACATTCTCTTGGCTGTTGACTATGTTTCTAAATGGGTCGAAGCTATTCCATGCAAAACGAACGACAATAAGGTTGTTGTGCGCTTCTTAAAAGAAAACATCTTTTCTAGGTTTGGTACACCTCGCACAATAATCAGCGACAACGGGACACATTTCTGTAATCGTTCTTTTGAAGCTCTCATGAGAAAGTATTCGATAACCCACAAGTTATCCACTCCTTACCATCCTCAAACTTGTGGGCAAGTTGAAGTATCGAATAGGCAAATTAAACAAATCCTGGAGAAAACTGTGAATCGAAATCGCAAAGATTGGTCCCAAAAGTTAACTGACGCTCTTTGGGCTTACCGCACCGCTTTCAAAACAAACTTGGGTATGTCCCCTTATCGGTTGATTTTTGGTAAACCATGTCACTTGCCAGTTGAACTAGAACATAGGGCGTTATGGGCAATAAAAACTTTGAATCTTGATTTAGAGCAAGCAGGTGAACATAGGAAGCTTCAACTTAATGAACTTGATGAAATTAGAAATGATGCCTATGAAAATGAATGAATTTACAAGGACAGAACAAAAGTTTTTCATGATAAATCGATTTTACGTAAAACTTTCATGCCAGGACAAAAAGTTCTCTTGTATGACTCAAAACTGCATCTATTTCCGGGTAAGCTAAAATCTAGATGGACAGGACCTTACACTGTACGGACTGTTTTTCCGTATGGTGCAGTAGAAATTGAGAATCCAACTGATGGATCATCCTTTAAGGTCAATGGTCAACGCCTTAAACCTTACTTGGAACCAATACCCAACCAAGAGGAGGAGCTTATGGTCCTCCATGAGCCACATTACATTCGGTAAGACGCACTAACCCTCTTTTGTACATATGTAAATAGTCTCTTATTTTATTTTTCCTTTCACTAAGATTTGTCTGATTAATGACTGTGAGGACACAATCACACTCAAGTGTGGGGGGAATTTACATTACATCAGCAATCAAATTTTATGAAGTAGGTCATTCATTGAACAAGGATTAACTTAAATTCATAAATAACACCTTGGTTCTTGTTTGATAAGTTGAATTGTTGGGTGATGGGAATGAACATTATTTATTCATTGAATCGTAATGTGTCTTTTTAAGATGCTAGCTTGAGACTGTGCAGACGTTAGTCGTGTTCTGGAGTAAGCGTGTCAACCTTTGTTATACATGTTAGAATGTGCAAGTAAAAATAATCAAAAAAAAAATCAAAAAAAAAAATCATGAAATAAAAGGATTTTGCACCTACATTTGTTGGATTTTCTGAGTTTGTTTTCATGCATAATATTTTCTTTTCCACTCAAATTTTCAAAATCGTAAGTTCTAAAATCCACTTGGCCCAATTAAGGAGAAATGACTCATTGTAGCGTTCTTCTTCGATACCCCACATTATTCAAACCCAAGTTTTAGTCGATTTACATCCATGTTTCGACAAGTTTATCTTATATTGGTATACTCAAGAACCTTTTCACTGATTTATGTTTAAAGGTCAAAAACGTCACTTTTTATATACCAATATTACACTACCCACTCCGTACTTGTTTTAAGGTAGGATAACCATATACCACATCTTATTTTATATGGGTTATCTATCTTACGAAACTTTGCTTATCATTCCTTTCAGCTTTTTATATAACATCAATCCAGACTTGTGTGTTGAATTAGGGTTATAGAAATAGAGTAACTAGGGCACAAAACTTTCCTTTCATGAAGTATTGGTTTAGTAGAGGAGGAATCAAATGAAATAATGTATGGCATCATTCCATCTCCATTCATCATTCATCATGCAAAAAAAAAAAAAAAAAAAAGAAGAAAAAAAAAGAAGAAAAAAAAAGAAAAAAAATGAAATAAAGAGAGAGTCTCTCAGAATAAAATAGTCATTCATCATTCTTGACTATAAAGCATTCAGTTCCATTCCATCCACATCCATTATACCGTACTTGGAAGTGAGAATTGTAGTAGAGGAGATGAAAGGAAATAAACATGTTCATATGTGCCTTAGTATTACTTTATCTTTTGTAGCTTGAAGTTCAACTAATACACTTGCCCTCTTATCTATAACATTTTTAGAACTTACAAAATTTTCCTTCATCTATGCATAACTCACATCCAATACATTACAGTTACATTGGTGCAAAATTATTCAAAAAAAAAAAAAAGGGTCAAATAAATGATTGGGTGTACATTGTCGATGTGTAGAACTTTGGTTGACACCACGCTCTTAACCTTCAAGACAATTACAGTGTTATCAAGGAATTACGATTCAGCTTGAAAAATTTTGTTCATTTTTGCACTAATTATGGGATGGACAATTTGGGACTAAACCGTTATTATTGAAGTTAGGTGAAATCCTTGGAATGTGAAAGACCTTAAATATATTGTTTGATTAATCCGCGTACATAAGACGCTTTGGATTTTGTGGGTAGTATCCGCTGAAAACCCTCACGAGACAACACTCGTCCTACTGGGGACACCCAGAGGTTTAACGGCTTGTTGCATACGCTAAATGCAATCGTGTTTCCTACGAAAGTGTGACATATCTTAGTTTAGTTTATTCGAGGACGAATAAAAAGATAAGTGTGGGGGTATTTGATATACACGTAAATGTGTATATTTTATCCGCTTATTTATCTTATTTTCCCTTTAAAATAATTGATACTTTGTATTTATAGCTGTATTTTCAGATTGTTGACAAGAAGCATGGTTTAGAGCATTTGATGGATAAAGCATGAAGAATTTGCTTAAAAAGAGTGAAGTTTAAAATTGCTAAAGCTTGAAGAGTCTAAAGCTTGAAGAACGGTTGCAATTATATTTCAGTTAAGGAGATTTGGCTCAATAAAGACTCAAACTGCATTCACATTAGCTCATTTGGAAGGCCTCTTACTCATGTTGCGTTCACACTAGCCTATTTGCTAAACCACTCACTCTAAAGCTGCGTTCACACTGGCTTATGTGTTATTTGGGTTATTTCTTTAGTCCCACATTATGTAATTAGCTAGCTAGCCTTTGTCATATCAGCTATAAATACCTTGTATCTCATTCATTGAAGAACACATTAGGTTTTATTCTATAATTCTCTTCTTGGAATAAAATCATTCTCTCCCTTTCTTTTTACTTTTTGTTTATTTTATTTATGTTCATGTTATTTATTTTCTTTTTCTCTTCTTCTTTAGCTATGTCTAGCTAATCCCCTTTGATTAGGGGGTGATGACGCTGATAGTATGATTCTATATGAATCACATAGCCAAAAGATGAGGACTGTATACATGTAGATCTGGATCTGAATTAAGGGTTAGATCTGAACCTTCATATTTTGTGTCGTTTAAGAGCTATGCTCCTTCACAGGATTTATTCGTGTTCGATCTAACGTTTATCAGATCTAGATCTAATTTTAGGGTTTTAGAAATTAATTAGTGAATCTGTCCTGATAGTCTATGGTTGTAGAGCTGAGCTCCTGCATAGGCTATGCTTGTCGTTATTTACGTATTTGTTTCTAAAAACCTATTATTGTTGATTCATGTTTGTGACAGAAACATGTATTAGATCTGGTTAATCTTTTGGCTATTGATGATTATGAATCTGATCTATGTCATTATCCCCTAATTGCTTTCACTTATTGTTAAAACTCTCTTTTATTTAATTTCTGCTATTTTCTTTGTTTTCCACCAATCAAAAGTTAGGGATAACTTGATTGGATTTATTAATAAAATAATTTGGTCCCAGAGTTCGACACCCTCTACAACAATCCTTGTTGTTTAGGAAAGCCGAACGGATTTTACAGTTGTTTACAACTGCATAATTTGTTCGCAAACATCAACTTTTTACAGAAAACTCGAAATGTCCTCTTCTGATTTTGAGGGAGCCATCCGTGGCATGTACCGGAGAATCCAGAATGTCCTCTTCCTGGTTAGTTATGAAAGTGCTTTTAGATTTTATTTATTTTGGCCATCATAGATATTGTATAAAGCAGAGGCTTTAGCGTGATTTAGTGCTCCTTTCGATCTTTTGATCGCTTCTTTGGGATAGGACATAAGCAGTAGCAATGCGTGCTTATGCTGGGAGCAGAGGTAGGGATTGATTTGTAATGATCTAAGGAAGAGTGTGCTTTCTTAGGAGTCAGGCGCGTGTCCTCGGGCTTACTCGTCCCTCCTCTATAGTGTGCCTCAACCTGTCCCTTAGGCGCGGTTAAGGGATTTGGTGCATTACCTTGGCTCTTAGGCGTGGACAATGGATTACCCTTCTCCCTTTGAGAGGCGTCAAGGATGTACCCTGGGTTTAGAGCCAGGGCGAGATTTCCTGGTTTTACCCCTTTACTTTAGGGGGGAAGGACCTGGGATATACCCAGGATTTTCTAAACTAATCCATTATAAGAAGGGCACTTCTCCCTCAACCAAATAGAAACTCTTTTATACTTTTACATTGTTTTAAAGTGATTATTAACTCCTTAATTAGATTCTTCTTTGTGGATTAGACTTACTTCAGAGTGACTTTCGGTCCATAAAATACTCCCGCAGTTTCCCTTGCTTGCAAAGGTACACATTCTCTTTTCAAGTGTTCAACACCGGCTGGTTTCATGGCTATTCATTTGGTGATAGTAGCAATAACTACCTCCTTTATTTCATTCATACTTTATTTCTTTCTTACTTGTAGGCCAATAATAAAGTTCCACTTTAGTCAGGAGGAAGATATATTCCCTTGAAGTGGTTAGACCATATTCAAAAGTTGGATTAGATTTTCCCTTTTTTCTTAAGGGATCAGATTCTAACTTTCTTTTTCCTTGTTGTAATCCCGTAGTGTCGTAAAACATTTTCTTTTTTGATCCTATAACGGAGGGATACTAGTAAGAGATTATGCTGGTGATGCTTCTTTTCTTTCTTGATTGACACGGATTTCGATTCTCTTGGGAGCTTATCATAGCATCTTGCTAATTTTGGGCAAAGACCTCATAATCTCTAGTTATTTCCTCTTCGAAGATTGAGCCTTGTGATATTTGTGTAACATCCCGTATTTTCTATGAACGTATAAGTAATAAATTAAAGTATACTTAATTTTAGGAGAAGAATTAAGGGAAACGGGTTGCGCCATTGCGTTCGTCTCGAAATTCTGCTTGATATAGAGTCCGAATTTGCGAAAAATGGATACCATATGAAAACGATATGGACGAACGAAGTTAGGTAGAAAAACGGGAACAGGCCAGAATACACCGGCGCACTTGTGAAGTGCGCCATTACAAAAATACATTGGCGCACCCGCCAAGTGCGCCCATACCAATCCTGCACAGAATTCTGGAGTGTTCTGTGATGGCATGTCTTCTTCTGAGTGGCTGGATGACCTGTCTTCGAGCTAGGTGGTTCTGATGACTTCTGGACTGATCTGAAGGCTCTAAATCACCCTGTTCTCCTATAAAAACACCCCCAAACACCACTTTCTCTCCACACAATTTTATTTTGCCTATAGTCTGCCTCTATTCTAATAAAAATAAAATAATGGCGTCGCTACTCTGCTGAAATCTAAGCTAGTACTAGTGCATCTTCTTCCAATCTGAATAGAATTAAAAGAGAAAAACTATTTTCTAATCTAATCGATAGTCTACGCTAAAGGAGAGCTATTCAGTGTCAGAATACAGATTCCAGAATACAAGAATCGTTCCCTTTTTGTGAGTACAGTTATTTTCAGATATGAACTTTAATTATGATCTTGACATGGTTATAAATCTGAATCTGAGGTTATGCATATTCTTATCTGTCAAATCTATTTTTCTGTGACTATTCTCTTTTTTCTGTTCTATAGCCAGGCTACTACGAGCCTGTGCCAAATCTCATAAGAGATTAACGCATGAACACTAAATTTTGGAGTAAATAATGAATAATGCATAATTGGACATGACTGATCTGTGACTGATTTGAGAAAAGGACATATGTTGTAAATTAGATCTAGATCTGTGCATACTCTGTGATTTGGAAGAAGAGGAGTAATTGAATGATAACATATGACTTGAAACTTGAGGACATAATGCATATAAAATTTAAGATCTGATTTTGAGAGGTTATAATTTAAAGATCTAGATTTTTGGGTATATTTTATATAATGATTCATGACTTGAAAAAGGAATATGAAACTTAGGCGTAAGGACCTATATTAAAATAGGATAACTATTAATGTGAATGCGCCTAAATATGGTTTTTGGATATTGGCATTAAAGGCTATAATTTGGTATAATTCATATCATGATTTGGGGCTTTTAGAGAGAGTTCTGTACTGTGCAAAGTTTAACGAAAATTTGGGGGCATATATTGTATTATGAATTATGACCATGATTTGAGCATGTAAGTTTAGGCTTAATTTATGATTAGGCAAGATATGTAAATAGAATTTTTAAGAAATGTTAAATCTGCTAATCTGCTGAATTGCTAAATCTACTGAATTTCCTGTTCTGCTAATCTGCTAGATCTGTCATCTGCTAAATTAGTTGAATTTCTTAATCTGTTGAAAGCTGAATAATTGTAATTTGGAGGCCCGATCTAAAATTGAGCAAAACATGTTAATAGAACTTTGGATAATCTAACGTAACTTGTAAAGAAGTTAAATCTGCTAAATGGACATAATTAATCTGATATTTTCTATAATGGAATAAAGTGGCTATGACACGAGGTTAGACCCCGTTTGCGGTAGAAGCCTGCCCGGAACCAACCGGCTTAACCAGCGACCGCAAACTGTCAGTCTAATGTGAGAGGTCGTAGGCATAAGTAAAATATGCTTAGACACGAGGTTAGGTCTGGCTTGTGGCAGAAGTATGCCCGGAACCGCTCAGCATATCCAACGGCCACAAGTTACCGACCCAATGTGAGAGGTCTGTGCATTAATATTTAATTAATGCAAATCTGAGATAAATATGACGTCTAAAACGTGTTAGTTGGATAGGGTTATACTAACTGGACTGATGAATTTAACAAACCCGTTTCGGGAATCTGTAGGCCCAATACAAAGCTAGACAATCTGTAAGTCTGTTAAGACTGTACATCTGATCCGTTAGTCTGAAAACTTGTTAACTTGATTGTCTGATCTGTGTACTAGTAAATCTGAACTCTGTATTTTTGAAACTTGTAAACAAGTTAATCTAAAATCTGTTAGTCTGAGGACACAAGGTTAGGAGGGGAAATACTTGTGTCATTTATTGTTGGGACCCATATTAGTCAATAACCCTTTCTGGTATCAGAAACTTTGACCCCACGCTATGTAGGGGTCCGAGCACGCTTACTGAACTAATTAAAAGCGGTTCATTCTGATAATGGTGAGGGGTGTTGATGGTGCGTTCCAACCGGGTCATGTGCGTGCATGGATCCGGTCTGCTCTAAGGATGTAAAACGCTGTGACATCTATAAATAGGTTTGTGCCAATATGTTGCCACTTTAGGGAGTGATACACCCTACTGTGGGGCCGACACAGGGTATTTATGTATTAGGGAGCCAATCGCTTAGGGAAGGACTTAGGGTACACTTAGTTTTGTCTGTTTCTGTTGGTACCGTCTATTTCTGTTGGATGATAACACCTGTCTGTTTTTGCGTGGTACCGTCTGTAGGGGTGGTAAAGGCCCATTACTAGTGTACACCTAATTCTAACATTCTGTTTCCGTAGGGATTATACTGTTCCCGTCTCTGATTCCGTTTCCGATTCTACTTCCGTACCTTCTGTCTGTTGGGGTGGTAAAGGCCCATTAGTTGGGTGGTAAAGGCCCATTATTAGTATTATGTTTCTGTACCTTCTGTCCGTTTGGGTGGTAAAGGCCCATTATTAGTATTCTGCTTTTGTACTTTCTGTCTATTGGGGTGGTGAAGGCCTATTACTAGCATTCTGTTTCTGTATAGATTATTTTGTTTCGATTCCGTTTTCAGTTTAGACATTAGGGTAACACCTAATCCTGTTATACTAGTATTAGTGCAAAGAAGTAAGATGTAAGTAAGGAACATAACTTGGTTTACATCATTCTATTTCTTCCATTAACTTAAAGTATATCTGTTATTCCTGTTGATGTAATCTCTCATCCAGCTTTATTTACATGTCATGATAATATTATCTGTTTATATGCTGGAAGTCGCTGGACTCGCCAGACTTTATGTTTGACCTCGTTTGTTTTCGTCCCTTTTCTTTCTGTTTCCCCCCAGGTGCTCAGGGTGGAAACATAGGAGCTTGATTCCGATTCTCTCTGCTTGAAGTGCTTGGAGTATTGCTTGGCTTTGACTCTATCTTTTCATGGCAGTTTATGTTGGGGATTATGGCTTTGAAACTTTACATTCTGAAGGATTTTGTATAAGACTAATAATTGTGTACTTGAGTTTTGGTATTGTGATTTAGAAAGATGTAACCAAACTTATTTCTGCTTCTACTATAATAAAGTTATAATTTTTCAAGTACTACTTATCTGACTTGTAATATTCTGTTCTGTCTACTAAAACGCTCCATCAAAGTTAAGGCATTCCCTTTGTGAGTGACCTTAACGGAGGTGGGGTGTTACACTTGGTATCAGAGCTGAAGGTTACCAGATTTGATAAAAAGTTTTTGAAAACTATTTTCAAAAAGGTTTTAAAAAGGAAGTATTTTCAAAAGTAAAGTTTATTTTGAAAAACATAATCCCCAAAAGTCATATATCTATTCTTTCTCCGTTTTGAATCCCTTTTCTTTTTCGTTTCAGTATGTCTGGGGATCTTAACCTTCTAGATGGCGTGTCGGTACCAAGTTGGTTTAAAAGGTATCTAGAAGCTTGGGCTAATGATGCGGGCCCAGCAGACGTCCCTCCTCCCCCAGTTGCAGCGGTTCCTTCTCCTCCTCCTCCGCGCGTGAATACTTTCCCGAAGATATGTAGAGACTTTCGAGCCATGGGTGGGAAGAACTTTAATGGAACTGAATCATTCGTGGAGGAAAGGAACTGGATCAAAGAAACTGAGGATTTGTTCGTTATCTTTGAGGTGGACGATAGGCAGAAGATACAGTTGGCGGTATGGTTGCTTAAGGACGAAGCTTCTTTTTGGTGGGAGATCACAAATGGAGAGCGTTCGGTAGAGACATGGATGGATTTCAGGCATAGGTTCGAGATGAAATTTCTCTCACGAGTGGAAGAGAGTCTATACGTGGAGAGGTTCTTAGCGTTGAAGCAAGGGGATTTATCAGTGAGAGAGTACGTCAACAAGTTTAATCAGTTGGCGAGATTCGACTTAGATTTGGTAAATACACCGCATAAAAAGGCATTGAGGTTTGCTAAAGGTTTGAATGAGCCGCTACACAGATTGGCGATGTCCCACATTCCTATGGGGGAAACCTTCGAGAAATTGGTGGACATGGCGTTAATGTATGAATAGGAAGCCGAAAGTAAAAAGAAAGAGGAAAAGCTCGAAGGACCACAGAACAAGAAGGCGGGGCCCAAAAAGGAAACCCAAAAGAAGGATGAAAAGTCTGAAGATAAGAAGGAGAAAAAGTGCTTTACTTGTGGAAGCTCGACTCATCTGAACAAGGATTGCAGAAAGAGGAAGGGCACTTGCTTCAACTATGGTGAGATGGGACACTTCAATAGGGACTGCCCGAAGAAACGAGGGCAAGGGCAGAGGATAGGTCCTACTTCTGGAGGGCAGGCGAATACCCTCGAGGCTGGTGGATAGGATATAAATAGGAAAAAATTTCTGTAGATGGTTTAATTTCCTCATCTGATTGTTGAGTCAAAACTCATTCTGATTCTGGCATTTTGATTCTGTAATTGATACTCTGCACTTTAATACTAGTCTTGTTTCTGATCCCGCTGTAGACTCAAACCCATAAGGGTTATGACTCATCTGTTTGTGATAAGTTGGGGTTTGAGGGTATCTGTGTTGGGCGTTAAGTTGACTATGACACATACATTCTAGGATTTTTTTTATCATGTTTGGTTTCCTAATAATCATTTGATAATCTGATCTGTACCAGTAGTCTGTAAGTATCTGAATATTTCCGATAAGGTTAGAGGTTTTTACTCGAAGCGTGAAGTAGATTTCCAGTTTGGCATTGTTTAATGGGAGTAGTTCACTGGGTGTCAATCTGATGTTGATTTCGGTCTTTAGGGTTGATGCTTAAGGAATTATTTTCTTTACCGATATCTAATAGGAACAGAGCTCTTGTTTTAATCGTACTTGCTTCTGTCACTCAGCTGTATCCTATCGATCGAGTCTTCAACCATTAGGTAGAAACTAATGGGTGTAAACATGTGTTTGAGACATGTTATGTTTGATGGTTGCAAGTGGATGCAAGTGGTTTCTAGTGGTTGCTTGTGGATGCATATACACACACTAGGCACTAGATCGGCTCAAAAACACTCTCATACTGCATATGAATGTGTGCGCATTTTTCAACTTTTGTGGATGCAAAATGATTGACTCATCACATGGATGTTGCATTTGGATGAATGATTATGCACACATATAGAAATGATGTGTATCAAATAGGATTTCTTGCATACATAATTGGACTCATGGCACTAACATGGTTCGCATTGAGGAGGTCAACTGAATCAGTAGACCGCCGGATCTTTGCATTAGATAAGAGACATACACACACACTTTTGAATATGTTCATACAACATTAGAAGTTTTCTAAGGACAATGGATGCTTGTGTATGATGGTTGAGTAGATGGATGATTGGATGGTAGGACACATTCTTCTTAACTGGAAGATTTCGGGGACGAAATCCTTTGAGGAGGGGAGAATGTAACACCCCGTATTTTCTGTGAACGTATAAGTAACAAATTAAAGTATACTTAATTTTAGGAGAAGAACTAAGGGAAACGGGTTGCACCATTGCGTTCGTCTGGAAATTTTTATTGAGATGAGTCCGAGTTTGCGTAAAACGGATACCATATGAAGAAGATATGAACGAACGAAGTTAGGCAAAAAAGCCGGAAATAGGCCAGAATACACTAGCGCACTTGTGAAGTGCGCCAGTACAAAAATACATTGGCATACCTTCCAAGTGCACCCATACCGATCCAGCACATAATTCTGGAGTGTTCTAGGATGATGTGTCTTCTTCTGAGTGGCTAGATGACCTGTCTTCGAGCTGGGTGGTTCTGATGACTTCTGGACTGATCTGAAGGATCGAAATCACCCTGTTCTCCTATAAAAAAACCCCAAACCTCACTTTCTTTCCACACAATTTCATTATGCCTATACTCTGCCTCTATTCTAATTAAAATAAAATAATGGCGTCGCTACTCTGCTGAAATCTAAGCTAGTACTAGTGCATCTTCTTCCAATCTGAATAGAATTAAAAGGGAACAACTATTTTCTAATCTAATCGATATTCTACGCCAAATAAGAGCTATTCAGTGTTAGAATACAGATTCCAGAATACAAGAATCGTTCCCTGTTTTTTAGTACAGGTATTTTCAGATATGAACTTTAATTATGATCTTGACATGGTTATAAATCTGAATATGAGGTTATGCATATTCTTATCTGTCAGATCTGTTTTTCTGTGACTATTCTATATTTTTCTGTTATATAGCCAGGCTACTACAAGCCTGCGCCAAATCTCATAAGAGATTAACGCATGAACGCTAAATTTTGGAGTAAATAATGAATAATGCATAATTGGACATGACTGATCTGTGACTGATTTGAGAAAAGGACATATGTTGTAAATTAGATCTAGATCTGTGCATACTCTGTGATTTGGAAGAAGAGGAGTAATTGAATGATAACATATGACTTGAAACTTGAGGACATAATGCATATAAAATTTAAGATCTGATTTTGAGAGGTTATAATTTAAAGATCTAGATTTTTGGGTATATTTTATATAATGATTCATGACTTGAAAAAGGAATATGAAACTTAGGCGTAAGGACCTATATTAAAATAGGATAACTATTAATGTGAATGCGCCTAAATATGGTTTTTGGATATTGGCATTAAAGGCTATAATTTGGTATAATTCATATCATGATTTGGGGCTTTTAGAGAGAGTTCTGTACTGTGCAAAGTTTAACGAAAATTTGGGGGCATATATTGTATTATGAATTATGACCATGATTTGAGCATGTAAGTTTAGGCTTAATTTATGATTAGGCAAGATATGTAAATAGAATTTTCAAGAAATGTTAAATCTACTAATTTGCTAAATTGCTTAATATGCTAAATCTGTTGAATTGCCTGTTCTGCTAATCTGCTAGATTGCCTAATCTGCTAGATCTATTATCTGCTAAATCTGTTGAAAGCTGAATAATTGTAATTTGGAGGCTCGATCTAAAATTGAGCAAAACATGTAAATAGAACTTTGTATAATCTGCCGTAACTTGTAAAGAAGTTAAATATGCTAAATGGACATAATTAGTCTGATATTTTCTGTAATGGAATAAAGTGGCTATGACACGAGGTTAGTCTCCGTTTGCGGTAGAAGCCTGCCCAGAACCAACGGGCTTAACCAGTGACCGCAAAATGTCAGTCTAATGTGAGAGGTCGTAGGCATAAGTAAAATATGCTTAGACACGAGGTTAGGTCTGGCTTATGGCAGAAGTCTGCTCAGAACCGCCCGACATATCCAATGGCCACAAGCTACCGACCTAATGTGAGAGGTCCGTGCATTAATATTTAATTAATACAAATCTGAGATAAATAAGACGTCTAAATGTGTTGGGTGGATAGGGTTAAACCAACTGGACTGATGAATTTAACAAACCCGCTTCGTGAATCTGTAGGCCCAATACAAAGTTAGACAATCTGTAAGTTTGTTAAAACTGTACATCTGATCCGTTAGTCTGAAAACTTGTTAACTTGATTGTCTGATCTGTGAACTAGTAAATATAAACTCTGTATGTCTGAAACTTGTAAACAAGTTAATATGAAATCTGTTAGTCTGGGGACACAAGGTTAGGAGGGGAAATACTTGTGTCATCTGTTGTTTGGGACCCGTATTAGTCGGTAACCCTTTCTGGTATCAAAAACTTTGACCCCACGCTATGTAGGGGTCCGGGCATGCTTACTGAACTAATTATAAGCGGTTCATTCTGATAATGGCGAGGGGTGTTGATGATGCGTTTCAATCGGGTCATATGCGTGCATGGATCCGGACTGCTCTGAGGATGTAAGACACCGTGACATCTGTAAATATGTCTGTGCCAATAGGTTTCCATTTTTGGGAGTGATACACCCTACTCTGGGGCCGACACAGGGTATTTATGTACTAGGGAGCCGATCGCTGGGGTAGGACTTAGGGTACACTTAGTTCTATCTGTTTCTGTTGGTACCGTCTGTTTCTGTTGGGTGGTAACACCTGTCTATTTTTGCGTGGTACCGTCTGTAGTGGTGGTAAAGGCCCATTACTAGTGTACACCTAATTCTACCATTCTGTTTCCATAGAGATTATTATGTTCCCATCTCTGATTCTGTTTTCGATTCTGCTTCCGTACCTTCTGTCTGTTGGGGTGGTAAATGCCCATTAGTTGGGTGGTAAAGGCCCATTATTAGTATTCTGTTTCCGTACCTTCTGTCTGTTGGGGTGGTAAAGGCCCATTATTAGTATTCTGCTTCTGTACTTTATGTCTGTTGGGGTGGTGAAGGCCCATTACTAGCATTCTGTTTCTGTATAGGTTATTCTGTTTCGATTCTGTTTTCAGTTTAGACATTAGGGTAACACCTAATCCTGTTATACTAGTATTAGTGCAGAGAAGTAAGATGTAAGTAAGGAACATAACTTGGTTTACATCATTCTGTTTCTTCTATTAACTTAAAGTATATTTGTTATTCCTGTTGATGTAATCTCTCATCCAGTTTTATTTACATGTCATAATAATATTATCTGTTTGTATGCTGGAAGTCACTGGACTCGCCAGACTTTATGTCTTACCTCATTTGTTTTCGCCCCTTTTCTTTCCATTTCCCCCCAGGTGCTCAGGGTGGAAACATAGGAGCCTAATTCTAATTCTCTCTACTTGAAGTGCTTGGAGTATTGCTTGGCTTTGACTCAATCTTTTCATGGAAGTTTATGTTGGGGATTATGGCTTTGAAACTTTACATTCTGAAGGATTTTGTATAAGACTGATAATTGTGTACTTGAGTTTTGGTATTGTGATTTAGGAAGATGTAACCAAACTTATTTCTGCTTTTGCTGTAATAAAGTTATAATTTTTTGAGTACTACTTATCTGTCTTGTAATATTCTGTTCTGTCTACTAAAACGCTCCATCAAAGTTAAGGCATTCCCTTTGTGAGTGACCTTAACGGAGGTGGGGTGTTACAGTTTGTATAACTTCTCTTATCTAACGAAATAACACGTTGTTCTAATTGCAAATGTTTGAGGTCAATTTCCCTTGAGTTGAGCTCAATTCTACTTTATTGGAGTCATAACCTTTTTCCTCTTTTAATTAATCATACCTAGAGCTTGCATTCACAATATTTGTTCCTTATCAAATCTCAAACCCACATAACAAATTTCATTTCGGACTAGCTAAGAAGATCCTTGATCTTATTCAATTGATTGTACATTCATACTTAGGGATCGTTTTTCCGAACTTTATACACTTTTTCTTCCATTCAGTGATTGACTACACCTTTCTTTCAACTTTTCTCGATTAATCTTATGTTCACGGTAAAAAGGTGTAACACCCCGCATTTTATAAAGAATAAAATAATAAATGATGCATATATGTCTATGTGTGCATAAACCTTTATTTTTAAAAAGAGAATTTAAATATGTGCAAGAAAAAAAAGAAAGAGTTAGTGTAATAAAGAAGTGCATGCATTAAAGAGAACATTTATGCATACAAATAATGCAATGCATGCGAGGAATTGATTGCATGCAATGCAATTAAGTTGCATGCAATAATGTTTAAAAACACAATGCATTAATAATGAAAAAGTAAAAGTGCATGGAAAATGATTAGGATGCATGCAGTGAATTAGAAATAATATACTAAAATGGGCAACGTATTAATGCATGCATAAAAAGGTTAATATAATAAGATTATGTATTAAAATAAATGCATGCAATTGCATGCTAGATAATTAAGCTGCATGCAGTGAATTAAGGGAAATAAACAATGTAAATGGTAATGGTGAAACGATTGAGTAAATTGCATTAAAATGCAAACAGCAATGTATGAATAAGAAGGATAAGGCATACATAATATATGCATTTCAAAAATAAAAGAAGATGTATGTATTTATACATACATGGCATTTGAAATTCAAAATTAGTAAATTAATTGCATGCAACATGATATTAAAGGCAAAGATTAGGCATGCACATAAAATTGTGCAATTAAAATTTGATAAAGACGCGAAAGAGGCAAAATTAACTAAAGGAAAGCAAAACAAGAAAGTAATTGAACATTTAATAGATAAACGTTGCAAACATTAAAATCAGAAGATATAAGGAGCTTATATATGAATATGATATAAGAATAATTCAAATCAATTCGAACTTAAGACAATACTCATAAAAAAGGGCCTGGGTCGACCTATGGGTCGACCCAAGCAAGCTTGGGTCAAACCATAGGTTGACCCAAGGGGGTTAGGTCGACCCTAGGGCTGACCCAGGGGTCAACACACCCCAGATCTGGGAAAATTGGTCTAACGAATCTAGACTGTTTTTCAGACCATATTCATTGCTGACTTAGCGCTGCGTGTACAAAATCATATCCACTTTCATTGAACATCACATATTTTCAGAGAGGATGTCTAGAATCTTCCATTGTAATGCCCCACTTATATACTCGCATTAGTCAAGGCCATTACAAGCAATGGCGTCGACTAACCCGAAGAATAAGGCTGTTTAGGAGTGACCATCTGTATATTAGCTTTGAACGAGTGTTAAACATGTCGGATAATGTGGTCTTAAATTTTCAATTCTCATGGAGAAATCCGGCACATCTAATTCAAGTTCAAATCTACTACACAATGGCTATATATAATTCGAAAACAATATAAAATACATAACAGAATAATTAGAGTCAGACACAGAATTTTCATATCATGAAGGCGGAATAGATATGAATAAAAACACCAAAGTTTATACATGTAGTGGCCAAACAAGGTCCACTATGCTGCAAAAGAGTAGATAATAATACATGCCAAAAGAGAGTGAATACATAAGAGTCACTGTCTCATATACACATAAACATAAACCACAACACTATTGTAGTAAGCCAAAATAAAGAACTGGATCCTGCTAGAAGCTATGTGGAAGAAAATGCAACACCTCGGTCTAACCCGAGTATTATTTATAAGAAAATAAACAATAAACGGATTAGTCTAGCTGCACTTAACACAATAAAATGGGATAGAAATAGAGATATGGGTAGATAATGACATATAAGCAACAACAATCATGTTCACCCATAAGCTTGAAACCCCAAAAATGTTTATCCAACATCCCTAAGATATCCCCATTACACAACCCACACACTACATGCAAGCTGAACCGAGGTTCCCCGCGAATCCGAAGGTCGTCACACATCATACAAGTTGAACCGTAGTTCCCTGCGAATCTGAAGATCGCCAAACAACATAAACCAAAGTTCCCCATGAATCCGAAGATCGCCAAACAACATGTACTGAAGTTCCCCGTGAATCCAAAGGTCGCCAAACAACATGAACTGAAGTTCCCGTGAATCCGAAGACCGCCATTAGTGCAAGATACCCCAAGCTAGTAAATATAAGAGTTAAGCTACATGTCCCATAACCACTTGCTTTACAAAAATATTTACGAACAAGTTGTATATTTCACTAGAAATACGAAAACGATCATTGCCACGTTGTTCAATCGAATGAGTCCAAGAATTAACCGTCAAAGCAAACATAAGCGATCATAGTCCTTGTTTTTACTATGGCATTTAATTAGATTCCTCATACGAACAAGAAAAATGTTTATCAAATATATACTAGTAGATTTGTAAATCAATTTATAAAACAACTTCATATAAATGAAGTCGGATTAGAAAACAATTTGGAAAATAACTTCATATAATGAAGTGGAGTTAGAAACCGTTAAGTAAAAGATTTGGTATCTACTAATAATTAAAAACCCTTTTTATATCATTTCGAAGTGGAAAATCTCGTGTAATATCGATCAAATTAACGATCGAACGAAGAATTCACGATTTAATAATGTAGACGAAACCCCACGACTAATGATTATAATATCCGTTCACCACGAATGAATTTAAAGTTCATGAAATCAAAGTGCAGAAATCTATGAACCAAAGAAACTGGAAAGTCCCAAACGAAGGCGAAATGGGCTGAAATTCGGTCGGAAATGAGCCTGAAACAACCTATATAGTAGACCGTGGTCTCCACTAGTCTACTATCAAAAAACAGAAGGACCAATCGACTGGTCCTTTTTTCACCAGTCGACAGGTCATTTTACCAGCGGACATAAATTTTAGTAGAAGGTATCAGTCAACTGGTCCGTTTTGACCAGTTGACTGGTGGCTGTCAAACAACCCATTTTGGTAATTTTTTTAGCCAAATCATATATGAATTATTTTTGGCGATCCTTAGGGGCTATAGATTTTATCAAAGTATCAAAGAGGCCTCAATGGTTCACTGAAACCGCAAGGAAACCCAAACTTACATGCATAAGAAGAATCACAATAGAAATCATTGAAATGAAATAGAAATTCATATGTTGGAGATGTTAACACACAAAGCAATCAACAAAACCAATTAACACACAACAAAGACATGCCGAGGGCACTCTAGACAAGCATAAATACTTGAGGCATAGATGTGAGTTCTCCAAGAACTCACCTTTGTTTGTTGCAAGCAAAGAGATGAATGAAGACTTAGCCAAATAAACCTCTCTTCGAATATTGTCTACAATTCTTCAACCTATATGTGTATATATAGTAATCTCCAATAGTTAGGTTTAGGAATATCCCTAAAAATTGAAGAAGAATCAAGTTGGGAAAGATGGAGAGGATGAAGAAAAGGTTTACCTAAGTTTCTCTTTGTTTTCTACTTTAATTTGTAAGCTTCAAGAAGCAAACTAGGTTTAGGAATTTCCATTTCCCTTTCTCTCTCCATTTTTCTATTTTCTTTAAGTGTTGGAATGAATGAAAGAGATGAGGGTTGATTTGGTTATAAGGAGTGGGCTAGTTTAGCCATCTAAGCCCCAACCATAGTCCAAATTTTCACAAACTCGAAATATATCGAAGTTTATAGTAAAAAAAAGGTTGTAAACGATGATCCAGACTCAATGGAAGTGATTTCGAATCAAAATTCATCCGTATGCTAAAAATGTGAATTTTTGGACATATACATGATTAACGACGCTATATTTAAATGAAATATTTAAATATATTATTGAAAAAAATAGGTGGGTTGTTACAGACTTCCACCTTAAAGAAATTGCGTCCCCGCAATTACTTAAGAAAAAACTCATAAGTAACAACCGAACATCGACATAAAACATCCATAGAATAAGCATCAATAAGTTCTTGTAATGTAAGCGAATAGGGCACGCCCATGTCAAAAAGAACTCGTGTAGGATATCTATGAAACTCAGTAACCCAACCAAGGATAGAATGAAAATTACCTTGACCGGAAGAAGTGTTGCTAGGTGCATGCACAACATTTAGCTTTCCCTCCCTTTTACTCCGAAGACTGGAGCATGATGACACTAAATGACCCGGAGCCTTGCAATGGTGACAAGTGCGGGGTTCGGGACACTTGTTAGCATAGTGATCCTTTGACCCACAATTGAAACATTCCCCACGACCAAAGTTAGGTGTTTCTATTCCGGAAGCCTCTTGTTTTCCTTTCCTACTTGGATAAGATTTGGACTTGTCACCTGAACTCCTCTTTTAGAGCTCTCAACTTCAACATCGCTCTCCTTATCGGCTTCCTTAAGACTAAGCGCGATACCCACTAGCTCATCAAAAGCACAGCCAATTTACATAGCAAAGATTTCTTAAGAATCTTATTGAGCCTAGAAACAAATTTTCGATTCTTCTTCTTCGTGGTGTCAATATACTCAAGCCTATACTTGGAGAGAGAGTCAAAAGACGCGGCGTACTCGGCTATAGAAGAGCTACCTTGAGCAAGGTCCATAAAACGATGGGTTAATCCCAATTTCTCACTTTCAGGTACGAATTTTGCCTCAAACTTTTCCTAGAATTTCTCCCAAGTTAGGTCCTTCTCTTGGATTTTAGAGATTAAGAGATCATACCAATCAAGTGCTCTGCCTTCAAGCATACTTGCAGCTACTTGAACTCAATGCACGTCCTCAAGATTCAAGCAAGAAAATATGAGTTTGCATGATTTGACCCAAGCTTGGACATTCATAACACTTTCGATGCCCTTAAGAATTTTTCCACCGAGCTTGGTGTAATCGCTGCATAAAGTAGCAAACACAGATTTGGGATGCGTAGGCGCATAAGTGGTTCCTGCCGCTTGGGCATTTGTCACAAGATCAAGAAATTGCTGAGTTGTCATATATACTCCCACAACAGGAGTTGCAGTAGGTCGAACGGAGTTCGGCGGGCATGTGTAGACATTTTTCTTTAAGAAAAGAAGAAAGAAAAATGTTAATCTCAAAAGGATTTCAAATCAATGAACAAGGAATCATAATATAAGATAGGATATGACGGGTCCTAAGACATGATTTAAAAACACTATTTCCTAAGAAACTTAGGACAATGATCCTCTCCATAATATCTTATATTGTTCCGAACTTAGCTCTGATACCAAGTGTAACTCCCCACCTCTATACTCGCATTAGCCAAGGCCATTGCAAGCAATGGTGTCAACTAACACGAAGAATAAGGCTGTTTTGGAGCGACCATCTGTATATTAGCTTTGAACGAGTGTTAAACATGTCGGATAATGTGGTCTTAATTTATTAATTCTCATGTGGAAATCCAACAGTCTAATTCAAGTTCAAATCTATTACAAAATGGCTATATATAATTCAAAAACGATATAAAACACATAACTGAATAATCAGAGTCAGACACAGAATTTTCATATCACGAAGGCAGAATAAATATGAATAAAAACACCATAGTTTATACATAGAGGTAGTGGCTAAACAAGGTCCACTATGCTACAAAAGAGTAGATAACAATACATTCCAAAACAGAGTGAATACATAAGAGTCGCTGTCTCATATACACATAAACATAAACTACAACACTATTGTAGTAAGCTAAAATAAAGAACTGGATCTTGCTAGAAGTCATGTGGAAGCACCTACAACACCTCCGTCTGACCCGAGTATTATTTATAAGAAAATAAACAATAAACATGTTAGTCTAGCTGCACTTATCATAATAAACTGGGATAGAAATAGAGATATGTGTAGATAATGACATATAAGCAACAATAATCATGTTCACCTATAAGCATGAAACCCCAAAAATGATTATCCAACATCTCTAAGAGATCCCCACTACACAACTCACACATCACATGCAACTTGAATTGAAGTTCCCCGCGAGTCGAAAGATCACTTCACGTGAATCCGAAGATCTCCACACATGATACAAGTTGAGCCGTAGTTCTCCGTGAATCCGAAGATCGCCAAACAACATGAACCGAAGTTCCCCGCGAATCCGAAGATTGCCAAACAACATAAACCGAAGTTCCTCCCGAATCCGAAGATCGCCAAACAACATGAACCAAAGTTCCCCGCGAATCCGAAGACCGCCATTAGTGCAAGATACCTCAATCCAGTAAATATAAGAGTTAAGCTACATGTTCCATAACCACTTTCTCTACTCAAATATTTATAAACAAGTTGTATATTTCACTGGAAACACGAAACGATCATTGCCATGGTGCTCAATCGAATGAGTCTAAGAATCGGACACAAGGGGTCATAGTCCTTGTTTTTACTAAGGCATTTAATTATATTTCTCAAACGAAAGAGAAAAAGGTTTATCAAATATATACTAGTAGATTTTTAAATCAATTTATAAAATAACTTCGTATAAATGAAGTCGAATTAGAAAACAATTTGGAAAATAACTTCATATAATGAAGTGGAGTTAGAAACCATTAAGTAAAAGATTTGGTATACACTAATAATTAAAAACCCTTTTTATATCATTTTGAAGTGGCAAATTTCGTGTAATACTGATCGAATTAACGATCGAATGAAGAATTCATGTTTTAGTAACGTAGACGAAACCCCACGACTAATGATTATAATATTCGTTCACTACGAATGAATCGAAAGTTCATGAAATTAAAATGCAGAAATCTGTGAACCAGAGAAACTGGAAAGTCACAAACGAAGGCGAAATGGGCTCAAACGAAGGCGAAATTGGATGAAACTCGGCCGCAAATGTGCCTGAAACAACCTGTACAGTAGAATGTGGTCCTGAAACACCTCACCTCCATTAAGGTCACTCACAAAGGGAATGCCTTAACTTTGGTGGAGAGTTATAGGTACAAGACACAGAAAAATTTACAAGACAGATAAATATAAGCAGTGGAATATAAATATTTATTTCGTACGTGGTTCAATACAAAAGCATTACATCAAATTGTCTGAAAAACAACTTCAAAATATTACACCTTAATTTTTGTCTTGATTATTCAATAAAGAAGCATAAACCAAAAAGTAAAAATGCATAAATCCCCAAGGATCATATCTAAAGCCATAGCCAATTGCAAGAGAGTCCAAGTCATAAATCTACTTTCTTGAAGCTTGTAAAGAGTTTGATTAAGCTGGAGTGTTTCCTCCCTGTGGACCTGGAGGGGGGGGGGGGGACGAAAGAAAAGAAGATGAAAAAAAATGGGTCAGACAATAAGTCTAGTAAGTTCAGTGGTTACTAGTATTTAAACAAGGAAAGAGATCATGACAGTGATAACAGAACATAGGACAATACCCTAATATAAGATAAGAGGGACGTGTGATCACACCCATTACTATAGTCTCTGCACCTACTTAACCATTGGTTCAACCAGCCCACGTGTTTACAACAAATGATCCCCTTAATGATCGGCTCCTACTCGCCTGTATTCAAGTCCTGTGTCCTTCGACCCCGCTTGATTGTAGTCACCTGTGCTGGTCCCACCATGGGGTGTATCAGTCCCTCTGGTGGCAACCCGACACGATTCAAGATGCACAGTGTACACTACTAATGCCCAGTGCTTGATTTTTCCACTTCGAAGTACATGCACCCATACTCCGCCGGAATTTACACTGGCCCACCAACCACCGACGTTTTGACCGCTTATAGTTCAGCCCAGTAATCGTGCCCCACCCTGCCTAGTTCAGGGTACCACGATACATCTTTGTGGGTTACTGCTGAAATGGGTCCCCGTTACTAGGGTTTTCTAATCAACATGTTTATTTGGTTAAGTGTCCAATTTTTCCTAACCCAGCCCATTCGTTTTAGTTAACATGTTGAATCGGTTAAGTGTTTTCCTAATTTACTTAACCCTACCAGTCCTGACTTATCTTTAATTTATTAAAGCACCAACCGCTCACATTAGACAGTCTTGTTGTGGTCACTGGATATGCCGGTCGGTTCCGGGCAGATGTATACCACAACTCAGTCTAACCTCGGGTTCTTATTGGGCTTGATGCACTAACCACCCACATTAGACAGGTCTTGTTGCGGTCACTGGATATGCCGGTCGGTTCCGGGCAGATTTACACCGCAACTCAGTCTAACCTCGGGTTAGGCATATTCGTCTTTTCTAAATTCATATTTTTCTGTATATGCCAAATTTCTTTATGTAAATTAAATTTAATTTTTAATCACGGCATAATTATCCTGTGATTATGCTCAACATAAATGGTATATCAAATATACCATTAAATGAACAAATCTATGCCATGAATTTTCATATTTCCCATCGCTACTCTCGTTGAACGTATGCATGAATCACATAAAATGTTAGGTTAGAAAAATTATCCCAAACCCATAAACAAAAAGTGGTAATAAACAAAGAACATGAAATGATCATACAATAGCATACATTTAACTTTTCACATGTAACTTGGCATAGATGTATATCATTAACTTTAATCAATTGGGTAAAGGTGAACTTGTGACTAAGTTGAATCTAATGGTCATGAAAAACTCGACAAAAGTCTAGCATGAAAGTTTAACATATAATCACAGTTTCAACCCACAACTTGGCATATAATCTTATGTATGTCAAAACATAAGAAAGCTATCATAACCATTTTCTTATCACAATTTAGCATGATGTTAACAACATAAGAGGACTATAATTCCACTTTTACAACATAAATAGATTCAACTTGGCATAGTTCTAAATATTTATAAATGTAAATCTAACATGTAAACATGTGATTTAGATCCTAAACTTGCAAATAACCACCAAATTACAACATGACATGCTTTACCATTTTGTTGGCATAATAAGTTCTTAACTCAATCGTAATAACATACGATGTTGTACATCACCCAAGCATATAAACATGAAATATACAACATGTCCATCGCCATAAGCATATAGACGTGAAATATACAACCTGTTCATCGCCACAAACATATAGACAAGATTAATTACAACGATACTTTAAGTTAAACGAGAATCAAATCTTATACATAGGCATCATACTATACTCCAATTACAACATGTCATGAATTCTGTAACGACACGCATTTCGCCCGACCGTAGTCGATCGCAAAATCGACCAAGACCGTTCAAAATCCGCATACGTTAACTTTGGGAATACAATACATTAGAACAAAAACAACAGATTTTTATTACATCATGATAATATAACATCAGAGTACAGAATATATCAGAGTACATCGAAACTAAAATACAGCGGAAGAAATTTTTACAGTAAATTTAATACAATACAGTGCAGCGGAAATAAAATAGATACAGCGGAAGACAACTATGCTCTGGACACAGCTTTAAGCTTCAATTAAGAATCCTGCTCAGGATGTAAATATCTACAAAAAGCTACTCAACTACCCGTGTGGAAAAAGAGGGACCTGAGTTTGCAAAGGTGGAAACAAACAACGGGTCAGTCATGGGACTGGTGTGAGAATTCTTAACTAATTTAACTAATAGTAATAAAGCAAATCCAAGGACCATGCCGCTAACGCGGAACGGGTTCACTCTAATGGGTTTTCGTGCATAACTTAAAGTGATAAAACAAACAATAAGTAAATCGTAAAACAACGCTATGCTTTTCAGAAAAACGGAATCACCATAAGACCCAAGTCCCATCACACAATGCAACGCAAACCAGAGGATAGGGTTTCACCTTATGGTGATTAAACATTCTTGGTACGATAAAAACGAATTTGATATTATTATTAGTGTATATAAGTTTTCAAAAACACTTCAATCATAATGTATCAATCCTAGGACACATAGATACCATAATACTATGCTTCCATACTAGCAAAACAATCAAATCCGCATGAGGTCGTATTGGAAATTGGGTTTCCATCATGAGTCAAGGCTAGGGAGGAGTTCCTTACCGATTTTAGACACTCTAACTAATGTCTCAGGATTCCCCGTAGTTAAGCCTTGGATCCTGTAGGGCCGGTCCGCACATACGATTTTGCAGATTGGCAATTCCGGAACACGCGTTTCTAGGTCCTATAGGACCTATCATCCAAGGCGCGCCACATTCCATCATCCACATAAGTAAATATCAGCCAGTTTAAGCACCGACACCACTTCTAGCTAGAAAGAAACGTGTTGCTCTCCCTGCGTTCCCTTCTCCCGTTTTAGACTCAACCGGGTTGCGAGGCTCGCGAAGTTACGCTATACACAAAGCTTCGCCTAAACAGGCCGTGTTTTGATCATCAACCACAAGACCTGCTTTTCAACAAGAACCTTGATCTTTGCATCTTGGTATGCCACACTGTTAATCAATATCATACTATTAATCTTTTGCCAAAATATACAAAAGAGTGTTAAGCAAGAGAATAAATTCTCCGCCACCAATCATTCATACATTCGGCAGAAAATCAACAAGTACAATATATAAAGGAGTACAATGTCAGACACACATTCCATTTATACTTATGCTCTAGGTCTGAGCGAAAGCCAAATCCGTACAAATCAACACTACGTCCGGATAACTACCATCTTAGCCCCGTCTTGGGAGCAAATCAATCAAGGGCCTCAATACTAGTTACCCATTCGATGTGAAGATCGTCGATCTTCAATCGCCGTCTTCAATTCTTCGAACGCCGTATCATTAATTGGAATGAGAGTAAACTCGGACTTTCCAAATAACTCTCGCATATATAAATTTGAAAACCATTTCATACCGTCGTTAATAATTTATAACGATCTATCGTTATTTTTACTTTTACATACACATCCAAAACATAACAATGTATATTTTACTCTTCCAATTTTCAATTTACACCAAATGTATATTTGGTTTCATTATTTTTCTAATTAAAATCTCTTCCTTAGAAATGTAAAATTCTAATCTTATTATTTACATTGAAAAATGTAAATTTCTATTCCTATTTTATTTACATTGAGAAATGTAAACTTATACTTCAATATATTATTATATTGAAAATGTAACTTTTAATGCATATTCTATTTACATTGGGAAATATAAATTCCTAATCATTCCTTTATTTCCTTTGATTACATTGAAAAATGTAAATCCATTTATTTGCATATAAAAAATATAATTTCTATTTCATCCTTATTTACATTGAAAAATGTAAGTTTCTATATTTTTCTAATTACATATAAAGATGTAACTTCCTATTTTTCTTTTATTTATATTGAAAAATGCAACTTCTTTTTACCGCCTCTAAAATGACGATAAAAATATATAATTTTTATTCTATTCTTTTATCGCATCTAAAGTGACGATAAAAATATACATTTCATTTCTATTATTTTTATACACATTAAAAATTTAAACTCTTTCTTTTTAATATAATCTACATTAAAAATGTAAGTTATTTCTATAATATAATTACATTAAGAATGTAAACTTCTTTCTACTTTAACTTGATTACATAAGATGTAATTTTTCTCCTTTATCTTAATTTACATGATAAATGTAAATTTTCCACTTTCAATCTAATTCACATGCAGATTAACTTAATTACACAAAAATGAAATTTTATGTTCTTTTACTTAATTACATAAAAAAATGTAATTTCTTCTAGTTCTTATTTACATTAAGAAAAATGTAAAACTTTCCTAATCCTTATCTTATTACCTCAAAAATGTAACTTTCTTTTGTAATAAACTTGGAGGTGAAAATATTCATTTCATTGTTAACACATAACGGAGTGAAAATAATGTCAACTTCTAATTTATCCATTTATATTTTAATATGGGCCAGACCTCTCACATTAGGCCTGCAACTTGTGGATGCTGGATAGGCCAGTTGGTTCCAGGCAAACTTATTCCATAAGTTAGGCTTAAACTCATGTCTTAGCCCAATTTGTATTTGCGCACTTGGACCTCTCACATTAGGCCCAACATTTGTGGCTGCTGGATATGCCGGTCGGGTCCGGGCAGACTTCCACCACAAATGTAGCACAACCTCGTGTCCAAGTACAATTTTAATTAATCATATAATTGTTCTACTAAAAATATTATTTTAAAATGTTTCTCATTTCAAAATATCTTATTTACATGGAAATCGACTTAATCACATAAAAATGTAATTTTTATGTTCTCTAACTTAATTACAAAAAAAAATGTAATTTTCATTTAATTCTTATTTACATTAAAATGTAAACTTTTCTTCTTACATTAAAAATATAACTTTTCTTTTCTTTAATCCAATCTAATTTACATTAAAAATGTAAACTCTTTTTTTTCTTTTAATCTAATTTACATTAAAAATGTAAAATTTCCTTTCTACATTGAAAATGTAATTATCTATTCATTTTAAATTACCTTAATAAGAATGTAAATTTTCATTCACCTTAAATTACATTAATAAAAATGTAAGTTATTACATTTCCTTTCTTTTTACATTAATAAAAATGTAAGTGATTATTCTACTTTTTTAACCTTAATAAAAATGTAAGTTTCATTCTACTTTAATTACATTAATAAAAATGTAAATTTCTGTTACCGTACAAAATCATATCTTTAATTACGCTTAAAAATGTAATTTCATTACAACGGTAAAATCTTATTTTTTCCACCAACAACTTTTCTTTTCCCGTTTTCAAAAAAAGTTAAATTTTTCCATACCGTTCACTAACCTTTTTATTTACAAAGGGGGTGTAAATCAAGTTGTTATCAAATTCTATTCTTTTATATTCATATAAGAAAATGTGAATAAAGTTCCATCGCTAAATTGGTTTATTTTATCTCTACAAAAGGAACGTAGATAAAATGTCTTCTCATATTTCGTTCTTTTTATTCCTTTTTATATAAGAGAATGTAAGTAAAGATCATCAAGTTGTGTCCCTTTTCATTTACAAAAGTAAATGTAAATAAGGTTTCATCGCCAAATTGTCCATTTTATTTACATATGAAATGTAAATAAACATTCAGTATAAATATAATCTTTTATCTACATAAAAATGTAAACAAAATGTATCCTTTCTCTATCATATTTCTATAATCCAAATTTTTTTTACAACTAATTGTAAATAAAGTGAAATGTTCTTTTTGTTTATCATTTTCTATAATCAAGTTTTACCCTCTTTTATTTACAAATGTAAATGTAAATAAAATCTACTTCTCAATATTGTTCCCTTTTTATTTACAAAGGTAAGTGTAAATAAAATCTTTTTTTAAATTTTGTTCTCTTTTAATTTACAAAGGTATGTGTAAATAGAATCACTTTTCATATTTGTTTTTCTCCCTTACATATTAAATTTACATAAAGATGTGGATCTCAACAAGTCACATAAACCAAATAAGAAGATTTGGTTTTAATTAACTCAAATTAACTCAAATATACATTTTGAATTCACAAACCTAATGCATATATAAATCTCAAATAAATGAGATTTTCAACGGATGAACAAATATTCACAATAATAGATAAACATAAAATTCTAAATTACCACATCGCAGATCTATACTATTTACGTACATAATAATGATTCAAACCATCACGAACAATAATTAAATTAGTTTAATTATTTTCAAAGGTAAGAAATCTCACCAATTTCATATATGAAAGCTTCATCGCTAAGTGGTTCAATTTGTTAGCATATGAAATGTAAATAAAATCCCTTTATCAATAATCTAGTTTTATATTATATATTTTTTTCTTACAAAGAGACGTAAACAAAATTCAATGTCATGTTTTGTCTTTTTCTATTTACGCCAAATTTCTATAATGAATCAAATCCAAAAAAAAATTATGGGTTAAAATAAAAGTTGAGACCTTTACTTCAATCAAAAGGGTATACATGGATCTTGAAATAAAAGTGCAGACCTAAATGACAGGAGATACATTTAGGGGATAGCATGAGTCAATATTTTTAATTCAAAATATAATGGTTTTGATCGACATCTATGCATATGAACCAATATACGATTTCAGATCTGACTTTATCGCAACTAGAAATGTTGCGAAGTAAGATTTCTTCGTAGATCTATATTTTTTTCATGACATCTCAATACATCTCAATAACAAAACAATAATCACAACCACATACATATCATGATTTCACAAGTAAGAAAATAATTAATTTAAAATTAATTATGTAAATTAGAATTCTCACCTAGATCTTAACTGTTGGATTTAATCATCCCTCTATGTTCTTCGTTTTTGTAATTGGAAGGACTTGAATTTCATTCGCAGATTTTGAGAACGAAGGGAGAAAAGACTGGAAGATTTCGGCCATTCGTAGAAGGAGGAGGCGGCTGGTTCATAAGGGGAATTAGGGACAATATGAGATAAGTGGTGAAGTTTATGGTTTTATGTGAGGCTATAAAGACGATACTAGATTTTTTTTAATTATATTAAAGTAATGAATGCATTCCCTTTTTATGCTTGATTACAATTTAAAATTATTCCCACATGCATGCAAGTTAAGAAATTGAATCATAGACATAGCTAATTTGTACTTCTTTCCCCACAATTAAGGATTGGTTAGGAAACAACCAAGAAATTGATTGCCTATTATTTTTTTGCTTCGTTTTAAAAAAAACTTCAATTATGTGTTCAAGATATTTTTATTAAAAAAATATAGGGTGCATACTTTTTCATCAAAACGATTATCTTCATGCTTAAGAAATGAGAGTGTCTTTAGAGACAAAAATTAAATATATAGTTTGACACAACAATTTTGGAATATCCTTATGGTTTAAGATTTGAAAATAACTTTTTATAGAAAGCCAAATCGAAGAGAAGAGAGAAAAAAATTACAATCTAAAATTTTACATTCCATCTTTACATAATCTAAATGTTTCCAATAGCACCCAATTAATGAGGGTATATTTTTGTACATTTGATATCTAAATATATTAACTAATATATATATGTATATATCTATATATATATATATAGAGAGTCTATGTATGCATGTAAAGTTTTATGAAATAATTTATGCACTATGAAATTAACACACAATACATTAAAAGAAACAAAATGTGACTGCTATTACAATTAATGTCAATACTAAATTTAAAATAGACACAAATTAGGCAATTTATTTATCATACAAACATTTAATAGGTTCAATGTCAAATCAATTTAATATATATATATATATATATATAACAAGTATATATAAACCATCAAGTCTAAAGTTACACTTAATTATGAAAGATAAAACAAGGACTAACAATCTAACATTTTATTAATTGTGTATAAAGTTCAAATAAACCTTTAATATATAATTTAATCCATTAACATGGACATAAATGAGCAAATGAAGGTATGCATTGAAAACTAGGTAAGAGACTTGCATGCATGTATTGAAAAATAACGAAAATGAAATGAACTAAGTAGAAATGAAATGAATGCGTAATTAACATATTGTTAATAAATCAACTTATCAACATATATTTATAAATCTCATTAAGAAAGTCTAAATCTTATTTAGAAACTTTATATTATTATTATTAAATATATTTTTCTTTTCTGACGTATTTTCTAATAAAATTTTCTGAAATAATTTTTTTAAATTGGTTCCAAAATTTCGGGTTGTTACAATCTCCCCCACTTAAAATCTTTTCATCCTCGAAAAGGAACGAAGCTAAAAGTGTTTAATTATCCTACTCAATTTTTTTTGTTATTCATTCATTGGTTTAAATAATTCTATAGTTGAACAAATAATTACACTACACAATCATAAATCAATTAGTTGATTAGCTTTTTTAATATTTATAACTCTTATATATTCAAAAATCATATTTTCTAAAATAGATTATAATATAAATACGTATATTATAGGCTTGTTACTCTCAACTCATTCTAGGGCATTACTAACCCCATCTCTAGTGAGTTTTCTCAATCTAAGATACAATTGATCCTATCTCTAATGAGTATTCTTATTGGATATTAGTAATCCAATCTCTGATGAGTCCTTTGTTCAGTTCTAATGAGTTGTATCCCAAAGATTTGAGCTAACCAGAGCTCTGATACCAACTATAACGACACACATTTTGCCCGACCTTAATTGATCGCAAAATCGACCAAGACCATTCAAAATCCGCATACGTTAACTTTGGGAATACAATACATTAGAACAAAAACAACAGACTTTTATTATATCATGATAATATAACATCAGAGTACAAAATATATCAGAGTACATCGAAATTAAAATACAGTGAAAGAAAATTTTACAATAAATTTAATACAATACAGTGCAAATAAAATAGATACAACGGAAGACAACTATGCTCTAGACACAACTTTAAGCTTCAATCCAGAATCCTGCTCAAGAAGTAAATATCTGCAAAAAGCTACTCGACTGCTCATGTGGAAAAAGAGGGCACCCGAGTTTGCGAAGGTGGAAACAAACAACGGGTCAGTTATGGGACTGGTGTGAGAATTCTTAACTAATTTAACTAATAGTAATAAAGCAAATCCAAGGACCACGCCGCTAATGCGGAACGGGTTTACTCCAATGGGTTGCCGTGCATAACTTAAAGTGACAAAACAAACAATAAGTAAATTGTAAAACAACGCTATGCTTTTGAGAAAAATGGAATCACCATTAGACCCAAGTCCCATCACACAATGCAACACAAACCAGAGGATAGGGTTTTACCTTATGGTGATTAAACATGCTTGGTACGATAAAAACGAATTTGATATTATTATTAGTGTATATAAGTTTTCAAAAACAGTTCAATCATAATGTATCAATCCTAGGACACATAGATACCATAATACTATGCTTCCATACAAGTAATACAATCAAATCCGCATGAGGTCGTATTGGAAATTGGGTTTCCATCATGAGTCAAGGCTAGGGAGGAGCTCCTTACCGATTCGAGACACTCTAGCTAATGTCTCAGGATTCCCCGCAGTCAACCCTTGGATCCTGCAGGGCCGTTCCGCACATACGATTTTGCGGATTGGCAATTCCTGAACACACGTTTCCCGGTCCTATAGGACCTATCATCCGAAGCGCGTCACATTCCATCATCCACATAAGTAAATATCAGCCAGTTTAAGCACCGACACCACTTCTAGCTAGAAAGAAACGTGTTGCTCTCCCTGCGTTCCCTTCTCCCGTTTTAGACTCCACCGGGTTGTGAGGCTCGCGAAGTCACGTTATACACAAAGCTTCGCCTAAACAGACTGTGCTTTGATCATCAATCACAAGGCCTACTTTTCAATAAGAACCTTGATCTTTGCATCTTGGTATGCCACACTGTTAGTCCATATCATACTATTAATCTTTTGCCAAAATATACAAAAGGGTGTTAAGCAAGAGAATATATTCTCCGCCACCAATCATTCATACATTCGGCAGAAAATCAACAAGTACAATATATAAAGGATTACAATGTCAGACACACATTCCATTTATACTTATGCTCTGGGTCTGAGCGAAAGCCAAATTCGTACAAATCAACACTACGTCCGGGTAACTACCATCTTAGCCCCGTCTTGGGAGAAAATCAATCAAGTGCCTCAACACTAGTTACCCATTCTGTAACGACCCGGAAAATCTGAACCAATTTAAAAAATTTAAATTGGCTAAAATGGTGGATTTTAAATATTTAAAATAAATATTATAAATAATAAAGATGAAAACTAAGTTTGAATCGACAATTGAAAAGGAATATAATTAATTTTAATTATAAACAAGGCCTGAAATGGCGCGGTAGTTTCAAAATTTGAATTCAAACTTTGACTGACTATACCGGGTGCAAAACAAAACGAATTTGAGTTAAACCAAAAATATTTAAATCTGTTAGTGAATACCTTTCTAACGAATCTGAAAAATCAAAGTTTCATAGCGGGATGCAAAAGTTATGGCCAAATGAATTTTCTGAAAGGTCGCTATGGAGTTTATATAGCCCGTGAAAATGGCCATTTTGCAAACGACCTCGGAATTCGACGAAACTACTTTTGTTGGATCCGGGATGTGAAGTTATTGCTAGGTTTCAAATTTCATAATTTTTGAAGCTAGTATGTAAGCGTGGCAAAGGAAAATGTGTTTTGGTCAATTATAGTTAAATTGGATCGACCAGAAATGGGCCATTTTTCAAACGGTCTCAGAATTCGACAAAACTAGTTTTGTTGGGACCGTATCGTCAAAACATAGCTAGATTTATTTCTTGGGAAATTTTAGAATCAGTTTGTGGCCCTGGCAAATTGAAATGTACGCTCAAATCAAATATTGAATGTTTTATATTTTAATTTGAAGGAAAACTGACTGAAACAGTCGAATGGGCCTACGAAAAATATCCCATTATGTTCGGAATAGGGGTAAAACGCTAGGGACGATAGTCGTTGGGTTTGGATTGGGGTTCGTGTGTGAAAGGGGGTATTTTTGGGAAAAAAATATATAAATAAAAAAGGTATTGGGCCACGTCAGAACCCCCCCCCCCCCAAATTCTCTCTCCCCGATCGATTGAAGGCAGAAAGCCCTTCAAAGCTTCCAGCTCTGATTCCCATGACTCCGTTCATCGGTTGACCCCGACCCTTCACAACTTTTTGAAGCCCTTGCTCCCCTCTTCAAATCCATACCAGTTGCTCCTCCTATCGTGGCGCCATCGACGAGAACAACCGCTCAAAAGTTAATCGCTTCAGACCGCCGCCGGCGACGCCAGGGTCCACCGAGCTGGCCCACTCCCCCACGCGCACGAAGCTGTCTCCTAGACCTTCGACGCTGCGAAGGCCGATCGTCCTCTAGCTTCACGGATTTCGCAAAATTCCTAACCCTAGTTTCGAACCAAACAGAGAGGTAACGGTTTATATATATTAAACTATATTATAGCATTTTAAAAGCGCTACCGTTTATGATTTCACTATAAAAATCATATCTTTTTCGTTTGTTGACGAAATTCAGTGAAACAAGAGACAGTGGATTCGTGTGGACGTCTTCTACCTTCTAGAAGAGACCGCATATTTTTCTGAGCCTTCTGCTATTTTTGGTGGAGTGGAACTCAATGTGAGATTTCTAAATTATAAATGATATGGAAATCGACGATGTATAAATTATATAGTCGATGTATGAGTTATATAAGCGTTGTACACCTCTTATATAAGCATTGTATAAGTTGTACGTTCGATGTATAAGTTGTATATGCGTTGTAAAATTTATATATGTGTTGAAATAGAAGTGAAATGCTATATATAAATATATAAATATATATATAAATATATAAATATAAATATATATATATATATATACACGCCCCTCGTCCACAAACCATGGACGATATTTATTGGTTGTGATTTGTGTGAAAATTGATTGATAGCGAATGGTTGATTGAAATTGTTTGTGGTTGAAATTGATTGATTGTGGTTGAAAAATACCCATTTGTAGTTGAGAAATATTTGGTTGAAACCACATAGGATTAGTTTGTGGAAATGAAAAAATATACATGCTGTCTGCGTGCGAACTAGATGCATGATTCCCCATTGTCAAAAGCTGCGAGGCTTTAAGGTAGAGCGAGGAGCCGTACTAGGGACGGTCCCGGTTTTAACTACCCTGTCGTTATGCTGCCGAAATTTTGAATAATATCCATGTGTTAGAATTATTTTCCTGTGTTGAAACTATGTTTGTCTGTTGAATAGAAAACCTTCATGTGTTGAATAGAAATTCATTCGTTGAATCATATTCATGTGTTGAATGGTATTCGTGTTTTAAATAAATTGTTTTAACAATAAAACTCACATTTGTACTCTATATATACAAACTATAGAAAACCTTCATGTGTTGAATAGAAATTCATTTGTTGAATCATATTCATGTGTTGAATGGTATTCGTGTTTTAAATAAATTGTTTTAACAATAAAAATCACATTTTTACTCTATATATACAAACTATAGAAAGCCTTCATGTGTTGAATTGAAATTCATTCGTTGAATAGAAATTCATGTGTTGAATGGTATTCGTGTTTTAAATATAAAAATCACCTTTTTATCTATATATATAAACTATATAAAACCTTCATGTGTTGAATTGAAATTCATTCGTTGAATTGAAATTCATGTGTTGAATGGTATTCATATTTTAAATATAAAAATCATCTTTTTATCTATATATATAAACTATAGAAAACCTTCATGTGTTGAATTGAAATTCATTCGTTGAATTGAAATTCATGTATTGAATGGTATTCATGTTTTGAATAAATTGTTTTAAATATAAGAATCACCTTTTTATCTATATATATATATATATAAACTATAGAAAACCTTCATGTATTGAACTGAAATTCATTCGTTGAATTGAAATTCAATTGTTGAATGGTATTCGTGTTTTAAATATAAAAATCACCTTTTTATCTATATACATAAACAATAGAAAACCTTCATGTGTTGAATTGAAATTCATTTGTTGAATTGAAACTCATGTGTTGAATGGTATTCGTGTTTTGAATAAATTGTTTTAAATATAAAAATCACCTTGTTATCTATATATATAAACTATAGAAAACCTTCATGTATTTAATTGAAATTCATTCGTTGAATTGAAATTCATGTGTTAAATGGTATTCGTGTTTTGAATAAATTGTTTTAACAATAAAAATCACCTTTTTATCTATATATATAAACTATTGGAAACCTTCATGTGTTGAGTCGAAATTCATTCGTTGAATTGATATTCATGTGTTGAATGGTCTTCATATTTTGAAATAAATTGTTTTATAATAAAAATCATATTTTTATCATCTGTATGAACTATATAAAATAGTCGTGTTTTGAAATAAATCGTTTTACATTGAAAATTGCATTTTTGTTATATATACGAATTGTTAAAAATAGTGAAGTGTTGAAATAGAAGACAGTTAGATAAAAACATCATTTTTATCAAATGTATGTAAAGAATATAGCTTTGAAATCAAAGAATCGATATATATATAAATAGAATTGAAATATATCGAATAACAAAGCTGCAGTTCGTGTTTTGAAACCGTGATTTCAAACGATTAGTGCGGGAGATCCGACCATCGGATCTTCCCGAAATCGCAACCATTGGGTTCGCTTTGGAAATATCTTTCCAACGACACCAACTTTGTAAAAATCCGATGGTTGGATTGTCTGGAATGTTTAATTCAATTCTAAAGAAAAACAGTGCCAGAATCGATTATATTTATATTTATATATAAATATAATTATATTTAATCGAATAACGAAGCTGCAGTTCGTATTTTGAAATCGAAATTTCAAACGATTATACCGGGAGATCCGACCGTCGGATTTTCATGAAACTGGAACCGTTAGATTCGTTTTGAAAAGATCTTTCTAATGATATGAATTTTGTGAAGATCTAACGGTTAGAATTTCAGATATGTGTAAATCAAATCTGAAGAAAAACAGCGCCACGACTGCGTTATGGCCCGAAGCGTCGTTTTGAATAAATTGGCTATTTTAAAATAAATAAAAATAGCGATAAATCATTATAAAATATTATAAACGATATGGTTGTGAAATTTAGAAATTTACTGAGGGTTAGCTAAGTCGAATGGTTTCCTGGATTTTGATCTGATGTTGGTTTCGGCCTTCGGGGTTAAGATTTGGGAAATCGTTCTCTTACTGATTGACGGTTAGTGACTAATGAATTGAAATGATGCGTATGTTGTGTTTGTGTAGTAATTGTTTATTATATACGCGAGTTGCTCAGAAAGACTGGGTTTATCCCATTTTGAATAACTGAATCGACGATAAGAAGTCGAAGATGAAGACGGTGATTGAAGACCAATCTTCACCTCGTTTGGATGGTAACTGATGTCCTGATTGGGAGGCATCCCGAAATATGGATAATGAGTGGTGATCGTCCAGACGTACGTGAGGATCGATAGATATGCGAGGTATTTAGTGCCTCCGGTTTCGTTCAGACCCAGAACGAACTTGCAAATGGACTGTGTGTCTGACATTGGAATTCATTCTGTGCAATTGATAACCATTAGTTGCATGGTGTGAATTGCCGGTGTGGCATGCTAAGATGCAGTGATCAGGGCTTCTGTTGAAAAGCAAAGTCTTGTGATTGATGATCAAAGCACCGTCTGTGTGGCGTAGCTTTGAGTATAACGTGAATTCGCGAGCCTCACACCCCGGTATGAACCAGAAACGGGAGAAAGGACCTTAGGGGGGACATGCGTTTCTTTCTAGCTAGAAGTGGCGTCAGTGGTTTTACACGCCCTGACGAGTTTGACTTATGTGGTTGTTACTGTTGCGAGACGCCTCGGTTAGATCGGACGATCCGGGTCCGATAGAGTCATTCGTTGGCTCACTTACGCCCCATAGGGTGGGGAAACGCATTGTTCAGGAATTTTAATCCACATCGGTGGACCGGCCCTGATGATCCAAGGGCCCACCTGAGTCTGGTTCCTGAGGCTCAGGCTAGACAGTCTCGAAGTCGGGAAGGACTATCTTTTGCCTTGGTTCATGACGGAAATCCAATTTCTAAATACGTGACTGTGCGGTTTTGATTGTATATATATATGGCGACATGATATATGGTACCCTTGCCGTCTATGATTGATAGTTATGATTGAAATTTTTTTTGAAACTTATAAACACTAGTAATAATATCAAATGCTTTTGTTTTATTCGTATCAAGCATATTTTGGCTATTATAAGGTAAAACTGTATCCTCCGGTTTGCGTTGCATTGTGTGATGGGAACTGAGTCTTATAATGGCTTCATTTTTATAAAAAGCATTGCGATGTTTAAAAGAATGATTTTTTTTAAAGCACTAACAATTCAATGGAGTAAACCCGTTCTACGAAAGTGGCGTGGTCTTGTGATTAGCCATATCATAAAGGTGTTAAGTAGATTTCTCATACCAGTCCCATGACTGATTCGTAGTTTGTTTCACTTTCAAACTCGGGTGCTCCTTTTTCTACATGGGCAGCCTTGTATTCAGGTTTAGCAGGCTTTATCCGAATAGCTGGAGCTGAAGATGGATTCTTCATTTATCTCTTTTTATGCTGTTCAGCTCCTATGGTACATATTATGTTTGTTTTCCGCTGTAGACATTTATGTATAGCTGAGCTGTATTTTTACTAAGTATGATCCTGTATACTGTGTAACTCTGATGATTACATTTATCCATTGTATTATTTGTACATTATCTGGTGTATTTATTTAATTCTGTTCTGCTGTTATCTGTTTATGTGTTATATTCCAAAGATTACCCTTGCCACCGTCAGTATGGGGTTTGAGGTCGTCTCAACGTGGTATCAGAGCTTTGGCTAAGCTTAGTGCTGGAATATAACATATTAACGAACTCGTCAGAAATAGAACCAGTAGTGTTCTAGGACGGGTAACTTAGTACAGATAGGATCAGTAATATCCTAGTATGAGTATAGCAGAATCAGAATAGCTCGTTAGAGATGGGGTCAGAAGTGCCTCAGAACGAGTCGAGGGTAATATGTTTTTAAATAACGTATTTGTGATTATATATATAGCCTGGTTTTAGAAATATTATTTTTGAATATATAAAGGATATATTTTTGAAAAGCTAAAAATAAATTGATTGATGTTTGTGTTGTGTGATAGTAGATTTGATTAATTAAATTATTAAAACAAATTTTAATTTAATCAATAATGGAATGAATAGTAGAATTTATTCGATTAAATCACATGTTGAACTGATTAGAAAACAGATAGAAATATATACATGTGCATTATATATGTTTGAACAGGTAAATGGATAGCTGTTGAGTAAAGATTTTATTTGCATGCCCAACAAATAGGTAAACCTTAATGAGTTGGATGCGAAATATTATTATATCAACTCCTGTGAATGCCATTGGATGCGGAGTGCTGGTTGTTCGGTGTGTAATCATAAACGTCGCCATAGGATAGTAACAATTAATTTTGAACTACACTACATGGCATACTTCTGGAAGATGGGCATACTTCATCATATCCACATAAGCATTTAGAGCTTGTGTGACGAGGTGGAAGATTTACCATACGAGCGAGAGGCTTGTATGGCGATGACTATATTTTACAGGTTGAACTGATGACTGATATGGACCATATAAAATGTAACGATAAAATTGCCAGATTAATAAAAACCCTACACGGGTCTGGAGTTGACAATAATCACGTCTCTCTAGTCATTAGATACGGCACATGGATTATTTATTTCCCACACGGGATGAGGTGACCAGGATTTATCCTCTAGAGCAATTAAAATACACACTCCCTCAGGCTTTGACAAGGTGACGAGAATTTATTCTCTGGAGATATTATCTATACACGCTCCCCTGTAAACACCAGAATATATCACTATAAATATGTGTATGCTTTATAGGATTTATTGGGTACCTAATACGACCCAATAAATTTCCAAACCCCTCCCCGTACAAAGGAGGTTATAGCGAAATTTTTTGAAAATTCCGGGTGTTAGCCAATTTTTTGAAGAATTTGAAAATTTTCAGAAACTGAAAAGTCGGAGAATGGAAGCCAGATTGAATGTAGAGTTGATTAATCAAACCACTTTCGAATTTGTTCCTTTTCGGGGACAAAAAGTTTTAAGTAGGGGAGATTGTAACGACCCGGAAAATCTGAACCAATTTAAAAATTTTAAATTGGCTAAAATAGTGGATTTTAAATATTTAAATTAAATATTTTAAATAATAAAGATGAAAACTGAGTTTGAATCGACAATTAAAAAGGAATATAATTAATTTTAATTATAAACAAGGCCTAAAATGGCGCGGTAGTTTCAAAATTTGAATTCATACTTTGACTGACTGTACCGGGTGCAAAACAAAACGGATTTGAGTGAAACCAAAAATATTTAAATCTTTTAGTGAATAACTTTCTAACGAATCTAAAAAACCGAAGTTTCATAGCGGGATGCAAAAGTTATGGCCAAATGAATTTTCTGAAAGGTCGCTATGGAGTTTATATAGCCCGTGAAAATGGCCATTTTGCAAACGACCTCGGAATTCGACGAAACCACTTTTGTTGGATCCGGGATATGAAGTTATTACTAGGTTTCAAATTTCATAATTTTTGAAGCTAGTTTGTAAGCGTAGCAAAGGAAAATGTGTTTTGGTCAATTACAGTTAAATTGGATCGACCAGAAATGGGCCATTTTTCAAACGGTCTCAGAATTCGACGAAACTAGTTTTGTTGGGACCGTATCGTCAAAACATAGCTAGATTTATTTTTCGGGAAATTTTAGAATCAGTTTGTGGCCCTGGCAAATTGAAATGTATGTTCAAATCAAATATTGAATGTTTTATATTTTAATTTGAAGGAAAACTGACTGAAACAGTCGAATGGGCCTACGAAACATTTCCCATTGTGTTCGGAATGGGGGTAAAACGCTAGGGACGACAGTCGTTGGGTTTGGATTCGTGTATGAAAGGGGGTATTTTTGGAAAAAAAATATAAATAAAAAAAGGGTATTGGGCCACGTCAGAAACCCCCGCCCCCAAATTCTCTCTCCCCGATCGATTGAAGGTGGAAAGCCCTTCGAAGCTTCCAGGTCCGATTCCGACGACTCCGTTCATCGGTTGACCCCGACCCTTCACAACTTTTTGAAGCCCTCGCTCCCCTCTTCAAATCCATACCAGTTGCTCCTCCTATCGTGGCGCCATTGACGAGAACAACCACCCCAAAGTTAATCGCTTCAGACCGCCGCCGGCCACGCCAGGGTCTATCGAGCTGGCCCACTCCCCCACGCGCGCGAAGCTCTCTCCTAGCCCTTCGACGTTGCGAAGGCCGATCGTCCTCTAGCTTCACGGATTTCGCGAAATTCCCAACCCTAGTTTCAAACCAAACAGAGAGGTAACAGTTTGTATATATTAAAATATATTATAGCATTTTAAAAGCGCTACCATTCATGATTTCACAGTAAAAATCATATCTTTTTCGTTTGTTAACGAAATTTAGTGAAACAAGAGACAATGGACTCGTGTGGACGTCTTCTACCTTCTAGAAGAGACCGCATATTTTTCTGAGCCTTCTGCTATTTTTGGTTGAGTGGAACCCAATGTGAGATTTCTAAATTATAAACGATATGGAAAACAACGATGTATAAATTATATAGTCGATGTGTGAGTTATATAAGCGTTGTACACCTCTTGTATAAGCGTTATATAAGTTGTACGTTCGATGTATAAGTTGTATATGCGTTGTAAAAATTATATATGTGTTGAAATAGAAGTGAAATGCTACACACACACATATATATATATATATATATATATATATATATATATATATATGCCCCTCGTCCACAAACCATGGACAATATTTATTGGTTGTGATTGGTGTGAAAATTGATTGATAGCGAATGGTTGATTGAAATTATTTGTGGTTGAAATTGATTGATTGTGGTTGAAAAATACCCGTTTGTGGTTGAGAAATATTTGTGGTTGAAACCACATAGGATTAGTTTGTGGGAATGAAAAAAATATACATGCCGCCTGCGTGCGAACTAGATGCATGATTCCCCATTGTCAAAAGCTGCGAGGCTTTAAAGTAGAGCGAGGAGCCATACTAGGGACGGTCCCGGTTTTAACTACCCTGCCGTTATGCTGCCGAAATTTTGAATAATATTCATGTGTTATAATTATTTTCCTGTGTTGAAACTATGTTCGTCTGTTGAATAGAAAACCTTCATGTGTTGAATAGAAATTCATTTGTTGAATCATATTCATGTGTTGAATGGTATTCGTGTTTTAAATAAATTGTTTTAACTATAAAAATCACATTTGTACTCTATATATACAAACTATAGAAAACCTGCATGTGTTGAATAGAAATTCATTCGTTGAATCATATTCATGTGTTGAATGGTATTCGTGTTTTAAATAAATTGTTTTAACAATAAAAATCACATTTTTACTCTATATATACAAACTATAGAAAACCTTCATGTGTTAAATTGAAATTCATTCGTTCAATAGAAATTCATGTGTTGAATGGTATTCATGTTTTAAATATAAAAATCACCTTTATATATATATAAACTATAGAAAACCTTCATGTGTTGAATTGAAATTCATTCGTTGAATTGAAATTCATGTGTTGATTGGTATTCGTGTTTTAAATATAAAAATCAACTTTTTTATCTATATATATATGAACTATAGAAAACCTTCATGTGTTGAATTGAAATTCATTCGTTGAATTGAAATTCATGTGTTAAATGGTATTCGTGTTTTGAATAAATTGTTTTAAATATAAGAATCACCTTTTTATCTATATATATAAACTATAGAAAACCTTTATGTGTTGAATTGAAATTCATTCGTTGAATTGAAATTCATGTGTTGAATGGTATCCGTGTTTTAAATATAAAAATCACCTTTTTATCTATATATATAAACTATAGAAAACCTTCATGTGTTGAATTGAAATTCATTCGTTGAATTGAAATTCATGTGTTGAATGGTATTCGTGTTTTGAATAAATTGTTTTAAATATAAGAATCACCTTTTTATCTATATATATAAACTATAGAAAACCTTCATGTATTGAATTGAAAATCATTCGTTGAATTGAAATTCATGAGTTGAATGGTATTCGTGTTTTGAGTAAATTGTTTTAACAATAAAAATCACCTTTTTATCTATATATATAAACTATAGAAAACCTTCATGTGTTGAATCGAAATTCATTCGTTGAATTAAAATTCATGTGTTGAATGGTATTCATATTTTGAAATAAATTGTTTTATAATAAAAATCATATTTTTATCATCTATATGAACTATATAAAATAGTCTTGTTTTGAAATAAATTGTTTTACATTAAAAGTCACATTTTTATTATATACATGAATTGTTAAAAATAGTGAAGTGTTGAAATAGAAGACAGTTAGATAAAAACATCATTTTTATCAAATGTATGAAAAGAATATAGCTTTGAAATCAAAGAATCGATATATATATATATATATGTATATAAATTGAATTGAAATATATCGAATAACGAAGCTGTAGTTCGTGTTTTGAAATCGTGATTTCAAATGATTAGTGCGGGAGATCTGACCATCGGATCTTCCCGAAATCGTAACCATTTGGTTCGCTTTGGAAATTTCTTTCCAATGACACCAACTTTGTAAAAATCCAACGGTTGGACTGTAATGACCCGGGATTTTGACGACTTTGGTTATCGCCATAAACTCAACGACGACTAACCAAACATCGAAAAATACCGGTCATTAATGAAAGAAATTAGAGGGTGAGGATAGATAAGATAGAAACTTAGAATAGAAGAAGAAGAAGAACACAATATCAGAGTAACATGAATCTCACAGCGGAACGAATAAATATATTTCATAACATAATTTTGAAATATAAATCTGTACTTGAATATACATATCATTATCAAAGTACAACACTAACAACACAGCGGAAATAACTATAACTATATGATCCTGAAGCCTCCTGCTCCAAGCTCCTCCAGTATATCTGTAAATCCTGACTACTTGACAACCCGTACAAAATTGGGCACCCTAGAGTTTAGGGAAAACAACAAAATAAACTCCGGGTCAGTCATGGGACTGGTATGAGTAAAACAGTTAAAACAGTTCGAACAAGTAAATGATATCTCATAAGACCACGCCGTATAACGGAACGGGTTTTTCCCTTATGAGAATCCAAATTTATCTTTATATCAAAAACCATTTTATATTATAATAATGTCTATCAACCACAATATAATAATCATTTAGTAGAAACGCCTCCATCTCACGTTCTACATATATAGTATACAATCAAAACCGCAAGCACGTATTGGGTAATGGATTTCCAACTATGACAAGGTATGGAACCAACTTTCGCTAGTGTACCTCTAGAAAGGAATACACTGGGTTCAATAAGAACATCTTGCAACCCGGCCACACATGACCGACCACTCATTTCGCTTGAGCGTATCGAATGTATATCACCAACGGTTGGGATCAGCAACCATTTCCCGAGTGGGACAGTATCGACAATAGATTTTTATAAATAAATGAAACTCTAGATCAAGTGATTATACACCCTACTTCGGAGCGATCGACTTAGCCATGCTGCCTGCCCGATTTCTGTCATTTACCGGTTGATGAGGCTAGAAGCTATGCTTTATCATCACACTAGATTCACTTTGAATGCCACATCGTCAAATCCATCAAATCACCGATTGACGTCCTCAACCATACATTATGTGTTAGCTAAAAGATGTTTCCTTCTCCGCTTTCACTCTTGATACGGTTGGAGAAATCAATATACGTGATCGTCTGGAAATACTCTGTCAGACATCAACAGGATGAACCGAAGGCATTATTCTGTAAAGAGGATAGCGCTTGCATAATCCGTCTTCAATTTCCTTTGGCATATATGATTCGCAACGCTTATGCCAATACAGAGTGGTTCTTTGGATAATAATCCAACCGGTCTCTCCATATTAACAACGTTAAAATGGTCAAAAACTTCGATAGTCGATGAGTTAACTATCAAAGAAAACAGGTGTGCAAACAACGATATTATTTCCAGATGGAAATTCTATCAATCAGACATCATTTAACATTTATCCCCTTAGTTCATTTTTCATCTCCTGTTTCCCTATATTCAACATTTGCTAATTTCTAAATTTAGAAAATATATCTTATTAACACTGGAAAACATTTCCATTCCTTGTTTTCTATGTTAGAAAACATTTCTGGTTCTTATTGGAAAACTTTTCCAAAACTCGTACATTGGACTTAGGCGGATGTTTAAACAAACCATCACGATGCCAACTCAAACCATTACACTTATTAACTATATCCACTTAACCATCACTTACTATCAAACCTTAGCCATTCCTTAGTTAAAAACGAAGTCAATCAAGTTGGGGTATAATTACCTCTCAGACCTTAACTGAACCACGGTTTAAACTTCGGGATAGACAAGGTTTATCCTTTAAAACTTTAACAAACTTCCTTACGAAATTCTCTTTCGAATAATCTCTATTAGATAACTCCTCCATTCGAATATCTACATTCGATAACCTTTCTTCGAATAAACTATATTCGATTAACTCTATTCAACTAACCCTTATTGACCTAATGCTAATCGATTAACTCTATTGGATTAACTCTATTTGATTTAACTCTTGCACTTAACTCCTTTCGGATAAACTATATTCGATAACTCCTTTAACTCTACTCGAATAAACTATATTCGATTAATTCCTTTAACTCCATTCGAATAAACTATACTCGATTAACTTCTTTAACTCTACTAGATTTGATAACTCCCCGTTGATTCTATTCGAATAAACTATATTCGATAACTTAGTTTGCCTAACTCTATCTCAATTAACTCCTATCGAATAACTAATTTGATAACTCTAATTGAATAACTTATATTCAATTAACTCTACTTGTCGATTTTCCCTTATTCACTAACTTTATATGCTTTATAAAGACTTCCTTTTAACAACGTTTATTCACTTATAATGATTACCTTCTACAGCGTTTATTCACTTATAATGATTACCTTCCAATCCTATTTATCTTCCCAGATAAATATTTCTTTTATAATTCTATTTATTCCCTAAATAAATATTTCTTTTATCTTTTCTATTTATTCAACAAATAGATATTCCCATTATTCTATTCTATTTATTTAACAAATATATATTTCCTTTATTATAACTTATCCTTCGATTTTATAAATATTTTCTTTTATAAAAATCCTTTTCCTTTTCTATATAAAATCCATCGATTTTATATAAATAATTCATTTCCAAAATACACTTTGAAAATCCCCTTTCCCACATCTAGAATTTCTTATGGTATTTAACATACCATATAACAACGATAAATATCATCCAAAACACACATAATCAACAACAGATTATATATCACATCATGTATCACAATATATGAATCATAGTAAAATAAATGTTGATGAATCCAGTTGGATTCCTTTAACCTGTTTCCCTGCATCACATATGTTAAACAAGATAGATAACATCACTTTCAGTTCCATATGATATATTCTGTTAAACAGAATCAATATAGAAATTCAACTAACTGACTAGCAGTTCAATCAATACACAAACAACTCAACCAAACAGTTAACACACAGCAATCAGTCATCATTTATCAGTTCTGAATATACATTATAAAAATAGAACTGCTCAGAGTTGGTGAGTTTTACTCACATTGGACGATCATCGTTAATAACGATAACCATTGCCTGATTGGGACGGACAATTTATTTTGCTATAAATTGTAACGAGCTCTGATAGACTTCCAGTCAGTTCCATCGTGTAGCCACTGTCCATACGATCCCAACGGATCTTGTTTCGTCAGATTCTGATATCGTATGCAACCGTTATGAATTATACAAGTTTGCAAACAATTCAAATATCGTTAAGATGGTAATTAACTAAATTAAATATTGATTATACCCTTGTGTCCACGTCATCCCCTCTCAATACCATCGCTCATCATCCTCCACATTCTCCATCTCCAGACCCTGTACGTTTGGAACTTCCACATGCCAAATATCTAAATCCCTTCTACCTCCTTTTCCTCTCCATAATTCAACAATCCTAACACCCTTAAACTCATTTAAAACTTTGGATCTCACCACTTCAAATAGGCCCAACTAAACCCATATGAAACTCAGACCGCACGTAATCCTTCTTCCCCAATAACTGTTGAACCCGACTCCAGTATTACTCCTCCGTTCTCGATCGTTCAAGCTCCAACTCAATCCATGATTCATGAAATCAACATCCAAGCCTACCGTTCCTCTTCTCTTCGCAACCTCCTTCCTCCCAAACCCAAAAGATTGAACTCGACGCCACCCTACTCATCGCGTCATCAGCTTTTAACCGACAGTGACAGTGAAGACATCGACGTCCCAATAGTTCGATTCCACCCAAAAATCTCCTGCGAGTTCCATTCTACCTCACAAGACCAACGCCACCCACGGTTTCTCCTCCTACCGCCTGTAGTCTTCCCAACAGCTAACCCTAACTACCACACCAAACATTACAGCTACGATCAGTGTAGTCGAACCTAGTAAATCGGGTATAGATTAGAAGTGAATCTCAGTGGCAACTCAAAAACACTAATCCCACGATTTATTGATTTTGGTATGGTTTGTTTGTGATTTTACAAACTCATGGTTTTACTATTGAAGGAAAATGGATGCGGCAGAAGAGGTGTTGAATAGAGAATGAATGTTTTTAGGGTTTGGCTAAGTAGTGGGATATTTATAGGAAAATTTTAAAATATTTTTATATTGATTTTTAAGCCATCGTTAAGTGTATACGTCTTCTAAAAATTCCTATGATCACACGTGACATCCAAAAATCACGAAACTGGACATGCCGCTACAGTTTGACATTACGAACCCAACGAAACTAGTTTCGTCGAATTCCGATTTAGTATGCTCACACAACGTAGTTTTAACTGTCAAAATACTGACTGTTCTTCACATTAAAATCCTTTACGGCCACATACTGACTTCAAAAATCACGGAAACTGAACTCTAGCAATAATTTAATATTGCAGATCTAACAAAATTAGTTTCGTCGAATTCCAACTTCGTTTGCAAAAGTGGTTATCTTTAAAGCTCTGAATGACCCATTTAAATATATAAATATATTTAAATATAATTAAATAAAATATTAATAAATTAATATTATAGTATATATTCGCAGTGGAATACCATACAGCTCTAGAATATTCCTATGTGAATTTCTAACTTGTTATTTCAATCAGGGTCGACCCGATATTCGATTTATATTTTAAACTCTCTTTAAAAATATAAATAAATCGTTATGGTCAGGGCGCTGGTTTTCTGAGAATTTGGTTTGGACATAACTCAAAATCTACACGACAAAATCCCGATTTTCTCTTCCACTAGAAAGATATACTTTAACAGCTCCACACGTTTCTTGTTTCACAGAGATCCGGCTTAAAACGAATCCTGTACATTCAGTTGAAGTTCAAATCGCCAATTTACGAACTGCTGCGCCATTTCAAGCTCGATTTTAATTATAATATAATTATACATTCAAACTGTCATTCAAATAATATATTCGTTATTCTAATTCAAATTCTAAACTGAATTAAATATCACAGATGATCCAGTTCATACCATATTGCCATTTCAGCCGATTCTGATTATTTCAGAATTAAATATATCATTATATTATTTAATTTAATTAAATATTCAATATAATTTAATTAAACGACCATTTAAATTCTCTAATCACTATATAAATAATTAAATAAATTAATTATTACACCTCTGGAAAATGCGGGTCATTATATTCTTCCCCACTTAAAATACTTTCGTCCTCGAAATTGCTAAGGTAGAGGATGACCCTATCGACTGGTTAGAACATATTTGTTCACTTCTCAACTTCAGTTTCAACTGAACCAATTTAATTTCAATTAAATTATTAATTAATTCTATTAATGAATATTTTCAAAAATCCTGAAAATTTTCTAACACCTTAACTTTTTGAAAAAATTTCGCCAACACCTCCTTTGTACTGGTCAATACGTCAAACTCCAACTCGCCTCTCTGGGCCTCTCCATCGCAAAAGAAAATCAAACAGCCAAGCGGCTTGCCAGATCGGCTCATAAATCTTATATCCAATAGAAATATAAACTTGTACCTTTTGTCGGCATATCATTATATCCTTTCCACCTGTTATCAATTCAGTGGATACAAGGGTCATCCCAAATCAAATTCCAATATGCTTTTATCCACAACACAACCATTCGCTTATACCCGAGCCAAATATCATTTCAACTCGAGTTTCTTCTCGATTCCCAACTCTTAACTTGATTATCACATTACACTTCCAATTTGAATCTCACAATCTGATTTGTCTTGATATCATTCTAATTCAATCTCAATTACCACTTTACTGGCTTTACTTTATTTCAAATTTGCTTTCACAAATTTCTATTAAATTTGTTTTTAATTCAAACAGTCTTTCCTTGGGAGTTTTTAAACCGTTTACTCTTTTCAAAAATCAAAATTTCCTTTTGAGCATGTCCCTGAACCCTTAATTAACATTCCATTATTTAAATCACTTCTCTATTTCTTTATCAATATTTGTTAACCAAATATTTTCAATAACCATATTGGCCTTTTATGTTATTTGGAAAACATTTTCGAATATCGCCTTTGTGACACCCAACCTCCGCTAGGGTCACTCGCAAAGGAGTGCACTAGTTTTAGAGGGGTATTATTGGTAAACATGTACAGAAATATTACAAGACAGAACATATAAAATAGCGGAAGTAAAACCAACTTTCATATCATTAATAAATAAGGTCTAAAGCCTTTTACATCAGAGAATTTATTACATGAAAACCTGTCTTGCAATAGTAAAGAAGAATAAAAACCTTTTCATAAATTATTCCCCAATTGAAACAGTAAAGTAGCCATAGCCAAGAAAAGTCCAAGCCATACATGATGACCTTCAAACAGAAGAAGTCCGAACTAACAATAGCATTTCCTCCCTGTAACCTGGGGGGAAACGGAAGACAAAGAGGCGAAACAAAACGGGGTCAGTCATAAAGACTGGTAAGCCCTATCTACTATCAGTTTATAAACTAGTAAAGTTAACTAGCATGAGGAACTGAGATGAACATGAGTATGATGACAATATAGATAAGCTAAACCAAAATAACAGGATGAACTACTGTACCAAGATAAACAAGTATGTCGTGATAAACTATGGTGTCAAGATAAGTCAAGGTATCACATCGTTAGGTTTCTATCAAGTACAATATCGCAAGGTATCTATCATGTATATTCGCTCTGCACCTCTCGTACTAGCATCCCAACCCGTGTCATGTGTTAACTATGAATGTCCCTTGCCCAGTGTCATGTAATGATCCATGTCAACCTATTATATAGCATATGTAGGTTTTCCCAACTCGTACGTTTCTTTCCATGTATAAGTTCAGTCCTTTGCCGTAGGCCGTACATGCTTTCCCATGTAAATCTATGCCACCTCAACGTAGTACCATTTTATCCTTGAATTTATTTTGGACTGCTACCCTTGATCTAGTTATGTTTTCTTACCATGACTATCGTGTGTTCACTTAGGATTTATGCCACCTAGGACCACTCGGGATTATGCTACCTAATGAACGTATTCGTAACTTGGTTTGGGTTCAGGCCACCTAGGGCCACTAGGGATTATGCCACCCGTCAACCAAGCCCTTTATCCTACGTATATATTGTGAATCGTTTTCCATGTCTAGACGCACATGTATCTCAATGTGCCATCCGAGTTCCGTGCCAGGGCAAACCGAGAAATAAGGAACTCGGTCGGGAGCTTTAAGTCGTCTACTGATGCAGATATCAAGGTCTGTTTTTGTATCCGTGGCTATGGTCCCACGTGACCCCTCCCTCAACTACTGAAAGGCAATCCAAGAAAAATCATGTATGAGAACTACATCCCGGCCCCACTATAGCCCCACTTTCCTATGGGCCAACCTCACCCATGACTCGATAGCAAGAACATGGTCTGTTGGGAGTCCTCTGCCTTTCCATTCGTACACGATTGACTAAAGATGGTAGGTAGTCGGCGACGTGCTATCCAGGGCAAAAACAAGTATCGTCGACTCCACGCTAATCCATCCCAGTCTTTAGGTCGCTCGCATAGCAACCAAGGCATACTCTTGGCTCTTCTACCGCAGACCTTAACCTCTGTGAGGCCGGGTTTCATGGACCACCTGCCACCTCACAGAGGGATACCAAGAGTACCCTCACGTCCCCCGAAGCTACCGCTTTGTCACCCAGTTCGCTGGAGCTTTTTATCCAAGTCAGATAAGTTGCTCCTCCTCGTATACTAAGCGATGACTTACCGTATCTATTTATGAACTAGTCCCATGTCCTTGGATAAGAATTATTACTTAGTTATCCTTAACTAAGGTTTACCACTTAGCTTTTCTTCCCACTATCCTTGTTAACTACGATTTTCAACCTAGTCCCTTGAGCTAGGGTTTTGTCTAATGGGTTAAGTGTTGTCATTCAAGTTCACGACCTAGCCCGCCCACAAATCATGTCAAGATTGGCTAAGTACTCAAGTTCAAGGCTTAGCCCTACAAGTTGGTTAAGTGTACCAAGAAGCTCCTAACTTATCCCTATCAAGTCAAATTGGTTGAGTATTTATTTGTCTTAACCCTATCAGATTATCATCTTAGATTGATTAAGCATAGATTATCTTAATCCCATCAGATTATTGAGTCGGATTGGTTAAGTATGGGTTAGCTTAACCCCATCCACTAATCGTATTACAATGGTTAAGCCTAAGTTAAAAGGTCTTGTGACTTAACCCTATCAGGTCCGCATATTAGATTGGTTAAGTATAGGTTACTTAACCTCATCAAATCATCATGTATAATTGGTTAAGTATAAGTTACTTAACCCCATTAAATTATCATGTTAAGTTGGTTAAGTATTGGTTACTTAACCTCATTAAATTACCAAGTTTAGATTGGTTAAGTGTTTAATTTAACCCCATCGAATTACTGTGCTTAGATTAGTTAAGTGAAGGTTACTTAGCCCCATCTAATTACCGTGTTTAGATTAGTTAAGTCTAAGTTACTTAACCCCATCTAATTACCAAGTCGGATTAGTTAAGTGTAAATTACTTAACCCCATCGAATTTACCGTGTTAGATTAGTTAAGTATGGATTACTTAACTCCATCTAATTACCGTGTTTAGATTAGTTAAGTGTAGGTTACTTAACCCCATCTAATTACCAAGTCGGATTAGTTAAGTTTAAATTACTTAACCCCATCCCCTAATTGTCTTATATGGTTAAGTGTCATTAAGGAACCAAGTCCGGTTTAACTTAACCTACCCATTCGTGTCATATCGATTAAGTGTCATTAATTAAAATTACTTAACCTTTTCATGAGGCATTAATTAGATTAATGCACCCCAACCTCTCACATTAGACTTTGTTGTGGTTACTAGTTAAGCCGGGCGGGTCCGGGTAGATTTACACCATAACCTAGTCTAACCTCGGGTTTTAAGTGCTATATGACCAACTACCCACATTGGGTCCTATTGTTTGTAGCCACTAGTTAAGCCGGGCGGGTCCGGGTAGATTTATGCTACAAACTCAACCCAACCTCGAGTTGGCCACTTTCATGTTTGGTCTAGTGTCTTATTACACTTACAACCCATACGTGTCAAGTTTTCAAGTCTCATGTTCATAGCCAAAATTACATGTTGTCATGTTTATACCAATTTACCCAAATCATGTTTCATGTCATTAAAGTTTACCCATAACGTAACCCCAACGCTTTTAAACTCGCATATACATTCGCAACAACGCATAATGGATTAAAAGAAGGAACTTGGCAAAGGTATGACAAAAGGGGTATAAGGCCGCAAGTTAAACATGGTGGCATATGAGACATAATGTGTTCACAAACTTGCATGTTACATTATTAAGCCCCAAAAACATGCATAACCCCAAAACTTAGCATATAGGTGAATCATGGTGATAGATGACATAGAAAAATGGCTAGAAGTTCGCATCTAGCATTCTATGCAAGTTAACTTAAGGGATAAGAGAGTTCTTATGTTGCATAATGCAACATTTCAACATAAAGCTTATAGCTTTTAGCCCACAAAATCAAGGTGATGACTTTACGAATATGCATAGGATAAATCTACACATAACATGATAGTTTTTAAGCATGTAACCTACTCAAGTTCAAACCCAAAACTTGCAACATGAACATTTAACTTCATAGTTAATATTTAAGAGTAGGAGGGGGCTTACAATTCTATGAAGGCACAAATCAATATATAAAAAGATTGAGACAAAGCCACACTAGCAAAAACCCCAAATCAATAAGCTCCAATAAAACCCTTGAGAAAATAATAAGAAAGATCCTTGCTTTGATGAAGATTTGCCTTGAAATCAAGTTTAGAAGCTCTCATATGAACATTGAAACTCTCATACACTCATATGATCATGTAATCTCTCATGTGAATGAAGATAGAATTTATGACAAGAGGATGGAGGCTAGGGTTTTGAGTGGAGGCCATGATCATTAGAAATTTTGGCATAGTTTAGTTGTAGGATCTAATAATGAGGGTTTAAAGGTTAGGTTAGGGGTCTTTTTATGGACATTATGATTAGTTTTAGCCATAGGATTAACCCCAATTCAGATCCTAGCCATCAAAATCCGTCACATGCCAACAAATCAGACCCAAAACATGTCTTGGGGAAGAAGTCAGGTGCACCAGGACAAAACTGGTCTGGCCGCCTGTGTCGACTCCCAAGTCGACTATAGAGTCGACTTGGGGGGGGGGGGTTGGTGTCGACTCTAGAGTCGACACCCCTTTGACCCAGGGTTGACTTTTTGAATTTGAACCTGTTTTATACTCTGAAAATTCTGAAAACTTCAACGGACCATATCTTGGTCATACGGACTCCGATTCTCGAAAACTCGGACTCTATTTCGCGTATTTTTCCGAGACGAATGCAATGGCACATCCCGTTTCCATTGATTCAGATCTTATAAATTAAATTCTGCCTTGATTCTTGTCTTAACACGTTATTAAAATTCAGGTTGTTACATTCTCCCCTCCTTTAAGGATTTCGTCCCCGAAATCTCCAAGTTAGGAAGAACATATCCTACCATCCATCATCCATCTACACAAAACATCATCCACAGGAACCATTGTCCTTAGACGATTTCTAATGCCATATGAACATATGCAAAATGTGTGTGTACATGCTCCTTAGCTAATGCTAATGATCAGGCCTGAATGATCTTTCTAATGCAAAATATGTTTAGTGCCATGAGTCCAACATGTATGCAAATAGTCCTAGTCATATAAGTACTATATGTGTGCACAAACATTCATCCACATGCAACATCCACATGACAACACATTCGATTTCATCCATAAACAAGTATAAATACTCGTGCATATGCAACATGAAACGTGACCGCGTCAATCTAGTATCTAATGTGTATTCGCGCATCCACGAGCAACCACTTGCAACCATTTGCAACCATATCAATCATAACATGTTTCAAATACATGTTTACATCCATAGGGTTCTACCTAAGGTTCCCAAGATAAGATCGAGGAGATAAACAAGACAAACTCCTTACGGGGTTTGCAACAGAAACAGGTTCGAGAGGATATCCACCAAGCGATAGCATGCAAGCAAGCTCTACAGGAGAACCAGGGATCAACGATATACTCTTACAAAGAGACACGATGCGCGCGTCTAAGCCGCATTTCCTTGAGCTTAATTCCAGTGCGCCTTGACTGCCTTTGACTTCATGATTTCGTAGCTCCTTGATTCCTATTTCCAAGGTATGAGTCGGAACTCTTTTCACTGTCGCCTCTCGTTTCACTTTCATTTATTCTTTCCCTAGTATACTTGGCTCAACCATATCTACGTATTCATGCAAGCTCTCCAAAATTCACTAGTGAATTCTGGATCTTATTTACCAATGCCAATCCATGTTACCACGTGCACTTACTAGGGTGATTCCTATAACCCATGCTTAAGCGGAATGGACCATCCGCCTTAGTGGCGAACGTTACTCGATCGGATCAGAGATTTCCGATAAATGCATCAAGAGATTCTAGGTAACTAACCATGACAGAACCCAAAAGGTTACACGATACTTCGAGGGTATTACCAAGGCAAGCTAAGAGTTTAACTACCCTCCTTTCAAAACCGAGAATGGCATCCCTTACTGGATAACCACTTCATCCCTAGAATCCATCCATAGCTCAACAATAGAAGTATTGCTTCTAATCTCAACACTTGACATTTACACTCTCAATTCCAAACAAGTCATGAATAAATGGACCGACTCTCCAACCAGATTTTTGGGCCAAAAGTGGGATCTTCTACCATGCTAGTACTAAGGTGCAGAGACTTAACTATCGAGGCAGACTTAAATGATGCGATGATCAATACAAAGTCTGGACGGGATGATAGAAAAGAGAGGCTAAGCCTTTAACAGAAATGGTACCATTTCTCTTAGGTACGCTAGAAACGAGAGCACACAATTGCCCTCTCGCTGATCTTGTCCTTATCTTCCTTTGTGGATCAAGCCATACCAATAAGTTGCTTATTCTTAAGCTCGTGTCCTTTATCCTTGCTCTTATTATCCCTTCTTATAACTTCGGTATCAGGTCTCTCGAGAACTTTCTCCATCGCATGGGGAAAACACTCACGTAGTTAGTCAAGGATTAGTCGCAGTTAAAACTACTGTGACTACAGATGGAGGAAAGAAAGGAAAAGAGATTCAATCAAGGAAACAAAGGATAATGCTAATGGCTTTTGGGGAATAGCCTTTAAAAACATTTCTTGAAAAATGCTCCCTTGTAAACGGTTTTTCAAATAGTTTTCAGAAGGTTTTAAAAACTTTTGCCCAGTCTGGTAACCTTATGCTCTGATACCAAATGTGACACCCAACCTCCGCTAGGGTCACTCGCAAAGGAATGCACTAGTTTTAGAGGGGTATTATTGGTAAACATGTACAGAAATATTACAAGACAGAACATATAAAATAGCGGAAGTAAAACCAACTTTCATATCATTAATAATTAAGGTCTAAAGCCTTTTACATCAGAGAATGTCTTACATGAAAACCTGTCTTGCAATAGTAAAGAAGCATAAAAACCATTTCATAAATTATTCCCCAAGTGAAACAGTAAAGTAGCCATAGCCAAGAAAAGTCCAAGCCATACATGATGACCTTCAAACAGAAGAAGTCCGAACTAACAATAGCATTTCCTCCTTGTAACCTGGGGGGAAACGGAAGACAAAGAGGCGAAACAAAACGGGGTCAGTCATAAAGACTGGTAAGCCCTATCTACTATCAGTATATAAACTAGTAAAGTTAACTGGCATGAGGAACTGAGATGAACATGAGTATGATGACAAGATAGATAAGCTAAACCAAAATAACAGGATGAACTACTGTACCAAGATAAACAAGTATGTCATGATAAACTACGGTGTCAAGATAAGTCAAGGTATCACATCGTCAGGTTTCTATCAAGTACAATATCGCAAGGTATCTATCATGTATATTCGCTCTGCACCTCTCGTACTAGCATCCCAACCCGCGTCATGTGTTAACTATGAATGTCCCTTGCCCAGTGTCATGTAATGGTCCATGTCAACCTATTATATAGCATATGTAGGTTTTCCCAACTCGTATGTTTCTTTCCATGTATAAGTTCAGTCCTTTGCCGTAGGCCGTACGGGCTTTCCCATGTAAATCTATGCCACCTCAACGTAGTACCATTTTATCCTTGAAGTTATTTTGGACTGCTACCCTTGATCTAGTTATGTTTTCTTACCATGACTATCGCGTGTTCACTTAGGATTTATGCCACCTAGGACCACTAGGGATTATGCTACCTAATGAACGTATTCGTAACTTGGTTCGGGTTCAGGCCACCTAGGGCCACTAGGGATTATGCCACCCGTCAACCACGCCCTTTATCCCACGTATATATCGTGAATCGTTTTCCATGTCTAGACGCACATGTATCTCAATGTGCCATCCGAGTTCCGTGCCAGGGCAAACCGAGAAATACGGAACTCGGTCGGGAGCTTTAAGTCGTCTGCTGATGCAGATATCAAGGTTTGTTTTTGTATCCATGGCTATGGTCCCACGTGACCCCTCCCTCAACTACTGAAAGGCAATCCAAGAAAAATCATGTATGAGAACTACATCCCGGCCCCACTATAGCCCCACTTTCCTATGGGCCAACCTCACCCATGACTCGATAGCAAGAACATGGTATGTTGGGAGTCCTCTGCCTTTCCATTCGTACATGATTGACTAAAGATGGTAGGTAGTCGGCGACGTGCTATCCAGGGCAAAAACAAGTATTGTCGACTCCACGCTAATCCATCCCAGTCTTTAGGTCACTCGCATAGCAACCAAGACATACTCTTGGCTCTTCTACTGCAGACCTTAACCTCTGTGAGGCCGGGTTTCATGGACCACCTACCACCTCACAGAGGGATACCAAGAGTACCCTCACGTCCCCCAAAGCTACCGCTTCGTCACCCAGTTTGCTGGAGCTTTTTATCCAAGTCAGATAAGTTGCTCCTCCTCGTATACTAAGCGATGACTTACCGTATCTACTTATGAACTAGTCCCATGTCCTGGGCTAAGAATTATTACTTAGTTATCCTTAACTAATGTTTACCACTTACCTTCTCTTCCCACTATCCTTATTAACTACTATTTTCAACCTAGTCCCCTGAGCTAGGGTTTTGTCTAATGTGTTAAGTGTTGTCATTCAAGTTCATGACCTAACCCGCCCATGAATCATGTCAAGATTGGCTAAGTACTCAAGTTCAAGGCTTAGCCCTACAAGTTGGTTAAGTGTACCAAGAAGCTCATGACTTATCCATATCAAGTCAAATTGGTTAAGTATTTATTTGTCTTAACCCTATCAGATTATCATGTTAGATTGATTAAGCATAGATTATCTTAATCCCATCAGATTATCGAGTTAGATTGGTTAAGTATGGGTTAGCTTAACCCCATAAACTAATCGTATTACAATGGTTAAGTCTAAGTTGAAAGGTCTTGTGACTTAACCCTATCAGGTTCGCATATTAGATTGGTTAAGTATAGGTTACTTAACCTCATCAAATCATCATGTATAATTGGTTAAATATAAGTTACTTAACCCCATTAAATAATCATGTTAAGTTGGTTAAGTATTGGTTACTTAACCTCATTAAATTACCAAGTTTAGATTGGTTAAGTGTTTAACTTAACCCCATCGAATTACCGTGCTTAGATTAGTTAAGTGAAGGTTACTTAGTGTAACGACACGGATTTTGCCCGACCTTAATCGATCGCAAAATCGACCAAGACCGTCCAAATCCCGCGTACGTCAACTTTAGGAATACAACACATCAGAAAAAATAACAGCAGACTTTTATTACATCATAATAACGTAACGTCAGAGTATAGAATATCAGAGTACATCGAATTATATTACAGCGGAAGATTTAAAATTTACAAAAAATTATAATACAATACAGTGCAGCGGAAATAAAATAACTAAGCTCTGGACACAGCTTTAAGCTTCAATCCAGAATCCTGCTCGAGAGATAACCTGTAGACAAACTACTCGACTGCCTGTGTGGAAAAGAGGGCACCCGAGTTTGCAAAGGTGGAAACAAACAACGAGTCAGTCATGGGACTGGTGTGAGAATTCTTAACTAAAAAACTTACTAATCATAAGGCAAATCCAAGGACCACGCCGCTGAAGCCGAACGGGTTTACTCCAATGGATTGCTGTGCATAACAGTAAAGTAAATCGTCAAATAACGCAATGCTTTTTAGAAAAATGAAACCACCATAAGACTCAGGTCCCATCACACAATGCAACACACACCAGAGGATAGAGTTTTACCTTATGGTGATTAAAAGATGATAAATACGTCAAAACGATATTATTATTAGTGTGTATATGGTTTAATAAAACATTTCAATCATAATATCAATCCTAGGAAGCATAGGTACCATATATTATGCCGCCGTACTAGTAATACAATCAAAACCGCATGGGGCGTATTGGAGATTTGGATTTCCATCATGAGTCAAGGCTAGAGCGGAGCTCCTTACCAATTCGAGACACTCTAGCTAATGCCTCAGGATTACCCATGGAGAACCCTTGGAAATGGCAGGGCCGGTCCGCAAATACAGCTTAGCGGATTGGTTATACCTGAACACACGTTTCCCGGTCCTATAGGACCTATCCGAGGCGCGCCCCATTCCATCATCCACATAAGTAAAATGCCAGGCCGTGATAAAACCCAAACACCACTTCTAGCTAGAAAGAAACGTGCTGCTCTCCCTGCATTCCCTTCGCCCGTTTTAGACTCTACCGGTTTGTGAGGCTCGCGAGGTATCGTCATAACCACAAGGCCTGCTTTTTAACAAAGCCTTGATCATCTTCATCTTAGCGTGCCACATTGTCAATCCATACCGTACCATTGATCGTCCATCAATATATAAACAGATGTTAAGTAAAGAATAAATTCTTCACCACCAAACATTTATATATAGACAGAAAATCAATAACATGATATTAACGGAGTACGATGTCGGACACACAATCCATTTACAAGTCCGCTCTGGGTCTGAACGAAACAACGTGTCCGTCGATCTCCAAATGCGTTTGGACGATCATTACTACATATCTTTCCTTGGGAGGCCAATCCCAATTCAAGCTACCAGTCATCATCATCCCAACGATATGGAAAAACCTTCGGTCTTCAACCACCGCCTTCATCTTCGACTCTTGATCATCGTGATGATTACTCAGAATGGGTTAAACCCGGTCTTTCTGAGTGACTCGCGTATTTTGTGATTAAAAAGCAAATATTGGAAAATCACACATTACGCCACATTCCAACTCCGGTTGTTCTTTTAATAAGATATTCACATTAAACTATTCTCGTTAATTTTATCAAAAGATAAACTCTGAAAATAAAATCTTAAATCTTCTTTAAAAGGTTTATTAAAACTCCAGTTTTGGTTTAATATCAAAAATCATCATTACAAGATTATTTATTTTAAGGAATAAATATTGTCTTAAACAGGTTAAAGAACTAGTGTCCTTTAAACACAGTTCACGATAAACCCGCACATCAATTTCTAAAATAGAGAATTCCACAGAAATTAAATCAACACATAATCAATATAAATTTCTGTATCGGACTAATATTATAAATGGAATAACGGCAAAGCCTCTTAAATTCCATATATAATATCGGTCTTCTTTTACAGAAGCCCATCTTGATTATTACCAATCAAATTTCCACTTAATTCCAATTTAATATATTAAATTGGGAAAAACTTGATTTTTAGAAAATGCCTTTTTAAATCTATAAAATAGATTTATAAATTCCAAATAATAATTTCAATGTGAATTGGATTAAAGGACAAATGTCGTTTAAAACACCGTCCACGATAAATCCACTTCACATCTCAATTTATTTCATAGCACAAAATATAATTGCAAATTCTAATAATCTTAATTAAAAGATTTCTCTTTAAATATTAATTTTTATAAAGAAACCATATTTAAATTAATCATTAAAACATTCTTTAAATAAAAGATTCTAAATGGGAAGTATTCTTTATCTTAACATATAGTTGATTAAAAATATACTTTTTCTCTTGTGAAAACGTATCCTTTATATACAGAGGATTTCTAATGTAAAAATATTCTTATTTAAAAGAACACCTGAATCGAATTGCGACTCAACCATTTACCATATAATTTGGATTATATGGATTTCACCCATATCATATAAAGGACAATAACAGTATAATCATCAAGTCATCCAATTACATCCAAAGTGTAATTTTCACTGCGTAAGCGTTAAAATGAAATAATAACGCTCATCGCAGCCTGCCGATCTAACGATCAACTAAATATTGGGATTAGTGTATGTTAATTTTAATCCCAACACCCGTGTGGGATTTTCAACCAACAACAGTTCATAAAAATAAACAAATAATTGGTTAATGGATTTAACCAATTTCAGTTTTGCTAACAAGTTAATGATAGTAATCAAACATGTCATTTATTCCTAATGTCGCATAAAAATGTATTTTACTCAAATAATTTCCCTCTACATTTCTAATGTATGTATTTGACCGATGATATCATTCTTATTTTAGAATGTAAATTCTAATATAAGACTGCAAATAAAAAGTGATTTTTATATATTTGCCTATAAATTCAATTGTATGATATGCAATTTAAAATGATTAGTATCATTGCATATAAATTTCATTGTTCATTATGCAAATAGAAATGATTATTCTATTTGCATAAAAATTTAGTTTCAACAAAAATGTATATAAGCGATATAGGCATTTTGTTGACAATTCTATTTCATCAAAGTGCTTATAAAGTCGTAATTTTATTTTGTCAACAATTCTAGTTTAACAAAATAAAAAGCAGTGATTTATAAATTTAAGCTCTTCTATTTTATTGCATTTTAACATATCAATAAAAATGTGATCTTTATTTCTATACTTTTTATTCTAATTTACATTTTCTAACAAAATGTCCTTTTTACTCTAACTTACATTTTGAATGTAATTTTCCTTTCTATTGTTTATTTACGTCAAAATGTAAATGTTCTCTTTTTCATTGTTTATTATTAACAATAAAAATCTCATCTTCTATATTTATTCTTCTCAATGAAAGCAATTTTACATAAACATGTAATTCTCTAATTTTATTCTTCTTTTTTTTAGAAAGACAATAAAATGTAACACAAAAATATTTTCTTTTTATCGCATCTAAAATGACGATAAAAATGAAACATTAACATCGCTTATTTTTATCGCAACTAAAATGTCGATAAAAATGAATCACTAATATTGTCTATTTTTATCGCACTAAAAACGTCGATAAAAATGAATCACTAATATTGTCGATTTTTATCGCACCAGAAATATCGATAAAAATAACAACATTAACCATCCTATTTTCACCGCATTCAAAATGACGATAAAATATTCAACATTAACAATTTTATTTTTACCGCATTCAAAATGACGATAAAATATTCAACATTAACAATTTTATTTTTACCGCATTTAAAATGACGATAAAATATTCAACATTAACAATTTTATTTTTACCGCATTCAAAATGACGATAAAATATTCAACATTAACAATTTTAGAATGACGATAAAATATTCAACATTAACAATTTTATTTTTACCGCATTCAAATTGACGATAAAATAGTCAACATTAACAATTTTATTTTCACCGCATTCAAAATGACGATAAAATATTATCATTAAGAAATGAAAGCAAAATGTTCTTTTTATTTCTAAAAAGAAAAACAACAAAAATGCTTCTTTAAATGCTAAAAAGAAACTTGACATAAAAATGTTCTTTTAATGTTAAAAAGAAGAAGCGACAAAAATGACCCTTTTCATGTTAAAAAGAAAAGGTGACAAAATATGCTTTTTAATTCTAAAAAGAAAAGCGACAAAAATTATCTTTTTATTCTAATGCAATATCTTTAACAAAAGTGTTATTTTAATATCATTGCGAATTCTCAATTTCTTACTACATATAAAAATGTAAATTTTATTTTACAATTGTATATCTCATCCTAAATTACATATAAAAATATAAGTTTTAATTTTTATTGGAAATCCCCTTTCTAATTACATATAAAATGTAATTTTTATTTTACATTGTAAATTCATGTCCCAATTACATAAAGAGGTGTAATTGTTATAATGCAATACAAATTCATATTCTAATTACATTGAAAAATGTAATTTTTATCATATCGTTATATTCATATATAAATTACAAAAAAAATGTTATTTTTATACTACACAATGTAAATTCATGTTTTAATTACATTGAAAAATGTAATTTAGTCATACAATGCAAATTCCTATATAAAGTACATATAAAAATGAAACTTTATTCATGCGGTGTAAATTTATATATAAATTACATAATAAAATGTAATTTCATCTCATGGTCCTAATTCATATTTAAACAACCTATAAAATTGTTATTTTTTATTTATGAAACAATTTCTTATTATAAAAATATATGCTTTTTAGATCCACTCTTCTTAATGCAACAAATTTACATTAAAATATATTCTTCTTAATTCATTCCTTTTAATGTAACCAAATAAAAATATATTTTATTCGTTGTTCAAATTCTATGGTAAATAGACAAATAATATATATTTCAACATCTAGATCTAAATAAATACGATTAAATCTGAAATAACTATGTTTTAGATCTAGTTCTGTAACTGCAAATAAATTTAAGAATATCTGCAATTTTCAATGCGAATCTAACACACCATACACAACAAATCATATCACAAGCACAATCAATAATTCATACAACATAGAATATTTCAGAACTGAATAAATATGATCATACAATTGTTTTAATGCGAGAAAAACAATTTATAATTAATTAAATAATCAAAATTAGAATCCTCACATTGATTTTTGGCTGAAAATCAACTGTCTCCGTTTCAGCTGCGGTCTGCGCCATCGCGAAGATCTCACCTTGCGCGGATAAGGGTAGAGACAAGGACAAGCAAAATTTTATTTTGGAAATCCTCTTCTCTTTCTTTTTGACGAGAAAGAGAAAAGAGAAGAAAGAAAAAAAGTAAAAGAAGAGGAAGGAAGAAAGGTTTTATTCTAATCAAAGAAGAATAAAACTTAGTATACAACACATGAAGGAGGTACCATGCTTATATAGCTGCATTAGCCAAGGCCAAGGGGATTATTCTACGATGTGGGACAAAACTCCATTTCAAAAATAACACCTAAACAAAGTAGCTTAGTGTGAACGCATGCGAAGGAATTTGCAAAAAGAACCCCTTATTTAAGCTCCAACTCATCTTAAAAAAAATCTTTTGTATGTTTTATCTTATTCAACCTTGTATGTTTTATTATTATTATTATTATTTAAATTAACAAGAACGTATTTTCCTTCATTTCTTTTATTACATTAAGATGTAATCTTTTCTTTCAATACATGATTCAACGTGACACTAAAAATGCGTTTATTATTACTATTTATACATGATACTAAAAATATGCTTTATTTTTAATATTTAAAAACATGACATTTTATATAACTTACATTACTAACTAAAATGACATATTTATTTTAACTAAACATTCCTAATAAGAGTAATGATTCTATATTAATACAATGTTTCTAAACAAATGATGTTTATATTAACATGACGCTAAAAATATCCTTATTTACATATATATTAACATGAAGCTAAAAATATAATTATTTTTTTAGTATAACACAACGACGCTAAGTTCATACTTGTTTTTAGTGAAAATACACAACGCAAATTTTATATTCATATTTCGTGAAAACATACAACGACAATTTTATATGTTTGATGTCAACATATAATTTCAATATAAATTACTAAAAAAAAGAATTTTTAATTTCTGCCTCAATTTCTTAACAAAATTCATAAAAATAAGATTTTAAAATTGGTCCAAAATTCCGGGTTGTTACAATCTCCCCCACTTAAGAACTTTTCGTCCTCGAAAAGGAACGAAGCAAAAAGTTGTTTAATTAACCTATATCAACTTTTATTTTTATTTAATTTCAAATAATTTTATTAGTTGATTAACTTTATACATAACTTTTATATATCCAAAAATTATATTTTCTAAAATAGATTATAATTACAAATACGTATATTATACGCTTGGCACTCTCAACTCATTCTAGGATACTGCTGATCCTATCTCTAATGAGTTTTCTTATTGGATATTACTAATCCAACCTCTGATGAGTCTTTTGTTCTGTTCTAACGAGTTGTACCCCAAAGATTTGAGCTAACCAGAGCTCTGATACCAACTGTAACAACACGGATTTTGCCCGACCTTAATCGATCGCAAAATCGACCAAGACCGTTCAAATCCCGCGTACGTCAACTTTGGGAATACAACACATCAGAAAAAATAACAGCAGACTTTTATTACATCATAATAACGTAACATCAGAGTACAGAATATCAGAGTACATCGAATTATATTACATCATAATAACGTAACATCAGAGTACAGAATATCAGAGTACATCGAATTATATTACAGCGGAAGATTTAAAATTTACAAAAAATTATAATACAATACAGTGCAGCGGAAATAAAATAACTAAGCTCTGGACACAGCTTTAAACTTCAATCCAGAATCCTGCTCGAGAGATAACCTGTAGACAAACTACTCGACTGCCCGTGTGGAAAAGAGGGCACCCGAGTTTGCAAAGGTGGAAACAAACAACGGGTCAGTCATGGGACTGGTGTGAGAATTCTTAACTAAAAAACTTACTAATCATAAGGCAAATCCAAGGACCACGCCGCTGAAGCCGAACGGGTTTACTCCAATGGATTGCTGTGCATAACAGTAAAGTAAATCGTCAAATAACACAATGCTTTTTAGAAAAATGAAACCACCATAAGACTCAGGTCCCATCACATAATGCAACGCACACCAGAGGATAGAGTTTTACCTTATGGTGATTAAAAGATGATAAATACGTCAAAACGATATTATTATTAGTGTGTATATGGTTTAATAAAACATTTCAATCATAATATCAATCCTAGGAAGCATAGGTACCATATATTATGCCTCTGTACTAGTAATACAATCAAAACCGCATGGGGCGTATTGGAGATTTGGATTTCCATCATGAGTCAAGGCTAGAGCGGAGCTCCTTACCAATTCGAGACACTCTAGCTAATGCCTCAGGATTCCCCACGGAGAACCCTTGGAAATGGCAGGGCCGGTCCGCAAATACAGCTTAGCGGATTGGTTATACCTGAACACACGTTTCCCGGTCCTATAGGACCTATCCGAGGCGCGCCCCATTCCATCATCCACATAAGTAAAATGCCAGGCCGTGATAAAATCCAAAAACCACTTCTAGCTAGAAAGAAACGTGCTGCTCTCCCTGCGTTCCCTTCGCCCGTTTTAGACTCTACCGGTTTGTGAGGCTCGAGAGGTATCGTCATAACCACAAGGCCTGCTTTTCAACAAAGCCTTGATCATCTTCATCTTAGCATGCCACATTGTCAATCCATACCGTACCATTGATCGTCCATCAATATATAAACAGGTGTTAAGTAAAGAATAAATTCTTCACCACCAAACATTTATATATAGACAGAAAATCAATAACATGATATTAACGGAGTACGATGTCGGACACACAATCCATTTACAAGTCCGCTCTGGGTCTGAACGAAACAACGTGTCCGTCGATCTCCAAATGCGTTTGGACGATCATTACTACATATCTTGCCTTGGGAGGCCAATCCCAATTCAAGCTACCAGTCATCATCATCCCAACGATATGGAAAAACCTTCGGTCTTCAACCACTGCCTTCATCTTCGACTCTTGATCATCGTGATGATTACTCAGAATGGGTTAAACCCGGTCTTTCTGAGTAACTCGCGTATTTTGTGATTAAAAAGCAAATATTGGAAAATCACACATTACGCCACATTCCAACTCCGGTTATTCTTTTAATAAGATATTCACATTAAACTATTCTCGTTAATTTTATCAAAGATAAACTCTGAAAATAAAATCTTAAATCTTCTTTAAAAGGTTTATTAAAACTCCAGTTTTGGTTTAATATCAAAAATCATCATTACAAGATTATTTATTTTAAGGAATAAATATTGTCTTAAACAGGTTAAAGAACTAGTGTCCTTTAAACACAGTTCACGATAAACCCGCACATCAATTTCTAAAATAGAGAATTCCACAGAAATTAAATCAACACATAATCAATATAAATTTCTGTATCGGACTAATATTATAAATGGAATAACGGCAAAGCCTCTTAAATTCCATATATAATATCGGTCTTCTTTTACAGAAGCCCATCTTGATTATTACCAATCAAATTTCCACTTAATTCCAATTTAATATATTAAATTGGGAAAAACTTGATTTTTAGAAAATGCCTTTTTAAATCTATAAAATAGATTTATAAATTCCAAATAATAATTTCAATGTGAATTGGATTAAAGGACAAATGTCGTTTAAAACACCGTCCACGATAAATCCACTTCACATCTCAATTTATTTCATAGCACAAAATATAATTGCAAATTCTAATAATCTTAATTAAAAGATTTCTCTTTAAATATTAATTTTTATAAAGAAACCATATTTAAATTAATCATTAAAACATTCTTTAAATAAAAGATTCTAAATGGGAAGTATTCTTTATCTTAACATATAGTTGATTAAAAATATACTTTTTCTCTTGTGAAAACGTATCCTTTATATACAGAGGATTTCTAATGTAAAAATATTCTTATTTAAAAGAACACCTGAATCGAATTGCGACTCAACCATTTACCATATAATTTGGATTATATGGATTTCACCCATATCATATAAAGGACAATAACAGTATAATCATCAAGTCATCCAATTACATCCAAAGTGTAATTTTCACTGCGTAAGCGTTAAAATGAAATAATAACGCTCATCGCAGCCTGCCGATCTAACGATCAACTAAATATTGGGATTAGTGTATGTTAATTTTAATCCCAACACCCGTGTGGGATTTTCAACCAACAACAGTTCATAAAAATAAACAAATAATTGGTTAATGGATTTAACCAATTTCAGTTTTGCTAACAAGTTAATGATAGTAATCAAACATGTCATTTATTCCTAATGTCGCATAAAAATGTATTTTACTCAAATAATTTCCCTCTACATTTCTAATGTATGTATTTGACCGATGATATCATTCTTATTTTAGAATGTAAATTCTAATATAAGACTGCAAATAAAAAGTGATTTTTATATATTTGCCTATAAATTCAATTGTATGATATGCAATTTAAAATGATTAGTATCATTGCATATAAATTTCATTGTTCATTATGCAAATAGAAATGATTATTCTATTTGCATAAAAATTTAGTTTCAACAAAAATGTATATAAGCGATATAGGCATTTTGTTGACAATTCTATTTCATCAAAGTGCTTATAAAGTCGTAATTTTATTTTGTCAACAATTCTAGTTTAACAAAATAAAAAGCAGTGATTTATAAATTTAAGCTCTTCTATTTTATTGCATTTTAACATATCAATAAAAATGTGATCTTTATTTCTATACTTTTTATTCTAATTTACATTTTCTAACAAAATGTCCTTTTTACTCTAACTTACATTTTGAATGTAATTTTCCTTTCTATTGTTTATTTACGTCAAAATGTAAATGTTCTCTTTTTCATTGTTTATTATTAACAATAAAAATCTCATCTTCTATATTTATTCTTCTCAATGAAAGCAATTTTACATAAACATGTAATTCTCTAATTTTATTCTTCTTTTTTTTAGAAAGACAATAAAATGTAACACAAAAATATTTTCTTTTTATCGCATCTAAAATGACGATAAAAATGAAACATTAACATCGCTTATTTTTATCGCAACTAAAATGTCGATAAAAATGAATCACTAATATTGTCTATTTTTATCGCACTAAAAACGTCGATAAAAATGAATCACTAATATTGTCGATTTTTATCGCACCAGAAATATCGATAAAAATAACAACATTAACCATCCTATTTTCACCGCATTCAAAATGACGATAAAATATTCAACATTAACAATTTTATTTTTACCGCATTCAAAATGACGATAAAATATTCAACATTAACAATTTTATTTTTACCGCATTTAAAATGACGATAAAATATTCAACATTAACAATTTTATTTTTACCGCATTCAAAATGACGATAAAATATTCAACATTAACAATTTTAGAATGACGATAAAATATTCAACATTAACAATTTTATTTTTACCGCATTCAAAATGACGATAAAATATTCAACATTAACAATTTTATTTTCACCGCATTCAAAATGACGATGAAATATTATCATTAAGAAATGAAAGCAAAATGTTCTTTTTATTTCTAAAAAGAAAAACAACAAAAATGCTTCTTTAAATGCTAAAAAGAAACTTGACATAAAAATGTTCTTTTAATGTTAAAAAGAAGAAGCGACAAAAATGACCATTTTCATGTTAAAAAGAAAAGGTGACAAAATATGCTTTTTAATTCTAAAAAGAAAAGCGACAAAAATTATCTTTTTATTCTAATGCAATATCTTTAACAAAAGTGTTATTTTAATATCATTGCGAATTCTCAATTTCTTACTACATATAAAAATGTAAATTTTATTTTACAATTGTATATCTCATCCTAAATTACATATAAAAATATAAGTTTTAATTTTTATTGGAAATCCCCTTTCTAATTACATATAAAATGTAATTTTTATTTTACATTGTAAATTCATGTCCCAATTACATAAAGAGGTGTAATTGTTATAATGCAATACAAATTCATATTCTAATTACATTGAAAAATGTAATTTTTATCATATCGTTATATTCATATATAAATTACAAAAAAAAATGTTATTTTTATACTACACAATGTGTAACGTCCCAGAAATTTGGGCAGTTTGAAATGGAATTAATTAAAGATTTGACTATTAATAATCAATTTTATACTTATACTGCGATTAGAAATCTTAAATCAAAAAAAAAAAATATTGTTTGGATTGAATTTAATATTAAGTTCTGAATGGTCGGTTACAAATATTTGTTGTTAAATATTTGAATTGAATTTGGTCGAATTCAGTTGGATATTTGTAATTGAATTGTAATCCGCATGAAAAATATGAACGGTTGAATTTAAATTTATTAACGTTATTGACGTAATCGAATTGGAAATTTTATTGAAATGTATGGGACTTTGTTTGGATATGTATGTACGTGCGTATATGAAGGAACTGAATTTAACATTTAGAAAACGAACGACACCCGTTGTTCAATCTTTCAACCACTGGCATGGGAACGAAAATAGAACGACCGCCCAAACAAAGTAAAAGTGGCATTTACTTTCTGGAATCAATTAGATCCGAATTTGTGTATTTTATATTTGCCTTGGCTGCCAAACTTTATCACCCGTGCCAGTCAAGTAACCGAATAAAATATGATTTTCCAATACCGTGCTTCCCACGGTTCTTCTCTTATATATACAACATCATTCCCATCTTTCTTTTATCGCAACACCCCCATTTGTATTCTTCCTTCCAGCATTACTAAAATTCCAAATACTGAATGCACCAATCTCCTTCCAATTACTCCATGTTCAGTTTTCTTTTTCATTCTAATGGCTGAATCCCTAAATCGGCTCCTCCTCAAATTTTATTTCACGACCAAAATCAGCGATCACTCCTCCCTTCTCTGCGCGGCCTGAGGCGCAACCCATCATCACCGATAACCTGGCCGAAATCAATTCTTCCATCTTTTCAATTACAATCGGTTTTCCCCAAAATTTGTTCGACATCGATCTTCTACGCCACCGCCCAGATCTGCTGAGCCACCGACGTCGTACTTCATCACCGCAAGTCATCACCGGTGCCACCTGAACTTGCTGTAAGTTGCCCTCACCGTACCCTCGACGCCGTTTGCAATTAGACTGCGAACGCTGTAGGAATCAACTTGAGTCGGCACCGCTTCCTCCTCGTCGCTGCGAAGGTGAGCATCTCACTCACGGTTAAATTTTAGTTCAAGTAATCCGATTTCAGTAGGAAACTAAATTGATAATAAGACTTGTGGTTAATTTTCTTTGGCAGTCGTACTTACTGTTGGACCCTGTTGAGTTGATGTGTGATTTTAAATCTTGCTTGTTGTTCGAAACTCCGGACTATTTTGGCATTGATTGTTTACTGAGATTATTTGCGGGATCAAATTAATATATAAATCGGACTGGGTGGATATATTTGGTTGGCTTTCAGTTTTGGGATTTTGTTAAAGTTAATAATAATGCTTAAATTAATGATGACAAATAGCAAGAACTGATTAAAATTGGAGTTAAGGCTTGTTTGAAGCTATTACTATTTATGCTCAGTCCAAGCATCAAAATAAGTAAGCCAAAAATGAATAGAATTTGAATTACCTGCTAGTATGGGCTTATTTTTACTATAACAGATATGTTTGGGTAGTACACTTGCATGACGTTTAATGTTGTGATTAGATATGCAGTTTTGGTTATGTACTGACTATGTTTTGGTTAATACCAGTGTTGGTTATTATTAGTTAACTTGTTACTTGGATTGACTATGTCTTTTAAAAGTTATTAGTGGACGTTGAGTGCTAACTTTTGTTCATTCGCTTTGAATACCTCGAACTAGATATGTAAATATAGTTGTATGCTCTTCGTCATGAAGTGGTGACATTATTTTATTCACTGTAACTTACATACTTCTTCACCTTGACATACTTAGAAATGGGTCATCTCTAACTTGCTATAATATGTGTTAGTGACAGGGAAACTTTAAATTGTTTTGCCATGTGTTAGTAACAGAGAAACTTTAAACTGTTTTGCCATATTTGTTAATGTCAGTGAACCTTTAAAACTGTTGCCGTATATGTTTTGCCATATATGTTAGTGACAGTGGCCCTTTAAAGTGTTTTTCTCTATATGTTTTCCATATGTGTTAGTGACAGTGAACCTTTAAACTGTGTAGGACATCCCAACTGTGTATGAATCTGAATATGTCATTTTAGCTGGGTAGTGTTGATCAAAACCTGTTTTATCTTGGATAGTTCAGTTGAGTAAATCCTGAGCCACTTGCCTACTTGAAATCCGAATGTATATTTTCTTTAGTTGCACTTCTGGACATTTTTGTTTAACTTGAATATGCTTTACTGAGTCGTGCCCTGTTGGACCATGAGAACTTTTGGACTCCTTGGATTACCCTAGAACCTGAACTACGAATGTTTACTGAATTATATATTGTTAGTTGACAAACCTGAACTATGAATGCTTACTGAACCATGTATGATTAGTAGACACTACCCTATTGTTCGGTCTACATGGGCATTTTTGATTTACAGTAGCGCACTATCATATAGCTGCTGTTGTTTTTTTTGTCCGGGCTAATTCATGGCACATTTTGAAGCATTTACTAGTTTAACACAGTCAATAATTCTTCATGATTGTGAACATATTACATCTATGACAATTTATATTTACGATATGGTTATATTTCGGATGTTTTAGAAACGAGTAATCAACACTAGTGGATAGTATGTTAGTAAAACATGTGGGTTCAATAATATGTCAGATTCTGAAATACTTGTAAGCATTTTAACAAATATGTGTCAGCACTTTCACTCGCACTCAAGGGAAGACAAGTTTGGAAATTATTGTATAGAGTTTTTACTGAATGAATATCTGATATACATTTGAAGTATAACCCTATAGGGCTATGAGTTAACCGAGTTATTCACATATAACGTTATCACCTGTATTGAAAGAATTTTAGTCTAGGCCAGTTTTGAGCCCTATTAGAACGAATGTTCTAGATTAGTTTGAGATTTAATTCCATGTATAGAATTTACCTGGGTTTTTCGTAATACTTTTATATACTCAGTCTCGTGCACCAATGTATTGAGTCTGATTGCGTCAGTTCATTGAATTATTGTCTAGTGACCATTTGCACACGTGCTCTATTACCACTTGTTCATTTTCAGGACGTTGGGCAAATATACGTGTGTGTATATACACATACATGTATATGCAAGCTCCTGGAATCACCTATGTTGTTAATTTTATTCGGTTAGGGACGTTGAGGCGGTGTACACGTGTATAATATATATATACGTGTACATTCGCAAATTCCCGTTACCGTTCGTCCTTGGAAATAGATAAAACTGACATGAACAGATACCCCAACTGTCAATTTTATGTGTGACCTCTATGGTATGATTAACTGTTATATTTCAGTTCCTATTGAAATCAATTTCCTTGAACTATGATTTAACCCTGACTCGAGTATTTTATGTTTTTGCATGGAATGCTCGAGTCAGATTCGAGCATTTCAGATTTTAAAGATTTCAGTCAAGATTCGAAGATCGGCGAAGCTGGGGATTCCAGAAGACGGCGCACTCTGATGTTTTAAAAAAAAACCGTAATATTTTCTTGTATTCAATTTTCGTTTAAAACCGCTGTATGGAAAATATTGTATCAAAGATTCTAGTTATATAATAAGGTGTGTTTTGCTGTTCAAGGTTATGTTATTTATTTATTCTGTGTTGATTCTACTTTTAAACTCTGTAAGCTAAATAACGATCCGTCGATTTGAACGTTTTAAGTTGGTTTAAATACCAATTGAAGCGGTCAAAAAGGCGGGACGTTACAAGTGGTATCAGAGCTTTGGTTTATTCAAAGCTTAGCTTATTGAGTTTAAAAACGGATCTTGAAAATAAAGCGATTTTGAAAAATATTTATTTTGAAATATCAAATATTTTGAAACTAGTGTTTTGAAATTTATACAACGAAAATAAAAATTTATTTTGAGATTTAAAATTTTGTTCGGAATCCCCAGTCTTCAGAAGTCTTCGAATCCAGGTTTGCGAGAATTATTCTTCAATAAGTTCCCTTAGGATTTGAATCTAGAATCCATCATCGGATGGTATCTAGTATAGATAGGAGAGAATCAACGAATTAATTTCGTTAAGCGTGATTTTTAGAAATCAAAGATAACTAAAGTTGATTGTAAATAAGAGTTCAGTTTGAATAGAAAAGGAAAATTTTGAAATCATTTCAAAGAAGAAACGATGAAGTTTATTTTGAAATTAAGAATATAAGGGGTTAAGTGAAGAGAGCTAATAAGTGTCAACAAGTATGTGGGAATAACGATGTTGTATTTAACATCTGTTGAATCCAAATTACGAATTTAGAAATGTTTTCAAGAGGATAAAGTACATTTTCGTCAGAAAATGAAGATTTGCAAATATATTGAAATGTTTTCCAATAATAATAAGAGATTTCGTAAAATTGTAAAAATATGAATATGATAATTGGAAATGTTTTCCAGAAAACCGTGAGGGACTAACGAGTTCTGAAAAATCAGAATGGTGAGGACTGAAGAGAAAAAAGCCGCACGTCGAGAACGAAGAGCGGCAGAACGTAAAAGAAAGGAAGAAGTAATGATGGAATACGAGAAGAGAATTAAGGAAAAACAGACAGCCGGCCCCTATGACAATGTCATTTGTTACAGATGTCAGAAAAAGGGACATTATGCGGCTACGTGCGGAGAGAGAGACAAGGGAAAGAAGAAAGAAGGAAAAATTTACCGATCCAATATTTTTTGTTTTAAATGTCGAGAGAAGGGACATTTTCCCAGTCGGTGTCTCAAAGTGAGGAAGAAGAAGCCTGCCATTGCTGAGACGTCTGATGAACCAATCACTTGCTATCATTGTAAGCAAGTTGGACATATAGCTCGAAATTGTTCCGAGAGACAACAAGGAAGACAGACAATATTGCGCTCCACTAGAGAGAAAACTGTGCAGTATGTAGATAAAAATGGCTCCATCTCGTATTATTGTAAGAACTGTAAGAAGTGGGGTCATGTGGATGAGGAATTTACAAACCCTTTTGTAGAGACTTCAGCAAAATGAATATCGTGAAAGAAGCTTACGTAAAGTTGTGGATCATCGATCGAAAAGCAGACAATCATCAAGATTATGGATTCTAACTAAGTTGGCTCTGTTTTGTAATACTATTATTTGTAATCCTAAATCTCATATGTATATGTTTTGAATAAATCAAAAGTATGTAATATAGAAGGGTTAAAAAAAAAACATGAACTCTATGAAATTGCTACTAATGGTTCAATCTCATGATGTTATTTGAAATCGTGAAAGTGAAATATTTCTATGTAAGAATTATAATGATATCGTTACAATCAAAGGTTTTCATAAAAGTAGATTCGTAAACTAAACTCGTGTATTTCGTAATAAATGATTTGATAAGGAATTAAGAAGTGGAATTAAGGAATTTAGAAAATGACTGGAGGTTAGTTAAGTAAATAATTTCCTGAGTGTTGATCTGATGTTGGTTTCGGCCTTCGGGGTTGATACTTAGGGAATTGTTCACTTGCTAATTGATGGTCGAGGTGTGGACGTGAAGGAGTGATAATGCATGAGAAAAAAAAATTTGTGAAAAAAAAAATGGAATTTTGAGAGAATAAAGTTGTGACTGAAGTGATGAATTTTTAATTAGAGGTTTGGAAGAAGAATTGGTTATAACCAATAGATTCATAAATTCGAGTTAAAGGAAATATTAGATATCTGAATTGGATAAGAGATCAAAACTGAAATTGAATGGAGATTTGAGGATGCTCGATGTGAGATAGTGGATATAGAAATTTTCAGAACTTATATGAGAAATGCATAAAAATATAGCGAAGTCGAGAACTATTGATTTGAAAGGTAATCGATTAAGATAAAATCTTATATAACGGAATTTATATAAGACGAGATGTTTGAATTATGATTTGGAAATTAAATCTTATGTAAGTTCACATAAGTATGATTTATGAGAAGTATGAAATAAAATACTATATGTATATAGTATCGTGTGTTTTTCAAAATAAAGATAAGGAAAGTACCTTCCTTCTCTATGAAATTTGAGCTTAGCTGAGATATGCTGCTGGTGGTAGTAGGTTGTCCGGACATAAAACTCATGAGTTGCCATTGAGCACGACTGCTAGCGTAATTCGCAGGGCTGCAGATAGCCTACGGCGGTCGGATGTTTCCTGAGGGAATCAGGCGTAACCTTTGTGATCACCGCGATCTAGAGTCGTTGGAATTCGATCGTGTAGCGAAATTCGCAGGGCTGTAGATAGCCCACGGCGGACAGATGTTTCTTGGGGGAACCAAGCGTAACCATTGTGACTGCTGCGATCTACAGTCGAATTGTAGGGGCGTAATCCGCAGAGCTGTGAAAGCTTACGGGTATGGATGTTTCCTGGGGGACCCAGGCGTAACCATTGTGTACCTGCGGTCCATAGTATTTGGGATATCTTATTGATAGTGAGCCACATGTTGATGCAGCAGTTAGTCTTCGTGACTTGATTGGTCTTCGTGACTTGATTTGTCTCTGTAACTTGATTGGTCCTCATGACCTGAATTAAATTCATTTGATGATTTGATTTCGTGATCCTGAGATAGAGCAACTGGCGCTCAATGACCTCATATTGTCTTTGATACTTATATTGCCTTCCGTTGATTTGTCCATGACGAAATCTGCAGGGAAGTGAATTCCTATGGATACAGATGTTTTCTGGGGGATCCAGACGAAACCATTGTGTATCTGCGATTCATGAACAATTAACATATCAATATCACATTGGTACTTTCCGTATCTTTTTTCAAAGGAATTTTTGAAATATTTTTCACTCTGAGTTGAAACAAGAATATTTAGTGCTTAAAGATTTTAGTCGTACGCCTGGCCAGCGTATGCCTAACATCTGTGAGGACGACAATATACTTGTCAAATTTCGAGTTATCAAATGTTTCCAAGTCAATAATTTGAATTTAAAATAGGAAGATTTCAAAGTATTTTAAAGTCTCATAACTTTGAAATAATAATACGAATATTTTCTATATGAATTTTAGGATATGTATAAAATTTATAAAGATTTCGGATTTTGAAAATTTCCAGGTCGATAATTTATTCCTTGAAAAGGAGCTGTTATTTACATTCTTAAATGAGTGTTGGGAATGATCAATTGAATTATAAGAGATTCTGTTGAACCTGGATTGCAAGGAAAAAGGGCAATGAAGGATAAATGAATATTGACGAATGAGATTTATAAAGAAATTTATAATAATTTGAGATGCATAAATCCAATTTATGCAGAAATTGAAATTTAAGAAGAGAATGAGTTTGGAAAGAAATTATATGATCTCTTAGGAGATAGAATGAGAAATTTAGAGATATCTCAACATAATTTGAGATAGAAGTTGGTATAGTAAAATTGATTGTAATCTAAAGAGCATGAAAATAAACGAAGTGTATCTGGTCAAATTTGATTATTGAAAGGAATGTGATTTTTCCGAGTTGATTGAATACAAAGATGATCGACGATTTGAGTATCGATATTTAAATTAGTTGTGGGGAAATTTCGCGCAAATATGAAATTTGAAGTATATATTTTTAGAACTCTAATAATCTCTTCTTTTCAAGGACGAAAAGTTTTAAAGGGGGGAAGAATGTAACGTCCCAGAAATTTGGGCAGTTTGAAATGGAATTAATTAAAGATTTGACTATTAATAATCAATTTTATACTTATACTGCGATTAGAAATCTTAAATCAAAAAAAAAAATTGTTTGGATTGAATTTAATATTAAGTTCTGAATGGTCGGTTACAAATATTTGTTGTTAAATATTTGAATTGAATTTGGTCGAATTCAGTTGGATATTTGTAATTGAATTGTAATCCGCATGAAAAATATGAACGGTTGAATTTAAATTTATTAACGTTATTGACGTAATCGAATTGGAAATTTTATTGAAATGTATGGGAATTTGTTTGGATATGTATGTACGTGCGTATATGAAGGAACTGAATTTAACATTTAGAAAACGAACGACACCCGTTGTTCAATCTTTCAACCACTGGCATGGGAACGAAAATAGAACGACCGCCCAAACAAAGTAAAAGTGGCATTTACTTTCTGGAATCAATTAGATCCGAATTTGTGTATTTTATATTTGCCTTGGCGGCCAAACTTTATCACCCGTGCCAGTCAAGTAACCGAATAAAATATGATTTTCCAATACCGTGCTTCCCATGGTTCTTCTCTTATATATACAACATCATTCCCATCTTTCTTTTATCGCAACACCCCCATTTGTATTCTTCTTTCCAGCATTACTAAAATTCCAAATACTGAATGCACCAATCTCCTTCCAATTACTCCATGTTCAGTTTTCTTTTTCACTCAAATGGCTGAATCCCTAATTCGGATCTTCCTCAAATTTTATTTCACGACCAAAATCAACGATCACTCCTCCCTTCTCTGCGCGGCCTGAGGCGCAACCCATCATCACCGATAACCTGGCCGAAATCAATTCTTCCCCCTTTTCAATTACAATCGGTTTTCCCCAAAATTTGTTCGACATCGATCTTCTACGCCACCGCCCAGATCTGCTGAGCCACCGACGTCGTACTTCGTCACCGCAAGTCATCACCGGTGCCACCTGAACTTGCTGTAAGTTGCCCTCACCGTACCCTCGACGCCGTTTGCAATTAGACTGCGAACGCTGTAGGAATCAACTTGAGTCGGCACCGCTTCCTCCTCGTCGCTGCGAAGGTGAGCATCTCACTCACGGTTAAATTTTAGTTCAAGTAATCCGATTTCAGTAGGAAACTAAATTGATAATAAGACTTGTGGTTAATTTTCTTTGGCAGTCGTACTTACTGTTGGACCCTGTTGAGTTGATGTGTGATTTTAGATCTTGCTTGTTGTTCGAAACTCCGGACTATTTTGGCATTGATTGTTTACTGAGATTATTTGCGGGATCAAATTAATATATAAATCGGACTGGGTGGCTATATTTGGTTGGCTTTCAGTTTTGGGATTTTGTTAAAGTTAATAATAATGCTTAAATTAATGATGACAAATAGCAAGAACTGATTAAAATTGGAGTTAAGGCTTGTTTGAAGCTATTACTATTTATGCTCAGTCCAAGCATCAAAATAAGTAAGCCAAAAATGAATAGAATTTGAATTACCTGCTAGTATGGGCTTATTTTTACTATAACAGATATGTTTGGGTAGTACACTTGCATGACGTTTAATGTTGTGATTAGATATGCAGTTTTGGTTATGTACTGACTATGTTTTGGTTAATACCAGTGTTGGTTATTATTAGTTAACTTGTTACTTGGATTGACTATGTCTTTTAAAAGTTATTAGTGGACGTTGAGTGCTAACTTTTGTTCATTCGCTTTGAATACCTCGAACTAGATATGTAAATATAGTTGTATGCTCTTCGTCATGAAGTGGTGACATTATTTTATTCACTGTAACTTACATACATCTTCACCTTGACATACTTAGAAATGGGTCATATCTAACCTGCTATAATATGTGTTAGTGACAGGGAAACTTTAAATTGTTTTGCCATGTGTTAGTAACAGAGAAACTTTAAACTGTTTTGCCATATTTGTTAATGTCAGTGAACCTTTAAAACTGTTGCCGTATATGTTTTGCCATATATGTTAGTGACAGTGGCCCTTTAAAGTGTTTTTCTCTATATGTTTTCCATATGTGTTAGTGACAGTGAACCTTTAAACTGTGTAGGACATCCCAACTGTGTATGAATCTGAATATGTCATTTTAGCTGGGTAGTGTTGATCAAAACCTGTTTTATCTTGGATAGTTCAGTTGAGTAAATCCTGAGCCACTTGCCTACTTGAAATCCGAATGTATATTTTCTTTAGTTGCACTTCTGGACATTTTTGTTTAACTTGAATATGCTTTACTGAGTCGTGCCCTGTTGGACCATGAGAACTTTTGGACTCCTAGGATTACCCTAGAACCTGAACTACGAATGTTTACTGAATTATATATTGTTAGTTGACAAACCTGAACTATGAATGCTTACTGAACCATGTATGATTAGTAGACACTACCCTATTGTTCGGTCTACATGGGCATTTTTGATTTACAGTAGCGCACTATCATATAGCTGCTGTTGTTTTTTTTGTCCGGGCTAATTCATGGCACATTTTGAAGCATTTACTAGTTTAACACAGTCAATAATTCTTCATGATTGCGAACATATTACATCTATGACAATTTATATTTACGATATGGTTTTATTTCGGATGTTTTAGAAACGAGTAATCAACACTAGTGGATAGTATGTTAGTAAAACATGTGGGTTCAATAATATGTCAGATTCTGAAATACTTGTAAGCATTTTAACAAATATGTGTCAGCACTTTCACTCGCACTCAAGGGAAGACAAGTTTAGAAATTATTGTATAGAGTTTTTACTGAATGAATATCTGATATACATTTGAAGTATAACCCTATAGGGCTATGAGTTAACCGAGTTATTCACATATAACGTTATCACCTGTATTGAAAGAATTTTAGTCTAGGCCAGTTTTGAGCCCTATTAGAACGAATGTTCTAGATTAGTTTGAGATTTAATTCCATGTATAGAATTTACCTGGGTTTTTCGTAATACTTTTATATACTCAGTCTCGTGCACCAATGTATTGAGTCTGATTGCGTCAGTTCATTGAATTATTGTCTAGTGACCATTTGCACACGTGCTCTATTACCACTTGTTCATTTTCAGGACGTTGGGCAAATATACGTGTGTGTATATACACATACATGTATATGCAAGCTCCTGGAATCACCTATGTTGTTAATTTTATTCGGTTAGGGACGTTGAGGCGGTGTACACGTGTATAATATATATATACGTGTACATTCGCAAATTCCCATTACCGTTCGTCCTTGGAAATAGATAAAACTGACATGAACAGATACCCCAACTGTCAATTTTATGTGTGACCTCTATGGTATGATTAACTGTTATATTTCAGTTCCTATTGAAATCAATTTCCTTGAACTATGATTTAACCCTGACTCGAGTATTTTATGTTTTTGCATGGAATGCTCGAGTCAGATTCGAGCATTTCAGATTTTAAAGATTTCAGTCAAGATTCGAAGATCGGCGAAGCTGGGGATTCCAGAAGACGGCGCACTCTGATGTTTTAAAAAAAAACCGTAATATTTTCTTGTATTCAATTTTCGTTTAAAACCGCTGTATGGAAAATATTGTATCAAAGATTCTAGTTATATAATAAGGTGTGTTTTGCTGTTCAAGGTTATGTTATTTATTTATTCTGTGTTGATTCTACTTTTAAACTCTGTAAGCTAAATAATGATCCGTCGATTTGAACGTTTTAAGTTGGTTTAAATACCAATTGAAGCGGTCAAAAAGGCGGGACGTTACACAATGTAAATTCATGTTTTAATTACATTGAAAAATGTAATTTAGTCATACAATGCAAATTCCTATATAAAGTACATATAAAAATGAAATTTTATTCATGCGGTGTAAATTTATATATAAATTACATAATAAAATGTAATTTCATCTCATGGTCCTAATTCATATTTAAACAACCTATAAAATTGTTATTTTTTATTTATGAAACAATTTCTTATTATAAAAATATATGCTTTTTAGATCCACTCTTCTTAATGCAACAAATTTACATTAAAATATATTCTTCTTAATTCATTCCTTTTAATGTAACCAAATAAAAATATATTTTATTCGTTGTTCAAATTCTATGGTAAATAGACAAATAATATATATTTCAACATCTAGATCTAAATAAATACGATTAAATCTGAAATAACTATGTTTTAGATCTAATTTTAGATCTAGTTCTCTAACTGCAAATAAATTTAAGAATATCTGCAATTTTCAATGCGAATCTAACACACCATACACAACAAATCATATCACAAGCACAATCAATAATTCATACAACATAGAATATTTCAGAACTGAATAAATATGATCATACAATTGTTTTAATGCGAGAAAAACAATTTATAATTAATTAAATAATCAAAATTAGAATCCTCACATTGATTTTTGGCTGAAAATCAACTGTCTTCGTTTCAGCTGCGGTTTGCGCCATCGCGAAGATCTCACCTTGCGCAGATAAGGGTAGAGACAAGGACAAGCAAAATTTTATTTTGGAAATCCTCTTCTCTTTCTTTTTGAAGAGAAAGAGAAAAGAGAAGAAAGAAAAAAAGTAAAAGAAGAGGAAGGAAGAAAGGTTTTATTCTAATCAAAGAAGAATAAAACTTAGTATACAACACATGAAGGAGGTACCATGCTTATATAGCTGCATTAGCCAAGGCCAAGGGGATTATTCTACGATGTGGGACAAAACTCCATTTCAAAAATAACACCTAAACAAAGTAGCTTAGTGTGAACGCGTGCGAAGGAATTTGCAAAAAGAACCCCTTATTTAAGCTCCAACTCATCTTAAAAAAAATCTTTTGTATGTTTTATCTTATTCAACCTTGTATGTTTTATTATTATTATTATTATTTAAATTAACAAGAACGTATTTTCCTTCATTTCTTTTATTACATTAAGATGTAATCTTTTCTTTCATTACATGATTCAACGTGACACTAAAAATGCGTTTATTATTACTATTTATACATGATACTAAAAATATGCTTTATTTTTAATATTTAAAAACATGACATTTTATATAACTTACATTACTAACTAAAATGACATATTTATTTTAACTAAACATTCCTAATAAGAGTAATGATTCTATATTAATACAATGTTTCTAAACAAATGATGTTTATATTAACATGACGCTAAAAATATCCTTATTCACATATATATTAACATGATGCTAAAAATATAATTATTTTTTTAGTATAACACAACGACGCTAAGTTCATACTTGTTTTTAGTGAAAATACACAACGCAAATTTTATATTCATATTTCGTGAAAACATACAACGGCAATTTTATATGTTTGATGTCAACATATAATTTCAATATAAATTACTAAAAAAAAAAGAATTTTTAATTTCTGCCTCAATTTCTTAACAAAATTCATAAAAATAAGATTTTAAAATTGGTCCAAAATTCCGGGTTGTTACACTTAGCCCCATCTAATTACCGTGTTTAGATTAGTTAAGTCTAAGTTACTTAACCCCATCTAATTACCAAGTCGGATTAGTTAAGTGTAAATTACTTAACCCCATCGAATTTACCGTGTTAGATTAGTTAAGTATGGATTACTTAACCCCATCTAATTACCGTGTTTAGATTAGTTAAGTGTAGGTTACTTAACCCCATCTAATTACCAAGTCGGATTAGTTAAGTGTAAATTACTTAACCCCATCCCCTAATTGTCTTATATGGTTAAGTGTCATTAAGGAACCAAGTCCGGTTTAACTTAACCTACCTATTCGTGTCATATCGGTTAAGTGTCATTAATTAAAATTACTTAACCTTTTCATGTGGCATTAATTAGATTAATGCACCCCAACCTCTCACATTAGACTTTGTTGTGGTTACTAGTTAAGCCGGGCGGGTCGGGGTAGATTTACACCACAACCTAGTCTAACCTCGGGTATTAAGTGCTATATGACCAATTACCCACATTGGGTCCTATTGTTTGTAGCCACTAGTTAAGCCGGGTGGGTCCGGGTAGATTTATGCTACAAACTCAACCCAACCTCGAGTTGGCCACTTTCATGTTTGGTCTAGTGTCTTATTACACTTACAACCCATACGTGTCAAGTTTTCAAGTCTCATGTTCATAGCCAAAATTACATGTTGTCATGTTTATACCAATTTACCCAAATCATGTTTCATGTCATTAAAGTTTACCCATAACGTAACCCCAACGCTTTTAAACTCGCATATACATTCGCAACAACGCATAATGGATTAAAAGAAGGAACTTGGAAAAGGTATGACAAAAGGGGTATAAAGCCGCAAGTTAAACATGGTGGCATATGAGACATAATGTATTCACAAACTTGCACGTTACATTATTAAGCCCCAAAAACACGCATAACCCCAAAACTTAGCATATAGGTGAATCATGGTGATAGATGACATAGAAAAATGGCTAGAAGTTCGCATCTAGCATTCTATGCAAGTTAACTTAAGGGATAAGAGAGTTCTTATGTTGCATAATGCAACATTTCAACATAAAGCTTATTTCTTTTAGCCCACAAAATCAAGGTGATGACTTTACGAATATGCATAGGATAAATCTACACATAACATGATAGTTTCTAAGCATGTAACCTACTCAAGTTCAAACCCAAAACTTGCAACATGAACATTTAACTTCATAGTTAATATCTAAGAGTAGGAGGGGGCTTACAATCCTATGAAGGCACAAATCAATATATAAAAAGATTGAGACGAAGCCACACTAGCAAAACCCTCAAATCAATAAGCTCCAATAAAACCCTTGAGAAAATAATAAGAAAGATCCTTGCTTTGATGAAGATTTGCCTTGAAATCAAGTTTAGAAGCTCTCATATGAACATAGAAACTCTCATACACTCATATGATCATGTAATCTCTCATGTGAATGAAGATAGAATTTATGACAAGAGGATGGAGGCTAGGGTTTTGAGTGGAGGCCATGATCATTAGAAATTTTGGCATAGTTTAGTTGTAGGATCTAATAATGAGGGTTTAAAGGTTAGGTTAGGGGTCTTTTTTTTATAGAGATTAGGATTAGTTTTAGCTATAGGATTAACCCCAATTCAGATCCTAGCCATCAAAATCCGTCACATGCCAACAAATCAGACCCAAAACATGTCTTGGGGAAGAAGTCAGGTGCACCAGGCCAAAACTGGTCTGGCCACCTGTGTCGACTACCAAGTCGACTCTATAGTCGACTTGGGGGGGGGGGTGTCGACTCTAGAGTCGACACCCCTTTGACCATGGTTGACTTTTTGAATTTGAACCTGTTTTATACTCTGAAAATTTTGAAAACTTCGACGGACCATATCTTGGTCATACGGACTCCGATTCTCGAAAACTCAGACTCTATTTCGCGTATTTTTCCGAGACGAACTTAGTGGCACAGCCCGTTTCCCTTGATTCAGATCTTAAAATTAAATTCTGCCTTGATTCTTATCTTAACACGTTATTAAAATTCGGGTTGTTACAGCCTTCCTTTATTTTCTAAACGTTAGAAAATATATGCTATTTATAATTGGAAAATATTCCAACTACTTATCTCTTTTCTGATCTCATTTATTTCTATACTTAGGAAATATTCTTTATTATATTTCCAAGCTTACACTTATTTGGGTTAAAACGGATGTTGTGTAAAATATCGTTACGAAAACCCAAATACTATATTCAACTAACTCTTATTCAACATTGATCTTCGAGCCTGAAATCTTACTATTTACTTGTTAATAATGAAATCAATCAAGTTGGGGCGTAACTACCTCTCAGACCTTGACTGAATAACATTTATAACGTCAAAATAGATATGACTACTTACTCGAATAATCAATACCATACAACTACTTCTTCACTTTTAAACACATATACACCTTCTCTTTTTATTCTTATGAGATTTTATTCTTAGTCTTCCTTTTTGATTTTACTATTCTATTTCTAAGTTCGTTTCCTTATCGACTTATATATATATATCGATACGTTGATTTCTAACTATCAAATTATCTTAAAAATATTCTAACTCCTTAAATTCCCGGAAAAATTCGCCATAACCTCCTTTGTACTAGGAGCATCGGGATATTTCAAATAGCCTCCCATGGCCCTCACCAATCCAAAAGAAAAAGAAAAAGCCAAGCGGCTAGCCGATACGACGCATAAAATCTCATATATGAATTAAATACATACCTTTTCGTCGAGCATTCTATTCATATACCTTCATACCTTATCCATACCTATCTCATGTATATTTATACCTGCCCAATCTATTTTAACTATACCTAATCGTTTTAACTCAATTCGTTAATTAATTTGTTAATTAACTCTATTTCACTTTTATATGTGAACATGACATGTTCGAATATATTTTAACTTGCTTATTAACTAATTTGAATCCAAATTTCAAATTTAAGTTCTATATTCGATTTCGAATATCCATTTACAAATCCAATTCACCTTTCAAAGTTCAACTTCAAATTCAAAACTCGATTAACTAATTCCTCTTCGACTTAGTTAATTCTATTCAATTTCTATTCAAATTTTATATCACTTATATTATTCAAATTCTATATTATAAATCCCATTTTGAAATTCAACACAACTTGTCTTCCCCAAAACAAATTCAAAACAGTATCTTTGATAGTAATTCATCACTTACAACTCGAAAATGAATAGTGGTGATGCAGCTGTCATCATCAGAATCTATTTTCCAGCGATCGAAGTGAGTTCAATACTATAAAACCATTTCTAAACATTTCCACTTTGAAATTCAATTCAAAATATAATTCACACTGCTTGTAAACAATTTAAAATCTCCCAGGATCTTAAATTTTCCTTATTTTTAATCCAAATTCATTTACAAACACTTATCCAATTCTCCAGAGTTTTAACTCAAATTTCTGGTTTAAAATTTTAGATTCAACTCATCTGATTTCACGTATTTTACTTATATGAATTCTGATTGGTTATTTACATAACCATTTTACTTATAAACTTACTCGATTATAATAACAACCAATATACCCACTATATTATAATTATGATATATATATCTTCTCTATATCAAGATATACCTTGGGTAAACTTATTTTAATTTACCCTCTTTTCAAAACATATCGTGTCGACCCATCGTATTCGAGTGTTTAGTAACTCCTACCGATACAGTGGATCAAACTGATCGACCAGAACTCATAAACAACTAAACCAATAAATCTCAACAATATAAAACCACTTTATATCAATAACAAATACGTTCACGCGTATATATACACTCAAACTCACTCTAGGGTATTACTAACCCTATCTCTACCGAGTCACGCCGCAGAGCCAAGTTAATCAATTAACCTTCTGCTCTGATACCAACTGTAATGACCCGGGATTTTGACGACTTTGATTATCGCCATAAACTCAACGACGACTAACCAAACATCGAAAAATACCTGGTCATTAATGAAAGAAATTAGAGGGTGAGGATAGATAAGATAGAAACTTAGAATAGAAGAAGAAGAAGAACACAATATCAGAGTAACACGAATCTCATAGCAAAACGAATAAATATATTTCATAACATAACTTTGAAATACAAATCTGTACTTGAATATACATATCATTATCAAAGTACAACACTTACAACACATCGGAAATAACTATAACTATATGATCCTGAAGCCTTCTGCTCCAAGCTCTTCCAGTATGTCTATAAATCATGACTACTTGACTGCCCGTACAAAATTGGGCACCCTAGAGTTTAGGGAAAACAACAAAATAAACTCCGGGTCAGTTATGGGACTGGTATGAGTAAATACGTTAAAACAGTTCGAACAAGTAAACGATATCTCATAAGACCACGCCGTATAACGGAACGGGTTTTTCCCTTATGAGAATCCAAATTTATCTTTATATCAAAAACCTTTTGATATTATAATAATGTCAATCAACCACAATATAATAATCATTTAGCAGAAATGCTTTCATCTCACGTTCTACATATATAGTATACAATCAAAACCGCAAGCACGTATTGGGTAATGGATTTCCAACTATGACAAGGTATGGAACCACCTTTCGCTAGTTTACCTCTAGAAAGTAATACACTGGGTTCAACAAGAACATCTTGCAACCCAGTCACACATGACCGACCACTCATTTCGCTTGAGTGTATCGAATGTATATCACCAACGGTTTGGATCAGCAACCGTTTCCCGAGTGGAACAGTATCGGCAATAGATTTTTAGAAATAAATGAAACTCTAGATCAGGTGATTATACACCCTACTTCGAAGTGACCGACTTAGCCACGCTGCCTGCCCGATTTCTGTCATTTACCGGTTGATGAGGCTAGAAGCTATGCTTTATCATCACACCAGATTCACTTTGAATGCCACATCGTCAAATCCATCAAATCACCGATTGACGTCCTCAACCATACATTATGTGTTAGCTAAAAGAAGTTTCCTTCTCCGCTTCCACTCTTGGTATGGTTGGAGAAATCAATATACGTGATCGTCTGGAAATACTCTGTCAGACATCCGTCCATACAAGTTATCCAGAAACAGGATGAACCGAAGGCACTATTCTGTAAACCGGATAGCCCTTGCATAACTCCATCTTCAATTTCCTTTGGCATATATGATTCGCAACGCTTATGCCAATACAGAGTGGTTCTTTGGATAATAATACAACCGGTCTCTCCATATTAACAACGTTAAAATGGTCAAAAACTTCAATAGTCGATGAGTTAACTATCAAAGAAAACAGGTGTGCAAACAACGATATTATTTCCAGATGGAAATTCTATCAATCAGACATCATTTAACATTTATCCCCTTAGTTCATTTTTCATCTCCTGTTTCCCTATATTCAACATTTGCTAATTTCTAAATTTAGAAAATATATCTTATTAACACTGGAAAACATTTCCATTTCTTGTTTTCTATGTTAGAAAACATTTTTTGTTCTTATTGGAAAACATTTCCAAAACTCGTACATTGGACTTAGGCGGATGTTTAAACAAACCATCACGATGCCAACTCAAACCATTACACTTATTAACTATATTCACTTAACCATCACCTACTATCAAACCTTAACCATTCCTTAGTTAAAAACGAAGTCAAACAAGTTGGGGTATAATTACCTCTCAGACCTTAACTGAACCATGGTTTAAACTTCGGGATAGACAAGGTTTATCCTTTAAAACTTTAACAAACTTCCTAACGAAATTCTCTTTCGAATAATCTCTATTCGATAACTCCTCCATTCGAATAACTACATTCGATAACCTTTCTTCGAATAAACTATATTCGATTAACTCCATTCAACTAACCCTTATTGATCTAACGCTAATCGATTAACTCTATTTGATTTAACTCTTGCACTTAACTCCTTCCGGATAAACTATATTCGATAACTCCTTTAATTCTACTCGAATAAACTATATTCGATTAATTCCTTTAACTTTATTCGAATAAACTATACTCGATTAACTCCTTTAACTCTACTAGATTTGATAACTCCCCTTTGATTCTATTCGAATAAACTATATTCGATAACTTAGTTTGCCTAACTCTATCTCAATTAACTCCTATCGAATAACTAATTTGATAACTCTAATTGAATAACTGATATTCAATTAACTCTACTTGTCGATTTAACCTTATTCACTAACTTTATATGCTTTATAAAGATTTCCTTTTAACAACGTTTATTCACTTATAATGATTACCTTCTACAGCGTTTTTTCACTTATAATGATTACCTTCCAATCCTATTTATCTTCCTAGATAAACATTTCTTTTATAATTCTATTTATTCCCTAAATAAATATTTCTTTTATCTTTTCTATTTATTCAACAAATAGATATTCCCTTTATTCTATTCTATTTATTTAACAAATAAATATTTCCTTTATTATAACTTATCCTTCGATTTTACAAATATTTTATTTTATAAAAATCCTTTTCCTTTTCTATATAAAATCCATCGATTTTATATAAATAATTCATTTCCAAAATACACTTTGAAAATCCCCTTTTCCACATCCAGTATTTCTTATGGTATTTAACATACCATATAACAACGATAAATATCGTCCAAAACACACATAATCAACAACAGATTATATATCACATCATATATCACAATATATGAATCACAGTAAAATAAATGTTGAGGAATCCAGGTGGATTCCTCCAACCTGTTTCCCTGTATCACAGATGTTAAACAAGATAGATAACATCACTTTCAGTTCCATATGATATATTCCGTTAAACAGAATCAATATAGAAATTCAACAACTGACTAGCAGTTCAATCAATACACAAACAACTCGACCAAATAGTTAACACACAATAATCAATCATCATTTATCAGTTCTAAATATACGTTATAAAAATAGAACTGCTCAGAGTTGGTGAGTTTTACTCACATTGGACGATCATCGTTAATAACGATAACCATCGCTTGATTCGGACAGACAATTTATTTTGCTATAAATTGTAACGAGCTTTAATGGTCTTCCAGTCAGTTCCATCGTGTAGCCACCGTCCATACGATCCCAACGGATCTTGTTTTGTCAGATTCTGATATCGTATGCAACCGTTATGAATTATACAAGTTTGCAAACAATTTAAATATCGTTAAGAAGGTAATTAACTAAATTAAATATTGATTATACCCTTGTGTCCACGTCATCCCCTCTCAATACCATCGCTCATCATCCTCCACATTCTCCATCTCTAGACCCCGTACGTTTGGAACTTCCACATGCCAAATATCTAAATCCCTTCTACCTCCTTTTCCTCTCCATAATTCAACAATCCTAACACTCTTAAACTCATTTAAAACTTTGGGCCTCACCACTTCAAATAGGCCCAACTAAACCCTTATTAAACCCATACCGCACTTAATCCTTCTTCCCCAATAACTGTTGAACCCGACTCCAGTATTACTCCTCCATTCTCGATCATTCAAGCTCCAACTCAATCCATGATTCATGAAATCAACAGCCAAGCCTGACGTTCCTCTTCTCTTCACAACCTCCTTCCTCCCAAACCCAAAAGATTGAACTCGACGCCACCCTACTCATCGCGTCGTCAGCTTTTAACCGACAGTGACAATGAAGACATCGACGTCCCAATAGTTCGATTCCACCCAAAAATCTCCTGCGAGCTCCATTCTACCTCACAAGACCGACGCCACCCACGGTTTCTCCTCCTACCGCCTGTAGTCTTCCCAACAGCTAACCCTAACTACCGCACCAAACATTACAGCTACGATCAGTGTAGTCGAACCCAATAAATCAGGTATAGATTAGAAGTGAATCTCATTGGCAACTCAAAAACACTAATACCATGATTTATTGATTTTGGTATGATTTGTTTATGACTTTACAAACTCATGGTTTTACTGTTGAAGGAAAATGGATGCGGCAGAAGAGCTGTTGAATAGAGAATGAATGTTTTTAAGGTTTGGCTAAGTAGTGGGATATTTATAGGAAATTTTTAAAATATTTTTATATTGATTTTTAAGCAATCGTTAAGTGTATACATCTTCTAAAAATTCCTATGATCACACGTGACATCCAAAAATCACAAAACTAGACATGCAGCTACAGTTTGACATTACGAACCCAACAAAACTAGTTTCGTCGAATTCCTATTTAGTATGCTCGCACAGCATATTTTTAACTGTCAAAATACTGACTATTCTTCACATTAAAATCCCGTACGTCCACATACTGACTTCAAATATCACGGAAACTGAACTCTAGTAATAATTTAATATTGCGGATCTAACAAAATTAGTTTCGTCGAATTCCGACTTCGTTTGCAAAAGTGGCTATCTTTAAAGCTCTGAATGACCCATTTAAATATATAAATATATTTAAATATAATTAAATAAAATATTAATAAATTAATATTATCGTATATATTCGCAGTGGAATACCATGCAGCTTTAGAATATTCCTATGTGAATTTCTTACTTGTTATTTCAATCAGGGTCGACCCGATATTCGATTAATATTTTAAACTCTCTTTAAAAATATAAATAAATCGTTATGGTTAGGGCACTGGTTTTCTGAGAATTTGGTTTGGACATAACTCAAAATCTACACGACGAAATCCCAATTTTTCTCTTCCACTAGAAAGATATACTTCACCAGCTCCACACGTTTCTTGTTTCATAGAGATCCGGCTTAAAACGAATCCTGTACATTCAGTTGAAGTTCAAATCGCCAATTTACGAACTGCTGCGCCATTTCAAGCTCGATTTTAATTATAATATAATTATACATTCAAACTGTCGTTCAAATAATATATTCGTTATTCTAATTCAAATTCTAAACTGAATTAAATATCACAGATGATCCAGTTCATACCATATTGCCATTTCAACCGATTCTGATTATTTCAGAATTAAATATGTTATTATATTATTTTATTTAATTAAATATTCAATATTATTTAATTAAACGACCATTTAAATTCTCTAATCACTATATAAATAATTAAATAAATTAATTATTATACCTTTGGAAAATGCGGGTCATTACATGGATTGTCTGGAATGTTTAATTCAAATCTGAAGAAAAATAGCACCAGAATCATTTATATATATATATATATATATATAATTATATTTAATCGAATAATGACGCTGCAGTTCGTATTTTGAAATCGAAATTTCAAACGATTATACCGGGCGTTTCGACCGTCGGATTTTCCCGAAACTGGAACCGTTGGATTAGTTTTGAAAAGATCTTTCTAATGATATGAATTTTGTGAAGATCCAACGGTTAGAATTTCAGATATGTGTAAATCAAGCCTAAAGAAAAAAACAGCGCCACGGCCGCGTTATGGCCCGAAGCGTCGTTTTGAATAAATTGGCTATTTTAAAATAAATAAAAATAGCGATAAATCGTTATAAAATATTATAAATGATATGGTTGTGAAATTTAGAAATTAACTGAAGGTTAGCTAAGTCAAATGGTTTCCTGGATTTTGATCTGATGTTGGTTTCGGCCTTCGGGGTTAAGATTTGGGAAAACGTTCTCTTACTAATTGACAGTTAGTGACTAATGAATTGAAATGATGCGTCTGTTATGTTTTTGTAGCACTTGTTTACTATATACGCGAGTTGCTCAGAAAGACCGGGTTTATCCCATTCTGAATAACTAAATCGACGATAAGAAGTCGAAGATGAAGACGGTGATTGAAGACCGATCTTCACCTCGTTTGGATGGTAACTGATGTCCCGATTGGGAGGCATCCCGAAATATGGATAATGAGTGGTGATCGTCCAGACGTACGTGGGGATCGATAGATATGCGAGGTATTTAGTGCCTCCGGTTTCGTTCAGACCCAGAACGGACTTGCAAATGGACTGTGTGTCTGGCATTGGAATTCATTCTGTGCGATTGATAACCATCAGTTGCGTGGTGTGAATTGCCGGTGTGGCATGCTAAGATGCAGTGATCAGGGCTTCTATTGAAAAGCAAAGTCTTGTGATTGATGGTCAAAGCACCGCCTGTGTGGCGTAGCTTTGAGTATAACGTGAATTCGCGAGCCGCACACCCCGGTATGAACCAGAAACAGGAGAAAGGACCTCAGGGGGGACATGCGTTTCTTTCTAGCTAGAAGTGGCGTCAGTGGTTTTACACGCCCTGACGAGTTTGACTTATGTGGTTGTTACTGTTGCGAGGCGCCTCAGTTAGATCGGACGATCCGGGTCCGATGGAGTCATTCGTTGGCTCACTTACGCCCCATAGGGCGGGGAAACGCATTGTTTAGGAATTCAAATCCACATCGGTGGACCGGCCCTGACGATCCAAGGGCCCACCTGAGTCTGGGTCCTGAGGCTCGGGCTAGACAGTCTCGAAGTCGGTAAGGACTATCTTTTGCCTTGGTTCATGACGGAAATCCAATTTCCAAATACGTGACTGTGCGGTTTGATTGTATATATATATATGGCGACATGATATATGGTACCCATGCCGTCTATGATTGATAGTTATGATTGAAATTGTTTCCTAGTAATAATATCAAATGCTTTTGTTTTATTCGTATCAAGCATATTTTGGCTATTATAAGGTAAAACTGTATCCTCCGGTTTGCATTGCATTGTGTGATGGGAACTGAGTCTTATAATGGCTTCATTTTTATAAAAAGCATTGCGATGTTTAAAAGAATGATTTGTTTTAAAGCACTGGCAATCCAATGGAGTAAACCCGTTCCACGAAAATGGCGTGGTCCTGTGATTAGCCATATTATGAAGGTGTTAAGTAGATTTCTCATACTAGTCCCATGATGACTCATGGTTTGTTTCACTTTCAAACTCGGGTGCCCCTTTTTCTACACGGGCAGCCTTGTATTCAGGTTTAGCAGACTTTATCCGGATAGCTGGAGTTGAAGATGGATTCTTCATTTATCTCTTTTTATGCTGTTCAGCTCCTATTGTACATATTATGTTTGTTTTCCGCTGTAGAGATTTATGTATAGCTGAGCTGTATTTGTACTAAGTATGATCCTGTATACCGTGTAACTCTGATGATTACGTTTATCCAGTGTATTATTTGTACATTATCTAGTGTATTTATTTAATTCTGTTCTGCTGTTATCTTTTTATGTGTTATATTCCAAAGATTACCCTTGCCACCGTCAGTACGGGGTTTGGGGTCATCTCACATTCGATGTAAAGATTGTCGGTCTTCAATCGCCGTCTTCAATTCTTCGAACGTTATATCATTATTTGGAATGAGAGTAAACTCGGACTTTCCAAATAACTCTCGCATATATAAATTTGAAAAACATTTCATACCGTCGTTAATAATTTATAACGATCTATCGCTATTTTTACTTTTACATACACATCCTAAACATTACAATGTATATTTTATTCTTCCATTTTTCAATTTACACCAAATGTATTTTTGGTTTCTTTATTTTTCTAATGAAAATCTCTTCCTTAGAAATGCAAATTTCTAATCTTATTATTTACATTGAAAAATGTAAATTTCTATTCCTATTTTATTTACATTGAGAAATGTAAACTTATACTTCAATATATTATTATATTGAAAATATAACTTTACTTTTATATTCTATTTACATTGGGAAATATAAATTCCTAATCATTCCTTTATTTCCGTTGATTACATTGAAAAATGTAAATCCTTTTATTTGCACATAAAAAATATAATTTCTATTTCATCCTTATTTACATTGGAAAATGTAAGTTTCTATATTTTTCTAATTACATATAAAGATGTAACTTCCTATTTTTCTTTTATTTATATTGAAAAATGTAACTTCTTTTTACCGCCTCTAAAATGACGATAAAAATATATAATTTTTATTCTATTCTTTTATCGCATCTAAAGTGACGATAAAAACATACATTTCATTTCTATTATTTTTATACACATTAAAAATGTAAACTTTTTCTTTTTAATATAATCTACATTAAGAATGTAAGTTATTTCTATAATCTAATTACACTAAGAATGTAAACTTCTTTCTACTTTAACTTGATTACATAAGATGTAAGTTTTCTCCTTTATCTTAATTTACATGAATGTAAATTTTCCACTTTCAATCTAATTCACATGCAGATTGACTTAATTACACAAAAATGAAATTTTATGTTCTTTTACTTAATTACCTAAAAAAATGTAATTTCTTCTAATTCTTATTTACATTAAGAAAAATGTAAAACTTTCCTAATCCTTATCTTATTACCTCAAAAATGTAACTTTCTTTTATAATAAACTTGGAGGTGAAAATATTCATTTCATTATTAACACATACCGGAGTGAAAATAATGTCAATTTCTAATTTATCCATTTATATTTTAATATGGGCCAGACCTCTCACATTAGTCCTGCAACTTGTGGATGCTGGATAAGCCGGTTGGTTCCGGGCAGACTTATCCCACAAGTTGGGCTTAACCTCTTGTCTTGGCTCAATTTGTATTTGCGCCCTTGGACCTCTCACATTAGGCCCAACACTTGTGGCTGCTGGATATGCCGGTCGGGTTCGGGCAGACTTCCACCAAAATGTAGCCTAACCTCGTGTCCAAGTACAATTTTAATTAATCATATAATTGTTCTACTAAAAATATTATTTTAAAATGTTTCTCATTTCAAAATATCTTATTTACATGGAAATCGACTTAATCACATAAAAATGTAATTTTTATGTTCTCTAACTTAATTATATAAAAAAAATTGTAATTTTCATTTAATTCTTATTTACATTAAAATGTAAACTTTTCTTCTTACATTAAAAATATAACTTTTCTTTTCTTTAATCCAATCTAATTTACATTAAAAATATAAACTCTTTTTTTCTTTTAATCTAATTTACATTAAAAATGTAAACTTTCCTTTCTACATTGAAAATGTAATTATCTATTCATTTTAAATTACCTTAATAAGAATGTAAATTTTCATTCACCTTAAATTACATTAATAAAAATGTAAGTTATTACATTTCCTTTCTTTTTACATTAATAAAAATGTAAGTGATTATTCTACTTTTTTAACCTTAATAAAAATGTAAGTTTCATTCTACTTTAATTACATTAATAAAAATGTAAATTTCTGTTACCGTACAAAATCATATCTTTAATTACGCTTTAAAATGTAATTTCATTACAATGGTAAAATCTTATTTTTTCCACCGACAACTTTTCTTTTCCCATTTTCAAAAAAAGTTAAATTTTTCCATACCGTTCACTAATCTTTTTATTTACAAAAGGGGGTGTAAATCAAGTTGTTATCAAATTCTATTCTTTTCTATTCATATAAGAAAATGTGAATAAAGTTCCATCGCTAAATTGGTTTATTTTTTCTCTACAAAAGAAACGTAGATAAAATGTCATCTCATATTTCGTTCTTTTTATTCCTTTTTACATGAGAGAATGTAAGTAAAGATCATCAAGTTGTGTCCCTTTTCATTTACAAAAGTAAATGTAAATAAGGTTTCATCACCAAATTGTCCATTTTATTTACATATGAAATGTAAATAAACGTTCACTATAAATATAATCTTTTATCCACACATAAAAATGTAAACAAAATGTATCCTTTCTCTATCATATTTCTATAATCCAATTTTTATTTACAACTAATTGTAAATAAAGTGAAATATCCTTTTTGTTTGTCATTTTCTATAATCAAGTTTTACCCTCTTTTATTTACAAATGTAAATGTAAATAAAATCTACTTCTCAATATTGTTCCCTTTTTATTTAAAAAGGTAAGTGTAAATAAAATCTATTTTTAAATTTTGTTCTCTTTCAATTTACAAAGGTAAGTGTAAATAGAATCACTTTTCATATTTGTTTTTCTCCCTTACATATTAAATTTACGTGAAGATGTGGATCTCAATAAGTCACATAAACCAAATGAGATGATTTGGTTTTAATTAACTCAAATTAACATTTTGAATTCACAAACCTAATGCATATATAAATCTCAAATAAATGAGATTTTCAACGGATGAACAAATATTCACAATAATAGGTAAACAGAAAATCCTATATTACCACATCGCAAATCTATACTATTTACGTACATAACAATGATTCAAACCATCACGAAAAATAATTAAATTAATTTAATTATTTTCAAAGGTAAGAAATCTCACCAATTTCATATATGAAAGCTTCATCGCTAAGTGGTTCATTTTGTTAACATATGAAATGTAAATAAAATCCCTTTATCAATAATCTAGTTTTATATTATATTTTTTTTCTTACAAAGAGACGTGTCATGTTTTGTCTTTTTCTATTTATGCCAAATTTCTATAATGAATCAAATCCAAATTTTTTTTATGGGTTAAAATAAAAGTTGAGACCTTTACTTCAATCAAAAGGGTATAAATATATCTTGAAATAAAAGTGCAGATCTAAATGACAGGAGATACATCTAGGGGATAACATGAGTCTATATTTTTAGTTCAAAATATAATGGTTTTAATCGACATTTATGCATATGAACAAATATACAATTTCAGATCTGTAACACCCCGTGAATTCTATAACTGCGAAACTTACAAATTAAAGTATAATTAATTTCAAATCAAAGAACTAAGGGAAACGGGATACGCCATTGCGTTCGTCTCGGAAAAATACGCGAAATAGAGTCCGAGTTTTCGAAAAACGGATATCGTATGAAGAAGTTATGGACGAACGAAGTTGGGCGAAAAACCGAAAAAGGGTCAGAATGCACTGGCGCACTTGGGAAGTGCGCCAGAACAAAAATGAACTGGTGCACCTGTGAAGTGCGCCAGTACATTTTTGACCTGGCGCACCTGCCAAGTGCGCCCAGGTCAAAAATGACATGCTGGCCAGGTCTGGTCTAGCCCTGGCTGGCCAGGTCTGAGTTTGGCCGATTTTCAGAAGCTTGCTTTGTCATTAGGGCTAGGTGGCAGGCTCTAATTGGTCTCTCTTGCGAATGAATGGCTACGATCAATCCAAGCAACATCAATGGTTCTAATCAGTTCATTACCCCTATAAAAACAACCCTAGACTAACCCTAATCTATTCATTCAAAAATAAGAACAAAGCCGCCATGTTGCTGAGGAACGACAAGGGGTAGCCACCAAATTGGAGAGAAGATTAGGAGGAAAATTCTAAAGCCTAAAGCAATTCAAACAAAGCAAATCAACGCCTACGTCATAAGGAGTCGCATCTCTAAATTCCTAAATTAGAGAATTCGCTGCAACGATTGTAAGTAGAGTATTACTTTGGTATGAACAAATAATTGTGTTGGTTTGTATGCTTGAATTGTGGCAATAAAGTAATTCATATTTGTGCGTTCTTATCAATTTGAAATATTATATACGTTTGTATATTCTTGAATTATGTTATTCAATTATAAAGAACTACATGCGGTAGTTCTATGCAAGTATACGTTTGGAATATTTCGCGAATTATGTAATCCATGTTGAAGCTACATGTATGTAGTTGATTTAAATTCATGCAAGTTTGGGGCTTTGCTACTATGCCATCATAATGTGTATTTTTATACAAACGTCATTTTTATGAAGTAATTGGAATAGGTTTGGGTTATCATAATCCATATGAAATTATGTTGAAAATTGGGCATCATGTATTAAGCCATGCTTTTGTACTAGAAAACCTATTTGCAAACTTATGAATATGGCTAGGCTATGAATGATATTTGGCATAATTGAAATCCATGAATTAAGTCTATCTTGTTTACAAGAATTTTATGATGACATATGTGGTACATAGCTAGGTTAGGCTCAAAAATCCCTTTTTGTAAGTTTACATGACTAAAGTAAGAATCATGATTTCATGTTAGAAATATTTATGCCATGGTTATGTGAACAAATTTAACTATACTTATGCCATGCTTATGTTTGACATTATGCCATGCTTATGTTTGACATTATGCCATGCTTATGTTAGAAATATTTATGCCATGCTTATGTTTGACATTATGCCTAAATAAAAATATAGGTTCATGTTGTAGTTATGACTATGTGTCAATAATGATACCCAATTTAGATTCTTATCTCAACTACAAGTTTACATGGCTTGATTCATGTCACCTATGCTTTATGACCAAAGTGTATGTTACCACTATGCAAGTACACCAGTTTCTATTTTGTATTTCCAACGTCATATTGCAAGTTCATGCGCTCACATTCCCCTTTCCGTGTATGTAATTACGCTTTAAGCCTCCCCTTTTCGCATGGCTAAATTGGGCTTTAAAAGGCTAAGCCCAATATATATGTAATAAACGGACGTGTAAAACGGGGGGAAAATAACGTTGGGTTAAAATTACTAATGAATGAAAATATAAAATAGAAGGGCCCAAATTCAAGTATGGGTTGGGCCCATGATTGGTGTAACCTTTACACCATTAACTTAATAATTGGCCGCAAATATTTACATATAAGAAAATAAAGAAGAAAGACAAAATATGTAAATACGATGTGTTTAACCCGAGGTTGGATTGAGTTGTGATGTAAACCTGCCCGGAACCGCCCGGCTGTCCAGTAGTCACAACAATACCTATCCAATGTGGGAGGTTAAACATGGAGCCCAATAAGGACCCGAGTTTAGACTGAGTTGTGGCGTAAGACTGCCCGGAACCAACCGGCAACAGGCATCCACAACAATACCTGTCTAATGTGAGAGGTCAGGGCCTTAATAAGACAATTAAGGCTGAGTCAGGATTGTTAGGATTAAGTGAACTAAAGACTTAATCAAAATGAAACATGCTAAAGTAAACGGACTGGTGGGGGTTAGGTTAGTAAACACTTAACCAACTTAGCATGTTGGCTAGAGATAGAAAACCTAGTAACGGGGGACCCTTTTCAGCAGTAACCCTAGAAGGTGTATCAGGATACCCTGAAACTAGGCAGGGTGGGGCACGATTACTGGGCTGATTGTAAGAGGTCAAATCGACGGCGGTGGTGTAGCAGTGTAGGTTCTAACGGGGTGCGGGCGTGCATACACGCCGGCGCAGAAAAATAAGGCACTGGACACCAGTAGAATACCTGTGCACTCTAAGGTTGTGTCGAGCCGCTACCATGGGACTTGATACACCCCATGGTGGGACCAGCATAGGTAACTACAACATCGGGGGCCGTAAGACACATGTAACTATGCGAGTAGGAGCCGATCATTGTAGAATGGATCACATCACCCTGATTATGGGGTGCCAGTTGGAAACTAGTTTATATGGGTTCAGAGATTAACATGGGGTACGATAGTATATTCGACCCTAGACAACTTAACCAAGTTTATAGTGCTTGCCCACTTCTTGTTTATACTTATCATACCCAGTTCTTTATTCATAGACAAAATAGTACTAGACTTACTCAGGCTTTATGTCTGACTCTACTTTTCTTTCGTCTTCTTTTCTTCCGTTCCCCCCCCAGGTCCACAGGGAGGGAACACAGCAGCTTGACCAACCTTAACATCCAGCTTGAAGAAGAGAAATGTATTGCTTGGACTTTCCTGTTTTGAACTATGGCTTTGGACAATCCACTATGGGGACTTTTGCAGTTTATCTATGTTTTATTTATGCTTCTTTAAATAATGTACTCAAGACAGACTATGAAAGTGTTATGTTATGTTTTTGGAAAAAGATGTAAGACAATCATGGTGATGTTTTGTAACACGTATTTGCTTTTATGAAATAAAAGTTGTTGTTTTTCCGCTGTTTACAAATATGTGTTCTTATATCTGTCTTGTATATCTGTGACTTATACTTATAAACCTCCACCAAAATTAGGGCATTCCCTTTGAGAGTGACACTAACGGAGGTGGGGTGTTTCAGTTGGTATCAGAGCATAGGTTTACAGATAAGATAAAAAGTTTTGAAAAATTATTTTCAAAAAAGGAAATTTAAAGAAGCATTTTTAAAAGAAAAATATTATTTTATTTTAAAAAGGCAAAGTCCACTCCCCAAAGCCATAGGTACTATCTCTTATCCTTCGTTTTGAATCTATCCTTTTTGTTTCAGCATGTCCCAAGAACTTAACTTGCCGGAAGGGGTGCCAATACCTGGTTGGTTTAGACGGTTCTTAGAAGCAAGGGCCACTCAGCCAGGTCCTACCGTTCCTCCTCCTCCAGCTGAAGGAAATCATCCAGCTGCAGCAGCACCTTTTCCTCCACCTCCTCCTCGGGGAAACACTTTCGCTAAGATATGTAAAGATTTTAAAGCTATGGGAGGAAGGGATTTCCATGGAACTGAGTCCTTCGTGGCAGCTAGAAATTGGCTGAAAGAAACGGAGGACCTATTCATCATCTTTGAGGTAGAGGATAGGAAAAAAGTACAATTGGCAATATGGCTATTGAAGGGCGAGGCTTCCTACTGGTGGGAAGTCACTAATGCTGAAAGACCAGTGGAGACATGGGAGGACTTTAGGGCAAGGTTTGAGACTAAATTTCTCTCAGATGCGGAAAGAAGTTTGCAGTTGGAAAAATTCTTATTTCTTAAACAAGGGGACAAAACAGTCAGAGAGTATGTGAATCAGTTCGATGAGCTGGCTAGGTTTGGGCTTGACCTAGTCAACACCCCACACAAGAAGGCTCTCCGTTTCGTCAAAGGGTTGAATGAGCCATTACACAGTTTGGCCATGACCCATATACCCATGGGAGCCACGTATGAAAGATTGGTGCAAATGGCATTGCTGAATGAAGAGGATAAGGGCAAGAAGGAGACAAAGGCAGAAAGCTCTCAAGGGAAGAAAGAGGGTTTGCAGCCTAAGAAGACAAACTTTAAGAAGGGCGGGAAAGGCAACAAAGAGAAGAGGAAGTGTAATTTCTGTGGCAAAGTGGGGCACTTAGTTAAGGACTGCCGGAAAAAGAAGGCCAAGGAGAATGGTGGGTGCTTTTCTTGCGGTGAGATAGGCCACAGGGCTAAGGACTGCCCAAAGAAACGAGGACAGGGGCAGAGGGCTGGATCAACCCCAAGGGCACAGGTTCATGTGCTGGAAGCGCCACCTCTGCAACAGCGAGGTATCAATACTTCTGTAGAAAGTGTAGTTTATCTTTATGATCACCCCGTTCGCACTTTATTTGATTCTGGTGCATCACACTCCTTTATCTCGTCTGCTTTAGTAGAATCTCTGCACCTAAAAACTAGTATGGTAGAGGACCCCTTAATTATTTCAAACCCAATTGGGGGCCCAGCTCATTTGTCTATGATCTGTGTGGGATTGAAAATTTCTATTCTAAGTGTAGAATTTCAATGTAGTGCCTTTGTTTTGGGCTTTTCGGGGTATGGTTTAATTTTGGGTATGGATTGGCTATCCAGTAATGGGGCTATCCTTGATTGTGAGAAAAGGGTTGTTAGGCTCCTAACCCAGCTCGGTAATACTTTGGAAATTTCTTGTAATCCCTCGTATGCGGTTATTCTTAGTTATCTTGAATCGCTAGATGCCTCTGTTGAAAATTTGCAATCAGTTAGAGTGGTCCGGGAATATCCGGATGTCTTCGAAGAGGTGAAGGGCTTGCCTCCGAAGCGGGAAATAGACTTCCGCATATATCTTGTAGATAATGCAAAGCCCGTTGCGTTGCCCGTTAGACATATGGCTCTACGAGAAAGGAAAGAGCTTAGTAAACAGATTAAAGAGCTTCTAGAAAAGGGGTTCATTAGGAGGAGCATTTCAGAATGGGGCGCTCCAGTGGTGTTCGCTACAAAGGCGGATGGTTCACTCCGTCTATGTGTTGACTATAGGGAGCTCAACAAGCTAACGAAAAAGAATAGGCACCCTCTCCCTAGAATTGACGATTTGTTTGACCAGCTTGTAGGAGCGTCTGTTTTCTCCCAACTCGATTTAGCAACCGGTTTTCATCAGCTAAGGGTGGCTGAAGATAGCATCGATAAAACGGCATTCAGAACCCCAGACGGCTTCTTTGAATGGCTTGTCATGCCTTTCGGCTTGACAAATGCACCTGCTTACTTCGTGGACCTAATGAGTAGGGTATTTAGAGATTTCCTCAACAAATTCGTAGTGGTCTTCGTAGATGATATCCTTATCTTCTCAAAGAGTGAAGAGGAACATGCTCAGCACTTAAGGGCAATCATGGAAACTTTGCGAGTCCATCAACTAAAAGCCAAATTCTCCAAATGCCACTTTTGGAGAGAAGAGGTGAGGTTCCTTGGGCACATAGTATCCAAACAAGGGTTAGCAGTGGACCCTGCTAAGGTAGTGGCGGTACAGGATTGGAAGACACCAAGGAATGCAACTGAGGTCCGAAGCTTTCTAGGACTAGCAGGTTTCTATCGAAAGTTTATAAGGGATTTTGCGAAAATCTCAGCTCCGCTCACGAAATTGACCAAGAAGAATCTAGTGTTCAATTGGGATTTGGATTGCGAATTTGCTTTCCAACGACTGAAAAGGGCTCTCACAACAGCCCCAGTTTTGACGCTGCCAGATGGGAGCAAGATGTTCACTGTTTATACGGATGCATGTGGGACAGGGCTAGGCGCCGTCTTAATGCAAGAAGGAAGGGTAGTAGCTTATGGCAGGAGGCAGTTGAAGGTGCACGAAAAGAACTACCCAACCCACGATCTTGAGTTAGCCGCCATCGTCTTTGCACTCAAGTCTTTGGGTTTTATAGGATACAGATTGGTCTTAGGAAGGGACTCCCTTGTGACCTAAAAGGAGTCCATCATGCTTAGTTGCCTAGAATCATATATGGTGGTTGGGTTGAGTAACTCTTTGGGTGTCAGTCTGATGTTGATTTCGGTCTTCGGGGCTGATGCTTAGGGAGTTCTTCTCCTAATCAATATATATGTGGCATAGGTTTTCAGTTTTGACATTGCCTAATGGGCACAAAGTTTTTACTTCGACTATACCTTTAGATAGGAACAATTGGGAAAATGTCCTATAGATTAGAGCTACCCGAGAAGTTGGCCGGAGTCCACAACGTTTTTCACGTTTCACATCTCCGAAAATGTCTACATGAGTCAGCCGAGGTGGTAGAGCCGAATATCCTCGAAGAGGCCGAAGTGGAACGCGAAGCAACCATAAGAAAAGTTCCAACCCGCATATTAATAACGGAAGTGAAGAAGCTACGCAACCGCGAAGTCAAGCTCGTCAAAGTTCAGTGGAGCGACGCCGAGGGAGACGCGACTTGGGAAACTGAAGCTAGAATACGCACTGCCTACCCTTTTCTGTTCGAGGGTACATCCTTGATCTTTCCTTTTCCTTAAGTTGCGCTTTTATCTATCTTTTTAGGTATATTTCCTCGACCTTATCTTTTAGGTAGAAATCCTTTGGATGGAAACATGTAGTTGAAACATGTTATGGATGATGGTTGCAAGTGGTTGCAAGTGATTGCTAGTGGTTTCTCGTGGTTGCATATACACACACAATCTAGGGTTTAGATCGGCTCAGTCACTTCATATTGCATATGCATATATGTTTGCACTCGTATATGGTTGAACTTTAATGTGTTGTCATGTGGATGCTGCATTTGTATTGAATGATTGTGCACTCATGTAGAATCAAAATAGGAAAATTTGCATACATGATGGATTCATGGCACTTACATAATTCGCATTAAGGAGGTCAACTGAATCAGTAGACCACCTGATTTTGCATTAGATAAGTACATGTACACACACACTTCGCATATGATCATGAAGCATTAGAAGTCTTTTAAGGACAATGGATGCTCGTGTTTGATGGATGAGTAAATGGATGATTGGATGTTAGGATATACATTCCTCCTAACTTGAAGATTTCGGGGACGAAATCCTTTTAAGTGGGGGAGAATGTAACACCCCGTGAATTCTATAACTGCGAAACTCACAAATTAAAGTATAATTAATTTCAAATCAAAGAACTAAGGGAAACGGGATACGCCATTGCGTTCGTCTCGGAAAAATACGCGAAATAGAGTCCGAGTTTTCAAAATACGGATATCGTATGAAGAAGTTATGGACGAACGAAGTTGGGCGAAAAACCGAAAAAGGGTCAGAATGCACTGGCGCACTTGGGAAGTGCGCCAGAACAAAAATGAACTAGCGCACCTGTGAAGTGCGCCAGTACATTTTTGACCTGGCGCACCTGCCAAGTGCGCCCAGGTCAAAAATGACCTGCTGGCCAGGTCTGGTCTAGCACTGGCTGGCCAGGTCTGAGTTTGGCCGATTTTCAGAAGCTTGCTTTGTCATTAGGGCTAGGTGGCAGGCTCTAATTGGTCTCTCTTGCGAATGAATGGCTACGATCAATCCAAGCAACATCAATGGTTCTAATCAGTTCATTACCCCTATAAAAACAACCCTAGACTAACCCTAATCTATTCATTCAAAAATAAGAACAAAGCCGCCATGTTGCTGAGGAACGACTAGGGGTAGCCACCAAATTGGAGAGAAGATTAGGAGGAAAATTCTAAAGCCTAAAGCAATTCAAACAAAGCAAATCAACGCCTACGTCATAAGGAGTCGCATCTCTAAATTCCTAAATTAGAGAATTCGCCGCAACGATTGTAAGTAGAGTATTACTTTGGTATGAACAAATAATTGTGTTGGTTTGTATGCTTGAATTGTGGCAATAAAGTAATTCATATTTGTGCGTTCTTATCAATTTGAAATATTATATACGTTTGGATATTCTTGAATTATGTTATTCAATTATAAAGAACTACATGCGGTAGTTCTATGCAAGTATACGTTTGGAATATTTCGCGAATTATGTAATCCATGTTGAAGCTACATGTATGTAGTTGATTTAAATTCATGCAAGTTTGGGGCTTTGCTACTATGCCATCATAATGTGTATTTTTATACAAACGTCATTTTTATGAAGTAATTGGAATAGGTTTGGGTTATCATAATCCATATGAAATTATGTTGAAAATTGGGCATCATGTATTAAGCCATGCTTTTGTACTAGAAAACCTATTTGCAAACTTATGAATATGGCTAGGCTATGAATGATATTTGGCATAATTGAAATCCATGAATTAAGTCTATCTTGTTTACAAGAATTTTATGATGACATATGTGGTACATAGCTAGGTTAGGCTCAAAAATCCCTTTTTGTAAGTTTACATGACTAAAGTAAGAATCATGATTTCATGTTAGAAATATTTATGCCATGGTTATGTGAACAAATTTAACTATACTTATGCCATGCTTATGTTTGACATTATGCCATGCTTATGTTTGACATTATGCCATGCTTATGTTAGAAATATTTATGCCATGCTTATGTTTGACATTATGCCTAAATAAAAATATAGGTTCATGTTGTAGTTATGACTATGTGTCAATAATGATACCCAATTTAGATTCTTATCTCAACTACAAGTTTACATGGCTTGATTCATGTCATCTATGCTTTATGACCAAAGTGTATGTTACCACTATGCAAGTACACCAGTTTCTATTTTGTATTTCCAACGTCATATTGCAAGTTCATGCGCTCACATTCCCCTTTCCGTGTATGTAATTACGCTTTAAGCCTCCCCTTTTCGCATGGCTAAATTGGGCTTTAAAAGGCTAAGCCCAATATATATGTAATAAACGGACGTGTAAAACGGGGGGAAAATAACGTTGGGTTAAAATTACTAATGAATGAAAATATAAAATAGAAGGGCCCAAATTCAAGTATGGGTTGGGCCCATGATTGGTGTAACCTTTACACCATTAACTTAATAATTGGCCGCAAATATTTACATATAAGAAAATAAAGAAGAAAGACAAAATATGTAAATACGATGTGTTTAACCCGAGGTTGGATTGAGTTGTGATGTAAACCTGCCCGGAACCGCCCGGCTGTCCAGTAGTCACAACAATACCTATCCAATGTGGGAGGTTAAACATGGAGCCCAATAAGGACCCGAGGTTAGACTGAGTTGTGGCGTAAGACTGCCCGGAACCAACCGGCAACAGGCAGCCACAACAATACCTGTCTAATGTGAGAGGTCAGGGCCTTAATAAGACAATTAAGGCTGAGTCAGGATTGTTAGGATTAAGTGAACTAAAGACTTAATCAAAATGAAACATGCTAAATTAAACGGACTGGTGGGGGTTAGGTTAGTAAACACTTAACCAACTTAGCATGTTGGCTAGAGATAGAAAACCTAGTAACGGGGGACCCTTTTCAGCAGTAACCCTAGAAGGTGTATCAGGATACCCTGAAACTAGGCAGGGTGGGGCACGATTACTGGGCTGATTGTAAGAGGTCAAATCGACGGCGGTGGTGTAGCAGTGTAGGTTCTAACGGGGTGCGGGCATGCACACACGCCGGCGCAGAAAAATAAGGCACTGGACACCAGTAGAATACCTGTGCACTCTAAGGTTGTGTCGGGCCGCTACCATGGGACTTGATACACCCCATGGTGGGACCAGCATAGGTAACTACAACATCGGGGGCCGTAAGACACATGTAACTATGCGAGTAGGAGCCGATCATTGTAGAATGGATCACATCACCCTGATTATGGGGTGCCAGTTGGAAACTAGTTTATATGGGTTCAGAGATTAACATGGGGTACGATAGTATATTCGACCCTAGACAACTTAACCAAGTTTATAGTGCTTGCCCACTTCTTGTTTATACTTATCATACCCAGTTCTTTATTCATAGACAAAATAGTACTAGACTTACTCAGGCTTTATGTCTGACTCTACTTTTCTTTCGTCTTCTTTTCTTCCGTTCCGCCCCCCCCCCCAGGTCCACAGGGAGGGAACACAGCAGCTTGACCAACCTTAACATCCAGCTTGAAGAAGAGAAATGTATTGCTTGGACTTTCCTGTTTTGAACTATGGCTTTGGACAATCCACTATGGGGACTTTTGCAGTTTATCTATGTTTTATTTATGCTTCTTTAAATAATGTACTCAAGACAGACTATGAAAGTGTTATGTTATGTTTTTGGAAAAAGATGTAAGTCAATCATGGTGATGTTTTGTAACACGTATTTGCTTTTATGAAATAAAAGTTGTTGTTTTTCCACTGTTTACAAATATGTGTTCTTATATCTGTCTTGTATATCTGTGACTTATACTTATAAACCTCCACCAAAATTAGGGCATTCCCTTTGAGAGTGACCCTAACGGAGGTGGGGTGTTTCAAGATCTGACTTTATCGCAATTAGAAATGTAGCGAAATAAGATTTCTTTGTAGATCTATATTTTTTCATGACATCTCAATAACAATACCATAATCACAACCACATACATATCATGATTTCACAAGCAAGAAAATAATTAATTTAAAATTAATTTTGTAAATCAGAATTCTCACCTAGATCTTAACTGTTGGATTTAATCATCCCTCTATGTTCTTCGTTTTTGTAATTGGAAGGACTTGAATTTCATTCGCAGATTTTGAGAACGAAGGGAGAAAAGGCTGGAAGATTTCGGCCATTCGTAGAAGGAGGAGGCGGCTGGTTCATAAGGGGAATTAGGGACAATATGAGATAAGTGGTGAAGTTTATGGTTTTATGTGAGGCTATAAAGACGATACTAGATTTTTTTAAATCATATTGAAGTAATGAATGCATTCCCTTTTTATGCTTGATTACAATTTAAAATTATTCCCACATGCATGCAAGTTAAGAAATTGAATCATAGACATAGCTAATTTGTACTTCTTTCCCCACGAATTAAGGATTGGTTAGGAACAACCAAGAAATTGATTGCCTATTATTTTTTTGCTTCTTTTTTTTTTTTTTAAAAAAAACTTTAATTATGTGTTCAAGATATTTTTATTAAAAAAATATAGGGTGCATGCTTTTTCATCAAAACGATTATCTTCATGCTTAAGAAATGAGAGTGTCTTTAGAGGCACAAATTAAATATATAGTTTGACACAACAGTCTTGGAATATCCTTATGGTTTAAGATTTGAAAATAACTTTTTATAGAAAGCCAAATCGAAGGGAAGTGAGAAAAAAAATTACAATCTAAAATTTTACATTCCATCTTTACATAATCTAAATTATTCCAATAGCACCCAATTAATGAGGGTATATTTTTGTACATTTGCTATCTAAATATATTAACTAATATATATATGTATATATCTATATATAGAGAGAGAGTCTATGTATGCATGTAAATTTTTATGAAATAATTTATGCACTATGAAATTAACACTCAATAAATTAAAAGAAACAAAATGTGACTGCTATTACAATTAATGTCAACACTAAATTTAAAATAGACACAAATTAGGCAATTTATTTATTATAAAAACATTTAATAGGTTCAATGTCAAATCTAGGATACAGTTGATCCTATCTCTAATGAGTATTCTTATTGGATATTACTAATCCAATCTCTGATGAGTCCTTTGTTCAGTTCTAATGAGTTGTATCCCAAAGATTTGAGCTAACCAGAGCTCTGATACCAACTGTAATGACACGCATTTCGCCCGATCTTAATCGATCGCAAAATCGACCAAGACCGTTCAAAATCCGCATACGTTAACTTTGGGAATACAATACATTAGAATAAAAACAGCAGACTTTTATTACATCATGATAATATAACATCAGAGTACAGAATATATCAGAGTACATCGAAATTAAAATACAGCGGAAGAAAATTTTACAATAAATTTAATACAATACAGTGCAGCGGAAATAAAATAGATACAGTGGAAGACAACTATGCTCTGGACACAGCTTTAAGCTTCAATCCAGAATCCTGCTCAAGAAGTAAATATCTGCAAAAAGCTACTCGACTGCCCATGTGGAAAAAGAGGGCACCCGAGTTTGCAAAGGTGGAAACAAACAACGGGTCAGTTATGGGACTGGTGTGAGAATTCTTAACTAATTTAACTAATAGTAATAAAGCAAATCCAAGGACCATGCCGCTAATGCGGAACGGGTAAACTCCAATGGGTTGCCGTGCATAACTTAAAGTGACAAAACAAACAATAAGTAAATCGTAAAACAACGCTATGCTTTTGAGAAAAATGGAATCACCATAAGATCCAAGTCCCATCACACAATGCAACGTAAATCAGAGGATAAGGTTTTACCTTACGGTGATTAAACATGTTTGGTACGATAAAAACGAATTTGATATTATTATTAGTGTATATAAGTTTTCAAAAATAGTTCAATCATAATGTATCAATCCTAGGACACATAGATACCATAATTGTAACACCCCGTGAATTCTATAATGTTAAGCTTCACAAATTAAAGTGTAATTAATTCTAAATGAAAGAATTAAGGGAAATGGGTTACTCCATTGTGTTCGTCTTGGAATTCTGCTTGAGATAGAGTCCGAGTTTGCGCGAATCGGACTCGATATGAAGGAGCTATGGCCTTCGGAAGTTTCAGAATAAAATTTAAATTCAAACAGCTTAGTTTAAATTTCAAAATTCGAATTTTAGGTTCAAACTGAGCTGGTTGGGAAAATTCCCGCCCAGAGACCAGGTCGACCATGGTGTCGACCTGGTCTCCCCAGGTAGACCATAGTGTCGACCTGGCCCCCCCCAGGTCGACCATAGTGTCGACCTGCCTGGTCGACCTGGCTGGCTAGGTCTGGCTCTAGCTCGAATTTCTGTCGCCCTGTGTGTCACTAGGGCTGACGTGTCACCTGTTGATTGGCTCTTTGAACTTTGGATGTCCTAGATTCCTCCTGTCTTCATCCAACGGCTCAAAACAATTTAAAAATCTATAATTACACCCTAAGTCTCAGCTGAAAATTCACACAAAAAAAATAAGAAAGGAGTCGTCATGCTGCTAGGGAGGAATTGAACATAGCCGTCAAGAGAGAAAGGCCTAAGAGACAAATCAAATTAAGAAGAGGATTAAAGTTTAATCAAATTAATCAACGCAACGTTAGTCTACCCAAAGGAGCGCATCTCAATTTCAGAATTCAGAATCCAGAATTCAAGATTCTGCATTCGTTTTAAGTATAACGACCTATCAGAGTATGAATAAAAATTGTGATGTGATTCGATGTAAATGAAAATAGAATTGTGTTATTGTATTGTATAAATTCTGTGTATTGTGATGGATCTATCATGACTTGTGTATTGAAGTTTGTGGCATAAATTTAGTTGATGCAAGCCAATTGAACAATTGTATATGAAAACAATGGCACTTGCAAGTATGTGGCAAAAACTAGAATTTGATCCCTTTATGTTTATGCCTATGACATGGACCTTATACATTCACTAAGTCTAAATTAAGGCTTATGTAAACATGTTTTAGATTTGAAACCTTTTATGCCTACATGACCCAAAACCTATGATATCATTTTCATGTTTATTTGCAAGTATAATTGGATCTATGTCAAGTATCGTTTGGGTCTCATAAACTATGCAAGTTCATGTTTATTTGCAAGTATAATTGGATCTATGTCAAGTATTGTTTGAGTCTCATAAACTATGCAAGTTCATGTTGAAATAGGCTATGTGATTAGATGCTATAATTGGACATTTTGGTGAATATACAACATGCTAGTTTTGTGTTTGACATTATGCCAAGTTAAACATGTTTAAACACAAGTTTGTATTAGCCTAAACTATGCCATTTCATATGTCACCTACTTAGTTATACTTTGATTTGAATGCAAGTTCACATGACCCATCATTTATGTTAGTATCGCTAAATTGCAAGTTCATGCGCCACACACCCTTATATGTTGTAAAATATTACATGTTCTTGATTTCCCCTTTTCTTACGCTTATAAAGTTGGGCTGAATTGTGTCGAGCCCAACATTTGTTATAACGTTGCGAACGTATAAACGGGGGTAATAACGTTGGGTGTAAAACATGAAAATATATGTTGGCATGTTTGGCACATGCCAACGACAATGACATTTAAAGCGGTATGAATTGTTATACCCAAGAATAAAAGACATGACATTTACATATATAATTGACAAATAATAAAATATGTAAATTTAGAAAACACGATATGCTTAACACGAGGATGGATTGAGTTGTGATGTAAACCTGCCCGGACCCGCCCGGCTGTCCTGTAGTCACAACAATAGCTATCCAATGTGGCTGGTTAAGCATTGAGCCCAATAATGACCCGAGGTTAGACCGAGCTACGGTGTAAACCTGCCCGGAACCGACCGGCATATCCAGTAACTGTAGCAATACCTGTCTAGTGCGAGTGGTCAGGTGCTCCTAATAGGCTAAGGACAGATGGTAGGGTTAAGTCAACTATAATACTTAACCAAATTCAACATGTTAACAAGAATTGATGGGTGGGGTTAGGTAAATACAGGCACTTAACCACTTAACATGTTTGACTAGAAAATCCTGGTAACGAGGGACCCGTTTCAGCAGTAACCCAAGCTAGGTATAAACGGTACCCTGAAACTAGGCAGGGTGGGGCACGATTACTGGGCTAATTGTAAGCGGTCAAAACGACGGCGGTGGGTGCACAGTGTTGGTCTAACGGGGTGCGGGCGTGCACACACTCCGGAGCAGACAACCAGGGCACTGGGGACACTAGTAATATAACCTATGCCTTTTAAAATTTGTGTCAGGGCCACCACCATGGGTCTTGATACACCCCATGTTGGGACCAGCATAGGTATCTACAATTCTTGGGGGCCGTATGACACATGTTAACGCGAGTAGGAGCCGATCTTTTAATAAGAATGGGGATCACTTCACCCTCACACTGGGGTGCTAGTTAGAATAAACTCAAGTAGATGCAGAGATATAGTGTGGGTGCGATAGTACATTCGTTTCTAAACGCCACCTCCTTAGCTTGTGACACTTTCCTATTTTCAGTATATATCTATCATGCCCTTTTCTTATTCACATACTGAAGAGTTACTAGATTTACTCAGGCTTTATGTCTGGCTCTATTTTCTCTTCGTCTTCTTTTCTTTCGTCCCCCCCCCCCCCAGGTCCATAGGGAGGAAACAACTCAGCTCAGTCAGGCTCTTTACAAGCTCCAAGACCGTAGATGTATGATTTGGATCTCTTTTGCTCGGACTATGGCTTTGGATATCACTATGGGAATTTTTGTCACTTTATTTATGTTTTATGTTTCTTTAATAATCAAGACAGTAATGAGGTTGTAATGTTGGAAGTATTTTGAGACAATTATGGAATGTTATGTTTTGAACACGTATTGATGAAATAAAAGTCTGTTTGGTTTCCGCTGTTTAAAATATGTGTATTTATATCTGTCTTGAGTTTATCTGTGGCTTTAACTTATAAACCTCCACCAAAATTAAGGCATTCACTTTGTGAGTGACCTTAACGGAGGTGGGGTGTTTCACTTGGTATCAGAGCATAGGTTTACCAGATAAGATAAAAGTTTTTGAAATTATTTTCAAAAAGAAAGTTTAAAGAAGCATTTTTCAAGAAAAAAAAGTGTTATGTTTATAAAAAGACAAAATCCCCCAAAGCCATGTGCCCTATCTATCTCTCTATCCTTCGTTTTGAATTTTTCCTTTCTTTTTCAGCATGTCTGGAGACCTTAACCTCCCAGAAGGAGTGCCGATACCCGGCTGGTTTAGGAGGTACTTAGAAACAATGGCCAATGGCGCGGGCCCAGCAGACATCCCGCCTCCAGTGGCCGCGGTCCCTCCTCCTCCACCTCCTCGTTGAAATGCCTTCGCAAAAACATGTAGATACTTTAAGGCTATGGGTGGAAAAGACTTTTATGGAACAGAGTCCTTTGTTGGAGCAAGAAACTGGCTAAAGGAGACTGAGGATCTGTTTGTTATCTTTGGAGTGGATGACAGGCAAAAGATACAACTAGCGGTATGGTTACTTAAGGATGAAGCTTCCTATTGGTGGGAAATTACCAATGCTCAGAGGGCGGTGGAAACATGGGAGGATTTCAGGACAAGGATTGAGATGAAATTTCTCTCCCAAGTAGAAAGAAGCCTGCAAATGGAGAAGTTTATAACTCTGAAACAGGGAAGCATGACGATCAGGGAATATGTTAATCAGTTTAATCAACTGGCCAGATTTGGGCTAGACTTAGTAAAAACCCAAAACAAGAAGGCACTTCGCTTCGTCAAGGGTTTGAATGAGCCTCTACACAGCCTTGTTATGACCCATGTATCCACGGGAGCGACTTATGAAAGCTTGGTGGACATGGCGTTGCTACACGAGGAAGACTACGGCAAGAAAGAAACTAAGGTGGAAGAGAAGAAAGAGGGTATACAAGCAAAGAAAACAGACTTTAAGAAAGGAGGGAAGAACAATAAGCCCCGTGAGAAGAGAAGGTACAATTTCTGTGGCATTATGGGACATATATCAAAAGACTGCCGAAAAAGGAAGGCGAAGATGGGTGGTTGCTTCCATTGTGGAGAGACTGGGCACCAAGCTAAGGACTGCCCAAAGAAGAAAGGGCAGGGACAGAAAGCTGGATCCACTTCAAGGGGTCAGGTTCATGCGCTAGTGTCACCTCAGCAGGAACAAGGTAGTAATATTTCTGTAGAAAGTGCAGTCTATCTTTATGATCATCCAGTTCGCACACTTTTTGAATCTGGCGCATCACACTCTTTTATTTCATCTGCCTTAGTAGAATCTCTACATCTAGACACTAGTATGGTAGAAGATCCCTTAGTAGTTTCAAATCCAATTGGGGGCTCTGCTTACTTGTCAATGGATTGTTTGGGTTTGAAAATCTCTATTCTCGGCGTTGAGTTTAGTTGTAATGCCTTTGTCTTGGGCTTCTCGGGATATGGTTTGATCTTAGGCATGGACTGGTTATCCAGTAATAGTGCCATTCTTGATTGTGAGAAAAGAGTAGTTAGACTCTTGACTCGGCTTGGTAACACTCTAGAAATTTCTTGTAATCCCTTGAATGCTGTTATGCTTAGTTATCTAGAGTCGCTTGATGCTTCTGATGAGAATTTGCAATCAGTAAGAGTAGTCCGGGAATATCCGGATCTCTTTGAGGAGGTGAAAGGCTTACCTCCAAGGCGGGAAATAAACTTCCTCATATATCTTGTGGATAACGCAAAGCCTGTAGCTTTACATGTCAGACATATGGCTCCAAGGGAGAGAAAGGAGCTCAGTAAGTAGGTTAAAGAACTTCTCCAAAAAGGGTTCATTAGACGGAGCATTTTGGAATGGGGTGCTCTAGTGGTGTTCGCAACTAAAGCGGACGGTTCGCTTCGCCTTTGCGTCGACTATAGCGAGTTAAACAAATTGACCAAGAAAAATAGGCACCCTCTTCCCCGAATCGACGATTTGTTTGATCAGCTTGTGGGTGCAACGGTTTTCTCCCAGCTTGTTCTGGCAACTGGGTTCCATCAGATAAGAGTAGCTGAAGATAGTATTGATAAAACGGCGTTCAAAACCCCAGACGGTTTCTTCAAGTGGCTTGTCATGCCTTTCGGCTTGACAAACGCACCTGCTTATTTCGTAGACCTAATGAGCAGGGTGTTCAGAGAATTCCTCAACAAATTTGTGGTTGTCTTCGTAGATGATATCTTAATCTTCTTAAAGAATGAGGAAGAGCATGCTCAGCATATGACAGAAATCATGAAACTCTCCGAGCCCATTAACTAAAAGCCAAATTCTCCAAGTGTCACTTCTGGAGAAAAGAAGTAAGATTTCTGGGGCATATAGTGTCCAAAGATGGGTTGGCCGTGGACCCCGCGAAAGTGGTGGCAGTGCAAGATTGGAAGACACCAAGAAATGCAACCAAAGTTCGAAGCTTTCTTGGGCTAGCCGGTTTTTACCGAAAGTTTATTAGGGATTTCGCGAAAATCTCAGCCCCACTCACAAGGCTAACAAAGAAGAATCTGGCGTTCACTTGGGATTTGGATTGCGACTTTGCTTTCCAACGATTAAAAAGGGCTCTCACAACAGCCCCAGTTCTGACTTTGCCAGATGGAAGAAAAATGTTCACAGTATACACGGATGCATGTGGAATGGGACTAGGCGATGTTCTAATGCAAGAAGGAAAGGTAGTAGCTTATGGCGGAAGGCAATTGAAAGTTCATGAAAAGAACTACCCAACCCACGATCTTGAGTTAGCCGCCATCGTCTTTGCGCTTAAGTCTTGGTGCCATTATCTCTTAGGTGAGAAGTTTGAATTATACACTGACCATAAATCGTTGAAATATCTCTTCTCGCAGAAGGATCTTAACTTGAGGCAGCAAAGATGGATGGAGTTTCTTGCCTCGTATGACTTTGAAATTTCCTATACTCCCAGCAAAGGCAACGTAGTAGCAGGTGCGTTAAGCCAAAAGAAACTAACCTTAAGCCCACTCTTCGTAGAGAGTCAAAGCTTGGAATATATAGCCAGCTTTAACTTTAGGCCCTCCTTAGATTTTGTACCGGGTTTGTTAGCATCTCTCGAAGTACGCCCTACTCTCTTAGACTCAATAGGGACTGCACAACGTGAAGACCCTCAGCTTGTGGATGTGATTGATAAACTTATTAGGGGTGAGACTTATAGTCACCTCAGTAGATACGCCATCGATGATAAGGGTTGGCTGAGGTGAGATGGAAGATTATGCGTCCCACAAGCAAAGGAGTTGACAAAGAAGGTTCTTGAGGAAGCGCATCATTCCATGATGACTATACATCCTGGCGGTGATAAGATGTACAAGGATATAAAAAGGACTTTCTTTTGGAGCGGCATGAAGCAAGACGTGGCAGATTTCGTTTCTAAGTGCATGACCTGCCAACATGTCAAGGCGGAACAAAAGAAACCTGGAGGGCTACTTCATTCTTTAGAGGTCCCACAGTGGAAGTGGGATAGCATTTCAATGGACTTCATTGATGGACTACCTAGGTCGAGAAGAAGCAACACTAGCATTTGGGTAATAGTGGATAGGCTTACTAAGAGCGCCCACTTTATACCTATCAAGTGTAGAAGGACTGCCTCATCTCTAGCATCTCTTTATCTAAAGGAAGTAGTTCGACTCCATGGGATACCCTCCAGCATTGTTAGTGACCGAGACCCTATCTTCACAAGCGAGTTTTGGCGGAGTCTGCAAGAAGCTGTAGGCACACAGTTATGTTTGAGCACGGCCTATCACCCCCAAACCGATGGCCAGATGGAAAGGGTGAATAGAGTTTTAGAGGATCTTTTGAGACTTTGCGTTCTTGACTTTGGAGGGACTTAGGAGGATCACCTTCCTTTAGTGGAATTTGCCTACAACAACAGCTACCAAGCTACCATCAGTATGGCACCCTTCGAAGCCTTGTATGGAAGACCGTGCAAATCACCAACCTGTTGGTGGGAGTCTACAGATAAGCTTATACTTGGGCCAGATATGATTCGAGAGACTTCGGAGAAAGTGGACTTGATACGTAGGAGGATGAAGACTGCCCAAGACAGACAAAAATCCTATGCCGACAAAAGAAGGACCGACCTTGAGTTTTAGGTTGGGGACAGGGTTTTCCTTAAGGTATCACCTTTAAGGAACGTCGTTCATTTTGGATCCGCAGGAAAGCTAGCACCAAGATTTGTAGGACCGTTTCCTATCATCGAGAAGGTTGGGAAGATAGCCTATAGACTAGAGCTACCCGAGAGACTGGCCGGAGTTCACAACGTCTTTCATGTTTCTTACCTCCGGAAGTGTTTGCATGAGTCTGCGGAAGCGGTGGAACCTAACATTCTAGAAGAAGCCGAAGTGGAACGTGAAGCAACTGCGAGGAGAGTTCCAATCCGCATCTTAGGAACTGAAGTGAAAAAGCTACGCAACCGCGAAGTCAAACTCGTTAAAGTTCAGTGGAGCGACGCCGAGGAAGACGCGACTTGGGAAACGGAGGACAAAATACGCGCTGCCTATCCTATTCTTTTTGAGGGTATATCTTTGATCTCTCTTTTTCCTTAAGTTATGCTTTATCTATCTTTTTAGGTATATCTCCTCGGACCTTTTCCTAACTCCTTAGGTTGAAAACAAATGGATGCAAACATGTATTTGAAAACATGTTATGGATGATGGCTGCAAATGGTTGCTAGTGGTTGCTCGTGGTTGCATATACACACACACACACACCCTAGGTTATAGATCGGCTCAGTCACTTCAGATTGCATATGCATATATATGTATTCTCATTTGTATATGGTTGAAACTTGATATTCTGTCATATGGTTATTGCATTTGTATGAATAAGTTGTGCACTCATGTAGAATTATGAGTAGGAAAATTTTGCATACATAATGGATTCATGACACTTACATGATTCGCATTAAGGAGGTCAACTGAATCAGTAGACCGCCTGATTTCTACATTAGATAAGGATATATACACACACTATGCATATGATCACAAAGCATTAAAGTCTTTTAAGGACAGTGGATGCCTGTGTTTGTTGGTTGAGTAGATGGACTATTGGATGGTAGGATATACATTCTTCCTAACTTGAAGATTTCGGGGATGAAATCCTTTTAAGGGGGGAGAATGTAACACCCCGTGAATTCTATAACGTTAAGCTTCACAAATTAAAGTGTAATTAATTATAAATGAAAGAACTAAGGGAAATGGGTTACGCCATTGCGTTCGTCTCGGAATTCTGCTTGAGATAGAGTCCGAGTTTGCGTGAATTGCACTCCGTATGAAGGAGTTATGACCTTCGAAAGTTTCAGAATAAAATTTAAATTCAAACAGCTCAATTTAAATTTCAAAATTCGAATTTCAGGTTCAAACTGGGTTGGGCGGGAAAATTCCCACCCAGAGACCAGGTCGACCATAGGGTCGACCATGGTGTCGACCTGGTCTCCCCAGGTCGACCATAGTATCGACCTGGCCCCCCTAGGTCGACCATAGTGTCGACCTGGGTGTCGACCTGCCTGGTCGACCTGGCTGGCTAGGTCTGGTTCTGGCTCGAATTTCTGTGGCCCTGTGTGTCATTAGGGCTGACGTGTCACCTCTTGATTGGCTCTTTGAACTTTGGATGGCCTAGATTCCTCCTATCTTCATTCGACGGCTCAAAACAATTTAAAAATCTATAAATACAACCTATGTCTCAACTGAAAATTCAGAAAAAAAATAAATAAGAAAGGAGCCATCATTATACTAGGGAGGAATTGAACATAGCCGTCAAGAGAGAAAGGCCTAAGAGACAAATCAAATTAAGAAGAAGATTAAAGTTTAATCAAATTAATCAACACAACGTTAGTCTATCCAAAGGAGCGCATCTCAATTTCAGAATTCAGAATCCAGAATTCAAGATTCTGCATTCGTTGTAAGTATAGTGACCTTTCAGAATATGAATAAAAATTGTGATGTGATTCGATGTAAATGAAAATAGAATTGTGTTATTGTATTGTATAAATTCTGTGTATTGTGATGGATCTATCATGACTTGTGTATTGAAGTTTGTGGCATAAATTTAATTGATGTAAGCCTATTAAACAATTGTATATGAAAACAATGGCACTTGCAAGTTTGTGGCAAAAACTAGAATTTGATCCCTTTATGTTTATGCCTATGACATGGACCTTATACATTCACTAAGTCTAAATTAAGGCTTATGTAATCATGTTTTAGATTTGAAACCTTTTATGCCTACATGACCCAAAACCTATGATATCATTTTCTTATTTGCAAGTATAATTGGATCTATGTCAAGTATCGTTTGGGTCTCATAAACTATGCAAGTTCATGTTTATTTGCAAGTATAATTGGATCTATGTCAAGTATTGTTTGAGTTTCATAAACTATGCAAGTTCATGTTGAAATAGACTATGTGATTAGATGCTATAATTGGACATTTTGGTGAATATACAACATGCTAGTTTTGTGTTTGACATTATGCCAAGTTAAACATGTTTAAACACAAGTTTTTATTAGCCTAAACTATGCCATTTCATATGTCATCTACTTAGTTATACTTTGATTTGAATGCAAGTTCACATGACCCATCATTTATGTTAGTATCGCTAAATTGCAAGTTCATGCGCCACACACCCTTATATGTTGTAAAATATTACATGTTCTTGATTTCCCCTTTTCTTACGCTAATAAAGTTGGGCTGAATTGTGTCGAGCCCTTCATTTGTTATAACGTTGCGAACGTATAAACAGGGGTAATAACGTTGGGTGTAAAACATGAAAATATATGTTGGCATGTTTGGCACATGCCAACGACAATGACATTTAAAGCGGTATGAATTGTTATACCCAAGAATAAAAGGCATGACATTTACATATATAATTGACAAATAATAAAATATGTAAATTTAGAAAACACGATACGCTTAACACGAGGTTGGATTGAGTTGTGATGTAAACCTGTCCGGACCCGCCCGGCTGTCCAGTAGTCACAACAATACCTATCCAATGTGGGTGGTTAAGCATTGAGCCCAATAATGACCCGATGTTAGACCGAGCTACGGTGTAAACCTGCCTGGAACCGACCGGCATATCCAGTAACCGTAGCAATAGCTGTCTAGTGTGAGTGGTCAGGTGCTCCTAAGAGGCTAAGGACAGATGGTAGGGTTAAGTCAACTATAACACTTAACCAAATTCAACATGTTAACAAGAATTGATGGGTGGGGTTAGGTAAATACAGACACTTAACCACTTAACATGTTTGACTAGAAAATCCTGGTAACGAGGGACCCGTTTCAGCAGTAACCCAAGCTAGGTATCAACGGTACCCTGAAACTAGGCAGGGTAGGGCACGATTACTGGGCTGATTGTAAGCGGTCAAAACGACGGCGGTGGGTGCACAGTGTAGGTCTAAAGGGGTGAGTGCGTGCACACACTCCGGAGCAGACAACCAGGGCACTGGGGACACTAGTTGTATAACCTATACCTTTTAAAATTTGTGTCGGGGCCGCCACCATGGGTCTTGATACACCCCATGGTGGGACCAGCATAGGTATATACAATTCTTGGGGGCCGTATGACACATGTTAACGCAAGTAGGAGCCGATCTTTTAATAAGAATGGGGATCACTTCACCCTCACCATGGGGTGCCAGTTAGAATAAACTCAAGTAGATGCAGAGATATAGTGTGGGTGCGATAGTACATTCGATTCTAAACGCCACCTCCTTAGCTTGTGACACATCCCTATTTTCAGTATATATCTGTCATGCCCTTTTCTTATTCACATACTGAAGAGTTACTAGATTTACTCAGGCTTTATGTCTGACTCTATTTTCTCTTCGTCTTCTTTTCTCTCGTTTCCCCCCCAGGACCACAGGGAGGAAACATCTTAGCTCAGTCAGGCTCTTTACAAGCTCTAAGACCGTAGATGTATGATTTGGATTTCTTTTGTTCGGACTATGGCTTTGGATATCACTATGGGGATTTTTGTCACTTTATTTATGTTTTATGCTTCTTTAATAATCAAGACAGTAATGAGGTTGTAATGTTGGAAGTATTTGGAGACAATTATGGAATGTTATGTTTTGAACACGTATTGATGAAATAAAAGTCTGTTTGGTTTCTGTTGTTTAAAATATGTGTATTTATATCTGTCTTGAGTTTATCTGTGGCTTTTACTTATAAACCTCCACCAAAATTAAGGCATTCACTTTGTGAGTGACCTCAACGGAGGTGGGGTGTTTCAATAATACTATGCTTCCATACTAGTAATACAATCAAATCTGCATGAGGTCGTATTGGAAATTGGGTTTCCATCATGAGTCAAGGCTAGGGAGGAGCTCCTTACCGATTTTAGACACTCTAGCTAATGTCTCCGGATTCCCCGCAGTTAACCCTTGGATCCTGCAGGGCCGGTCCGCACATACGATTTTGCGGATTGGCAATTCCTGAACACACGTTTCCCGTTCCTATAGGACCTGTCATCTGAGGCGCGCCACATTCCATCATCCACATAAGTAAATATCAGCCAGTTTAAGCACCGACACCACTTCTAGCTAGAAAGAAACGTGTTGCTCTCCCTGCGTTCCCTTCTCCCGTTTCAGACTCAACCGGGTTGTGAGGCTCGCGAAGTCACGTTATACACAAAGCTTCGCCTAAACAGGCCGTGCTTTGATCATCAACCACAAGGCCTGCTTTTCAACAAGAACCTTGATCTTTGCATCTTGGTATGCCACACTGTCAATCCATATCATACTATTAATCTTTTGCCAAAATATACAAAAGGGTGTTAAGCAAGAGAATAAATTCTCCGCCACCAATCATTCATACACTCGGCAGAAAATCAACAAGTACAATATATAAAGGAGTACAATGTCAGACACACATTCCATTTATACTTATGCTATAGGTCTGAGCGAAAGGCAAATCCGTACAAATCAACACTACGTCCGGATAACTACCATCTTAGCCCCGTCATGGGAGCAAATCAATCAAGGGTTTCAACACTAGTTACCCATTCGATGTGAAGATCGTCAGTCTTCAATCGCCGTCTTCAATTCTTCGAACGTTGTATCATTATTTGGAATGAGAGTAAACTCGAGCTTTCCAAATAGCTCTCGCATATATAAATTTGAAAACCATTTCATACCATTGTTAATAATTTATAACGATCTATCGCTATTTTTACTTTTACATACACATCCTAAACATAACAATGTATATTTTACTCTTCCATTTTTCAATTTACACCAAATGTATATTTGGTTTCATTATTTTTCTAATGAAAATCTCTTCCTTAGAAATGTAAATTTCTAATCTTATTATTTACATTGAAAAATGTAAATTTCTATTCCTTTTTTATTTACATTGAGAAATGTAAACTTATACTTCAATATATTATTATATTGAAAATGTAACTTTTATTTCATATTCTATTTACATTGGGAAATATAAATTCCTAATCATTCCTTTATTTCCTTTGATTACATTGAAAAATGTAAATCCTATTATTTGCACATACAAAATATAATTTCTATTTCATCCTTATTTACATTGAAAAATGTAAGTTTCTATAATTTTCTAATTACATATAAAGATGTAACTTCCTATTTTTATTTTATTTATATTGAAAAATGTAACTTCTTTTACCGCCTCTAAAATGACGATCAAAATATATAATTTTTATTCTATTCTTGTATCGCATCTAAAATGACGATAAAAATATACATTTCATTTCTATTATTTTTATTCACATTAAAATGTAAACTTTTTCTTTTTAATATAATCTACATTAAAAACGTAAGTTATTTCTATAATCTAATTACATTAAGAATGTAAACTTTTTTCTACTTTAACTTGATTACATAAGATGTAATTTTTCTCTTTTATCTTAATTTACATGATAAATGTAAATTTTCCACTTTCAATCTAATTCACATGCAGATTGACTTAATTACACAAAAATGAAATTTTATGTTCTTTTACTTAATTACATAAAAAAAATGTAGTTTCTTCTAATTCTTATTTACATTAAGAAAAATGTAAAACTTTCCTAATCCTTATCTTATTACCTCAAAAATGTAACTTTCTTTATAATAAACTTGGTGGTGAAAATATTCATTTCATTATTAACACATAACGGAGTGAAAATAATGTCAATTTCTAATTTATCCACTTATATATTAATACGGGCCAGACCTCTCACATTAGGCCTGCAACTTGTGGATGCTGGATAGGCCGGTTGGTTCCGGGTAGGATTATCCCACAAGTTGGGCTTAAGCTCGTGTCTTGGCCCAATTTGTATTTGCGCACTTGGACCTCTCACATTAGGCCCAACATTTGTGGCTGCTGGATATGCCGGTCGGGTCCGGGCAGACTTCCACCACAAATGTAGCCTAACCTCGTGTCCAAGTACAATTTTAATTAATCATATAATTGTTCTACTAAAAATAATATTTTAAAATGTTTCTCATTTCAAAATATCTTATTTACATGGAAATCGACTTAATCACATAAAAATGTAATTTTTATGTTCTCTAACTTAATTACAAAAAAAATGTAATTTTCATTTAATTCTTATTTACATTAAAATGTAAACTTTTCTTCTTACATTAAAAATATAACTTTTCTTTTCTTTAATCCAATCTAATTTACATTAAAAATGTAAACTCTTTTTTTCTTCTTTTAATCTAATTTACATTAAAAATGTAAACTTTCCTTTCTGCATTGAAAATGTAATTATCTATTCATTTTAAATTACCTTAATAAGAATGTAAATTTTCATTCATGTAACGACCCGGAAAATCTGAACCAATTTAAAAAAGTTAAATTGGCTAAAATAATGGATTTTAAATATTTAAAATAAATATTTTAAATAATAGAAATGAAAAGTGAGTTTGAATCGACGTTTGAAAACGAATATAATTAATTCTAATTATAAATAAGGCCTGAAATGACGCTGCAGTTCGTATTTTGAAACCGTGATTTCAAATGATTATACCAGGAGATCCGACCATCGGATTTTCCTGAAATCGCAACCATTGGGTTCGCTTTGGAAATATCTTTCCAACGGTAGCAACTTTGTAAAAATCCAACGGTTGGATTGTCTAGAATGTTTAATTCAAATCTGAAGAAAAACAGCGCTAGAATCGATTATATATATATATATATATAAATATAATTATATTTAATCGAATAACGATGCTGTAGTTCGTATTTTGAAATCGAAACTTCAAACGATTATACCGGGAGATCCGACCGTCGAAATTTCCCGAAACTGGAACCGTTGGATTCGTTTTGAAAAGATCTTTCTAATGATGTAAATTTTGCGAAGATCCAATGGTTAAATTTTTAGATATATGTAAATCAAATCTGAAGAAAAGCAGCGCCACGACCGCGTTATGGCCTGAAGCATCGTTTTGAATAAATTGGCTATTTTAAAATAAATAAAAATAGCGATAAATCGTTATAAAATATTATAAACGATATGGTGTGAAAATTGATTGATAGCGAATGGTTGATTGGAATTGTTTGTGGTTGATATTGATTGATTGTGTTGAAAAATACCCGTTTGTGGTTGAGAAATATTTGGTTGAAACCACATAGGATTAGTTTATGGAAATGAAATAAATATATACATGCCGCCTGCATGCGAACTAGATGCGTGATTCCCCATAGGGCGGGGAGACTGAAGCGACCCGAACTTCCCCGGTCTCCGAAGAAATGAGAAAGAACAAATTACTGTGATGACAAGACAAAATAGAACGCAGACGGAAGGACATTTCATTGTATATTACAACAATTCCACCAGAATACAAGAATATACAGAGTATAAATGAATATTACATAGAAATATCAGAGATTTAAATTACATTTAAATACATGGCAGCGGAAAATAATACAATACTCAACTGAAGGAGATATACGGATACAAAGCTTTTCGTATATCTTTCCAGCTGTAAACCAGGATCCTCTGAATATAAATCTGCAAAACCAAAACTACTAGCTGCTCGTGCCAAAATAAGGGCACCCAGAGTTTAGGTTAAAACAATAAACTCCAGGTCAGTCGTGGGACTGGTGTGAGAACTAAAACAGTTGTTAATCTTTATTTTAAAGTTAGGTAAATCAAGGGACCACGCCGTATAACACTGAACGGGTTTCCTCCCAAGAATACCAGCGCATAAGACAACAGCGCAATGCTAAATAAAGAAAAATGAAGTTATTATAAGACCCAGGTCCTATCACACAATGCAACGCAAGCCGGGGGATAGAGTTTTCCCTTATAATAGCCAAACATGCTTAGTACGTTTAAACAAATCATTTGATACTGTTATAAGTGCATAGTATATAAAACAACTTCAAATCATAAGTATCAATCATAGGCGGCATGGGTACCATATATCATGTCGCCATACTAGTTCTACAATTAAAACCGCAAAATCACGTATTTGGAAATTGATTTCCGTCTATGAACTGAGGCAAGGGATCGTCCTCAACCGATTCGAGACTGTCTAGTCCGAGTCTTAGGCAAGCGCGCAGACAAGCCTTGGATCGTCAGGTCCGGTCCACCAATGTAGATTATTATGTCTGAACAATACGTCTCTCCGCCCTATGGGGCGTAAATGAGCCAACAAATGACTCCATCGGACCCGGATCGTCCGATCAAACCGAGGCGCCTCGCAACAGCAACAACCACATAAGTCAAACTCGTCAGGGCGTGTAAAACCACTGACGCCACTTCTAACTAGAAAGAAACACATGTCCTCCCTGAGGTCCGTCTCCCGTTTTTGGTTCATACCGGGTGTGAAACTCGCGAAGAAAACGTTTCACAAAGCTACACCACAAAGGTCGTGCTTCGATCATCAACCACCAGACTTTGCTTTTCAATAGAAGCCTTGATCATTTGCCACTTAGGCATGCCACACAGGCAATTCACTCTATGCGTTTGATACCCATCAGTATATAACCCCTGAGCTCGTACGTCTCAGAGAAGGGCGTTAAGCAAGAGAATAAATTCTCCGCCGCCAAACAGATATATATTTAATAGAAATCAATCACACAGACTAAAATCCAATGTCAGACACACAGTCCATTTAAAAGTCCGTTCTGGGCCTGAACGAAACCGGAGGCACCAAGTACCATGCATATCCATCAATCTCCAAGTACGTCTGGACGATCACCAACTGTTTCCATCTTCTTGGGTGTACATCCCAATCAAGATCATCAGTAATCACCCAAACGACGTGAAGAACTCCGGTCTTCGACCACAATCTTCATCTTCGACCTATCGTCGTATCAGTTATTCAGAATGGATAAACCCGGTCTTTCCATAATAACTCGCGTATATTATAAACAAGTGTTACACAAACACAACATACGCCTCATTCCAATTCATTATTCACTAACCGTAAATTAACAAGAGAATAATTCCCCAAATATTAACCCCGAAGGCCGAAACCAACATCAGATCAATATCCAGAAAACCATTCTGCTTAGCTAACCAACAGTTAGTTTCTAAATTTAACATTCATAGGGAAAGGTTCCCATTAATTTTATCAAAGATAAATCCTTGAATTTATTCTTTAATCTTCTTTTGAATATCGATTCAACTAGTCGGGATTAACGAACCTTACCGAAGTAATCATTTATTTTAATTTCCCAATCCCAACCTATTCATCCCATGAAGTAAAACTGGTAATACTTCATATCTAACACCACGGTGTTATCGGTAAATTCAATTACCATTTCACGTTCAAATCTAATTAAAGATTTAACTTTCTCCTGGAGCAAAACTGGTGATACTTCATTCTCGATCTTTTCAATCTAGTTAAAGATTCATTAAAACTCCACTTAGTTTTAATCTTTGACTGGGTTAAAAAAAATTAGTGTCATTTAAAACACGGTTCACGATAAACCCAAAATCATATCACATTTCATTCAGTCCCTAACCGTAAATTAGCAAGTGAGCAGTTCCCTAAGTATTAACCCCGAAGGCCAAAACCAACATCAAATCAATACCCCAGAAACCATTCAAATCAACTAATCTCTAGTAAGTTTCTGAATTTTCTTAACTCCTTTGGGTCTAAGAACAGTATTATTGAAGATACCGTTCACGACAACCCAAAATCACATTTCATTAATTATCGGGTTAAAGAACAAGTGTTATTTAAAACACTGTTCACTATAAACCCAAAAATCAATACCAATTCAATTCCAATTAAATATTATTTAATTGGTACACTTCATTAAATCTAATTAAAAAGATTTAATCTTTTTCTCAACTGGGCTTAAGAAAAGTGTTAATGAAGACACCATTCACGACAAACCCAAATCACATTTGATATTAAATACAAGGCTCTGAATAGAAATTATATTGGCTTATATTCAATATCAAACTCTACGACTAACAAATATCGTATTGGAAATAACGATATAAATATATCTTTCAAATTCCCATAACAATATCTGTATCATCACAAAATCCAACATCGAAATATTCCGAAGACAATTTTGATTCAAATCTATTCCAATGCAATTATTGGAAATTCTGGTTATTTTCAAAACCATTTCAAATCCAATTTATTTATTTAAAAATAAATAGAATTTTAATTCTAGTTCAAAACTAGTTCATTTAGATAAAAATCTATTTTTATCTTTTCAAATATGGAGTTTTTCATCCCAAATTTTCCCAAATCATTTTTACACAAAGTATTGATATTTTTAATAATTTTGTCAAGCCCCGTACATTCGATTTCCATCAATGGCCATCGAACTGCACTTACAGCGACCTTTTCCAAATTTGATTTGAACATAATTCCAAATCCAACCGTTAGATTTCTAATTTCTAATATTCGTTAGAAAGCTCTTTTCGATATGAACCCAACAGTTCCGGTTTTAGGAGGATCTGACGGTCGGATATCCCGAAATATCCGTTCGAAGTCAATGGTCGAAATTCGCGAATTGCCGCGGCACGGCGCGTTCTATTCAGGCCATTATATTATATATATAATATATATAATATATACTTCGTCGATTTCAATTCAAAACGTGCTTTATAAATCGTTTTAAATTCATTTTCAAAACGGTTTCAACTTCATATTCAATTTCAAATCAAAATTGAATATTCCAATATAAATTCGTTTTAAATTCATTTCAAATTGATTTCAATTCAAATCGATTTTGAATTCAATTTCAGTTCGTTTTCAATTCAATTTAATTTCAATTCGAATTCATTTATATTCAATTTCAATTCGAATTCATTTATGATCAGTTTAATTCGAATTTCAACTCTTTTCAAAATATCAGATTTTGAAATCACTTTCGATATTCATTATAAAAACGAATATAATCGATATAAATATCGTTCACGTCAAAATGGCGTCAATCTAATCAACACAGCTTCATATGTTTCTATTTTCAAATATTCTATTTCAAATGTTTCTATTTCAAATATTTCTATTTCAAATATTTCTATTTCAAAACTGGAATGAGGCCCAATCAATTACCATATAATGTTAATTATATGGATTTTCTACCACACGTATCTAACAACAACGATAAATCATCAACAATCATCCAAAGTGCGTTCTACACTGTATAAGCATCAAATATAAATATTTAACGCTTATAACAGTCTGTCAATCAATCGATCGACATACAACTAATTATCGGGATTAGTGTACGTCAAATATCATCCTAATACCCGTGTGGGGTTTCAAACAATCAAACACAGATTTTATTTGTGCAGTTGGGCGATGTGTAAAATTTATCCTCCCAATCAATATCAGTCCAATGTGTGTATATAAACAAATCGTTCGATTTCTTTATTTTTATTTCCTTTCATATATACGTTAAAAATTCTATTTTTAACTATAAAATATTTTTAACTATATAAATATTTTATTTCATTTCACATCACATCACACAATCAACTACACATCAAAATCTAACAAACAAGCATACAAGCCGTCCATGGTCTGTGGACGACGGGTGTCGGGTGCTACTAAACACCTTCTGCATCCTAGTATATATTTAACTAGAAAAAGAAAATTAAAAGGTGAGAAGTTCTCACAGAATAGCTAATCCAATCCCACAACTCTTCTTATGTAGAAATCTTCGTCGTTCCTTCCTTTGTCGCTTTCGTCGTCCGTATTCACTACATATATAAAAATTGAATTTTTACTTCGTTATTCAATATATAAAAATCGAATTTTTTACTTCGCTATTCTATATATAAAAATCGAATTTTTACTTCGCTATTATATATATAAAAATCGAATTTTTACTTTGCTATTCTATATATAAAAATCAAAATTTTAATTTGCCATTCAATATATAAAAATCGAATTTTTACTTCGCTATTCAATATATAAAAATCGAATTTTTACTTCGCTATTCTATATATAAAAATCGAATTTTTACTTCGCTATTCTATATATAAAAATCGAATTTTTACTTCGCTATTCTATATATAAAAATCGAATTTTTACTTCGCTATTCTATATATAAAAATCGAATTTTTACTTTGCTATTCAATATATAAAAATTGAATTTTACTTTGCTATTCTATATATAAAAATCGAATTTTTATTCTTCCTATGATATAAAAATCATATTTTTACAATCCTATTCTATATAAAAAGATTATATTTTTACATAGCTATAAATAGAGAAAAGATTATATTTTTATACTTCTACAATATAAAAGATTATATTTTTATATCGCCACTCATATAAAAAACACATCTTTGCTCCTTCTACATAATAAAGATCGAATTTTTAATACTACTATAATATAAAAATCTAATCTTTACTTCATTAAAAATCCAACCTTTCTTCACTAATATCATATAGAATTTTCAGTTTAAAAATCAAGTATTTTTCATAATAAATTAGATTAATTAAACTAGAAGAAAACTCACTGTTTCGTTCACTACCCGAACCCATTCGCCACCGCTAGGGTCTTCCTCCTGCACAGCCTTCGATGAGCCTCCGGTTGGTATGCCTCTTGCTGCAGACATCGGGGGAAGGGGGAGGCCCTCTGGTGGATTTGGGGTTAGAAGGGGGGGGGCTCGCGCGATTTGGGGTCTCGAGAGCAGGGAGGATCGGAGGTAAGGGGATCGATGGAGGGGAGGTCGGCTTGGCAGCGGGGCCTCCGGCGTTAGCGGTGCGTCGGGTTCTTTGAGGAGGAGGAGGGTGTAAGCGAGAGTCGCGAGGAGGGAGGGACTGAAACGGAAGGAGGAGGAGTAGGTTAGATCGCCAGCGGTGGTAGGGGGAGGTGCCCGCTCCGGCGGCGGCAGCTTGGAGGCGCGATCGAGCCTTCTGCGGGTTTTTTTTCTTTTTTTTCTTTTACCTGAAAGAGAACGTGGAGGAAAGGAGAGTATATGGCGGCGGGGGAGGGGGGGGGGGTTATATAAAATATATTTTTAATTTAATATTTAATTTTCAAAAAGCAACTTTTTATTTTGAACTTGAAATCAAACCCACCGACTGTCGTCCATAGCTAATTACCCCCATTCCGAACACAATGGGATATGTATCGCAGGCTGATTCGACTGTTTCGATCAGTTTTCGTCAAAATCAAAATATAACTCTATATATCGAATTTGAACGCGCATTTCAATTTACCGGGGCCACATACTAACTAGAAAAATTCCCGAAAATATTTTCTAGCTTCGTATTGACGATACGGTCCTAACAAAACTAATTTCGTCAAATTCTGAGACCGTTTGAAAAATGGCCATTTTCCAGTGGATTAAAATCAACTGAAACTGGTCAAACGCGTTTTCCTTTGCCACACTCACATATTGATTCGAAAAATTATGAAATTTGAAACCTAGCAATAATTTGACATTATGGATCCAACATAAGTGGTTTCGTCGAAATCCGAGGTCGTTTGCAAAATTTCCATTTTTAAGGGCCTGAATTCCATAGCGACTATTCAAAATTTTCAACTGGACATATCTTTTGATTCCCGCTATGAAATTTCAATTTTTCAGATTCGTTGGAAAGATATTCTCTATTAGATTCCATTATTTTTGGTTTCACTAAAATCCGGTTTATTTTGCACCCGGTATGTTCATTTGAATTTTGAAATCGAATTATCGAACTACCGCGCCATTTTCAATTTCTTTTATAAATATAAATAAATATTTATATTCTAACGACGAAGAATATAAATATATACGTTCTAATCTATTTAAAATAATTTTCTCGTCGTTTTTATTTAAAATAATTCATTTTAAATAATCGAAATTCGCTAAAATTGCCAAAATAAAAATTTTAAACTGGCCCAGATTTCCGGGTTATTACAGAGACGTATGGTTCATGCATAATAATCCACATCGGTGGACCGGCCCTGACGATCCAAGGGGCAGTTCCGACTGTTCCTGAGATATGGTAGGCTAGTTTGTCTCGAATTCGGTAAGGACTATCTTTTGCCTTGGTTCATGACGGAAATCCAATTTCCAAATACGTGACTGTGCGGTTTTGATTGTGTGTGTGTGTGTGTGTATATATATATATATATATATATATATATATAGCGACATGATATATGGTACCCATGCCGCCTATGATTGACAGTTATGATTCAAATTGTTTTTGAAACATATAAACACTAGTAATAATATCAAATGCTTTTGTTTTAGTCGTATCAATCATATTTTGGCCATTATAAGGTAAAACTCTATCCTCCGGTTTGCGTTGCATTATGTGATGGGAACTGAGTCTTATAATGGCTTCATTTTTATAAAAAGCATTGCGATGTTTAAAAGAAAGATTTGTTTTTAAAACACTGGCAATCCAATAGAGTAAACCCGTTCCATGAAAGTGGCGTGGTCCTGTGATTGGCCATATTATAAATGTGTTGAGTAGATTTCTCATACCAGTCCCATGACTGACTCGTAGTTTGTTTCACTTTCAAACTCGGGTGCCCCTTTTTCTACACGGGCAGCCTTGTATTCAGGTTTAGCTGGCTCTTTCTGGATAGTTGAAGCTGAAGATGGATTCTATTATTTATCTCTTTTTATGTTGTTCAGCTCCTATTGTACATATTATATTCGTTTCCGCTGTAGACATTTATGTATACCTGAACTGTATTTGTACTAAGTATGATCCTGTATACTGTGTAACTCTGATGATTACGTTTATCCAGTGTATTATTTGTACATTATCTAGTGTATTTATTTATTTCTGTTCTGCTGTTATCTGTTTCTGTGTTATATTCCAAGGATTAACCTTGCCACCGTCAGTACGGGGTTTGGGGTCATCTCAATTCACCTTAAATTACATTAATAAAAATGTAAGTTATTACATTTCCTTTCTTTTACATTAATAAAAATGTAAGTGATTATTCTACTTTTTTAACCTTAATAAAAATGTAAGTTTCATTCTACTTTAATTACATTAATAAAAATGTAAATTTCTGTTACCGTACAAAATCATCTTTAATTACGCTTAAAAATGCAATTTCATTACAACGGTAAAATCTTATTTTTTCCACCGACTACTTTTCTTTTCCCATTTTCAAAAAATGTTAAATTTTTCCATAACGTTCACTAACCTTTTTATTTACAAAAGGGGGTGTAAATCAAGTTGTTATCAAATTCTATTCTTTTCTATTCATATAAGAAAATGTGAATAAAGTTCCATCGCTAAATTGGTTTATTTTATCTCTACAAAAGGAACGTAGATAAAATGTCATCTCATATTTCGTTCTTTTTATTCCTTTTTACATGAGAGAATGTAAGTAAAGATCATCAAGTTGTGTCCCTTTTCATTTACAAAAGTAAATGTAAATAAGGTTTCATCGCCAAATTGTCCATTTTATTTACATATGAAATGTAAATAAACGTTCACTATAAATATAATCTTTTATCTACATAAACATGTAAACAAAATGTATCCTTTCTCTATCATATTTCTATAATCCAAATTTTATTTACAACTAATTGTAAATAATGTGAAATGTCCTTTTTGTTTGTCATTTTCTATAATCAAGTTTTACCCTCTTTTATTTACAAATGTAAATGTAAATAAAATCTACTTCTCAATATTGTTCCCTTTTTATTTACAAAGGTAAGTGTAAATAAAATCTATTTTTAAATTTTGTTCTCTTTTAATTTACAAAGGTAAGTGTAAATAGAATCACTTTTCATATTTGTTTTTCTCCCTTACATATTAAATTTACATAAAGATGTGGATCTCAACAAGTCACATAAACCAAATGAGATGATTTGGTTTTAATTAACTCAAATTAACTCAAATATACATTTTGAATTCACAAACCTAATGCATATATAAATCTCAAATAAATGAGATTTTCAACGGATGAACAAATATTCACAATAATAGATAAACAGAAAATCCTAAATTACCACATCGCAGATCTATACTATTTATTTACATAAAAATGATTCAAACCATCACGAACAATAAATAAATTAATTTAATTATTTTCAAAGGTAAGAAATCTCACCAATTTCATATATGAAAGCTTCATCGCTAAGTGGTTCATTTTGTTAACATATGAAATGTAAATAAAATCCCTTTATCAATAATCTAGTTTTATATTATATTTTTTTCTTACAAAGAGATGTAAACAAAATTCAATGTCATGTTTTGTCTTTTTCTATTTACGCCAAATTTCTATAATGAATCAAATCCAAAAATTTTTTTATGGGTTAAAATAAAAGTTGAGACCTATACTTCAATCAAAAGGGTATACATGGATCTTGAAATAAAAGTGTAGATCTAAATGACAGGAGATACAACTAGGGGATAGCATGAGTCTATATTTTTAATTCAAAATATAATGGTTTTAATCGACATCTATGCATATGAACCAATATACAATTTCAGATCTGACTTTATCGCAACTAGAAATGTAGTGAAGTAAGATTTCTTCGTAGATCTATATTTTTTCCATGACATCTCAATACATCTCAATAACAATACAATAATCACAACCACATACATATCATGATTTCACAAGCAAGAAAATGATTAATTTAAAATTAATTATGTAAATCATAATTCTCACCTAGATCTTAACTGTTGGATTTAATCATCCCTCTATGTTCTTCGTTTTTGTAATTGGAAGGACTTGAATTTCATTCGCAGATTTTGAGAACGAAGGGAGGAAAGACTGGAAGATTTCGGCCATTCGTAGAAGGAGGAAGCGACTGGTTCAAAAGGGGAATTAGGGACAATATGAGATAAGTGGTGAAGTTTATGGTTTTGTGTGAGGCTATAAAGACGATACTAGATTTTTTTTAATTATATTAAAGTAATGAATGCATTCCCTTTTTATGCTTGATTACAATTTAAAATTATTCGCCCATGCATGCAAGTTAAGAAATTGAATCATAGACATAGCTAATTTGTACTTCTTTCCCCACAATTAGGGATTGGTTAGGAAACAACCAAGAAATTGATTGCCTATTATTTTTTACTTTTTTTTTATAAAAAAAACTTCAATTATGTGTTCAAGATATTTTTATAAAAAAAATATAGGGTGCATGCTTTTTCATCAAAACGATTATCTTCATGCTTAAGAAATGAGAGTGTCTTTAGAGACACAAATTAAATATATAGTTTGACACAACAATCTTGGAATATCTTTATGGTTTAAGATCTGAAAATAACTTTTTATAGAAAGCCAAATCGAAGGGAAGAGGGAAAAAAATTACAATCTAAAATTTTACATTCCATCTTTACATAATCTAAATGTTTCCAATAACACCCAATTAATGAGGGTATACTTTTGTACATTTGCTATCTAAATATATTAACTAATATATATGTATATATCTATATATAGAGAGAGAGTTTATGTATGCATATAAATTTTTATGAAATAATTTATGCACTATGAAATTAACACTCAATGCATTAAAAGAAACAAAATGCGACTGCTATTACAATTAATGTCAATACTAAATTTAAAATAGACACAAATTAGGCAATTTATTTATCATACAAACATTTAATAGGTTCAATGTCAAATCAATTTAATATATATATATATATATAACAAGTATATATAAACCATCAAGTCTAAAGTTACACCTAATTATGAAAGATAAAACATGGACTAACAATCTAACATTTTATTAATTGTGTATAAAGTTCAAATAAACCTTTAAGACATAATTTAATCCATTAACATGGACATAAATGAGCAAATGAAGGTATGCATTGAAAACAAGGTAAGAGACTTGCATGCATGTTTTGAAAAATAACGAAAATGAAATGAACTAAGTAGAAATGAAATGAATGCATAATTAACATATTATTAATAAATCAACTTATCAACATATATTTATAAATCTCATTAACAACGTCTAAATCTTATTTAAAAACTTTATATTATTATTATTAAATATTTTTTTCTTTTCTGACGTATTTTCTAATAAAATTTTCTGAAATAATTTTTTTTAAATTGGTTCCAAAATTTCGGGTTGTTACAAATTCAGTTGAAAGGAATGTTTAAAACTGCGTAACAACTAACTTACAAACTAAAAGAAATTCTTGCGTTCTGAAATCTAAATTCTGAAATTGGAAATGCACGCCTTTGAAGAAGATCGTTGAATTAGACTCGCTTTAATTTGATTTTGGATGTAAACTTTCAACTTGTCTTTGAATTGGAAATGGTGACGGCTACTCCAAGTCTCCTACTGATGGCATTTCAGTTCCAGGTTTATTTTATGTGTGTTTTTAGGTTAGGCATTGAGTTGTCTATATAGAATTTTAGTTTGATTATAGCCGTCAGATGAACCTAGGGTTAATCACAGCCACTCAGACCTGATCAGGTCCATCCAGAAACCCTAGTGACTCAGCAGCGAGTCAGCAAGCATTCAAATTTCAGATCTGGTCGGGGGCCAGGTCGACCCCTAGGTCGACCTCAAGGGGGGAGATCGACACTAGGGTCGACCCCCTGATCGACCTGCCTGTGCGGGAATTTTCCTGCCCAGCCTGCTTTTGGCTTCTGTTTGAATTTTGGTCTCGTTTTCGAACTGTTTTGAATTTATTTAAAATCTCTGGAAACTTCCGGTAGCCATAACTTCTTCATACGAAGTCCAATTCACGTAAACTCAGACTCTATCTCAACCAGAATTCCGAGACAAACACAATGGCGTAACCCGTTTCCCTTAATTCTCACATTTTAAATTAAGTATTATAGGATTCGTTATTATAACGTTAATAGAAAGTACAGGGTGTTACATTCTCCCCTCCTTTTTAGGATTTCGTCCCCAAAATCTCCAAGTCGAGAAGAACTTATATCCTACCATAAAATCACCCATCTAACACAGGCGTCCATTGTCCTTAAAAGATTTCTAATGCTTCATGATCATATGCATTGTGTGTGTGTATGTGCTTATCTAATGCAGAAATCAGGTGGTCTACTGATTCAGTTGACCTCCTTAATGCAAATTATGTCAGTGCCATAAGTCCATTATGAATGCAATTTTTCCTACTCAAAATTTCTTACGTGAGTGCACAATCATTCATACAAATGCAACGTCCATATGACAACACATCAATTTTTAATCCATAAACCAATACATATATGCATATGCAATATGGAAGTGACTGAGCCGATCCAATACCTAATGTGTGTATATGCATCCACTTGCAACCACTTGCAACCATCAATCATAACATGTTTCAATTATATGTTTACATCCAAATGGGTTCCTACCTAAGGATAAAGGATAGGATCGAGGAGATATACCTAAAAAGATAGATATGAGTATAAAATTGAGGAAAAGAGATTAAAGACGTACCCTAAAAAAGAAAAGGGTAGGTCGCGCGTATTCTGTCCTCAGTTTCCTTAGTCGCGTCTTCCTCGGTATCGCTCCAATGAACTTTGACGAGCTTAACTTCACGGTTGCGTAGCTTTTTGACCTCTGTTCCTAAGATACGAGTTGGAATTCTCCTCACAGTTGCTTCTCGTTCAACTTCAACTTCCTCTAGCATACTTGGTTCTACCACTTCCACAAACTCGTGTAAGCATTTCCGCAGGTGAGAAACATGAAAGACATTATGAATCCCGGGAAATTTTTCAGGTAGTTGTACCCTATAAGCCATCTTCCCAATTTTCTCAATGATCGGGAACGGTCCTACAAATCTTGGTGCTAGCTTTTCTGTGGATCCAAAGCGAACGACGTTCCTCAAAGGAGATACTTTAAGGAACACCTTGTCTCCAACTTCGAACTCAAGGTCAGTTCTTCTTTTGTCTGCGTAGGACTTCTGTCTATCTTAGGCAGTATTCATTCTTCTTCGTATCAAGTCTACTTTCTCTGAAGTCTCCTTAATCATGTTTGGTCCAAGTATGACCTTATATGTTGACTCCCACCAGCAAGTTGGTGACTTGCACGGTCTTCCATATAAAGCTTCGAATAGTGCCATGCCTATGGTGGCTTGGTAGCTATTGTTGTAAGCGAATTCCACCAAAGGTAGATGATCCTCACAAGTTCCTCCGAAGTCAATAATGCATAACCTCAAGAGGTCTTCTAATACTCTGTTGACTCTTTCCGTTTGGCCATCGGTTTGAGGGTGATAGGCCGTGCTTAAGCATAATTGTGTGCCTACAGCCTCTTGTAAACTCTTCCAAAACTCGCTCGTGAAGATAGGGTCTCGATCACTCACTATGCTGGAGGGTATCCCATAGAGTCGAACTATCTCCTTAAGATATATGGATGTTAGAGATGAGGCAGTCATTCTACTCTTGACGGGTATAAAGTGGGCGCTTTTTGTGAGCCTGTCCACTATAACCCAAATGCTAGTATTGCCCCTTCTTGACCTAGGCAACCCATCTATAAAGTCCATCGAGATGCTATCCCATTTCCACTGTGGGACCTCTAGAGGATGGAGCAGACCACCAGGCTTCTTTTTCTCCGCCTTGACCTGTTGGCCTATTAAAAACTTAGAAACAAATTCAGCTACGTCTTTCTTCATGCCATTCCAAAAGAAAACTCTTTTGATGTCTTTATACATTTTGTCTCCACCTGGGTGTATGGTCAGCTTGGAACAGTGTGCCTCTCCCAGAACCGTCTTTACCAAACCCCTTGCTTGTGGGACACATAGTCTTCCACCTCATCTCAACCAGCCCTTGGCATCAAAGGAGTATCTATTGAGGTGACTGGAAGTCTCACCCTTAATTAATTTGTCCATCACTTCGGCTAGCTGAGGGTCTTCTCTTTGCGCGACTCCGATTGAGTCTAATAGAGTTGGTCGCACTTCTAACGTTGCTAGCAAGCCAGGTACAAAGTCAGTGGGGGGGGGGGGTCTGAAGTTAAAGCTTGCTATGAACTCCAAGCTTTGCCTTTCCACAAAGAGAGGGCTTCAGTTCAGTTTCTTTCTACTCAAGGCGTCTGCTACTGCATTGCCTTTGCTAGGAGTGTAGGTAATCTCAAAATCGTACGAGGCAAGAAATTCCATCCATCTTTGCTGCCTCAAATTGAGATCCTTATGCGAGAATAGGTATTTCAACGATTTATGGTCAGTATACAGTTCAAATTTCACACTAGGAGATAATGGCGCCAAGACTTAAGCGCAAAAACGATGGATGCCAACTCTAGGTCGTGGGTTGGGTAGTTTTTCTCATGTACTTTCAATTGCCTTCCCCCATAAGCCACTACCTTCCCTTTTTGCATCAGAACAACGCCAAGTCCTATTCCGCATGCATCAGTGTATACGGTAAACATCTTGCTTCCATCAGGCAATGTCAGAACTGGGGCTGTTGCTAGAGCCCTTTTCAAATGTTGGAAAGCAATATTGCAATCCAAATCCCAATTGAAAGCTAGGTTCTTCTTTGTTAATCTTGTTAGTGGAGCTGAGATTTTTGAAAAATCTTTAATGAACTTTCGATAAAAGCCTGCTAGCCCGAGAAAGCTTCAGACTTCGGTTGCATTTCGAGGAACTTTCCAATCTTGCACAGCAACCACTTTTGCGGGGTCCACAGCTATCCCTTCTTTGGACACCACATGCCCAAGGAACCTAACTTCTTCTCTCCAGAAATGGCAATTGGAGAATTTTGCTTTCAACTGGTGTGCACAGAGAGTATCCATGACTTCCTTTAGATGCTGAGCGTGCTCTTCCTCATTCTTTGAGAAGATCAAAATATCATCTATGAAGACCACCACAAACTTATTGAGGAATTCTCGGAACACCCTGCTCATTAAATCAACGAAGTAAGCGGGTGCGTTTGTCAAGCCGAATGGCATTACAAGCCACTCAAAGAAACCATCGGGAGTTCTGAACGAGGTCTTATCAATGTTGTCTTCAGCCACTCTTAGCTGATGAAAACCAGTAGCTAAATCTAATTGGGAGAAAACTGATGCACCTAAAAGTTGTTCGAACAAATCATCTATTCTTGGGAGTGGGTGCCTATTCTTCTTAGTCAGCTTGTTTAGCTCCCTATAATCAACGCACAGGCGAATCGAACCATCAGCTTTGGTTGTGAACACTACCGAAGCACCCCATTCAGAAATACTCTGTCTTATGAACCCTTTTCAAGCAGCTCTTTGATTTGCTTGCTGAGTTCCTTTCTTTCCCTTGGGGCCATGTGCCTAACGGGTAAAGCAACGGGCTTTGCATTATCAACAAGGTATATGCGGAAGTCTATCTCCCGCTTCGGAGGTAAGCCTTTTACCTCTTCAAACACATCCGAGTATTCACGGACTATTCTCACAGACTACAGGTTCTCTACGGACGCATCAGGAGATTCCAGATAACTAAGCATGACAGAGTTCATGGGATTACAATGAATTTCGAGAGTGTTACCGAGCCGAGTCATGAGTCTAACCACTCTCTTTTCACAATCGAGGATGGCACCATTACTGGATAGCCAGTCCATACCTAGAATCAACCCATAGCCCGTGAAGCCCAAAACAAAGGCATTACATCCAAACTAAATGCTTAGTATAGATATTTTCAAATCCAAACAAACCATTGACAAATAAGTTGAGCCCCCAATTGGGTTTGAAACAACCAAGGGATCCTCGACTATACTGGTGTTTAGGGGTAGAGATTCCACTAAAGCTGTACATATAAAGGAGTGCGATGCGCCAGAATCAAATAATGTACCTACAGGATGATCAAAAAGATAGACTAAACTTTCGACAGAAATATTTCTACCTCGTTCTTGCGGAGGTGCCGTGAGAGCGTGAACTTGTCCTCCAGATGAAGGTCCATCTCCCTGCCCTTGCTTTTTTGGGCATGCCCTAGCCATGTGTCCTGTCTCACCACAGTGGAAACAGCCACCCATCTTCCTTTTCTTCTTCCTGCAGTCTTTGACCAGATGCCCGGGAATGGCACATAAATTACACTTTCTCTTTTCACAAGCTTTGCTATTCTTCCCACCTTTCTTTGAATCAGCTTTCTTGTTCTGTGACCCTTCCCTCTTCTTATCTTGAGGCACTTCTGCTTTTGCCTCATTCATGACCTTGTATTCCTCATGTAAGAGTGCCATGTCCACCAACCTCTCGTAAGTAGCCCCCATAGGTATATGGGTCATAGCTAAGCTGTGAAGTGGCTCATTCAATCCCTTGACAAAACGGAGAGCCTTCTTATGAGGAGTTTTCACTAAGTCCAGTCCAAATCGGGCCAGCTGATTGAATTGATTGACGTACTCCTTGACCGTCATACTTCCTTGCTTAAGAGATAAGAACTTTTCCAGTTGTAGACTTCGTTCAGCTTGTGAGAGGAATTTCATCTCAAACCTTATCCTGAAATCCATCCATATGTCAACAGGTCTTTCAGCGTTAGTGACTTTCCACCAATAGGAAGCTTCGTCTTTGAGCAACCATACTGCCAACTGTACCTTCTGCCTATCTCCACCTCGAAGATAACGAATAGATCCTCGGTTTCTTTGAGCCAGTTCCTCGCTTCTACGAATGATTCAGTTCCCTTGAAATCCTTTCCACCCATGGCCCTAAAATCTCTACAGATCTTTGAGAAAGCATTTGCACGAGGAGGAGGAGGAGGAGGAATCACTGCAGCTGGAGGAGTAATATCTGTTGGGCCTGCGTCGTTGGTCCTTGTCTCTAGGTACCTCCTGAACCAGCCAGTTATTGGCACACCCTCTGGAAGGTTAAGATTCCCAGACATGCTGAAACAAAAAAGAAAAGATTCAAAATGAAGGATAGAAAGATAGTGCATATGGCTTTGGGGATTATGCCTTTTTAAAACAACACTTTTTTTCTAAAAAAATGCTTCTTTATATTTCTTTTTGAAAGATAGTTTTCAAAAACTCTTATTTGATCTGATAAACCTTTGTTCTGATACAAAGTGAAACACCCCACCTCCATTAAGGTCATTCACAAAGGGAATGCCTTAACTTTGGTGGAGGGTTATAGGTACAAGACACAAAAAATTTACAAGACAGATAAATATAAGCAACGGAGTTTAAATATTTATTTCATACGTGGTTCAATACAAAAGAATTACATCAAATTGTCTCAAAAACAACTTCAAAACATAATTTTTGTCTTGATCATTCAATAAAGAAGCATAAACCAAAAAGTAAAAGTGCATAAATCCCTAAGGATCATATCCAAAGCCATAGCCAATTGCAAGAAAGTCCAAGTCATGCATCTACTTTCGTGAAGCTTGTAAAGAGTCTGATTAAGTTGGAGTATTTCCTCCCTATGGACCTGAGCGGGGGGGGGGGGGGGGGGGGGAATGGAAGAAAAGAAGATGAAAGAAAACGGGTCAGACAATAAGTCTGGTAAGTTCAGTGGTTACTAGTATTTAAACAAGTAAAGGGATCATGACAGCGATAACAGAATATAGGACAATACCCTAATATAAGATAAGAGGGACGTGTGATCGCACCCATTACTATAGTCTCTGCACCTACTTAACTATTGGTTCAACCAGCCCACGTGTTTACAACAAATGACTCCCTTAATGATCGGCTCCTACTCGCATGTATTCAAGTCCTGTGTCCTTCGGCCCCGCTTGATTGTAGTCACCTGTGCTGGCCATGGGGTGTATCAGTCCCTCTGGTGGCAACTCGACACGATTCACGATGCACAGTGTACACTACTGATGCCCAGTGCCTGATTTTTCCACTCCGAAGTACGTGCACGCCCATACTCCGCCGGAACCTACACTAGCCCACCGACCGCCGAAGTTTTGACCGCTTATAGTTCAGCCCAGTAATCGTGCCCTACCCTGCCTAGTTTAGGGTACCATGATACATCTATGTGGGTTACTACTGAAATGGGTCCCCGTTATTAGGGTTTTCTAATCAACATGTTTATTTGGTTAAGTGTCCAAGTTTACCTAACCCAGCCCATTCTTTTTAGTTAACATATTGAATCGGTTAAGTGTTTTCCTAATTTACTTAACCCTACCAGTCCTGACTTAGCTTTAATCAATTAAAGCACCAACCACTCACATTAGACAGTCTTGTTGTGGTCATTGGATATGCCGGTCGGTTCAGGGCAGATTTATACCACAACTCAGTCTAACCTCGGGTTCTTTTTGGGCTTGATGCACTAGCCACCCACATTAGACAGGTCTTGTTGTGGTCACTGGATATGCCGGTCGGTTCTGGGCAGATTTACACCACAACTCAGTCTAACATCGGGTTAGGCATATTCGTCTTTTCTAAATTCATATTTTTCTATATATGCCAAATTTCTTTATGTAAATTTAATTTAATTTTTAATCACGGCATAATTATCCTATGATTTTGCTCAACATAAATGGTATATCAAATATACCATTAAATGAACAAATCTATACCATGAATTTTCATATTTCCCATCGCTACCCCTGTGGAACGTATGCGTGAATCACATAAAATGTTGGGCTAGAAAAATTAGCCCAAACCCATAAACAAAAAGGGGTAATAAACAAAGAACATGAAATGATCATACAATAACATAAATTTAACTTTTCACATGTAACTTGGCATAGATGTACATCATTAACTTTAATCAATTGGGTAAAGGTGAACTTGTGACTAAGTTGAATCTAATGGTCATGAAAAACAAAAGTCTAGCATGAAAGTTTAACATATAATCACAGTTTCAACCCACAACTTAGCATATAATCTTATGTATGTCAAAACATAAGAAAGCTATCATAACCATTTTCGTATCACGATTTAGCATGATGTTAACAACATAAGAGGACTACAATTCCACTTTTACAACATAAATAGATTCAACTTGGAATTGTTCTAAATATTTATAAATGTAAATCTAACATGTAAACATTTTATTTAGATCCTAAACTTGCAAATAACCACCAAATTACAACATGACATGCTTTACCATTTTGTTGGCATAATAAGTTCTTAACTCAATCGTAATAACATACGATGTTGTACATCACCCAAGCATATAGACATGAAATATACAACATGTTCATCGCCATAAGCATATAGACATGAAATATACAACATGTTCATCGCCACAATCATATAGACAGGATTAATTACAACGATACTTTAAGTTAGACGAGAATCAAATCTTATACATAGGCATCATACTATACCACAATTACAACATGTCATGAATTCAGTCGAAAGGAATGTTTAAATCTGTGTAACAACTAACTTACAAACTAAAAGAAATTTTTGCGTTCTGAAATCTGAATTCTGAAATTGGAGATGCGCGCCTTTGAAGAAGATCGTTGAATTAGACTCGCTTTAATTTGATTTTAGATGTAAACTTTCAACTTGTCTTTGAATTGGAAAGGGTGACGGCTACTCCAAGTCTCCTACTGACGGCATTTCAGTTCTAGGTTTATTTTCTATGTGTTTTTAGGTTAGGCATTGAGTTGTTTATATAGAATTTTAGTTTGATTATAGCAGTCAGATGAACCTAGGGTTAATCATAGCCACTCAGACCTGATCAGGTCCATCCAGAAACCTAGTGACTCAGCAGCGAGGCATTAAACGTTCAAATTTCATATCTGGCCGGGGGCCAGGTCGACCCCCAGGTTGACCTCAAGGGGGGAGGTCGACACTAGGGTCGACCTGCCTAGGCGGGAATTTTCCCGCCCAGCCCACTTTTGGCTTCTGTTTGAATTTTGAACTCGTTTTCGAACTATTTTGAATTTATTTGAAATCTCTGGAAACTTCCGATAGCCATAGCTTCTTCATACGAAGTCCAAATCACGCAAACTCGGACTCTATCTCAACCATAATTCCGAGATGAACATAATTGCGTAACCCGTTTCCCTTAATTCTTACATTTTAAATTAAGTATTATAGGATTCATTATTATAACGTTAATAGAAAGTATGGGGTGTTACAGGTCCCCACTGGTCTACTATCAAAAAATAGCAGGACCAGTCGACTGATCCTTTTCTCACCAGTCGACTGGTCATTTTACCAATTGTCATAAATTTTAGTAGCAGGTACCAGTCGATTGGTCTGTTTTGACTAGTCGAATGGTGGCTGTCAAACAATCCAATTTGGTTATTTTTTTAGCCGAATCATGTATGAATCATTTCTGACGATCCTTAGTGCCTACTGACTTTACCAAAGTATCAAAGTGGCCTCAATGGTTCGCCGAAACAACAAGGAAACCCAAACTTACATGCACAGGAAGAATCATAATAGAAATTATTGAAATGAAATAGAAATTCATACATTGGAGATGTTAACACAAAAAGCAATCAACACAACCAAAAGCAAAGAGATGAATGAAGACTTAGCCAAATAAACCTCTCTTCGAATATTACTCACAATTCTTCAACTTATACGCATATATATAGTAATCTCCAATAGTCAGGTTTAGGAAAATCCCTTAAAACTGAAGAGGAATCAAGTTGGGGAAATGGAGAAGATGTAAAGAAGGCTGACCTAAGGTACTCTTTGATATCTACTTCAATTTTGTAAGCTCCAAAAAGCAAAATAGGTTTAGGAATTTCCATTTCCCTTTCCACTCTCCATTTTCTATTATTTTAAGTGTTGGAATGAATGAAAGAGATGGGGGCAGATTTGGTTATAAGGAGTGGGCTAAGTCTAGCCATCCAAGCCCCAACCAAAGTCCAAATTTTCACAAACTCAAAATATATCGAAGTTTATAGTCAAAAAGGTTGTAAACGATGATCTAGTCTCAATGGAAGAGGTTTCGAGTCCAAACTCATCTGTATGCAGAAATGTGACTTTTTGGACACATACACGATTAACGATTAACAACGTTATACTTATTTGAAATATTTAAATATATTATCGAAAAAATAGGTAGGTTGTTACAACCATTCTTCTTCCTCCTTAAATCTCTTCAGAAAATAGAATATTAGTCAAAAGAAATTATGATTCAAGATTTAAAGGAAAAGAATGTATATTTGCAAATGGGACTTCAAAATTCTGATGAAGTGAGGTAAATTCTTGGATCTGGTCAATTAGGTTTCTCTTCTTTCTTCCCCTTTCTTTTAGCTTGAGAATTGTGAATCCATGGTTATTTAGGTTCTATATTCAGTTAGGGGAGCCATGGAATGCTAGGTCCGAACTAGATTCATGAATTGGAAAGCTATTAGGTGTATGGATCTAAATTATACCATTTTGAATAATGGTATATTTATCGTTTATGTTTCTCGTTATAATTAATCTGCTAAACAATTAATACTTATAGAAAACTGTGTATTAAAGCTGTTTAGGACATGTTGAAAAGATTACTGTTGTATATAGAACCATCCTAAGAACCCATTAATTGGCATATTATTTATGTGAATCTTTGACTGTAAGAATTGGGATAATTACATGTTAATCTATTAGATTGGAATAATTACATGATTGGATAATTACATGTTATTCCTTTAAAGTTGGGTTAATTACATGTTAGGAAGAACATGCGACATGATAATCAGTTAGAATGGACTTAATATGATATTAAGTATGATATGTAAAAATAGAATTACAGTGAAAATTTGGAAGAATGGATATGCTTAAATTATATGGAAATTTACAGTAATTAATAAATTTTAATTGCACTAAGACACAATGTTAAATTCAACATGTGGTAGAAGTCTGTCCGGAATCGCCCGACAAATCCAGCATCTACAAGTGGTTAATTTAATGTGAGGGGTCTGGTGCATATACATACATATATTGGTACTAAGACACGAGGATAAGTTCAACTTGTGGTAGAAGCCTGCCCGGAACCGCCCAACAAATCCAGCATCCACAAGTAGTCAACTTAATGTGAGAGGTCTGGTGCCTAAATATATATATATATATATATATATATATATATATATATATTTGTGTGTGTGTAATGGGAAATGAATAAATGACATTAATTGTAATGAATGGATGTTATAACAAAATATGAATTGGAATGAACGGGGAATTACAATGACCTATTATGATTAATTATGAAAATGTTTTATAATAGGTAGGCTTGTCCTAAGGACAAGTGAAAATTATAACATAAGTTATAATAAATGAAAAGGAAACTTATTAATAGACCATAGTTAGGAAAACTAAGTTAATAAGTAAACAACAACAAGTTGTAGTGACAGTGTAAGATGGGATTATGATTAAATAAGAAAGAATGAGGTGAACATATGGAATGAAATAAGTTGTATGTAATCATACATAATAAGTGACATGTTAAACAGAAAACATGTGGGTTGAAATAAAATATACTTAATTATATATTAAGTGGAACATGTTGTTGTAACTATGAAATCAGAAAATTGATTACATGGTAATAATATAAGTAGATTGTAGATTACAGACTTGGATTACAATCTAGAAAATAACACGTTATGGGCTTATTAATAAACTTAAATGGATTAAGTTATATAACTAAAATTAATAAGCAAGAGGGGTCCCTCCCTTAGAGATACAGGGGGCTCGGACTGAACTTGGTAACTTGAATAAGAAGTTAATATAATTGGAAATAACCAATTTAATTGGAAATCGAATGAGGTAGAGTAAGTGTGCAATCAGCATTTAGACATAGGGTCTAATAACTTGTTAGCATGATGCGCTTGGGCTAGTCCGCATATTTGAAGGTGAAGAACCCAACAGGGTAGATCAATGAGGTATCTAGAGACATGGGAGAAGCACGTCCACTTGATTACTCGGCTTGACTTATGGATAGATTTCTTGGTAGGACTGGAAGGAAGCATGTGACTTCCGAGGTACATGGTAGGGTACTCCGTGGTGGTCCTCTATATGCGGTACATGCTCAGGCTATACTCCCAGGGGTCGGGTCTACGCGTTACCACCCGGTGAGTATACCTTGACTGCAAAAGTAGTTTTGTAGTCAGAAGATTTTGGCGGCATGACACTAGGGTGATTCGGCGATCGCCTAGTCATGAGGCTGGGTCAGGACCAACAGAACGTCGGGTACCCGTCATTGGCAGTCAGTGGGATGCGAAAAGACTAGAGCTAAAACTAAGACACCGTCAACCTTTCACTATCGAAGGACGGTGGTTAAGGGACACGCCAACTGGATATTTAGGTTGTTTGCTAGGGGCACATCACTCAGCTCTTGTAGCCTTTACTAGTTGAGGGAGGGGCCGGGTGGGATCATAACCACTGAAAATCCAGACCATAGCATCTATGTATACAAATATCTGAAAAGGCTCCTAACCGATTTCCATATATCTGATATAGCCCTGTTACGGAACTCAATGCGCAGTCGAGAATGCACGCGGATACATGAATACAGTGTCCGAATGGTGTATCATCGAGGTTGATGCATCAAGTACGATACGTACATGAGAAAGTCTAGATACATGCAAGTCTTCTCCAGGTGGTGTATCGTAGACTCTAGGGCATTACTCTATGATGAAATCCGATTTGATCGAATGGTTCGAAAGAGGTAGTCCGTACGCTTACATAGCATGGCGATGGCGGTTCTATGCAAAACATAGCGTTGTTATATAGAGATCCTAATGTCGTTCTGGCGTAGGATGAGGGACTGCATATATTTCTGTGGCGTTATGGCGGAGACCGTGCGAGTGGGGTACCATGGGGTGTACCTTAATATTGGGGTAGCTATATGTATACTGTATTAGGTTAATCTACTGGGGAGTAGATGGGTACTACGTGTGTGTAAGCCATGAGTGCTATTAACACAAGCAACCTAATAAATAACATGACTGAACGATATATGTAGGGTTATTTTAGATTGTACAATTTAGTCCAATCACCAGAACTTGTGTTCTGACCCCCTCCTCATAACACCATCGCAGGTTAGGTTTATGGCAGGGATACAATAGCTTTGGATACTGGTTAGGTGGTATTATTACTAAGGTAAGGCTATATTTGGTTATATTATACTTTATTCACTCCGTTGTTAGCTATTTTCTGAGCTCTGATATATTTTATATCTCTGTCTTTTCTGCAAGATACCAAACAAGCCAACTCAGGTTCCGATAGATTGGGATTTTCGGAAAAAAAATCGGTCTGTCGGAATTTGGGTTGTTACATCAGGTATCAAAGCTTTATTTTAGGATCCTGTATTGATAATGAGTAAACATATTTGATTTTTTTAAATATAAATATTATATATATATATACCTAGATCCATAGAGGAACCCACTATATGGAGAAAGCATAATATGGTAAAAGTTGGAATATCTGTTTTGTACACTAAAGGAGTGAACATGGAAATCTGAGACCGTTAGGTAATTTGGGTTGGAATTGTACACTATACTTTTTATGGAAGAAAGGTGAATCCCATATGTTAGTATTTCAGGTTAGTGGGTTTGGAAGTAAAACCTTATAAATTGGAAAAGTTTAAAAAGGGAAAAATGCATTAGGAATATATATAGTTAAGAGAATTGACTTTGTGGGAGTATCTCGGAAAGCCTAGCTAAGTTGGAAACCCACTTTGAATCTAACCCCATTGTTAACTTTTGAGAACTTGAAATTGTAAAAGCTTTTGGAAGATGGTTTATGGTGTTTTCAAGTTTTGATCTTAAAAGCTATAGTTTTAAAATATGTAAAGAACATATTTGAAAAAGTACATATTGAATTTTGAAGTAAAATGGGGTATATTTTGGAAACAGTGATTTCTTATGAAAATTTTGTCAAAAATAATATTCTTTCAGTAAAAGGTACATATTATAGAGCATGAACAGCTCACTATTTTTTAAGTTATATTGAATGAAAGGATTAAAAAGCAAAACATCGAAAATATTGCATTTTGTAGAAAACTGGATTTTTCGCTAAAGAAAGTTTTGAAATCTCTATTCTATTGATAATCATTTTGATAATTGTTTTGACAAGAATATTTTGTTGGGTTGGCGAAATAAGTTGTAGATATTAAGGATAGAGTAGATATTTGCACCTAATTGTAAGTTACTAAACTGACATTGTAAGTAAGAACAGTGGTAAACCTGATTTAGAAATAGTTGTCCTTGTCTACTCCAGTTTTTGTTATTTGAAAAAACAAATGAATTGCATTTTTTTGTAATGACATGTTTTTTTGGTTTGGCAAAAGTAAGTTTTGATGAGAAAAATAAAGTTTTAATACTTTTGGTAGGAAAATAAAATGGGAAAGCCAAACCGCATTTTAAAATTTTGGAGTAAGCAAGGATTAGTGCCTTGGGACGATGGGAATTTTTTTTGAGGCTATGAGTAAATATTGAGAATTATCTTGGAATGATGGTAAGTTCCTGTATAACGCTAAGCATTGAAAAGCCTAGGGTGTTTCTTAAAATTACTGTAAGTACACAACAAGGACTAGTGGTGACTACTAGACAGTGTAAGGCAAGTAAATGTTTACATCCTATTGTTTGAATTTTTCTATCTAAGGGGCTATAGTCCTGAGACTCTTGGCCCTTAGTAGTAGCTTTATAAAGCGTCTGTTTTCTTGTTTTAGTTGAAGGACTAGAAGGCTTATTTAAAACTAAACTTGGGTCAGAGGATTAATTTAAATAAGTAAGAAAAGAGTAATGACAACAAATTCAGTAAACAAGAAATATGACAGTTAAAGAAAATGGAAAATTACGAGAAAAGGTAATTAAGAACTAAAATTTTCAAGATAAGCTGGAAGGATAATCTGTTAATAAGGAAAGTTTTCTTATGTGGGTTGTGCTTGGATAGGAAAATAGGGAATATTTTTATAGTAGTCATATAAAATCCAAGTACAGATAGAAAAGGTAATTAAAAGAAAAACGGAGGGTGCAAAGGTTTCCGTTTTCTACCTGTTTGCAACATAAGGAATCGAATTTAGAAAGCTAGATTTTTCTAAAATTCAAAATTTAAAGTTGGTTGGATTTTGGATGCAACAATTGGATAAATTGCGCTCTTGCTCTGCAAGGGTGTGGGAAATTTTGGATGAAAACGCATTTTGATTATCAAAATACTGCATTCATTTAGGAATCCAGTATATTTAGGATGTATGCACCATGTTTTTATAGAATTTTTGAAAAATTTGCATTCATATAGGATGTACCGCTTAGAAATACATGTATTACTATATTGTACTATACTTTGCACGAGTGCACAGATGTTTGGAAAAATTGGATGCACACATGATGGATGTATATTATGCGAAGGATTATTTGATTTTATCCTTATTAAATTTCGGGGTTGAAATATCCTAAGGGTGGGAGAATGTAACACCCCACATTTTATAAATAATAAATGATGCATATATGTATATATGTGCATACACCTTTACGTTTGAAAAGAAAAATTGAATATGTGCAAGAAAAAGAAGAAAGAGTTAATGTATTAAAGAAGTGCATGCAATGCATGCATTAAAGAGAGAATTTATGCATACAGATAATGCAATGCACACGAGGAATTGATTGCATGCAATGCAATTAAGTTGCATGCAATGCAATTAAGTTGCATGCAATAATGTTTAAAAACAAAATGTATTAATAAGGAAAAAAGAAAAGAGTGCATGAAAAATGATTAGCATGCATGTAGTAAATTGAGTTAAAATCCTATAGGTCATGTGATATAGGGAATGAAACGGAAAGATCCTAACACAGATCCTAAGTCATAACTATAACCATTAAGCTACAGATAGTCTATGTCTCATGATCTCAAAGACGATTGCGAGTCAGGGTATGAGTTAAACCTAATTACGAATATATTGCATTTCGTAATTGCAATGTTAGTGAAAAAGTAAAAATAATGTACAATTGAAACAAGATCCACCATGATTACCTTACCGTTGTATATTCTCTTCCAATTGATAATATACAATGTTACAAACCTCTCTCTAAACTAATTTAGTTATTAGGGTTTAGCTCCGCCATAAGAGATTACAATCATGTTGAATGTACCTTAAGTATCTGCATTAAGTTGCTCGCGTTCTTTGGTAGCCTTTCGAGACACTCTTTTCCTACTTTGTCTCCCTTTTTATCACTCAGGGAGTCTTCTGGCTTCACCTGTTGTTGCTCCGGAAGCCCTACCGATGTTTACATGAAGGCCTTTTTGACTCTATCTATTCTTCTCTATTAGTATTCTCAGGGTAAACCCTTTCGGCTGAGGTCTGAATATTTGTGAGAGGCATAGATGTATGCAGACTCTCGGCTTATATGGGTGGTTTTCTTCAAATCAGCATACCCCTTGATATGGTCAAATTTGAGAATTCCTCTTTTGATACCTAATCTGTCGGATAGAGTTCTTTTTGGCTCTTTTTCATTTTCTTTTGGTCTTGTCTTCGAAATACATTTTCTAGTGTACTTGAGGGATGAACTTGCCTTGTCGGTCCTTTTTTTTCTTACTGAAGACTGACCTTTCAGAATATGATCTAAGGTCTTTGTTAACTGCAAACTTGCCTGCTTCTAACTCTTACCTCTTTTTCTGCATCTTTCGATGCTTTCGACTAGGTTTGCTTTTTTTGCCCCTTATTGCTAGGCTGTTAGATCAAAATTATTGCCTTTCCTACTTAAGTCGAAAGGGGCTTTTCGGATGGAGGGATATTCACTTTTATTTTCGTTTCTTATTTCGAAAGGGGATCTATTCGCCTTCGCACTCCTTCACTTTAACGTCTCTTCTTGAATTTCCTTGGTTATTTTTTTATGCTAATAAAAAAACATTTTAGTATTTTTATAATTTGGCTATGCAATATGTTCCGAATGGAGTACGAAAAAGTTACTAATGTTCAAAGTATTTTGTAAATGCACATGAACATATTTATTTTGAAAAACTATATGTGCATTAATTCCATAAATAATATGTTTGAATTTAAAAAACCAAAGTGCATAATAAATGAGAAATAAATAAAAAGTTATTGTTATGCAAACAAACATTACAATGGAATAATGAAATTAAATAAAAAGAAACTTACAGAAGAATGGCTGGAAGTTAAATAATATCACGTTATGCTTTAATAAATGGAATGTAACATTAAACTTTACAAAACGAAAATAATAATAAATAGTAACATGCAATTAAGCATGCGTAAATATATATTTATTTCATAGTAATATATAAACATATAAATTTCAAAAGCAATGTGCATTTTGGATTTGAAAGTTAATGCACATCATTAATGACATTAATAGGAAAATAATAGAAATAACGTTAAAACTTGAATTTGAAATTAAACACATGTTGAAAATGAAACAAAATTAATGCATAGATAATAAAACTAGAAATAAATATAATGTTAAAAATAATTTTTAATGTAACAAACCGGATATTTTTGGAAGGGGGTTGTAATAACTTAGAAAATTTTGGCGTTTAAAAATAAATAAATTAAGATATAATCATTGAAATTAAATGTTTGTATTTGGGATTTGGACAACGATCCATTTTTGAATGTAGTATTTACTTTTAAGAATGAAAATGCAATTGTAACCTCAGTGTAAACATTTTGCCAAAGTTAACGTTATTAACAAATACTAGTTTGGAACCCGTGCTTCGCACATGGGCCAATGTTGAATGCAGTGTGAACATTTTTAAAGTTTGGCAGATAAGTGATACTATGTCATTAAGTAATTTGATATTATTTGTAGAATTCAACTTTAAAATGTGGATCTTGTAATTTGATTAAAAAATGTATTTGATGTTTGATTATGATTTTAAAATTTAGTTTATTTTCAATTCTATTCTGAATCATTTTATAAGTGTGAATTTGAATTTGTTTGGTTAGATTTTTATGGTTTTAATATTTTAAATATGGTGTTAAGGTATTATAAAACTGAAAATATAAATCAATTTTAGGAATTTTAATCTAATGCACTTAATTTGAAATTTATTTGAATATGAATGGTTGTTCAAAGTAAACATTTTTCAATATTTTAAAATCAATTAAAATAGTTTCGGTTAGAGAATTACGATTGAATTCTCAAATAAATTTATTTGGTCTTGAATTTGGTTTTAAAAATATTCATTTGGCATGGTATTTGGAATGTATGTATGTATATATATATATATTCACACCATATTATTGTTGTAGCATATACAAAGTATTAATGATGTATATGCATTTGAAAAATATTTGTTTAAAGTGGGTTTGCCACTTGTTGAACTTGGCCGTAATTTGTGGACATCTGTTGGAATAGTCCAGAAGGTTCACCGTGTGCCCACTTTATTCTGTTCCTTTATTTCTCTTTTAGGAACGGAGAGAGGGGACGAACTTACTTTACTTTTTCCTTCAGCTTAGGAATCCCCAAAAATCATGAAAATGACCACCGATTAAAATCAGCTCCATCCCCAATCAACCCTTCGCTCATTGCCTTGGAATCGCCACCCGACCCAAGCCTCCACCGTGTTCTCATCATCACTGCTGTCGTTGTTCATCACCAACCGAGTTGAACCCTAAATTCTTAATCCCTAAATCACTTCCTGGTCCAACCGACTCATCAGCTTCATGTCCTTTATCGCTTCAGTTTCTGGAACTAAGCAGAAGGTATCGTTTCAGTTCGCATCTGCTTGGAATCACAACTGTTGCAAGCTGGAATCTTGAACCATGCTGAGGTGTTGTAGCAAGTACGTTCGTCGGTGGCTTGTTGGGCGGATGTTTTCAGTTGGTTTATCATCTTGGATGTGAAGTACGCTCATGTACTCTCTGCTTTACTTGCTGTATGGTAGCTGTTGTTGCTTTTTGAGAGGTATGTTCTACTGTATCCCTTGATTGATGTGACATGCCATTGTGTATGTTGTGCTTATATCTTGCCAGTCATTCTCATTTTATAATGCTTGATTCTTATATAGCGACTCCAATATGGCATTGCACGCCAAATTAGCAAAAGCTATTTTCCAGTTTTCATTGAATGAACCATGCATTTGAATAACGACTTCTTTTTTTTAGTTAGCAGAGTTGCTAATTGTTGATTTCGATTGTGTAAATTATTGATTGGGTCCACACTTTGCATGAAACAAACTAACAGTTCAATGAACACTGTTTTCACCAAAAAATGGCTCAAACACCAATGGTACGTGAACCGTACTTCACCAATGTGGTTAGAAAATAAATGGAGCCGCACTCGACATCAGTTAAGAGTGAAAATGTAAGGAAAGTAAAATGGAGACAAAGTTTTTAGAGTAGTTCATCCCTAAGCTAGGCCTACGTCCACTATGAAGGTAGTTTTCATGATCATGACAATGGTTACAAAGCATATAAACTCTCTTTGTTCGTACATCTTCTCATTCTCTCAACATATTCTCATTTTCACACACAAATCTCCTTTAAATTCACGGAATTCAATGGAGGAATGGTGGAACTTGTGAAGGAGAAGGATGGATGAGTCACGCAGTAGAGGACGTCTTTGACCTTTTCTCACTTATAAGACTCTATGGTATGCCATGGCCAAATAGATGAATCACCTTCAAGTGGAGATCATGATGATGGTTGAAATGCTAAAGGAATGGTGAAGGAAAGAATTCAGCAGCACTTCGTGGTGGCAAGGAGTCGATCGCCCTTATGGTGGAAGCTATGGCCTATTTATAGGTGAGCTCCCCCAAAGAAATGAGTTGAAATTCTTGTATGCAGGCTACGGGTCGCTTATTTCATTAATTTTGAAAATTCCATCGTCCAGCTGTGGCTAACTGTCAACAGTTATATCTAGCTGTCCTGTACAAGCAACTTTGTGGGAGGGAGCTGTTGCATAGGAGCGAGCGACTGCATAGGTTAGAGTACATTGAATGGGCGGACAGGCGATGAGTGTACAGATGGCTCCTCAAAGCTTCTTGGTTAGTATAAGAACGACCGACTGGATCATTATGTTAAGCCTTTTATAATTGACCGGCAGATAGTATCTAGTTGTAGATGGGCAACCATCCAAAGCTTGTAGAGCAGACATACGTGCGATCACTCTGGAGTTGACATCTGTTGGATCGGCAGGTAGCATATTATTGTAGCATTAGTGACTGATTGAGGAGCGAGCAACTAGGGTTGCAATCTATGAGCGGTCACAGGATGTGTGTGCGACATCTGGTATTTTTGTATTTCTTTCTCAAAAAACACGTACAACCAACCAGGGTACTACGTAGAGTGGAATGGAAAGCGGAACCAATTCTTCTTCTTGCCTTGTTTGACTGACCTTTTCGATATAATAATTGAGTGACTTCCTTAATATGGGAAACCTTTACGGGATGTACGAGTCTTACTATTTTTGCGTCGTGTCATTCTTGAGCTAGCTTCGTGTGCGCGACCTCTCTGTATGGTCGTGCTATGCTGTATGATCGATCCTGACTGTGTTGAGTGCACGACCCAACTTGTTCTGATGTTCGAGCGACTTTATTTGATAAAAGTGACTAATCCTAGCTCCCATGCTCGAGCCATGGCTTATGTTTGACCTTGTTGTGCACGAACGACCTTGGTTGAAGCGTGAGTACGCAAACCTCATGAGTGCTCATCTTATGGTTTTATTCACAGACTTAATCCTTCAATGCACGTATGATTCTTAAAGGATAAACATTTTCCCCTCGAAGTTTGTAATTTTTATTTTGTTAAAGATTACATGCTTCGAAACAACGAAATGCAACACCATTTGATGGATTAAGTCCAGTTTCCTATAAGACGAGCACACTTGCTAATGGCTCGTATTTACACAAAATCGAATGACCTCATGGTTGCTCGTTCACAGACATAGTTGTTTGTTGAATGGATCTGATTGATTGATTGGGCCAACATATTTACGTATTTGTGCGAATTACTTGTGCTCGAGTGGGCAAGCTGGATCTGATGAGCTATCTTTTTGGTGCAATTAAGCGGGTTATTCAGATATGATCGAGCTGGCATGTCACTTTAATCTGAAAGGGCCTTTTTTGTCTTCTTTAAATACGATCTCTTCATTTTCCCGCTCTTTATTTATTTCAACTTTCTGAAGACTCCGTTTTAATGGCAATTCTGATTTAGAAGATTTTCTACTGCTTCCAATTTCTCCTAGACTTCGACTGTATTTCCTTCCTCAATTTGTCGTTGCGCTTGATCCTTCTAGCTGAGCTTCACCAATTTCGAAATCAGCTAGAGCATTTCTCCTTTTAAAATCAAAACCGCCTGCTCGTTCATAAGTGAACTTTCCTCTTTAAATTTTATTTTCGGGTTAATCCAATTAGCTTTGTAAAAGTTTCGGGTTGGGGTAAAAACTGAATTATTTGAGCATGTATTGAAGTTTTTGGTAGTTTGCTGTGATTGCGATGACTGGAAAATTTTGATTCGACTTAGTATGCTCTAGGGTTGTGTGTAATCATTTGATAGATTTGATTCGCACAAAAGCCTTCGATTTTCTGGTTTCAATAATATGTCTGCAAGTTGTTTGTTGAAATGTCATGCTAAAACACTTTAATATAATTCTGTCATTATAACCGTAGTCATACATGAGTGATTAGAACTGGGCCTCTATTGCACTTGGCTGAGCACAAATTTTACTTTACATATGATGCTCGTACCGTAAAACCTTGATGTTATTACTATTGTTTCATGCTCTGTTTGATGTTGGTAGCCTCCGTTTACTTATTCAGTTCTACAATCTCTTGATATCCTGCTCATGCACTCTGGTCGCTCATGTTTGGTCTGACAAGGGTCGTTTCTGCATAACTCACATGTGGAGTTGGTTGTAAATGAGACTGACCCGATAGCTTATGAGCGACCTTCTTTGAATTGGACGTGCATGATCATACACTCATGCTCAAGATTCACGCGACCATCCGAGCGAAATGTGTATGACCCGTCTAAGTTTATCATGTGCAACCAGGAGTTATTTATAACCGACTGAGCCAGAGCCTTTGTATATGCAAGGGTCACGTGCAACCGGTCAAGACTGGTTCATATTATTGACTGAATTTTCCTGGTAATGCTTAAACTATAATGACAAGTCCAACCAAACACTTTTGAGCTTACAACTTTACCTTCGATCGCTTATGCTATCAGCAGATTTTGAAGACTAGGTATAGTTGATAGCTTTTAGCTTGAATGGAGCATTTATTCAGAGTTGCTTTCCTTTAATTATTAGCCACCTAGCTGTAATTCGTTTTTCAAACATACCCATTTATGTAGAAATGCAAACTAGGAACCAATTCAGTCAAGATCCCAAGGAGGGTATCATGTCTGGAGAGCCCAAAGGTTCTGGCCAGGTAACTGGGGCTGCCCCAGCCGTTGGTCCTGGAGTGAATATTAGCCAAATTTCCCCCGACCCCGAATCCTTGAGAGAGCGCCTTATGACAACCATATATCGACGCACCCATTTGGCTTATTCCAGCAAATGTGTGCTCATTTTGGATTTTCAGAAGATGAAACTAAATTTCCATAGAGATATGATTTGGACGACCATCCACCCCCGGGATATGTAACAGTCAATCACCATATGTTGTCCAGTGGAGCAGTTCCTCCTTTTAATTCCTATTTAAAATCCATTTTACGGTGTTTGTCCATTACCCCATACCAGTTGCATCCCAATGGATATCATATTTTATTAGGGCTATACATACTTTTCATGAGAGTCAAGCAACGAGAACCTACATTTATGGATATATGTTCCTTATATGCTTTCAAAAGAAGGAAGGCAGATAGTCCCTCTTTTATTTTTATGGAAGGCAGGCATTGTAGAATTATCACTGGCTTAACAGACAGTGTCAAGGGGTTTCCAGATCAATATTTTTATGTTCGATGTCCTGGTAACTTCTATGGGCGGTGGATGGAAGGAGGTAACTGCCCTTGCTTGGGAATTTCCTACTTCTTTCTCCTTTTATTGGGTCTCTTTCCATTTTGCAGTAATTCCCTCCAATGAAGGCCTTGTCCTTGACCAAGTCGTTCTTGATTCTTTGGTTGCTATTAACAAGACTGAGAGAAGTAGACAGGTGTTGCTTTTAGAAGGAAACCTTCGTCAATATCAGCTACTCCATCCTTCAAGATCCATTAATAAAGCTTTGGCTTATACACAAAGTACCATTGGCAAATCCCTTACCAAAAGGAAATGCTTAGTCCTTAGTGATAGTAGCCAAACTTCACTGGGACCTCCCTTGCCTTTGATTTCTGAAGGGAATGCCTTTCATTGTGAGGATAAAGGAGTAGATGAAAGCATAAATGGTACAAGAGATAATATAATTTTTGAAAAGATTATTGAGAATCCCACTGCCCCTATTATCCAGGAAGAGGGTTCCACAGGAACTTTCGGAGGCTTAGGAGACTTAGACACGGTTAATTATCTCAGTCAGGGTGATATTATGACTTCTGATCCTATGGCGTCTAACATGAAGAGAACTCGGGAATCCGCCCAACGGTCTGGGAAAGCATTTGATTTAGGAACTCCCCTCGAAATTGGTTTGTTATTGGATATGCATTAAAATATAATTATTATAAGCACTTTATACTTTCCCGCAAATCTTATAATTTCTTTGCATGCTTGCTGAAGTTTTGCTTTGTTCCCTTTTCCAGGTATAAGAATGAAACATTCATTATCAGATAATTTCTCCCGACAAGCTGGTTCTACTGATCCGCAAAGTCTTTTAAAGTCTCGCCTTTCTCATCACTTGAAGTGCTCCCAGTCGTCCTCGAGTTCTCAACCTCAACACATCCTCGAACTTCCACTAGCTAATTCTCTAAGGAAGGAAGAATCCGATCGTGCAGAGTTATCAGATAGGGGCGATAAAGGTGAGCACCACATAAAAGGAGAGAAGAAAAAGAGGAGCAGAAACCATCGAGGCAAGAGTGAGATTCAGAAATGTTCTGTATCAACTGATTTCCTAGACCCTAATGTTCCCATTTTTCTTGAACGATCCATTATCCCAACATCTGCTCAAATCCAAATGATTCTTGACCAACCCCCTTATAAGGTTCCATCTGGAAACTTGATGCTTAGGGATCGTTTTGGAGGTTGGGATTTAAGGGGAATGTATTTTGATTTAGATCTACATCTAAATGATAGGCGAGATGCTATTGAGGGAGATGCTGTTGAGGGGTTAAGTACTATGAAAAGTTGTATGATTACTCAGTTAACACTGCTAGGAGTCAGCTTGAAACACGATTGAACCTGGCCATGAGGAATGTTGATAAGCAATTAGAACATTGGGCCAAATTTGGTTACGAGTTTCAAAGGTTAAATACTCGGCATCTTGATCATATTGACATCTTGGAGAATGATAAAGCTGGATTGGTTCACTTGACCAGGTTTCAAGAATCTGAAATCGCCTCTTTAAAGAGTAGGAATATTAGAGTGAACAACTTGGAGGCTGAAAATGAGGAACTCAACAGAGAGATTGAGGCTGTAAGAAGACAATTTCGAGAAGCTCAATTTGCCTAAGAACTTGCTGAATCTCAATTGGCTTTAGAGAGACAAGCTTCGGCTTCTTATCAAGACGAAAAGGCAGTTCTCGAGGACAAGATTAACTCTCAGAACAAGACTCTGGGGATTCTGAAAGAAGATAAAATCAAGCTGCGTAAAGCTTTTGATGAGGCCAAAGTCAAGACTGACAATACTCCGTTTTAGTTTTATGTTTATAGCGTTATGAATCGTGGAATCTTAAGCTATCTGAATAAAGACTTTCCACAGACTCTGGCTCTGGTTTGGGAACAAATGCTTTCATACTCTGGTGGTGCTGATGATGAATATCTCCAGGTGAACCTCCTGGAAGAAGAAGACCGTAAGGCTTTGGTTGAAGGCAGGAAAATACTGGTGGATGAGCAAGCCCGATCTTCTAAGGAGAAAACCCTAGATGTTACTACTATTCGTGGCCCATCCAGTCTTGTCGATGTTGAAGCTTCAAGCTCCCAAACTCCCCCTGTGGATCACCCTGTCAAGGATACTACTAGAGTTCAACCCATTAAAGAACACACGGTTCGGGGGAATGTTCTCAAACAATGCGCAAAACATGGAGTAGAGAATGTCAACACTTGTTTAAATGTGAATAATTACGAAATCGACCTTATCTACCCAGTAACCCCAGGTAAAATTTATATTTATCAGTCTGCACCAGATTTGGATTATCTTACATCTTCACCTAGGTTTGATGAATTTAGTGCTTACTATTCATTTGCACCAGGTCCACCTTCGCCACCTCTTTTGTCAACTGGTGCTACCGTTGTTCAAGCTGCTACTATTGACTACATTTTAGTATCAACCAATATTAGCCTGCACACCACACCTTTACCGAGCGATCCAACATTACTTAACATGTCTGATCTGGAAGTTGTTGATTACGATTACGGTAATGGCGAGGACGAAATTTGGAATACTAAGGCTGTGTCTACTCTGACTTGCAGAAAGAGGCCCATTGTGAATAGCCCGGGAATCATTAACTTGTCCTCTCCCGAGAGTCCTTGTATAAACAAAGAAACAAAGGGTGGAAGTCAAGCAGTTGGTTCACCTCCTCCTTTTGTTAATAAGTAGCATTTGTGACCCTCATACTTTGATTTCAGTCTATTTTCTTATTTGTCACGCACTTAGATCGGCTGTTTATGCGAGTGTTTTTCCTCGTCTAATACTTTTATGCTTTATATACTCTTGTTGTAACATCTGGTATTATAATGATTTTGCCATTTGTTTTTATGAATGATAGTATTTCACGGGGATTCAATCTTGTTGCTTGAACGATCTCATCAGATGTTTAGCCTTTGTTGTAAAGTTGTGATGAACTTGTGGTATGTTTAAGTGTGCATTATTGATTTTTACGCAATGGTGATGACCCCATACCAAAGTTATTTACAAGTCTATTAGGGTAGAAACGATCGATTTTTCCTAAATTCTCTTAGTTATAGCTACAATTTTAGTTTTAATCGATCAGTTCATGACTTTTGGATAGGTATTCAACCGTATTTCCAGCTAACCCGGTAGTCCAATCTCTTCGGGGATTAGGTTTAAATATATCGGCTTTTTAATGCATTAGACCATTTTTCTAACTAACTTGGTGGCCCAAGCCCTTCGGAGATTGGGTTTTGAATGCATGAGGTTGTTACGTTTTTTTAATGTATTCAACCCCCATTTCTCGCTGACCCGGTGGCCCAAGCCCTTCGGAGATTGGGGTTTGAATGCATGCCCCCAGGGGATGTCTTGGGTTTCAAGTTTCGATCCAATTTTGTGTAAAGGTCGGTTGTGCACGACTTATGCAGGATCTATAATATGGCTATGCGGAATATGATAACAAACTTTAAATGCAGTAAAGTAAAGTAAAGTAGAGTAACGACACCAGGATTTTTATACTGGTTCAGACCTCCAGTCCTACGTCCAGTCCCGAAGCTCCTCTTCGGCTTTTCACTAAACAACACCCTCGCTTCACCCGGAGGAACAGGTTCACAACTACTTGATTTACGGGCTACAAGTTTACCCACTTGATTTCACGGGCTACAAGCTTACCCACACAGGACAATTACAAGAGTTTGACTTCTGATTGTGTTCTTCTTTCAACACTGATTTGTCAACGATTGAGTACACCCTTCCTATAATCTTATCCTCAAATATATATTGATGTTTGCACAGATTTGGAAGTGGATTATCGAGTTGAATCACAAGTATGTTAAATATGCTTGGAGATTCAAATGATAATTGAATGCTTTTGAGTGCTTTTAGAATGCTAAGAATAATACAATATAGACAAGAGAATGGAGAGAAATTTCGGTGATTTGAATGAATGAAAATCGATGTATTTATAATAATCGAGGAGATGTAATTGTTGGTGAAAAGTTGCTCTCAAAAGAAGTGATTATTCTTGAGAAGAAATGGATGTAACTCTTCAAGAAAGGAGATGACTTTTCACAAAATTTCAAAAAGCTGTTGACCTATAAAAATTTATAGGTCGACATGTTTTTAGTCGTTGTAATTTTAAAACCTGTTGACCTATAAAAAAATATAGGTCGACCTCTTTTCGACCGTTATATTTTGAAAACCTGTTGACCTATAAAAAAAGTGTAGGTCAACATGTTTTTGATGATATGCATAAAAAAAGGTCTTATAAGTAATTTTTGAAAGCCAAAAAGAAGTATGATTATTTGAGGATAGATTTTAACATTTATGACTCTAAATAATCAACTTCTAACCTATGAAGGCATCTCGTCTTCTTTTTGTCGATGTAGAAGCTTCTTCTTGTCATAAATCAAAATAATCCACGAAGCTTTGACTCAACATTCTCCCCATTTTTGATTGATGACAACTTGGATTAATCCGTTATCTCTCGTTGTATATATGCTCCCCCTGTATATAAGCTCCCCCTGAATTATATATAATCTGCACAACAGTCGTTAGTAATATTTTCTCCCCCTTTGTCATCGACAAAAAGGGTGTCCAGAAGAACTGCATAAGGCTAGCATTATAATAAGTAAATTGTTCTGCATATTACAAACCAAAACAAACACACCAGAAGTACTAGATAGTGGCATAATTACATACATCAGTCATAATTAAGTTTTTTGAAGATAAAGAGATAAAAACGTAAAGACTATTGTGATGGCCAGTCCGAATCACTATCTTCTTCTTCGTCTTTGTTTCCTTCCTCCTCTTGTTCCTCATTGTTTCCGTCATCATCGTCCTTCTCAATATCGTCATGAGCTCCTTCTTCAATATGCGATATTCCACGACCACGATTATGTTGGGTACTTGCTCCAGAACTAGTACCTTCTTCCGACGAGGACCATGTAAAAGTAGGAGGCATAGGACGTTTTCCGGGATCTTGTGCAAGTGTTGCTGAAAATGAGGCACAGGAGATTGCTTCCCAAATTGTTCCAAAGAAAGACTTTAATTTATTGAACCGCTTATCAAGTTTAGTGTCCAAGCTGTCAAGCTTATTATCGGTTCGTTTCAGTCTTGCTTCAAGTAAAAATTGATTACGTGCAATTTGTTCAAGAGTTTCTTTAGTTGAAGAAGTAGGTGGTGGAATTGTTACGTCTTCAGGCCTTTGCCTAGGGATTTGTGAAGAAGAAGTCTCCGGAGGACCTAGTTCGACATATTGCTCAAAAGGAATAATGGTAAAACACGGATCGGGTAGCTTCATCCTCTTTTTGGACGCTTTATCAATACATTTGGGTATTGAAATTTTGGACGCGGGGGATCTTATTCCACAGTCCATGAGGCAACGCATAATATACTCGTTATAAAACAGATGTGGCCTAGAGCGTTTGTTTACCATTGAAATTTCGTAAAAAATCATCTCAATCCAATTTACCTTGAGATTCCCAAAGATAGCGTACAATGCCTTAAAATTTTCTCTGTAACCAGCATCAAAATTTCCAGTTCTTGGAAGTAGAGAATGCGTGATACAAAGATGAAGAATTCTAGCCGAGGGTCTCAAATTGACTCCTTTGGTACTTGACTTATGGTCTTCAATGAATAAGTGACTATGTTTATCATGAATATGAATAGGGCAGAAATCAGTAGAGAATTGTATACCATCATTGTGAGATCGTAGAATTTCTGCCATTCTATCTTTAGAAAGAAAAATGTGTTGTCCACATATTATTGACCATAAGCAATCTTCTGAGTTGTGGGGTTTAAATTTCTCTAAGTTGAGATTAGCGTAGAATAGCTTTATCAAAATGTGACTAATCTCAACATTGTTGTGTTCAAAAGAAAGAAGAGATTCAATGCCTGCTCGGTTTGATATCTCTCGAACTTCGTAGTAGACAAAATCAGAGAAATTGATGAAAGATCCATGGTGAATTGTATAGTCTTTCATTTTGTTCCACCTTTTCACCGCTAGTGGATCCATAAGCCATTGTTTGATTTGAGAATCAATGGGTTGGATTGGTGTTTGAGAGGATGAAGTTTTTGACTTCTTTTGCTTAGGAGCCATTTTAGAGTTTAGAGAAATTGAAATTCCTTTTGAAGGTAGGATTGAGAGAATTAGGAGTAAGAATAAATAAGATTTTAATGAAAGGTTGTGAGGATTTAAAAAGTGAATCGACTTGTCTAACGCAAAGGGAAACAGCAATTCCCGATACCGATCGACAGGAAAGTTTGGGGCGGTCGACAGGAATTAGTTCTGGAAGAATATATACAACCTTTTGTATGTTGACCGGTCGACAGGTAGTATATGGGGCGGTCGACAGGTAAAGGTTCTGGAAAATTATAAACATATAATTTTATCATGACCGGTCGACAGGGAGTTTATGGGCGGTCGACAGGTAAGAGTTCTGGAAAATTATAAACATATAATTTTATCGTGACCAGTCGACAGGGAGTATGAGGGGCGGTCGACAGGTTAATTCTCTGGTCGAAAAATAAAAACAAAAGGGCTGTACCGGTCGACAGCATAGAACTGGGCGGTCGACAGGTGTTGAATACTTTTGTTGAGATGAAATGAACACTATATATAAAAAATATTTTATTCAAAACAATATGAATTCAAAAACAGATACTTTAAATACAAATTTATTTTCAGAAAATTTAAATGATATAAAAAAATTATCTTCTTGGTTCCCAAGGATTCTTTGGTTCCCAAGGATTGTATTTTCCATTTACTCCTTTATTGTTGTTGTAATTCCTATCCCATGAGTTTGGAGTTCGCGAAGATGATGGTATAGGTATTGGCTCATGTACGTTATGCCTGTCAGAGCTGCAGAAAAGAGAGGCTAGTCGTTCGAGATACGTCAAACGAGAAGTCGTCAATTTTTGCTCATAGAACATTTGCTGCTGATAATAATGCATTTCGTCGATCTTTTCTTTTGTTCGTGGAGAGAAAAACTAAACTTTCTTGCTTTTCTTAGAAGTTGGTGTGGTTCCTGGTGTTCGAGAAGGTGGATGAAATCCAGGTGGATGTTCTGGTGTTTTCGGGGAGTTGTATTCCGTTGGTTCGGAACTCGTGAATGAAATATGGGAGTTTTCAGCACATTTTTCACAAATGTGTGCCATGAATTTAAAAGGTTAAAGGAGACTTTGAGAGAGTGATTGTCTGAGAGCACTCAAAAATGCAAACGTATATATAGAGAAAGAGTTTTCTATTTTTAGAAAAAGAAAAGATGGTTTATTTTTAACCATAGAAAAATTCTCTTTTCTATATAGTAAAAAGAAAAGAAATTGGTTTTCGAAAAAATATGTGAACTCTTGTTATAAATTAAAAATATTAGCCTTCGAGTTCTCTTCTTGAAACCAAGCCTAGCTCTCTACGTAACTTGACAAAACTTGATTCTAGTAGAGGCTTTGTAAATATATCAGCTAGTTGATTGTCTGTGCTTACATATTCTAATTTTATATTTCCTTTCTCAATATTATCTCTAAGAAAATGATGTCGGATGTCAATATGTTTAGTTCTTGAGTGGTTAACCGGATTTTTGGATAAGTTTATCGCACTTGTGTTATCAAAATATATAATAGAATTTGACAAGTTCATATTGAAGTCTTTAAGTGTTTGTTGCATATATATAACTGGTGTACATGCTAAAGCTGCTGAGATATACTCTGCCTCACATGTCGAGAGTGAAACACAATTTTGTTTCTTACTAAACCAAGAGACAAGTGATTTCCCAATGAAATGGCACGTACCACTTGTACTCTTTCTATCCGTTCGTGATCCTCCGAAATCAGCATCACTATATGATACTAATTCGAATGCACAGTCCTTAGGATAGAAAAGACCGAAATCTTTGGTGTTATTAAGATACCGAATAATTCGTTTTACTGCTCGTAGATGCGATTCCTTAGGATTAGCTTGATAACGTGCACACAAACAAACACTCATCATAATGTCAGGACGACTAGCTGTTAAATATAGGAGAGAACCTATCATACTACGATACGTCTTTTGGTCTATACTCTTTCCACTTTCATCTTTTTCAAGATGACTAGTTGTACTAATCGGAGTTGGTTTTCCGGAAGTATTTTCAAGACCAAATCTTTTAATAAGATTTTCACAATATTTTTCTTGATTTATAAAAATACCATTCGGAAGTTGTTTAATTTGAAGACCAAGAAAGTATGATAACTCTCCCATATGTGACATTTCAAATTCTTTGGTCATGATATTTGCAAACTCTTTACAAAGTTTCTCATTTGTTGATCCAAAGATTATGTCGTCCACATATATTTGAATAACAAGTATATCTTTGTGCGAATGTTTAATAAATAATGTTTGATCAACCTTTCCTATTTGAAATCCAGAATCAATTAGATAACTTCGTAGTCGTTCATACCAAGCACGTGGTGCTTGTTTTAGACCGTACAAAGCCTTCTTAAGCTTGAACACATGATCCGGATGTTTTTCATGTTTAAATAAAGGTGGTTGTTCAACATATACTTTTTCTTTTATAAATCCGTTTAAAAATGCACTCTTGACATCCATCTGATATAATTTAAAGTTATGGTGACAAGCAAATGATAGAAGAATTCTAATTGCTTCTAGTCTAGCGACAGGTGCAAAAGTTTCTTCATAATCGATACCCTCTTCTTGATTATATCCTTGTGCTACTAACCGTGCTTTGTTTCGAATTATGTTTCCTTGTTCATCAGCCTTGTTTTTGTAAACCCATTTAGTTCCTATAACCGATTGATCGGTTGGCCTTGGAACAAGTTCCCATACATTATTGCGTTCAAACTGATTTAGTTCTTCTTGCATCGCAAAAATCCAATATTCATCGGTAGCAGCTTCATTAGGATTCTTAGGTTCGATATTAGAAATAAGTGCAACATGTCCCACTTGGTTAAGTTGACTTCTAGTTCTTATTTGAGATGATACTTCTCCAATTATATTTTGAACTGGATGATCTCTTAGAATTCTTGGAGGAGATCTAAATCTTGGTGGAGAAGGTATTACATCAATTTGCGGGTTATCATCAACTATTTCTGAGTCAGAGTCATTATTTGTGATGATAGGGTTATTAGTAACTATGGTTTCTTCGTCATCTGATATTATATGAGATGGTTTAAAGAATTCATCAAAGGAAACATGAAGTGATTCTTCAATAGATTTGGTTCTCTTATTGAATATACGATAGGCCTTGCTTCTTTCCGAATATCCGACAAATATACCTTCATCGGATTTTGGATCAAATTTTCCAAGATGGTCTTTCGTATTTAAAATAAAGCACTTGGAACCAAAAACTTTGAAATATGAGATATTTGGTTTTCTTTGATTAAATAACTCATATGATGTATTTTTAATCAGAGGTCGAATAGATACACGATTCAAAACATAACATGCAGTTGCAACAGCTTCTGCCCAGAAATGTTTTGGTAGAGTGGATCCATTTAATAATGTTCTTGCACATTCTTGTAGTGTCCGATTTTTCCGTTCTACAACTCCATTTTGTTGTGGAGTTCGAGGAAACGAAAAATTATGATTGATACCTTTCTTTGTACAAAAATGTTCAAATTCATTATTTTCGAACTCTCCGCCATGATCACTTCTAATATTTTTAACCTTAAGTCCTTTTAATTTTTGAATTCTTTTGACAAAGGATTTGAAATGATGAAAAGTGTCACTTTTATTTTTTAAGTAAATAACCCATGTATAACGAGAATAATCATCAACAATTACAAACACATATTTATTATGATTTATTGACTGAACCTGTGTTGGTCCAAATAAATCCATATGTAATAATTCAAGTGGTTGTAATGTTAATATGATTTTCTTGGATTTGAAGGAAGATTTAGTCAATTTTCCTAATTGACATGCATCACAAATATTATTAATCGAAAAGCTCATTTTGGGGAGACCTTTAACAAGATCATTTTTGGCTAGCTTGTCAATAGTTTTGAAGTTTATGTGACAGAAACGTTTGTGCCATAGCCATGGATCATTATCATTTGCTACAAGACACATATCTGAATTATGATTGATATTCATATTCAGAATATAAATGTTTCTATCTCTATTTCCTTCAAAAGCTATATTTCGATCTTTATCTAGTATACTACATTTATTATCTGAAAAGGAAATAGTAAAACCTTTGTCGCACAATTGACTAATACTTAATAAATTATGTTTCAAATTCTTAACTAGCATGACATTTGTGATAAGAGGTAAGTTAGATGTACCATAATTGCTCACATCGCCTTTGCCAATGATATAGCCTTTTGAATTATCTCCAAAAGTGACTGAGCCACCATCCGAATAAGTAATATTTGTTAATAGACTCTTGTCTCCAGTCATATGCTTTGAGCAACCACTGTCCAATATCCACTTTCCTCTTTTCTTAAGTGGGACCTACAAAAAATAAAATTAAGTCCATGGTACCCACTTTTTATAGGGTCCTAAGAGTTAGGTCTTAGGAGTCCAAACCCATATGGGTCCGGTATCCCCTTTATACAAATAATTTGGATTATAATGCACAGTATTCAAAAAAATTTGAATGTACTTGTTCCTAATCAAATTATTATTTGTTTTTGGAACCCATATTTTTATAGATTTGACATTCTTCTTTTGAGATTTCACAATCGGTTTTGGTTTGGAATATAATAAACTAAGTTTTTTCTTAGCTTCAGTTTCTTGAACTTTCTTATTTTTTCTTTTTCTTTTACCAAGATGTTTCTTGATAACTTGTTTCTTATATCCCAATCCTTGCTTGTTTGTAGCTGATTGTGAACTCTCAATAATTTTTGTCAAATTTTCTCGTCCTTTGTTAAAGTTAGAAACATTTTTAGAAATGTCGTCTAACTTTGTTTGTAAACTAGCTTTTTCAAGGTCTAGAGATTTTACTTTAGCTTTAAGCTCATAATTCTCAGCAGTAAGAGTGTCATTTTTCTCTTTTTGAATTTCAATTTCTTGACTTAGAAGAGATAGTTGAGAATTATTATTAGATGATGATTCTTGAGCCTTTTCAAGTTCCTCCTCTAATATGTTTTTTTCATCTCTTAACATATCTCATTCTAATTCTGATCTATTCAACATTGCCTTGACTTCTTTTAATTGATGTTTTGCATCTTTAAATTTAATCATTAATTTATCATAAATATCAAGCATATCCTCAAGGGTAGGAATTTGTACCTCATCCTCTGTTGCCATAAAACATACATTTGCTTGTTCATTATCTGAGTCGCTTTCACTTTCGGATGAAGATGAATCTGAATCATCCCAAGTTACTGAGAATGCCTGTTTCTTTGACTTTTCCGTTTTGTGTTTGAACTTGTCATTTTCTGTCTTCTTCTTTTGTTCTGGACAATCATTTTGCATATGTCCTTTCTTATGACAGTTAAAGCATTCTACATTCGATGATGATGGTCTGTTTGATCCGAACTTTTTCTTGTTGTATCGACTAGCTCTTCGTTGCTTTAAGAATTTTTTGAATCCTTTTGCAATGAATGCTAGATCCTCATCTTCATAATCTGAGATATCTTCATCAGCATGAAAAGCTACATTTTTCTTTTCTTCTTTTTGTTCTTTTCGAGCCTGTAAGTTAGCTTCATTGGACATAAGATTTCCTATCAATTCATCTGACTTCATGGTGGAAAGATCATTAGCTTCTTCTATGGCTAATACTTTTCCTTCCCATTCATTAGTCAGTGAATGTAGGACTGTTGAAACTACATCGAAGTCAGAATATTTTTGTCCTAACCCGATAAGAGCATGATGAATAGTTTGAAACCTTGAATACATCTCATTGATTGTTTCATTTGGCTTCATTTTGAAATTTTGAAATTGACTTTTCAACAAAGCTATTTTTGCTTGTTTAACCTTGTTAGTACCTTCATGAGTGGTCTTTAGTGTTTGCCGAATTTGATAGGCAGTGGTACAGATACTAACACGGTTATACTCATTTTGGTCTAATGCACAAAACAACATATTCATTGCTTTTGCATTTACAGTAGCTGCTGTTTTCTCAGCAGGAGTCCATTCTGCATACTCAGTAGTTGGATTTATTATCTCTTTCTGAGTAGCATTCCAAGCATCATAGCTAGTTGATTGCATATAAAAAGTCATACGTGTTGCCCAATAACTATAGTTTAGGCCATTAAAGAAAGGAGGTCTTTGTGTCGATTGACCTTCTGTGTAAGTGGTGTTACTTGTACTTGCGTTATTTGCCATATTACAAGAATATATCAAATAGCTCTGACCAATTGTAAAGGTCGGTTGTGCACGATTTATGCAGGATCTATAATATGGCTATGCGGAATATGATAACAAACTTTAAATGCAGTAAAGTAAAGTAAAGTAGAGTAACGACACCAGGATTTTTATACTGGTTCGGACCTCCAGTCCTACGTCCAGTCCTGAAGCTCCTCTTTGGCGTTTCACTAAACAACACCCTCGCTTCACCGGGAGGAACAGGTTCACAACTACTTGATTTACGGGCTACAAGTTTACCCACTTGATTTCACGGGCTACAAGCTTACCCACACAGGACAATTACAAGAGTTTGACTTCTGATTGTGTTCTTCTTTCAACACTGATTTGTCAACGATTGAGTACACCCTTCCTATAATCTTATCCTCAAATATATATTGATGTTTGCAAAGATTTGGAAGTGGATTATCGAGTTGAATCACAAGTATGTTAAATATGCTTGGAGATTCAAACGATAATTGAATGCTTTTGAGTGCTTTTAGAATGCTAAGAATAATACAATATAGACAAGAGAATGGAGAGAAATTTCGGTGATTTGAATGAATGAAAATCGATGTATTTATAATAATCGAGGAGATGTAATTGTTGGTGAAAAGTTGCTCTCAAAAGAAGTGATTATTCTTGAGAAGAAATGGATGTAACTCTTCAAGAAAGGAGATGACTTTTCACAAAATTTCAAAAAGCTGTTGACCTATAAAAATTTATAGGTCGACATGTTTTTAGCCGTTGTAATTTAAAAACTTGTTGACCTATAAAAAAATATAGGTCGACCTCTTTTCGACCGTTATATTTTGAAAACCTGTTGACCTATAAAAAAAGTGTAGGTCGACATGTTTTTGATGATATGCATAAAAAAAGGTCTTATAAGTAATTTTTGAAATCCAAAAAGAAGTATGATTGTTTGAGGATAGATTTTAACATTTATGACTCTAAATAATCAACTTCTAACCTATGAAGGCATCTCGTCTTCTTTTTGTCGATGTAGAAGCTTCTTCTTGTCATAAATCAAAATAATCCATGAAGCTTTGACTCAACATTTTGGTCCTGTTTGTTATGGTTACTCTAGAGCTAAAAAGACCTTATTGGACACCCTCTTTCGGCTAAGATTTCTATTACCCCCTTTCGGCTAGGATTTCTGCTTGTGCTAGTCCTTCCAGCATGTTCGTCGGTCCTTCCGGCACTAGGACTAGTGCTTCCAGCCTAGGTTTTTATGGATCATCCTGGGAGGTGAACACTAGATCCTCTTATCGAGCTTTATTTCGATTTAAAGAATTAGTGTCCTGCACCTAACAAGGTGCCTCTTTTGGGATTGGCAATTTTTATCCGTAGGACAAATTCGATACCACCTTTGTATTTTTCTCAAAGTTTGACACCAATATCTTCAATGGATGCTTGCTAAGGACATGGCCTTTTTATAGTAAAAAGTGCAGCTTTCTAACTGGATGTTTGTTTACTACGATTTTCACTATTTGCCCTAGAGCAGCTTATTCTCTTGAAGCGATGTGCTTATTCGTCTTGCTTAATTCGCATGATGTTTCTGGCTCTCAAGTTACTTCGCCTGAAATATACTTGGGAAGCTTTCTGTTATAGTTGGGTTGTAAATGAGCGATTGCTTCTACTTTGCCTACATTTAAGAAATCGATTTTTAGTATGAGCTTACAAGTATGATATTTAGGTAAGCACATAACTTCTGATTTATAAGGCCTTTATTTGATACAACATAATTAATCATCGCCAATTGTTTATAAGAATATAGCAAGTAATAAAGCAAAGTAAAGTGAAAGTGATGGAGGTCGCTTATTCAGAGCCACTGTAGCAAAAAAACTGACTACTAGTCCTTAAGTAAATGCTGGCCTTGGATTGGTTTGGGTGATCTACCATTACTTATTGCCCCTTGCTCGTAGAGAATTGGAGCAACGTTCATTGACTTGTATATATTGTTGCAAATGATTCTTCCTAATTAGTCAACTAGTGATTTTAGATGCCTACAATCATTAGTATCGTGCCTTGGTTGGTTATGAAATTGACAAAACCTTCCTGATCTTATAGCAACATCTTTGACCTGCATTCGTTTTGGGGTCGGATATTTCTCGGTATCCTTAGTTGCCATGAAGATATTCCCTATGGTGTCATTAAGGGGAGTGAGATCAGAATTCCTAAAAAAGCGGAGCTTCTTCTTATCCCGGTCATCCTTTCCTTCGTTGCTCCTCTTCTGACTATCAAGGCTATTTTGCACACTACCTCTCCTTTTTAGCTGTTCATTGCCTTTTAAAGCACACACCGAAATCTCTTCAATACTCATATATTTTTCAGCTTTATCGAGTAGTTATTCGAGGGTGCTTGGTTTCTTCTTCTTAATCCATCATCCTAACTTGGTCTTTTTACATATGGCCCCTTTCAAAGCCATCAGAACTAGGCAGGGTTCATAATTTTCAACCTCGACCACTGCCATATTAAAGCGAGTGAGAAAAGCTTTGATGGACTGTCCTGGTCTTTGTTCTAGTTCACCTAGCTCCATGACATCCCGTACCTTAGTTACTTAGAACCTGAATTGCTCACTGAATAGTCTAGCCAAGGTAGCGAAGTCGTCCACAGACTTCGGCGGTAGCTTTGTGAACCAAAGATAGGCCACCTCTTCTAGATAAGTTGGGAAATACAGGCATTTGATCTCGTCGGTGGCGCATGCCTCATTCATATGCTGATTATATTTGCACAGGAGCACATTGGGATCGCTTGTCCCATTATAGGATTGCAATATTGGAGGTTTAAATTTTTGTGGATATATAGCCATCTTAATTCTTTCGATGAGTGGGGTCTTAGTAGGAGAAAATTCCCAATCTTTTCCATTGTCTTCCTTCTTCAAGCTTTCCTCCAGGATTCCACGTGCCATTCCTAAGATATATTCCTGCTCTATGCATTGACCCATGGAACGGGTGCCTCCTTCTTCGCCGGACTCTCGTCTAGGCGGGTAATCATAATTTAGAGACAAGGGATCTAGACTTCCTTTCGAAAGACATGCCCCTTTGGTGGAACCAATCACCCGTTGAGAGGTTGTGTCATCGGAATAGTTGCACATAGGTGCTTTAGCCTTTTTATAGTCAAGATTAGCATGACGTACAACTTCCTAAATAGAATTTCCCTGTCTTGCACTTGAAGCGGAGGATCCTGTATCGTACGTGTGACTCGTTCGAGCGGGTAGAAAACAGGTGGCACTTTGTGTGGCTTTTGCAGTAGCAGCTTGAATAACGAACATAGATTCAAGCTTCTTCATCATGGCATTGTTTGCAATATTTATTTGACTTGTTAGTCCCGCCATTGCTACTTCCAACTCTCTCTTTGTTATAGCTGCCTCGATTTCAAATGATTCTCCTACCTCAAAGTGGGTGGTGGGCGATGTAACGAAATTAACATTGTCAGTGAGGTCGTTGATTTCACAAGTAGCTTCCTTCGACCTATCCATGATTTTAAGAAAGGTTTTTTTTAAATCTCGTTGGACTTCAACAGGAGAAGATGCAAATGCGGGGCCTACTATGGGCTCCAAATTTTTTCACCAAAAAATTGCTCAAACACCAATGGTACGTGAACCGTACTTCACCAATGTGGTTAGAAAATAAATGGAGCCGCATTCGACAACAGTTAAGAGTAAAAAAATGTGAGGAAAGTAAAATGGAGAGAAGGTTTTTAGAGTGGTTCGACCCTAAGCTAGGCCTACGTCCACTATGAAGGTAGTTTGCATTTTCATGAAAATGATTACAAAGCATATAAACTCTCTTTGTTCATACATCTTCTCATTCTCTCAACATATTCTCATTCCCACATACAAATCTCGCTTAAATTTATGGAATTCAATGGAGGAATGGTGGAATTCATGGAGGAGAAGGACGGATGAGTCCCGGAGCAGGAGGATGTCTTTGACCTTTTCTCACTTATAAGACTATGGGATGGCATGGCCAAATGGATGAATCACCTTCAAGTGGAATGACGACGCTGGTTGAAATGCTTAAGGAACGGTGGAGGAAAGAATTCAACAGCACTTTGTGGTGGCAAGGAGTCGATCACCCTTATGGTGGAAGCCATGGCCTATTTATAGGTGAGCTCCCACGAAGAAATTAGTTGAAATTCATATATGCAAGCTAAAAGTCGCCTTTTTCATTAAATATGAAAATGCCATCGTCCAACTGTGGCCAACTGTCGACAGTTTTATCCAGCTGTCCTGTACTAGCGACTTTGTGGGAGCGAGCAGTTGCATAGGAGCGAGCGACTGCATAGGGATAAGTACACTGAATGGGCGGACAGGCGATGAGTGTACAGACGGATCGTCAAAGCTTCTTGGTTAGTATAAGAACGACTGACCGGATCATTATGTTAAGTTATAATTGACCGGCAGATAGTATTTGATTCTAGATGGGCGGCCTATAATTTAATTTAAATGTACATTTTAATTTACTGGGGCCACATATTGACTCCAAAAATTACCAAAAAATTAAATCCAGCTATGTTTTGACGATATGGTCCTAACAAAACTAATTTCATCGAATTTCGAAACCGTTTGAAAAACAGTCATTTTCAAGTCGAATAAATTCAATCTGAAATTACCAAACACGTTTAAATCTACCACGCTCACATATTGATTCCAAAAACTATGAAAATTGGAATCTAGCAATAATTTGACATTCCGAATCCAACAAAAGTGGTTTCGTCGAAAACAGATTCTAATATTTCTGGTTTTACTGACAACCGATTTATTTTGAATCCTGTACATTCAATTGAAATTTGAAATCGAAATTTCAAACTACCGTGCCATTTCAGGCTCGTTATATAATTAAAATAAATTTATTCGTTCTAACTTCGATTAATATAAATTTTTAGTCATTATTATTTAAAATAAATCATTTTAAATATCCAAAAGTCATTAAAATTGCTAAAATAAAAATTTAAAATTAGTTCCGATTTTCCGGGTTGTTAAAGTCCAAAGCTTGTATAGCAGACATACGTGCGAGCACTCTGGAGTTGACATCTGTCAGACTGGTAGGTAGCATATGACTGCAGCATTAGTGACTGATTGAGGAGTGAGCGACTGGGGTTGCAATTTATGAGCGGTCACAGGATGTGTGTGCGACCTCTGGTATTTTTGTGTTTCTTGCTCAAAAGACACGTACAACCGACCAGGGTACTATGAATGATCACAGAGAGGAATGGGCAAGCGGAACTAATTCTTCTCCTTGCCATGTTTGATCGACCTTTTCGATATTAGAATTGAGCAACTTCCTTAATATGGGCGACCTTTACGGGATGTACGAGTCTTACTGTTTTTGCGCCGTGCCATTCTTGAGCTAGCCTCGTGTGCGCGACCTCTCTGTATGGTCGTGCTATGCTGTATGACCAATTCTGACTGTGTTGAGCTGGCGACCTAACTGGTTCTGATGTTCGAGCGACTTTTTTTGATACAATGACTGATCCTTGCTCCTATGCTCGAGCCATGGCTTATGTTTGACCTTTTTAACGACCCGTATTATTACATTATAACGATTAATTTATTTAATTATTTAAATAGCGATTTATAGATTTAAATGGTTGTTTAATTAAATAATATTGAATATTTAATTAATATAAATAATAGAATAATATATTTATTTCCGAAATAGTCTGAAATAGTGGAATTCACAATATTATGTGAATTGGACAATTTAAAATATATAATTCAGTTTAGAATTGAATTATATTAACGAATTTATTTATAAATGTCATTTGAACATATAAATTATATTATAAATATAATCAAGCTCGAAATGGCATGGTAGTTCGTAATTTGGCAAATCGAACTTTAATTCAATATACAGAATCTGTTTTAAATCGAATTTCCGTGAAACAAGAAACGTTCGGAGCTGGTAAAGTATATTTTTCTAATTGAAGAAAAAAATCGAGATTTCGCCGTGTAGATTGGGAGTTGTGTCCAAATCAAATTTTAAAATAGTCGCTAGGGAATTCCTTTATAATTTATAACAATTTATTTATATTATAAATGGATTTTTAATATAAATTGAATATTGATTTAATCTGGATTTGAAATGTCGAGTTATAAATTCAGATAAGAATATTTTGGAGCTGTATGATATATATTGTGAATATATACAATAATATTAAATTATTTTTGTTTAATTCAATTATTTTTAAATATATTAATATTTAAATGGGTTTATTTAGAGCATTAAAAATAGCCATTTCTAGAAACGACCTCCGTTTTCGATGAAACTAACTTTGTTGGATCTGGAACATTAAATTATTGCTAGATTTCAATTTTCGTGATTTTTGGAGTCAGTATGTGGCCGTATGGAATCATAATTTGAATAACAGCCAATAATTTGACTTTAAAAATAAGTCATGTGAGCAAACGGATTCGTAATTTGATGAAACAAGTTTCGTTGGGTTCGTAATGTCGAACTGTAGCTATATGTCCATTTTCGTCAAAATTGGGTATCTTATGTGACAAAACGGATTCTAAACATCGAATACAAATAGCGGTAGATTAAATTAGAATATTATAATCAAATATAAAAATATAAAACTTTCCTATAAATAAGCCTAACATCCTTCTGAACCTAGAATGATTTTTCTCTGGTCAAAACAATCCGCCGCCCTATCCTTCATAAACGTGAGAGAGGGAAAGGGTTTGGAAAATTAAAACATTCAAAACAAGAATCTATGAATCCTTAGCTAACTATATTTGGATTCTCTTCGAGCTTCTCTACATCCTGATGTGCATTTGCTGAGTTCGATTGTAGATTCTTTCGCTGGAAAAGTGAAGACGCAACCTAGGGTTGCTGTTTCTAGGAAATAAAAGATGTAATTCACGAACTGGAGTTTAGATCAAAGATAAGGGAACCAAGTGGCATTGATGTGTGTTTTTTTTGGAAAATTTGTGCATATAAAGGTCACTGCCTTTATCGATCAGCTTCGTTAAGTCCGGAGAACGCAAGCTAGAAGAAGACATCGAGTTTCATCATTGTAACATGGCTACGAGGAGATCTGGACGAGATGATTTTAGTTAGTTCTTATTTGAATTTTTATTCGGTGATGTTACAATAGTAGCATGGAGAGTTATAAAAGTCGTAACCATGGATGTTGATCGAGTAAATTATTTTGGGGTTGGGGTGACTGAGGATTCAAAGAGAAGTTTTATGGCAATGTTTACTTCAGGAAATATAATGAAGTGATAACGGACATATGGGGAGAGGAAGTAATCACTTATGGGTGTTTCTCTTGAGGAGCAGCAGGAGCTTATGGGGAGGACTGAATTAAGGAACAAAGGGACGCTTCATAGCGGGTTAGGTTGGTGCAAAGGTTTTGGGCCAATGACTGAACGGGGGAGGCCTGTTTGATAATAGAATATGTTATTTAGATTTAAATTAGTATAGAAACTTGTATAAATCATTACTGCTATATATGATATCAGAATTTGACGAAATTGAATCCGTCGGGATCGTGTGGATGACGACTATACAATGGAACTGACTGGAAGTAAATTGGAGCTCATTACAATTTATTGCAAAATAAAGCGTCTGTCTGAATCAAAGATAGTTAATTGTTATTTAACGATAACCGTCCAATGTGAGTAAAACTCACTAACTCTGCCAGTTTACATTTTTATAACGTATTTTTAGAATTGATAAATGATGGTTGATTGCTATGTGTTGTTTATTGGGATTAATTGCTAATCGATTTGTTGAAAATATATATATATAATATTGATTCTGTTGATCAGAATATTTCATGTTGAGATGAAATTGATGTTAATTATATTGTTTAACATCTGTGGATGCAAGGAAACAGGTTGGAGGGATCCAACTGCATTCCTCAACATTTATATTACTGTTTTTCATATATTGTGATATATGATATGATATATAATCTGGTAATGATTATGTATTTTTGGATAATATTGATCCTTGTTATTTGGTATTTTAAATACCATATATAATTCTGGAATTAAAAAGGGAATTTTCAAAGTGTATATTGATAATAATATATTTATAAAATCAAAGGATTTTATAAAAGGATATATCTATAAAATCAAAGGATTTCATAAAAGGAAATATCTATAAAATCAAAGGATTTTATAAAAGGAAATATTTGTAAAATCAAAGGATTTTATAAAAGGAATATTTATGAAATCAAAGGATTTTATAAAAGGAAATATTTATAAAATCAAAGAATTTTATAAAAGGAATACTTATTTAGAAAATAAATATAATTATAAAAGGAATATTTATTTAGAAAATAAATAGAATTATAAAAGGAAATATTTATAAAATGAATAAAATTTTATAAAAGGAAATATTTGGGAAATGAATAGAATTTTATTAAAGAGAATATGTGGAAAATAAATATTAAATGGAAATCGGTTTTAACAGAAAAATGGAAAAGATTAATTTAAAATAGATTTTAAATAGAATATGCTTTAACAGATAAATTGAGAATATTAATTTATAAATATTGTTTTATAAATTAAATAAAATATTTATCATGTGATAATTGGAGTATATAAGTCTGAACCTATGTAGAGAAGTAGAAATCGGTTTTGGCACCGATATTTTAAATAGAATGTGAACTCAGCATTTATAAAGTGAATTATAAATGAGATTTAAGCGTTATAAACAAAAAGGAGTTTTCATATGAATAATTCTATAGATAGAAGTATAAATAGAATTTGGAAATGGGATATTATTTTAAAATACGAAATCAAACTTAATGGATTATATAAAAGAAATATTTTTCACATTCGATGTGAATAATGGATTAAAATAAATATTTTATAAATTAAAACATTTATAAGGAAAATTGTGTTTTGAAATAGGAATTCAAATGTGAATTTGAATGAGATAGGAATTAGAGTTTATTGAATATTAGTTAATCGAATTAGAGTTAATTGAATATTAGTTAATTGAATAAGAGTTAATCGAATATTGGTTATTCGATTAGAGTTAATCGAATATTAGTTAATCGAATTAGAGTTAATCGAATATTGGTTATTCGGTTAGAGTTAATTGAATATTAGTTAATCGAATAAGAGTTAATCGAATATTGGTTGTTCGATTAGAGTTAATCGAATATTAGTTAATCGTATAAGAGATTATCGAATATAGTTTATTCGAATAAAAGAGTTATCGGATATAGTTATTCGAAAAAGGATTATCGAATATAGTTTATTCGAAAGAGAGATTATCGAGTATAGTTTATTTGAAGAAAAGAGTTATCGAATATAGTTATTCGAAGAAAGAGTAATCGAATATAGTTATTCGAAGAGAGATTATCAAATATGGTTTACCCGAAGAAAAGAGTTATCGAATATAGTTATTCGAAGAAAGATTATTGAATATAGTTTATTCGAAAGAGAGATTATCGAATATAGTTTATTCGAAGAAAAGAGTTTTAGAATAGAGTTTATTTGAAAGAGAGTTATCGAATAGAGATTATTCGAGAGAGAATTATATGTTGAAATTTGTTTTTATGGAATTCAGGAAACTATTGTTCACTTTCCATTTTTAATCAAGATTTATTTATTTATTAATAAATTAGTTGTTTGTTTATTTATCTAAATTAATAAATAAAAGTTATATTTAAGTTATTATATTTCGGAAGCATGGATTATTACACTATTGTTATAATCAAATGATTTCTGTAAAAGAAGTGGATTCATAAATAGAATCCGAGAGTTGCATAAGGAAGTTTGTTAAAGATTTAAAAGGTGAACTTTGTTTATTTCAAGGTTAGAAATGTTGTTCAGTTAAGGTCTGAGAGGTAGTTATACCCCAACTTGATTGACTTCATTTTTAATAAGGAATGGTTAAGGTTCGACTGTGAAGGTTGGTTAAGTGAATTTAGTTAATGAGTGTAATGGTTTGAGTTGGCATAGCGATGTTTTATTTAAACATGTGTTTAAATCAAATGAAGGAGTTTTGGAAATGTCTTCCAAATAAGAATCAAAAATGTTTTCTAATATAAAAAAATAGAAATGAGAGTAGATATGGAAATGTTTTCCAGTGATTAATAACGTATATTTTCTAAATTTAGAAAATATGAATTTACGAATATATGGAAATAGGAATAGGGAAATGGATAATTGAATGACAAGGGGATCGGTGGTGATTGATGATTTGCTCGGTAAGATTTCCATTTGAAAATACGACTGTTGTTTGTATACATGTTTTCCTTTGGTAGTTAAATAACCGACTATCAAATTGGCCATTTCCATTGCCAATACGGAGAGATCGGGATCAGATTTATTATCTGAAAACCACTCCATATGGGCATTAGCATTGCGAATCAAATATAATGAAGATAATTGATGACAGACTTTGTGCAAGAGCTGTTCTGGAAAATCCTAGGTAGAAATTGCCTAAGACAGATTTACAGAATAGTGCCTTCGGTTTGTCCAGTCCCAGGACAACCTGTACGGAAGAATGTCTAACAGAGTACATTTAATATATCGCGTAAGTTGATCTCTTCAAACGTATTTACGTTTGGTGGCGGTGGAATTAATTTCTCTTAGCTTATACCCATGGTATTTTTGGAGAAATCAATTTTTGATTTGACGGGTATGACGATGTGGCATTCAAAGTAAATAAAGGAGTGATCTGTCGAGATACGTTATGACCTCAAGCCTCATCAACCGAGAAATGACAGAAATGGGCAGGTAGCATGGCTATGTGAGTTGCACCCAATTAGGGTATATTGTCACCATCTAGAGAATATTCATATTTGTTACTTCTTTCGCTTTTGTATCTCCTGGGAATGGTTATGTTGGTATGCCAACCGTAAGGTAATAATATATTCAGAACATTCAAGCGAAATGAATAACCAGTCATGTCTGGCCGAGTTATAAGATGTTCTTGTTGAACTCCAGTGTATCGCTTCTGGAGTACACTGATCGGAAGGTGATTCCATACCTTGTCATAGTTGGAAATCCATTTCCCAATAAGAGCCCACGGTTTTGATTGCGTATTATATATTTCTAAGTACTTGTATTAGACACTATTATAATATCAGAAAATTATTGTTTTGGAAAATGTTTTGGGTTATCGTAAGGTAAAAACCATCCGTGTTTATGTGTGGATCGGTCTTACGATTACATTTCTTTGAAAAAGATTTGGAAAAGTTAAACCAAGTGTTTGGAGTTTACTCACACCAGTCACATGACCGACCAAGAGTTTATTTTGTTTTTGTTTTCCCTGGACTTTTGGGTGCCCAAATTTGTATGGGCAGTTAAGTAGTCAGGATTTTATAGATATTTGGAGGAGCTTGGAGCAGGATGCTTCAGGATTTTATAGTTTATTTCCATTGTACTGTAAGTGTTGTACTCTAATAAATGTTATTGTATACATATACTGGTTTTATTTCAAAGTTATGTTTTATTTTATTCATTCCACTGTGAGATTCGTGTTACTTTGATTCTGTTGTTGTAATCTTCTTCTTCTATTCTAATTTTCAATCTTATCTATTCTTACCCTCTAACTTCTTTCTATTAACTATTCGGTATTTCCGATGCTTGGATAGTCGACATTGAGTTTATGTCGATAACCAATGTCGCAAATTCCCCAGGTCATTACAGTGTTATCAGAGTTGAAGGTTAAGTATTTACCTTGGCTCTGTGGCGTAACTCGATTGAGATGGGATTAGTAACACCCTAGATTGAGTTGTATGTATATATATGAGCGCGTATTTGTTATGTAATATAAAATGGTTTTATATTGTGGAGATTTGTGGTTGAGTGGCTTATGAATTCTAGTCGATCAGTTTGATCCACTATATTGGTAGAAGTTTCTAAACACTTGAATACGATGGACCAACATCGTATGTTTTGAAAAGAGGGTAAAGAAATAATTTTACCCAAATTATATTTTGATGTAAAGGATTCATATTGGATTTATTATAACATATTAGATATATTTGTTGTTATTATAATAGAATGAGATTATAAAAATAAAATGGTCAAGTAAATAGCCAATCAGGATTCATATAAGTGTAATATGTGAAATCAGATGAATTGAATCTGAAATTAAATCAGAACTGGAATTAAAACTCTGGAAATTTGAAAAAGTGTTTATAAATGTATTCAGATTAAATATATGATAATTTTAAAATCCAGGGAGATTTTAAATTGTTATCCAAGCACTGTGAATGATATTCTGAATAAATTTCGAAATGGAAATGTTTAAATATGAATTTGAAAAGTGATATAGTATTGAACTCGCTTCAGTAGCTGGGAAATAACTCTGATGATGCTGGCCACATCATCAGTGTTCATTTTCGAGTTCTAAGTGACGGATTACTACCAAAGATGTAGTTTTTGGAAAGGTTTTGAGAAAACAAGTGGTTTTGATTTCCGAAAGGGAATATTGGATGTTTGAAAAGGGTAAGTTGTTTAAAACTCCCAGGAAGATTGTTTTGAATTAAAAAAATTAATTAGGAATTTGTGAAAGAAAATTGGAATTGAACTGAAGCCAATTAAGTGGAAATTGATTTGAAATAGAAAATATCCAATAAAATTGGATTGTGAAACATAATTGGACTCAGGTGAGTAGGTGGTTTGATTTTTGAAATAAAAATCAAAGGTTGTGATTTTGGGATGAAGATAACTGATTAGAGAAATTAATTAATTAATGAAACATGTGGATGGAACTTAACGAGGCTAAGTAAGTTAAATTTATGAGTTAGGAGTTTGGAATCAAAAATGGAACTTTGGTTTGAAATGAAATTTGGCTTAGGGATAAGCGAATGTTTGTGTTGGAGATAAAAGTGATTTGAGTTTGATTGTGATGACATCGGTATATGCTGAATTGGCAGCAGATGGAAAGAATATAATGATATGCCCTATAAAAAGGTATAAGTTTTTTTGTACATGAGTTTGGCGATTTATGAGCCTATTTGGCAAGCTGCTTGGCTGTTTGATTTTCGTTTGGATTAGAGAAGGCCTAGAGAAGCGTGTTGTAGTCGTACCGATTGAGCCGTACAAAGGAGGTGCTGGCGAAATTTTTCGTAAATTTAAAGTGTTTAGATTTTTTTGAAATTTTGAAATTTTCATTTATAATAATAATTCAATAATTTAATTGAAAGTAATGGGTTTAGTGAAACTGAAGTTAAAGAAGTGAATAGATAATTTTTAACCACGTTAATAGGGTTTGTTTTCTACCTTAGCAATTCCGAGGAAGAAATTATTTTAAGGGGGGGTGAATGTAACGACCCGTATTTTACAGTGTAATAATTAATTTATTTAATTATTTAAATAGTGATTTAGAGATTTAAATGGTTGTTTATTTAAATAATATTGAATATTTAATTAATATAAATAATAGAATAATATATTTATTTCAGAAATAGTCGGAAATAGTGGAATTTACAATATTGTGTGAATTGGACAATTTAAAATATATAATTCAGTTTAGAATTGAATTATACTAACGAATTTATTTATAAATGTCATTTGAATGTATAAATTATATCATAATTATAATCGAGCTCGAAATGGCGCGATAGTTCGTAATTTGGTGATTCGAACTTTAATTGAATATATAGAATCCGTTTTAAATCGGATTTCTGTGAAATAAGAAACGTTCGGAGCTGGTGAAGTATATTTCTCTAATGGAAGAAAAAAATCGAGACATAATCATGTAGATTAGGAGTATTAAATTATTTCTAGATTTTAAGAAACGTTAGAGCATTAAAAATAGCCATTTCTGGAAACGTTAGAGCATTAAAAATAGCCATTTCTGGAAAGGACCTCCATTCTCGACGAAACTAATTTTGTTGAATCTGGAATATTGTAACACCCCGTATTTTATGTGAACGTATAAGTAACAAATCGGAAAATAATTAATTTTTAAAATAAGAATCAAGGGAAACGCGTTGCGCCTTTGCGTTCGTATCGAAATTCTGCTTGGAAACGAGTCCGAGTTTTCGAGAAATGGAGTCCATATGAGGAAGATATGACCCTCTGAAGTTTCAAAGATTTTCAGAATTGAAAACAGCTCGAAAATTCGAATTCAAATTCGAATTCAAAATCCCAGAACAGGCTAGGCGGGAAAATTCCCACCCATGGACCAGGTCGACCTAGGGGTTGACCATAGTGTCGACCTCCCAGGGACCAGGTCGACCGTAGTGTCGACCTGGGGGTCGACCTGCTCCCGAAACCCAGTTTTTGAACCTGGTTCATTCTGATGTATCTGGTCTCGTTTTCCCTCTAGATTCGTCCGCCTAATCCTACATAAAAAGCCCCTAGCCCCATTCCCTTTACACCATTCTTCTCTTATGTTGCACATTTTCATTACGATACTCTGCTTCCATTCTTATTAAATAAAATAATGGCGTCGTTACTCTGCTGGAATCAAAACTAGGATCTTCTTCCAATCTGAATAAAGTTAAAAGGGAATAACTATTTTCTAATCTAATCGATAGTCTACGCCAAAGGAACGTACTCAGTTTCAGAACTCAGAAACCAAAAATCAAGACTTTCCTTTTTGACTGTGAGTACAGTTATTTTCAGATGTGAACTTTAATTATGATCTTGACGTGGTTATAAATCTAAATCTGAGGTTACGTATATTCTTATCTGTCAGATCTGTTTTTCTGTGACTATTCTGTACCTCTTTCTTCTTTCTGTTCTATAGCCAGGCTACTATGAGCCTGCGCCGAATCTCATAAGAGATTAACGCACGAACGCTAAATTTTGGGACAAATAATGAATAATGCATAATTGGACATGAAACTGTTGCCTATGAGACTATTGCCTATGACTATGATTCATGACTATGAGACTATTGCATATGACATTGAATAAGAAACTATTGTGATTAGTCGCCCATGACTATTGTGGTTAGTTGCCTATAACTATTGTAGTTAGTTTCTTATGTCTATTCCCTTAATGATGTTAGATCTCATATTTAGTATGTAACTTTGCTAGTTTATTCCCATTCACTGTTATGTACATCGAGCCTAGTGGGGCCATTATCATTGTATTTGGTTCATTATTGCATGCCTATTCTTTCTTGTGCTTATCCCCTATTCCTTTTGCTAGGGCCATTTCATGAGTATTTAGAGAACTTGTGGAAACATGTTATACGGGGATTGGGCATAGCTTAATTAAGTTAATTTGGCATAACAAATATGTTGACACAATCAGAATAGGCTATAATAGAGAATGATTTACATGTGTATTAGTCTTGGACAAAAATTGCAAACTAGAATATTAAATCTAGTTTTGACATGAACTGTAAATGGGAATATTAAGGCTAAGATTTGGGGCATATATTGTATTATGAATTATGACCTTGATTTAGGCATGCAAGTTTAGGCTAAATTTATGATTAGGCAAGATATGTAAATAGAGTTTTAGATATGTATAATCTGCTAAATCTGTTATCTGCTAAATCCGTTAAATTGCCTAATCCGTTATCTGCTAAATCTGTTGAATTGCCTAAACTACTGAATCTGTTATCTGCTAAATCTGTTGAATCACTTAAATTGCTAGATCTGCTACCTATTGAATTGTCTGATCTGTTGAAAACTAGATAATGGTAATCTGGGTATGGAAATCCATAGGCTTGACCTAAGATTTAGAAAAACATGGAAATTTGATTAATTTGTTGTATCCTATGAAGAAGTTTAATCTATTAAATAAACAAAATTAGTCTGATATCTGAAAAATCTGTATTGGAATGAATTGGCTATGACACGAGGTTAGGCTCTATTTGCGGTAGAAGCCTGCCCGGAACCAACCGGCTTAACCAACGACCGCAAACTGTCAGTCTAATGTGAGAGGTCGTAGGCTTAACTAAAATATGCTTAGACACGAGGTTAGGTCTGGCTTGTGGCAGAAGTCTGCCTGGAACCGCCCGGCTTATCCAGCGGCCACAAGCTACCGACCTAATGTGAGAGGTCTATGCATTAATATTTAACTAATGCAAATCTGGGATAAGTATGATGTCTAAAACGTTTTGGGTAAATAAGGTTAAACCAACCGGACTGTTGAATTTAATAAAACTTGTTTCGTGAATCTGTAGGCCCAATACAAAGTTAGACAATCTATAAGTATGTTAAGAACTGTACATCTAATCCGTTAGTTTGAAAACCCGTTAACTTGATTTTCTGATCTATGAACTAGTTGACTTGAACTCTGTATAACTTGTAAACAAGTTAATCTGAAATCTGTTAGTCTAGGGACACAAGGTTAGGAGGGAAATTACTTGTGTCATCTGTTGTTTGGGACCCATATTAGTCAGTAACCCTTTCTGGTATCAAAACTTTGACCCAACAGTAGGTAGGGTCCAGGCACGCTTACTGAACTAATTATAAGCGGTTCATTCTGATAATGGCGAAGGGTGTTGATGGTGCGTTTCAACTGGGCCATGTGCGTGCATGGATCCCAGTCTTCCTCTAAGGATGTAAGACGCCGTGACATCTGTAAATAGGTCTGTGCCAATTGGTTGTCACTTTAGGGAGTGATACACCCTACTATGGGGCCGACACAGGGTATTTATGTATTAGGGAGCCGATCGTTTGGGGTAGGGTTTTTAGGGTACACTTAGTTCTGTCTGTTTCTGCTGGTACCGTCTGTTTCTGTTGGGTGGTAACACCTATCTGTTTCTGCGTGGTACCATCTATTCGGATGGTAAAGGCCCATTTACTAGTGTACACCTAATTCTACATTCTGTTTCCATAGGGATTAATCTGTTTATGTTTCTGCACCTTCTGTTCGGGTGGTAAAGGCCCATTATTAGCATTCTATTTCTGTCTATTTCTGTTCGGGTGGTAAAGGCCCATTTACTAGTGTACACCTAATTCTACATTCTGTTTCCATAGGGATTAATCTGTTAATGTTTCTGTACCTTCTGTTCGGGTGGTAAAGGCCCATTATTAGCATTCTGTTTCTGTCTGTTTCTGTTCGGGTGGTAAAGGCCCATTTACTAGTGTACACCTAATTCTACATTCTGTTTCCGTAGGGATTAATCTGTTTCTGTTTCTGTACCTTCTGTTCGGGTGGTAAAGGCCCATTATTAGCATTCTGTTTCTGTCTGTTTCTGTTGGGGTGGTAAAGGACCATTACTAGCATTCTCTTCTGTGGAAATTATTTTGTTCCCGTTTCTGTTTCTGTTTAGACATTGGGGTGACACCTAATCCTGTTATACTAGTATTAGTGCAGAGAGGTGAAAAGTAATAGCTTACATCATTCTGTTTTTTTGTTTAACCTAAGTATATCTGCTAATTCTGTTACTGTTATCTCACATCTAGTTTTATTTGCATGTCATGATTATTATTATCTGTTCATATGCTGGAAATCACTGGACTCGCCAGACTTTATGTCTGACCTTATTTGTTTTTCGCCCCTTTTCTTTTCGTTCCCCCCCAAGGTTTCCAAGGAGGGAATACTTTAGCTTGATCCGAATTTCTTCTGCTTGAAGTGCTTAAAGTGTGGCTTGACTTTTTATGGCATCTTCTGTGGGGATTATGATTTTAAAGATTTGTACTCTGAGGGCATTTGAACAAGGCTGATATATATATATATATATATATATATATATATATACTTGAGTTTTGGTAAAGTGACTTTGAAAGATGTAACCAAACTGATTTCTGTTTTCCACTGAAATAAAGTTATAAAATTTTCAAGTTCTGCTTTACATATCTGTTCTTGTAATATTATGTTCTGTCTACTAAAATGCTCCATCAAAGTTAAGGCATTCCCTTTGTGAGTGACCTTAATGGAGGTGGGGTGTTACATTTGGTATCAGAGCTGAAGGTTACCAGATTGGGTAAAGTTTTTGAAAACTATTTTCAAAAAGGTTTTAAAAGGAAGTATTTTCGAAAGTAAAGCCTATTTTTGAAAAAACATAATCCCTAAAATCCATATATCTATCTTTTGATCCTCCGTTTGAATCTTTGTTTCCTTCTTTCTCCGGGGCTCCCGGCTTTCTGGGAGGTAACCTCATCGCGACATGGTTCTGTAGGCTTGATAAGACTACAACACCAGTCAAAAGGCAACTAAACGCCCGACTTCCATCTGTAGCCGCAGTAGTCTCGCCTATGGCTAATTTTTTTTCGAGCTTTGTAGTATTTTCCGTGCGATGGAGGCAGCTTTCGAGGGACTTGTCAACGTGTTACACACAGATAGTAAAGATGAAAATGAGGGAGATTGGCTAAGGAGCACTACCCAAGGATGATAAACTCATGGATATGGACTTGGTTCACAAAGGAGGCAAAAAGGAAACACAAAAGAAGGAAAAAAAGTCTGAAGATAAAGGAGGAGAAAAGTGCTTTACTTATGGAAGCTTGACTCATCTGGACAAGGATTGCCGAAAGAGGAAGGACACTCACTTCAACTGTGGTGAGATGGGACACTTCACTAGGGACTGCGCGAAGAAATGGGGGCAAGGACAGAGGACATGACCTACTTCTGGAAGGCAGGTGAATGCTCTCATAGTTGGTGGATAGGATATAAGTAGGAAAATTTCCGTAGAGAGTTTAGTTTCCTTATCTGATTATTGAGTTAGAACTCTTTCCGATTATGGCATTCTGATTTTGTAGTCGAGTCTCTGCACTTTATTACTAGTCTTGTTTCTGATCTGGTTATAGTCTCAAACCCCATAGGGGTTACGACTCATCTGTTGGTGATAGGTTGGGGTTTGAGGGTATCTGTGTTAGGCGTCAATTGTAATGCATACATTCTGGGTTTTTGAGGGATATGGTGGGATTTTCCCATGCTTAGTTTTCTAAGAATCATTCGATAATCTGATCTGTACTAGTAGTCTGTAAGCATTTGGATATTTCTGAAAAGGTTAAGATTTCCAGTTTTGACATTGTCTAAAGAGGGCAATCCTCTATGCGTCAATCTGATGTTGATTTCGGTCTTTGGGGCCGATACTTAGGGGAATTATTCTCTCAACCAATGTCTAATGGGAACCAAGTTTTTGTTTTATCTGTTCTCGCTTCCATCATTCTACTGTATCTTATCGATCGAATCTTCGAACTTTAGGTAGAAACCAATAGGTGTAAACATGTGTTTGAGACATGTTATGTTTGATGGCTGCAAGTGGATACAAGTGGTTGCTAGTGGTTGCTTGTGGATGCATATACACACACTAGGCACTAGATCGGCTCGAAAACACTCTCATGCTGCATATGGATGTGTGAGCATTTTCAATTTCTGTGGATGCAAAATGATTGACTCATCACATGGATGTTGCATATGAATGAATGGTTGTCACTCGTATAAGAATGATATGTATCAAATAGGAAAATTGCATACATGTTGGACTCATGGCACTGATATAATTCACATTAAGGAAGTCAACTGAATCAGTGGACCGCCTGATCTTTGCATTAGATAAGGAACATATACACACACTTTTGCATACGTTCATACAACATTAGAAGTTTTCTAAGGAAAATATATGCTTGTGAATGAAGGTTGAGTAGATGGATGACTGGATGGTAGGACACATTCTTCTTAACTTGAAGATTTCGAGGACGAAATCCTTTAAGGAGGGGAGAATGTAACACCCTGTATTTTCTATGAACGTATAAGTAACAAATCAGAGAATAATTAATTTTTAAAATAAGAATTAAGGGAAACATGTTGCGCCATTGCGTTCGTCTCGAAATTCTGCTTGGAAACGAGTCCGAGTTTTCGAGAAACGGAGTTCGTATGAGGGAGATATGACCCTCCGAAGTTTCAGAGATTTTCAGAATTGAAAAAAGCTCGAAAATTCGAATTTGAATTAGAATTCAAAATCCCAGAACAGGCTGGGTGGGAAAATTCCCGCCCATGGACCAGGTCGACCTGGGGGTCGACCATAGTGTCGACCTCCCAGGGGCCAAGTCGACCATAGTGTCGACCTGGGGGTCGACCTGCTCCCGAAACCCAGGTTTTGAACCTGGTTCATTCTGATGTATCTGGTCTCGTTTTCTGTCTAGACTCGTCCACCTAATCCTATATAAACAACCCCCTAGCCCCATTCCCTTTACACCATTCTTCTCTTATGCTGCACAATTCCATTCCTATACTCTGCCTCCATTCTTATTAAATAAAATAATGGCGTCGTTACTCTACTGGAATCAAAACTAGGATCTTCTTCCAATCTGAATAAAGTTAAAAGGGAACAACTATTTTCTAATCTAATCGATAGTCTATGCCAAAGGAACGCTATTCAGTGTCAGAACTTAGAAACCAGAAATCAAGACTTTCCTTTTTGATTGTGAGTATAGTTATTTTCAGATATGAACTTTAATTATGATCTTGACGTGGTTATAAATCTGAATCTGAGGTTATGTATATTCTTATCTGTCAGATTTGTTTTTCTGTGACTATTCTGTACCTCTTTCTTCTTTCTGTTCTATAGCCAGGCTACTACGAGCTTGCGCCAAATCTCATAAGAGATTAACGCATGAACGCTAAATTTTGGTATAAATAATGTATAATGCATAATTGGACATGAAACTGTTGCCTATGAGACTATTGCCTATGACTATGATTCATGACTATGAGACTATTGCCTATGACATTGAATAAGAAACTATTGTGATTAGTCGCCCATGACTATTGTGGTTAGTTGCCTATAACTATTGTAGTTAGTTTCTTATGTCTATTCCCTTAATGATGTTAGATCTCATATTTAGTATGTAACTTTGCTAGTTTATTCCCATTCACTGTTATGTACATCGAGCCTAGTGGGGCCATTATCATTGTATTTGGTTCATTATTGCATGCCTATTCTTTCTTGTGCTTATCCCCTATTCCTTTTGCTAGGGCCATTTCATGAGTATTTAGAGAACTTGTGGAAACATGTTATACGGGGATTGTGCATAGCTTAATTAAGTTAATTTGGCATAACAAATATGTTGACATAATCTGAATTGGCTATAATAGAGAATGATTTACATGTGTATTAGTTTTGGACGAAAATGGTAAACTAGAATATTAAATCTAGTTTTGACATGAACTGTAAATGGAAATATTAAGGCTAAGATTTGGGGCATATATTGTATTATGAATTTTGACCTTGATTTGGGCATGTAAGTTTAGGCTAAATTTATGATTAGGCAAGATATGTAAATAGAGTTTTAGATATATATAATCTGCTAAATCTGTTATCTGCTAAATCCGTTAAATTGCCTAATCCGTTATCTGCTAAATTAGTTGAATTGCCAAAACTGCTGAATCTGTTATCTGCTAAATCTGTTGAATCGCTTAAACTGCTAGATCTGCTACCTGTTAAATTGTCTGATTTGTTGAAAACTATATAATGGTAATCTGGGTATGGAAATCCGTAGGCTCGACCTATGATTTAGTAAAACATGGAAATTTGATTAATCTGTTGTATCCTATAAAGAAGTTTAATCTGTTAAATAAATAGAATTAGTCTGATATTTGAAAAATCTGTATTGGAATGAATTGGCTATGACACGAGGTTAGGCTCTGTTTGCGGTAGAAGCCTGCCCAGAACCAACCGGCTTAACCAGCGACCGCAAATTGTCATCTAATGTGAGAGGTCGTAGGCATAAGTAAAATATGCTTAGACACGAGGTTAGGTCTGGCTTGTGGCAGAAGTCTTCCCGGAACCGCCCGGCATATCTAGCGGCCACAAGCTACCGACCTAATGTGAGAGGTCTGTGCATTAATATTTAATTAATGCAAATCTGGGATAAGTATGATGTCTAAAACGTTTTGGGTTAATAGGGTTAAACCAACCGGACTGATGAATTTAACAAAACATGTTTCATGAATCTGTAGGCCCAATACAAAGTTAGACAATCTGTAAGTCTGTTAAGAACAGTACATCTGATCCGTTAGTCTGAAAACCCGTTAACTTGATTTTCTGATTTGTGAACTAGTTGACTTGAACACTATATGTATGAACTTGTAAACAAGTTAATCTGAAATCTGTTAGTCTGGGGACACAAGGTTAGGAGGGAAATTACTTGTGTCATCTGTTGTTTGGGACCCATATTAGTCAGTAACCCTTTCCCATATCAAAACTTTGACCCAACAGTAGGTAGGGTCTAGGCACGCTTACTGAACTAATTATAAGCGGTTCATTCTGATAATGGCGAAGGGTGTTGATGGTGCGTTCCAACTGGGTCATGTGCGTGCATGGATCCCAGTCTGCCTCTGAGGATGTAAGACGCCATGACATCTGTAAATAGGTCTATGCCAATTGGTTGTCACTTTAGGGAGTTATACACCCTACCGTGAGGCCGACACAGGGTATTTATGTATTAGGGAGCCGATAGTTTGGGGTAGGGTTTTTAGGGTACACTTAGTTCTGTCTGTTTCTGCTGCTACCGTCTATTTTCGTTAGGTGGGAACACCTGTCTGTTTCTGTGTGGTACCGTCTGTTCGGGTGGTAAAGGCCCATTTACTAGTGTACACCTAATTCTACATTATGTTTCCGTAGGGATTAATCTGCTTCTGTTTCTGTACCTTCCGTTCGGGTGGTAAAGGCCCATTATTAGCATTCTGTTTCTGTTCGGGTGGTAAAGGCCCATTTACTAGTGTACACCTAATTCTACATTCTGTTTCCGTAGGGATTAATCTGTTTCTGTTTCTATACCTTCTGTTCGGGTGGTAAAGGCCCATTATTAGCATTCTGTTTCTGTCTGTTTCTGTTCGGGTGGTAAAGGCCCATTTACTAGTGTACACCTAATTCTACATTCTGTTTCCGTAGGGATTAATCTGTTTCTGTTTCTGTACCTTCTGTTCGGGTGGTAAGGGCCCATTATTAGCATTCTATTTCTGTCTGTTTCTGTTGGGGTGGTAAAGGCCCATTACTAGCATTCTCTTCTGTGGAAATTATTCTGTTCCCGTTTCTGTTTCAGTTTAGACATTAGGGTGACACTTAATCCTGTTATACTAGTATTAGTGCAGAGAGGTGAAAAGTAATAGCTTACATCATTCTGTTTTTTTGTTTAACCTAAGAATATCTGCTACTTCTGTTACTGTTATCTCACATCTAGTTTTATTTGCATGCCATGATTATTATTATCTGTTCATATGCTGGAAATCACTGGACTCGCCAGACTTTATGTCTGACCTCGTTTGTTTTTCACCCCTTTTCTTTCCGTTTCCCCCCAGGTTTCCAAGGAGGGAATACTTTAGCTTGATACGGATTTCTTCTGCTTGAAGTACTTGAAGTGCTTAAAGTGTGGCTTGACTTCTTATGGCATCTTCTGTGGGGATTTTAATTTTTAAGATTTGTACTTTGAGGGCTTTTGAACAAGGCTGATATATATATGTACTTGAGTTTTGGTAAAGTGACTTTGAAAGATGTAACCAAACTGATTTCTGTTTTTCGTTGAAATAAAGTTATAAAACTTTCAAGTACTGCTTTACGTATCTGTTCTTGTAATATTCGGTTCTATCTACTAAAATGCTCCATCAAAGTTAAGGCATTCCCTTTGTGAGTGACCTTAACGGAGGTGGGGTGTTACAAATATTAAACTATTTCTAGATTTCAATTTTCATGATTTTTGGAGTCAGTATGTGGCCGTACGGAATTTAATGTGAAAAACAGTTAATAATTTAACTTTAAAGATATGCTGTGTTAGTTAATGGATTCTGAATTCGACGAAACAAGTTTCGTTGGGTCCGTAATGTCGAACTTTAGCTCTATGTCCATTTTCGTCAAAATTGGGTATCGTATGTGACTATACGGATTTTAAACATCGAATACAAATAGCAGTAGATTAAATTAGAATATTATAATCGAATATAAAAATATAAAACTTTCCTATAAATAAGCCAACATCCTTCTAAACCTAGAATGATTTTTCTCTGGTCAAAACAATCCGCCGCGCTATTCTTCATAAACGTGAGAGAGGAAAAGGGTTTGGAAAATCAAAACAATCAAAAAAAAATTCCATAAATCCTTAGTTAACTATATTTGGATTCTCTTCGAGCTCCTCTACACCTTGATGTGCATTTTGCTGAGCTCGATGGTAAATTCTTTCGCTGGAAAAGTGAAGACGCAACCTAGGGTTGCTGTTTCTGGGAAATATAAGATGCAATTCACGAATTGGAGTTTAGATCGGAGATGAGGGAACCAAGTGGCATCGATGTGTGTTTTTTCTGGAAAATCTGTGCCAATAAAGGTCGTTACCTTTATCGATCAACTTCGTTTAGTCCGTGGAATGCAAGCTAGAAGAAGACATCGAGTTTCATCATTGTAACATGGCTGCGAGAAGATCCGAACGAGATGATTTTAGGTAGTTTTTATTTGAATTTTTGTTCGGTGATGTTACAGTAGTAGCGTGGAGAGGTCGGAAGTCATAACCATGGATGTTGATTGAGTTATTTTTTTTAGGGTTGGGGTGATTGAGGATTCAAGAGAAGGTTTATGGCAATGTTTATTTCATTAAACGTAATGAAGTGGTGATGGACATATGGGGAGAGGAAGTAATTGCTTATGGGTGTTTTTCTAGAGGAGCAGCAGAAGGTTACGGGGAGGACTGAATTAAGGAAGAAGGGGACACTTCATAGCGGGTTGGGTTGGTGCAAAGGTTTTGGGCCAATGACTGAACGGGTGAGGCCCGTTTGATAATAGACTAAGTTATTTAAATTTAAATTAGTATAGAAACCTGTATAAATTATTACTACTGCATAGATATCAGAATTTGACAAAACTGGATCCGTTGGGATCGTGTGGATGACGACTGTACAATGGAACGGACTGGATGTGAATTAGAGCTTGTTACAATTTATTGCAGAATAAAACGTCCGTCTGAATCAAAGATAGTTAATTGTTATTTATTGATAGCCGTCCAATGTGAGTAAAACTCACCAACTCTGCCTGTTTACATTTTTATAACGTATTTTTTGAATTGATAAAGGATGGCTGATTATTGTGTGTTGCTTGTTTGGATTAATTGCTAATTGATGAATGAATATATATATATATATATATATCGTTAATCAAATGTTGATTCTATTGATCAGAATATTTCATGTTGAAATGAAATTGATGCGAATTATATTGTTTAACATCTGTGGATGCAGGGAAACAGGTTGGGGGATCCATCTGGACTCCTCAACAATTATATTACTGTTTTTCATACATTGTGATATATGATGTGATATATAATCTGTTAATGATTATGTGTGTTTGGATAATATTGATCCTTGTTATTTGGTATTTTAAATACCATATATAATACTGGAATTAAAAAGGGAATTTTCAAAGTGTATATTGAAAATAATATATTTATAAAATCAAAGGATTTTATAAAAGGATATATCTATAAAATCAAAGGATTTTATAAGAGGAAATATTTATAAAATCAAAGGACTTTATAAAAGGAAATATATATAAATCAAAGGATTTTATAAGAGGAATATTTATAAAATCTAAGGATTTTATAAAAGGAAATATTTATAAAATCAAAGAATTTTATAAAACGAATATTTATTTAGAAAATAAATAGAATTATAAAAGGAAATATTTATAAAATGAATAAAATTTTATAAAAGGAAATATTTGAGAAATGAATCGAATTTTATAAAAGAAAATATGTGGAAAACAAATATTAAATGGAAATCGGTTTTAACAAATAAATGGAAGAGATTAATTTAAAGTAGATTTTAAATAAAATTTGTTTTAATAGATAAATTGAGAAGATTAATTTATAAATAATGTTTTATAAATTAAATAAAATATTTATCATGTGATAAATGGAATATATAAGTTTGAACTTATATAGAGACGCAGAAATCGATTTGGCCACGGATATTTTAAATAGAATGTGAACTCATCATTTACAAAGGGAATTATAAATGAGATTTAAGTGTTAGAAACAAAAGGGAGATTTCGTATGAATAATTCTATAAATAGAAGTATAAATAGAAATTGGAAATGTGATATTATTTTAAAATACGAAATCAAACTTAATGGATTATATAAAAGAAATATTTTCCACATTCGATGTGAATAATGGATTAAAATAAATATTTTATAAATTAAAACATTTACAAGGAAAATTGGGTTTTGAAATAGGAATTCAAATGGGAATTTGAATGAGATAGGAATTAGAGTTAATTTAATATTAGTTAATCAAATTAGAGTTAATCGAATAATAGTTAATCAAATAAGAGTTAATCGAATATTGGTTATTCGATTAGAGTTAATCGAATATTAGTCAACCGAATAAGAGTTAATCGAATATTGGTTATTCGATTAGAGTTAATCAAATATTAGTTAATCGAATAAGAGTAAATCGAATATTGGTTATTCAATTAGAGTTAATCGAATGTTGGTTAATCGAATCAGAGTTAATCGAATATTAGTTAATTGAATAAGAGTAAATCGAATATTGGTTATTCGATTAGAGTTTGAAACGATAAGGAATTTCGCTCGATCCGAATCGATCGCTAAACCGACCAAGACCATTCGAAACCCCTGATTGTTTTGAGAACACGACAAATTGGAACACAAACAGAAGAACATTTCATTGTATATTACAACAATATACATAGTATGAATAAATATTACACATCATAAATTATTAGAGATTTAAATACATTACTGCAGCGGAAAATAATACAAAACACAACTGGAAGTAATACACGGATACAGAGCTTTTCGAATATCGCTTCAGCTGTAAATCAGGATCCTGTGAATATAAATCTGCAAAACCAAAACTACCAGCTGCTCGTGTCAAAATAAGGGCACCCAGAGTTTTGGTTAAAACAATAAACTCCAGGTCAGTCATGGGACTGGTGTGAGAACTAAAACAATTATTAATCTTTATTTTAAAGTAAGGTAAATCAATGGACCACGCCGTATAACATGGAACGGGTTTCCTCCCAAGAATACAGTGCATAAAACAACAGTGCAATGCTAAATAAAGAATAATGAAGCTATTATAAGACCCAGGTCCCATCACACAATGCAACGCAAGCCATAGGATATGGTTTTTACCTTATAATAGCCAAGAATGCTTGGTACGTGAAATTTCATGTTTTATTATTACTATAAGTGTATAGTGTCAAAACAATTTCAATCATAAGTATCAATCATAGACGGCATAAGTGCCCCATACCACTATGTCACTATACTAGGCTCTACAATCAAAACCGCAAAGTCACGTATTGGAAGTTGGATTTCCATCTATGAACCAAGGAAAGGGATCGTCTTCTACCGAATTCGAGATGCTCTAGCCCGCACCTCAGGCAAATACTCAGTTATGCCTTTGGATCTTTGGGGACGGTCCACCGATGTGGATTAAAATGCCTGAACACTGTGTTTCCCCACCCTATGGGGTGTCAATGAGTCCAATGACTCCATCGGCTCCACACAGTCACCGATATATCCGAGGCGCCTCGCAATCCAACAACCACATAAGTCAAACTCATCAGGGCGTGTAAAACCACTGACGCAACTTCTAGCTAGAAAGAAACGCATGTCCTCCCTGAGGTCCTTCTCCCGTTTCTGGTTCATAACCGGGGTGTGAGGCTCGCGAATCAACGTTACACAAAGGTATGCCACACAGGCCGTGCTTTGATCATCAACCACAAGACTTTGCTTTTCAACAAAAGCCTTGATCATTTGCATCTTAGCATGCCACATAGGCAAACCACTCCATGCAACCGATATCCATCAATCACACAGAATGATATCCAATGTCAGACACACAGTCCATTTACAAGTCCGTTCTGGGTTTGAACAAAACCGGAGGCACCTTGCACCTCGCATATCCATCGATCTCCAAGTATGGCTGGATGATCACTAACTTATTACCAGCTTTTGGGTGTATGGCCCAATCAAGATCATCAGGAATCATCCAAACGATGTGAAGACCTCCGGTCTTCAACCACCATCTTCACCTTCGACTTATCGTTGTATCAGTTATTCAGAATGGGATAAACCCGGTCTTTCCGAATAACTCGCGTATATAATAAAACAAGTGTTACACAAACACAACATACGCCTCATTCCAATTCATCAGTCACTAACCGTAAATTAGCAAGAGAACAATCCCCTAAATATTAACCCCGAAGGTCGAAACCAACATTAGATCAATACCCAGGAAACCATTCATCTTAATTAATCTTCAGTTAATTGCTAAATTTCACATTTTAGGGAGGGGTTCCCCTTAATTTTATCAAAGATAAATTCCTTAAATTTATTCTTTAATCTTCTTTTGAAAATCAATTCAAACCAAATTATGGTTTATCTAAACTAGTCGGCATTAACGAACCTTGCCGAAGTAATCAAATGTTAAATTTCCCTACCCCAACCTATTCATCCCATGAAATAAAATTGGTAATACTTCATATCTAACACCACAGTGTTATCGGTAAATTCAATTACCATTTCACATTCAAATCTAATTAAAGATTTAAGTATCGCATGGAGCAAAACTGGTGATACTCCATTCTCGATCATTTCAATCTAATTAAAGATCCATTAAAACTACACTTGGTTTTAATCTTCCCAAAAATCAATATTAATGATTGTTTAACTTGGGAAATCATATCCTGTCTTTAACTGGGTTAAAGAACCAATGTCATTTAAAAACAGTTCACGATAAACCCAAAATCACATTCTATTCCATCAGCCTTTAACCGTAAATTAGCAAGTGAACAATTCCCTAAGTAAAACCCCGAAGGCCGAAACCAATATCAGATCAATACCCAAGAAACCATTCAACTCAACTAATCTTCAGTTAGTTTCTGATTTTCTTAACTCCATTGGGTCTAAGAACAGTATTATTAAAGATACCGTTCACGACAACCCAAAATCACATTCAAATTCAATTCCATTTAATTGGTATACTTCATTAAATCTAAATAAAAAGATTTAATCTTTTTCTCAACTGGGTTTTAAGAACAGTGTAAATGAAGACACCATTCACAACAAACCCAAATCCCATTTGATATTAAATACAAGGCTCTTAATAGAAAATATATCGGCTCATATTCAATATCAAATTCTACAACCAACAAATATCATATTTGAAATAACGATATAAATATATCTTCCAAATTCCCATAACAATATCTGCATAATCACGAAATCCAACATCGAAATATTCCAAAGACAATTTCGATTCAAATCCTTTTCCCATTTATATATTGGAAATTCTGGTTATTTTCAAAACCATTTCAAATCCACTTTATTTATTTTAAAATAAATAGGATTATGTTTCTAGTTCAAAACTAGTTCACTTCGATAAAAATCTATTTTTATCTTTTAAAATATGGAATTTTTCATCCAAATTCTTCACAAATCATTTCTTAAGATTTTACACAAATTATAACTATTTTTAATAATTTTATCAAGTCCCGTACAGTCGATTTCCAAAACGGCCATCGAACTGCACTTACAGCGACCTTTTCCAAATTTGATTTAGACAAAATTCCAAATCCAACCGTTAGATTTCAAATCTCTAATATTCGTTAGAAAGCTCTTTTCGATACGAACCTAATGGTTCCAGTTTTAGGAGAATTCGATGGTCGGATCTCCCGTAATGTCCATTCGAAGTCAATAGTCGAAATTCACGAACTACCGCAGCGCGGCGCATTCTATTCAGGCCATTATATATATAATATACATATTATATATATATATATATATTTCGTCAATTTCCTTTCAAAACGTATTTTATAAATCGTTTTAAATTCGTTTTCAAAACAATTTCAACTTCATATTCAATTTCAAATCAAAATTGAATAATCTATATCATTGATATATAAATGATAGTATTTTCAAAATATTATATTTTGAAATCAATTCGTTTTCGATATTCATTATAAAAACGAATAAATTCGATATAAATATTGTTTACGTCAAAATGGCGCATCTCTAATCAACACGACTTTATATATTTCAATAACTTCGTTATTCTATTCAACAAATGAATATTTTTTTCAACACATGAATATATATTTTTATTCAACACATGAATATTTATTTTTATTCAACACATGAATATTTATTCTATTCAACACATGAATTTATATTTTATTTAACACATGAATTTTTATTCTATTCAACACATGAATATTTATTCTATTCAACACATGAATTTTTATTCTATTCAACACATGAATTTTCTTTTATAATATTCCTTATTTTCCAAATTGGAATGAGACCCACTCAATTACCATATAATGTTATTTATATGGGTTCTATACAACACATGTATATAATAACAATGATAAATAATCAACCATCATCCAAAGTGCACCACACAACTGCATAAGCATTAAATATAAATAATTAACGCTTACACAGTCTGTCAACCCATCGATTGACATACAACTAAACAATCGGGATTAGTGTACGTCAAATATCATCCTAATACCCGTGGGGTTTCAAATCAACAAACACAGATTTTTATTTGTGCAGTTGGGCGATGTGTAAAATTTATCGTCCCAATCAATATCAGTTAAATGGGTGTACATAAATAAATCGTCTGATTTGTTTATAAATATTTATTTTATATACACGTTAAAAATTATATTTTTAACTATAAAATATTTTATTTATTCCACTTCACACAATAAAATCTCGCAACACATCAATCAAGCAAACAAGTCATCCATGGTCTATGGACGATGGGTGTCGGGTGCTACTAAGCACCGTCTGCATCCTAGTATACATTTCAAACTAGAAATCCAAAATAAAAGTGAGGGTTTCTCACATTGGGTTCCACTCCGCCATTCTTTATTTCTGAACATCTGAACCGTTTGGATTTTCTTGGAATTCCAATGCAGTCTTTACCACGCTGTTCATAATAAAAATTATATTTTTATTGCTTCGTTCCAATAAATAAAAATCACATTTTTATTTCTACTTCATACATTCTTTTGACCCTTCTTTCTATATAAAAATTATATTTCTATATTCCTACTTCTTATATAAAGATCGAATTTTTATTTCGACGCTATAAAAAATCACATTTTTATCTCAACATATATATAATAAAAATCAGATTTTTATTTCGCTACATATATAAAAATCGTATTTTTATATTCTCTATCTTATAAAAATCACATTTTTATAATCTCTACTATATAAAAATCATATTTTTATTATCTCTATAATATAATAATCATATTTTTATTATCTCTATAATATAAAAATCATATTTTTATTATCTCTACATATATATAAAATCAGATTTTTATCACTTTATTATATACATAAAAATTAGATCTTTATATTGCTACCACATAATTAAAAATCACATATTTATAATCATATAAATTAAAAAAAACGCATTTTTAATTCAAACCTATGTAAATATAATTGAAATAAAATAAAAAGCTTACACTTCATTGAAGAAATTGGATGATGGGAGAGGGGAGAAGCAAGGGTAGTCCCGCAGCGGTGCTGAGGTGGCACAAGCGGTGGGGGCGGTGTCGGGGATGGCGAGGTGGTCCACTGGCCTGCAGTGGTGGCCTTTCCGTTGACTTGGGGTTTCGAAGAGGGCGAAGCACGAGGAGGAGATCGAGATAGGGGGCGCAAGCGAGCGATTGGAGGAGTAGGGGAGGGCGATGAAGGCGACGCTCCATCGATGGGAGGGGCGGCGGTCTCCAATCATCGATCCCCTTTCTCGTTCCCTTTTTTATTTAATTTTAAATGTCGGGTTTGACTTTTGACTTGGGGGGGGGGGGAGAGAGATAAAGGAGGGGGTTATATTATATAATATGTATTTTAATTATTTTAAATTCTAAAAGCAACTTTTTATTTTCAACTCGAAATTGAACTCACCGACTGTCGTCACAAGCTAATTACCCCCATTATGAACACAATGGGATATGTATCGTAAGCCAATTCGGCTGTTTCGACCAGGTTTCGTCAAAATCAAAATATAAATCTATATATTGAATTTGAATGCACATTTCAATTTACCGAGGCCACATATGGACTCCAAAAATTCCCGAAAAATATTTTCTAGCTTCGTATTGACGATAAAGTCCTAACAAAACTAATTTCATCAAATTCTGAGACCGTTTGAAAAACGGCTATTTTCCAGTCGATTGAAATCAACTGAAACTGTTCAAACGCGTTTTCCTTTGCCACGCTCACATATTGATTCAGAAAATTACGAATTTTGAAATCTAGCAATAACTTGACATCACGGATCCAACAAAAGTGATTTCATCGAAAACCGAGGTCGTTTGCAAAATTTCCATTTTCAAGGGCCAAAATTCCATAGCGACTATTATGAATTTTCAATCGGACATAACTTTTTATCCCCGCTATGAAATTTCAAATTTTCAGATTCGTTGGAAAGATATTCTCAAATAGATTCTAATATTTTTGGTTTCGCTAAAATCTGGCTTATTTTGAATCATGTACATTCATTTGAAATTTGAAATCGAATTTTCGAACTACCGCGCGATTTTCAATTACTTTTATAATTAAAATAAATTATTTATATTCTGATGACGATTCAAATAAATATATACATTCTAATTCTATTCAAAATAAATTTCTCGTTGTAATTGTTTAAAATAATCCATTTTAAATATTCAAAATTCGTTAAAATTGCCAAAATAAAATTTTTAAATTGGCTCGGATTTCCGGGTTATTACAATCGCCCCCACTTAAAACTTTTCGTCCTTGAAAAGGAACGAAGCTGAAAGTTGTTTTACAAACTAACTCAACTTTCATTCTTTTCATTATGGCTTAAGTTCTTCAACTTTTCAGTTTCTAAGAACTTTTCAAATTTTTCAAAAATTTGGCTAACACCCTAAATTTCCGAAAAATTTCGCCATAACCTCCCCTGCACCGGGAGCTTCGGGATATTTCAAATAGCCTCCCATGGCCCTCACCAGTCCATAAGGAAAAAGAAACAGCCAAGCGGCTAGCCAATCGGCTCATAAAATCATCAAAAACCCAAGAAATACAATAAACATGTATCTATTTGTTGGGCAAACAATTTTATTCCTCTTCTCTAGCCTCCTTGCTATGACCTGTTCAATGTAAGTACATGTATACGTATGCAAATGCGATAAATTTTCAATTCAATTCACTATTTGATACAATTTGAATAAAGGGTTCAACATATAATTAATCAAATAATAATCAAATGACACAACCAGCAATCAGTTAGTTGATTATCTTTTCAATCACATAACTTTAATACATAACCACAAAATCAAAGTTTTGATGCCAAATCATAACAATAGCCCTATTGTAACGACCCGGGAAAAAGCGACCTTGGTTATCCGATATATAACACCTATCGAACAATCAAAAGTCGAAATTACCGGATAGTCCAAGAAAGAAATTAGAGCGTGAGGATAGATAAGGTAGAACTAATAGAATAGAAGAAGAAGAAGAAGAAGAAGAAGGAGAAGACAACAACATCAGAGTAACACGAATCTCACAGCGGAACGAATAAAATATAATATATCACATAACTTGAAATCAAAAGCAGTATATGCATACAATACCATTATCAGAGTACAACCCTTGCATCACAGCGGAAATAAACAATAGCTATATAAGTCCTGAAGCCTCCTGCTCCAAGCTCTCCAAGTCTATCTGTAAAATCCTGACTACTTGGCTGCCCGTACAAATTTGGGCACCCAAGAGTTTAGGGAAAACAAAACAAAATAAAACTCCGGGTCAGTCATGGGACTGGTGTGAGTAAACTCAAATCATTTGGTTTAACTTTTCAAAATCCTTTTCAAAAGAAAAGATAATCGTAAGACCAATCCACACATAAATACGGATGGCTTTTACCTTACGATAACCCAAACACTTTGGAAATCATATATTATCTGATATTATAATAATGTCTAATCACAAGTAATTAAAATCTAGTAGAACGCTTGCATCTCACGCTCTACATATATAATATACAATCAAACTCGCAGGCACTTATTGGAGATTGGATTCCAACTTGACAAGGTATGGGACCACCTTCCGAACGTGTATCTCTAGAGGCAAATACACTGGGTTCAACAAGAACATCTTGCAACCCGGCCCACGCATGACCGACCACTCATTTCGCTTGAGTGTATCGAATGTATATCACCAACGGTTGGGATCAGCAACCGCCTCCCGAAATGGGACATCATCGATAGATTTAAGAACAAAAGGAATTTCTCTAGATAGGTGATCATACATCCTAATGGGTGCGACCCACATAGACATGCTGCCTGCCCGATTTTTGTCATTTCCCGGTTGATGAGGCTTGAGGTCATAACGTATCTTTTGACAGATTACACCTCCATTACTTTGAATGCCACATCGTCATACCCGCCAAATCACACATTGATTTCACCAAAAATACCACGGGTATACAGCTAAGAGAAACGAATTCCTCCGCCACCAAACGTAAGTACGTTTGAAGAGATCAACTTACGTAATTTATTGGATATACTCTGTCAGACACTCGTCCATTTACGTTTGTCCTGGGACTGGACAAACCGAAGGCACTATTCTGTAAACAGGATAGCCCTTGCATTTTACTCCGTCTTCAATATATTCAGCATACTTGATTCGCAACGCTTATGCCAATACGGAGTGGTTCTCTGGATAATAATCCAACCGGTCTCTCCATATTAACAACGTAATATGGTCAAAAACTTTGATAGTCGGTGAGTTAACTATCAAATGCAAAACATGTCGGTGTGCAAACAACGATATTATTTCCAATGGAAATTCTATAGATCAATCATCATTCAATATTTATCTTTTTAGTTCATTCATTTATTCATTTCCTTTTTCACTTACATTTAACATTTCTTATTTATTATATTTAGAAAAATATACGTCATTAACATTGGAAAATATTTCCATTTCTTGTTCTCTATATTCAGAAAACATTTCTGACTCTCATTTGAAAAACATTTCCAAATCTCCTTCATCTGGGCTTGAATAGATGTTTGAATAAACATCGCTATGCCAACATAAACCCTTACACTCTTTAACTAAATCCACTTAACCGCTCTCACTCTCGGACCTTATCCACTTCTTAGTTAAAACTGAAGTCAATCAAGTTGGGGTATAATTACCTCTCAGACCTTAACTGAACGACATTTCTAACTTTGAAATAAACAAAGTTCAACTTTCCAATCTTTTAACACACTTTCTTACGTTGCTCTCGGATTCGATTTATGAATCCACTTCTTTTTCAGAAAACACTTGATTATAACAATGGTGTTATAATTCCCTGCATCCGAAATATAATAACTTTAATATGGCTTTTATTTTCTAACTCGAATAAATAAACGACTACATAATTTTATTAACTCCTATTCAGTTAACTCTAATCTGTAACCCTTATTCTATTAACTCTTACTGGATTAACTCTTATTCGGATAACTCGGTTTTAATTAACTCCTCTTGATTTAACTCAACCTGACCAACTTACTTGATCAGCTCGACTTGACTAACCTAACTTAATCAACTCGACTTATTTAACTCAACATGACGGACTGGACTCAATTACCTCTATTAATTAACTAATATTTGATTTAACACCATTCGCTCGACTCTAGATCGCAGCGATCACAATGGTTACGCCTGATTCCCTCAGGAAACATCCGTCCGCCTTAGGCTATCTACAGCCCTGCGAATTACGCTAGCAGTCGTGCTTACTGATAACTTATCTTTAATGACTACTTCGGTTTAAATCTATCTCGAATAACTAAATTCGAGCAAATCTAATTGAATAACTAATATTCAATCATCCCTTATTCGATTACTATATTTGGATAACTCTAGTTCGATTAGACTCTAATCGATTAACTCTAACTGATTAATTCTAATTGGTTAACTCTAACTAACTAACTCTAAATGTTTACCCCCACGGTTTAACTCTACGGTTTAACCCTTACGGTTTAACTCTAACAGTTCAACTCTAACAGTTTAACTCTAACGGTTGATCTCAATCAATTTGTTCTATTGGATTAACTCTCTTGGATCAACCCATTTCGAATAACTAATATTCATTAAACTTCCTTTCGAATAAACTGATATTCGATAACTTTACTTCGAATGACTCTTATTCGATAAATTTTCCTTCGTCCTTGTTCAGTTTCAAACATCGATGTGGAAATCGATTTTTACTTCTTTATATAAGTCTTGACTTATATACTCTATTTATCCAAAGATAAATAGCTAAATTAATTTATAAAACTTTATTTATAAATTAACCTTCTCACTTTATCTGTTAAAACAGATCTCTCTTAAATTCTCACTTTGAATTCATATTCTGTTTACCCGTGTGCGAAGCACGGGTCGAAACTCTTCCTAGTGTAAAGTTCTCCTTTATTACACTTTTAGCCAATTCCAAGTATTTTATTATTCTATTTATTTCCAAAATAAATAATTCCTTTTATAACTCAGTTCATTTTCTAAATTCATTTTTCCTCTTAGTCTATTTGAAATGTTTTACAAATATTTCTTCCTAATTTCATTTGTAACTATTTCCCAAATGTTTCTCTTTTTGTTCCATTTGTAATTATTTTACAAATATTCTTCTATATTGGTTTTACCAATATTTTCCTCTATTTCTTTGATTTACAAAAAATGATTTTCCTTTATAAACCCTTTTTCCTTTCATATATAAAATCCATTGATTATATATAAATACTCTATTTTCAAATATACTTTGAAAATCTCCCTTTTCACTTTTCAGTATCACTTATGGCATAAAAATATCAAACCAAAATGATCGGTCATCATCCAAACACACAGAATCAATAACGGATGATATAACACATCATATATCAAAATATATGAGAAGCGGTAAATAAATGTTGAGGAACCCAGTTGGGTCCCTCCGACCTGTTTCCCTGCATCCACAGATGTTAGTCAACGTCAATAACATGAGTATAAAATATTCTGATAAACAGAATCAATATTTCGATACGATTTATATATATCGTTATCGAAATATTCAATCAACTGACTAGCAGTTCAACCAAACAGCCAACACACAGCAATTCAACCAATATTTATCAGTTCTAAAAATACGTTATAAAATATAAATTATTCAGAGTTAGTGAGATTTACTCACATTGGTCGGGGATCGTTAAATACCGATTATCGGTCTTTGATTTGATTCATGCGTTTAAATTCACCATAAATCCAAACGAGCTTCAATTCACTTCCGACCAGTTCCATGGTGTAGCCATTGTCCATATGGTCCTAACGGATCCAGTTTCGTTAAATTTCGATATCGTATGAACATGATATAAAATTTATAAGTTTACGTTGTATAAATATATAAATTTAACTTAATTAAATTTTAAATGGGCTTTACCATTTTCTTTTCATCAGCCCAGTACCCCTTCAAAACCCGCCCATCCTCTTACTTTAATACCCGATTCACAAACCCTCAGCCAACAAAATTTCCTAATCCTCCTTGAACAAAAAGAAATACGCTGCTCTTTGATTTGGAATTGCTTCCGTCGCTCTCCCTTGCATCGGAATCCATGCCAACGCTTCTCAGGGTAGTCGCTTCCCATGCCTTCCATGTCACCGATTTCGGCCTCCATCCACCCATCGTCTCACCAGAGATCGTAATTTGAACTGAACCATGTATCGCCAGAAATTGGCGAACTCCGACTACCATATGGGACATCATCACTGCCAGTGGACGCGCCTCGGCTACCCCCTCCTTTCCTTTGCTGACCTCAACCACCAATAGTCAACGCAAATGGAGAAAATCATCATAACCCCAAAACTCAACAGTCCACTTCGCTGGCATTAGCTCCGCACTCAGGCCACCGCAACTCACGCCACTGCCATCGTCAGCTCGCCCCAGATCCTCTGTCCGTTTTCCCGTTTGACCCCTTAATCCAATACTCGATGGATAGAGAGCATCGATCAATTGAAGGTGGAATGTCGCCGTATTTTAGAAAAGAGAAAAAAAAAGTATTTATTTTGATTTTTCTTTTGCTGTTGAGGCGATTACTCAACTTGTATTTTCTTGAAGCACCAAATGAAGTTGGCATGCTTATATATACCGTGTTTTTGCTTGGGTGCCAAGGAGTAGCTTTTATAGGATGTACACCCTTCGGTCTTTAGATATGCAGCTTTTCACTAATCTCGATATGCTTCACAGGGGAGGTGGTACTGTTAGCTCCTTAGGCATGCAGCTTTACCATGAGCTTTCACTTTCTTTGTTCTGCATACCCTACGTTGGAGGATGTACAATAGTAGGGAAGGTTTTCTTTCCTATGTAATGAAGCTGGTAGTCTAATTCAACTAGCATGTGCGTACTTTGTATGTGCAGTTTCATTTTACCGTGCTTTGAAAAGTTGTGCAAAACGTGGTTGCCAAGGTAAAACAGAGTACATATATGTTTGTATTATAATTCTTTGTTATTCTAAATGCATGCTTTGCTATGTGTTGTCTCATCTCCACTACACAGTGTAAAACAATGTCAGTTCCTTTCTTATTTCCTCTAAGAGTCACACTTTGCGCAAGTTCCTATTCGGGATTCAACCCAATCCCCATTTAAAATGAGCGACTAAAACATTTAGTTAGGACATACAAGAACCTACCCTTCGCATTCTAAGGGACGAACGAATGACTCATTGCTCCCAATACGTAAATTCCATCTACTTACGGATCACCCTCGACAGAACTAAAAATACCGTTGTGACGAGGAATGTGTCACGGTTTCAAAAATATAATAATATCGGTAGGTTAACTCATATTGTGAAACCCCAAAATATTGATATAGGGTGCAAAATACTCCAAATAAAAAGTTGCTTATTTAATTAATTAAAAATTACAGTAAAATTCTAAAAATTAAATTATCACTACGTCCCAAAAGAGTCTTGTCTAAATTCAAAACCTATATCTAGTTATTTCAAATAAAGCGTTACGGTCGATATACGATTTCATAGCGACTATTTGGAAATTTGATTTGGACATATCTTGCAATCTATACGACGAAATCCCAATTTTCTCTTCCATTAGAAAAATATAGTTCAACAGATTCCGACGTTTCTTGTTTCACAGAAATCCAGCTTAAAACGGCTCCTGTATATTCGTTTAAAGTTCAAATCGCCAAATTACGAACTGCCGCACCATTTCGAGCTCGATTATAATTATATTATAATTATACGTTCAACTGTCGTTCGAATAATATATTCTTTAAATAATCTAAATTCACAATACTGTGAAATTCCACTATTTTTGATAATTCCAGAATTAAATATATTATTATATTATTTATTTTAATTAAATATTCAATATTACTTAATTCTGGTCATTTTAAATAACCAAACCATTATTTAAATAATTAAATAAATAAATTATACCGTTGAAAAATGCGGGTCGTTACACCTATCTAGTTTTGGTTCTCACACCAGTCAATTGGAAATATATAGAAATCCCACTTTCGAAACTCGAACACAAATACTGATGATGTTGCAATCATCATCAGAATTGTCTCCGGGTGACTAGAGTGTGGTTCTATATCTATCCAGTATATTAAAACTTCAAATACACGCGGATCAGACGTACACGCAAAAATTTTATATACTTGATTATCCAGATTCAATATAAAATAAATAATCAAATACGAATATTTGATTTAAATTTTCAAAACAAAAATTGTTTTCATTTTGATTTTCAAAGCACTACTCTTCACACTCGCTCTAGGATACTACTGATCCCATCTCTAACGAGCCATTCCCGTTGGATATTACTAATACAATATCTGATTAATTCTTTCGTTTGGTTCTAACGTGTCTTGTTCTCCAAGGTCTGTAAACCAAAGCTCTGATACCAACTGAAACGATAAGGAATTTCGCTCGTTCTGAATTGATCGCTAAACCGACCAAGACCGTTCAAAACTCCTGATTGTTTTGAGAACACGACAAATTTGAACACAAACAGAAGAACATTACATTGTATATTACAACAATATATAGAGTATGAATAAATATTACACATCATAAATTATCATAGATTTAAATACATTACTGCAACGGAAAATAATACAAAACACAACTGGAAGTAATACACGGATACAGAGCTTTCCGAATATCGCTTCAGCTGTAAATCAGGATCCTGTGAATATAAATCTGCAAAACCAAAACTACTAGCTGCCCATGTCAAAATAAGGGCACCCGGAGTTTAGGTTAAAACAATAAACTCTAGGTCATTTAGGGGACTAATGTGAGAACTAAAACAATTATTAATCTTTATTTTAAAGTTAGGTAAATCAAGGGACCACGCCGTATAACACGGAACGATTTTTCTTCCAAGAATATCAGTGCATAAAACAACATCGCAATGCTAAATAAAGAACAATGAAGCTATTATAAGACCCAGGTCCCATCACACAATGCAACGCAAGCTGGAGGATAGGGTTTTTACCTTATAATAGCCAAGAATGCTTGGTACGTGAAATTTCATGTTTCATTATTACTATAAGTGTATAGTGTCAAAACAATTTCAATCATAAGTATCAATCATAGACGGCATAAGTGCCCCATACCACTATGTCGCCATACTAGGCTCTACAATCAAAACCGTAAAGTCACGTATTGGAAGTTGGATCTCCATCTGTGAACCGAGGCAAGGGATCGTCCTCTACCGAATTTGAGACGCTCTAGCCCGCCCCTCAGGCAAGTACTCAGTCAAGCCTTTGGATTGTCAGGGCTGGTCCACCGATGTGGATTAAAATGCCTGAACACTGCGTTTCCCCACCTTATGGTGTGTCAATGAGTCCAATGACTCCATCGGCTCAACACAGTCACCGATATATCTGAGGCGCCTCGCAATCCAACAACCACATAAGTCAAACTCGTCAGGGCGTGTAAAACCACTAACGCCACTTCTAGCTAGATAGAAACGCATGTCCTCCCTGAGGCCCTTCTCCTATTTCTGGTTCACAACCGGGGTGTGAGGCTCGCAAATCAACGCTACACAAAGCTATGCCACACAGGCCGTGCTTTGATCATCAACCACAAGACTTTGCTTTTTAACAGAAGCCTTGATCATTTGCATCTTAGAATGCCACACAGGCAAACCACTCTATGCAGCCAATATCCATCAATCGCACAGAATGATATCCAATGTCAGACACACAGTCCATTTACAAGTCCGTTCTGGGTCTGAACGAAACCGGAGGCACCTTGCACCTCGCATATCCATCGATCTCCAAGTACGTCTGGATGATCACTAACTTATTCCCTCCTTTTGGGTGTACGGCCCAATCAAGATCATCAGGAATCATCCAAACGATGTGAAGACCTCCGGTCTTCAACCACTGTCTTCACCTTCGACTTATCGTCGTATCAGTTATTCAGAATGGGATAAACCCGGTTTTTTCGAATAACTTGCGTATATAATGAAACAAGTGTTACACAAACACAACATACGCCTCATTCCAATTCATCAGTCACTAACCGTAAATTAGTAAGAGAACAATTCCCCAAATATTAACCCCGAAGGCCGAAACCAACATCAGATCAATACCCAGGAAACCATTCAATCTTAACTAATCTTCAGTTAATTGCTAAATTTCACATTCTTAGGGAGAAGTTCCCCTTAATTTTATCAAAGATAAATTCCTTAAATTTATTCTTTAATCTTCTTTTGAAAATCAATTCAAACCAAATTATGGTTTATCCAAACTAGTCGGGATTAACGAACCTTACCGAAGTAATCAATTGTTAAATTTCCCAACCCCAACCTATTCATCCCATGAAGTAAAACAGGTAATACTTCATATTTAACACCACGGTGTTATCGGTAAATTCAATTACCATTTCACGTTCAAATCTAATTAAATATTTAACTATCGCATGGAGCAAAACTGGTGATACTCCATTCTCGATCATTTCAATCTAATTAAAGATCCATTAAAACGCCACTTGGTTTTAATCTTCCCAAAAATCATTATTAATGATTGTTTAACTTGGGAAATCATATCCTGTCTTTAACTAGGTTAAAGAACCAATGTCATTTAAAACACGGTTCACGACAAACCCAAAATCACATTCTATTCCATCAGCCTTTAACCGTAAATTAGCAAGTGAACAATTCCCAAAGTAATAACCCCGAAGGCCGAATCCAACATCAGATCTATACCCAAGAAACCATTCAACTTAACTAGTCTTCAGTTAGTTTCTGATTTTCTTAACTCCATTGGGTCTAAGAACAGTATTATTAAAGATACCATTCACGACAACCCAAAATCACATTCAAATTCAATTCCAACTAAATTCCATTTAATTGGTATACTTCATTAAATCTAAATAAAAAGATTTAATCTTTTTCTCTACTGGGTTTTAAGAATAGTGTAAATGAAGACACCATTCACAACAAACCCAAATCCCATTTGATATTAAATACAAGGCTCTGAATAGAAAATATATCAGCTTATATTCAATATCAAATTCCACGACCAACAAATATCGTATTGGAAATAACGATATAAATATATCTTTCAAATTCCCATAACAATATCTGCATAATCATGAAATCCAACATCGAAATATTCTAAAGACAATTTCGATTCAAATCCATTTCCCCTTTATATATTGGAAATTCTGGTTATTTTCAAAACCATTTCAAATCCACTTTATTTATTTTAAAAATAAATAGGAATATAATTCTAGTTCAAAGTTCGTTCATTTCGATAAAAATCTATTTTTATCTTTTCAAATATGGATTTTTCATCCCAATTCTTCACAAATCATTTCTTATGATTATACACAAATTATTACTGTTTTTAATAATTTTATCAAGGCTCGTACAGTCGATTTCCAAAAACGGCCATCGAACTGCACTTACAGCGACCTTTTCCAAATTTGATTTGGACATAATTCCAAATCCAACCGTTAGATTTCAAATCTCTAATATTTGTTAGAAAGCTCTTTTCGATACGAACCCAATGGTTCTGGATTTAGGAGAATCCGATGGTCGGATCTCCCGTAATGCCCATTCGAAGTCAATGGTCGAAATTCGCGAACTACCGCAGCGCGGCGCATTCTATTCGGGCCATTATATATATATATATATATATATATATATATATATATATATATATATATATATTTCGTCGATTTCCTTTCGAAACGTATTTTATAAATCATTTTAAATTCGTTTTCAAAATGATTTCAACTTCATATTCAATTTCAAATCAAAATTGAATATTCCAAATCATCGATATATAAATGATAGTATTTTCAAAATATTATATTTTGAAATCAATTCCTTTTCGATATTCATTATAAAAACGAATAAAATCGATATAAATATCGTTCACGTCAAAATGGCGCATCTCTAATCAACACGGCTTTATATATTTCAATAACTTTGTTATTCTACTCAACAAATGAATATTTTCTTCAACACATGAATCTATATTTTTATTCAACACATGAATATTTATTTTTATTCAACACATGAATATTTATTCTATTCAACACATGAATTTATATTTTATTCAACACATGAATTTTTCTTCTATTTAACACATGAATATATATTTTATTCAACACAGAATTTTTATTCTATTCAACACATGAATATTTATTCTATTCAACACATGAATTTTTATTCTATTCAACACATGAATTTTCTTTTATAATATTCCTTATTTTCCAAATTGGAATGAGACCCACTCAATTACCATATAATTTTATTTATATGGGTTCTATACAACACATGTATATAATAGCAATGATATATAATCAACCATCATCCAAAGTGCACCACACAACTGCATAAGCATTAAATATAAATAATTAACGCTTACACAGTCTGTCAACCCATCGATTGACATACAGCTAAACAATCGGGATAAGTGTACGTCAAATATTATCCCAATACCCGTGTGGGGTTTCAAATCAACAAACACAGATTTATATTTGTGCAGTTGGGCGATGTGTAAAATTTATCGTCCCAATCAATATCAGTCAAATGGGTGTACATAAACAAATCGTCTGATTTGTTTATAAATATTTATTTTATATACACGTTAAAAATTATATTTTTAACGTGAAAATATTTTATTCATTCCACTTCTCACAATAAAATCTCGCAACACATCAATCAAGCAAACAAGTCATCCACGGTCTGTGGACGACGGGTGTCGGGTGCTACTAAGCACCGTCTGCATCGTAGTATATATTTCAAACTAGAAATCCAAAATAAAAGTGAGGAGTTCTCACATTGGGTTCCACTCCGCCATTATTTATTTCTGAACATCTGAATAGTTTGGATTTGCTTGGAATTCCAATGCAGTCTTTACCACGTTGTTCATAATAAAAATTATATTTTTATTGCTTCATTCCAATAAATAAAAATCACATTTTTATTTCTACTTCATATATTCTTTCGATGCTTCTTTCTATATAAAAATTATATTTCTATATTCCTACTTCTTATATAAAGATCGATTTTTTATTTCGACGCTATAAAAAATCACATTTTTATCTCAACATATATATAATAAAAATCAGATTTTTATTTCGCTACATATATAAAAATCGTATTTTTATATTCTCTGTCTTATAAAAATCACATTTTTATAATCACTACTATATAAAAATCACATTTTTATAATCTCTATAATATAAAATGCATATTTTTATTATCTCTATAATATAAAAATCATATTTTTATTATCTCTATAATATAAAAATCATACTTTTATTATCTCTACTTGTATATATATAAAATTAGATTTTTATCTTTTCATTACATACATAAAATTCAGATCTTTATATTGCTACCACATAAATAAAAATCACATTTTTATTTATAATCTTATAAATTAAAAAAAACGCATTTTTAATTCAAACCTATGTAAATATAATTGAAATAAAATAAAAAGCTTACACTTCATTGAAAATATCGGATGATGGGAGAGGGGAGAAGCAAGGGGGTGGGTCCCACAGCGGTGCTGAGGTGGCACAGGCGGTGGGGGCAGCGTCGGGTAGGGCGAGGTGGTCCACTGGCCTGCGGCGGTGGCCTTTCCGTTGACTTGGAGTTTCGAGGAGGGCGAAGCACGAGGAGGAGGTCGTGACAGAGGGGCGCGAGCGAGCAATTGGAGGAGTAGGGGAGGGCGATGAAGGCGGCGCTCCATCGATGGGAGGGGCGATGGTCTCCAATCGTCGATCCCCTTTCTCATTCCCTTATTTACTTTTAAATGTCAGGTTTAACTTCTGACTTGGGGGGAGAGAGAGAGATAAAGGAGGGGGTTATATTATATAATATATATTTTAATTATTTTAAATTCTAAAAGCAACTTTTTATTTTCAACTCGAAATCGAACCCACCGACTGACGTCCTGAGTTAATTACCCCCATTCTGAACACAATGAGATATGTATTGTAAGCCAATTCGGATGTTTCGACCAGTTTTCATCAAAATCAAAATATAAATCTATATATAGAATTTGAACGCACATTTCAATTTTCCGGGGCCACATACGGACTCTAAAAATTCCCAAAAAATATTTTCTAGCTTCGTATTGACGATACAGTCCTAACAAAATAAATTTCGTCAGATTCAGAGACCATTTGAAAAATGGCTATTTTCTAGTCGATTAAAGTCAACTAAAACTGGTCAAACGCGTTTTCCTTTGCCACGCTCACATATTGATTCATAAAATTTAGAATTTTGAAACCTAGCAATAACTTGACATCACGGATCCAACAAAAATGATTTTGTCGAAAACCGAGGACATTTGCAAAATTTCCATTTTTAAGGGCCAAAATTCCATAGCGACTATTATGAATTTTCAATTGGACATGACTTCTTATCCCCGCTATGAAATTTCAATTTTTCGGATTCGTTGTAAAGACATTCTCAAATAGATTGTAGTATTTTTGGTTTCTCTAAAATCCGGTTTATTTTGAATCTTGTACATTCATTTGAAATTTGAAATCGAATTTTCAAACTACCGCGCCATTTTCAATTCCTTTTATAATTATAATAAATTATTTATATTCTAACGACGATTCAAATAAATATAAACATTCTAATTCTATTCAAAATAAATTTCTCATCGTAATTATTTAAAATAATCCATTTTAAATATTCAAAATTCGCTAAAATTACCAAAATAAAATTTTTAAATTGGCTCGAATTTCCGGGTTATTACAGAGTTAATCGAATATTAGTTAATCAAATAAGAGATTATCAAATATAGTTTATTCGAAGAAAAGATTTATCGAATACAGTTATTCGAAAAAGGATTATCAAATATAGTTTATTCGAAAGAGAGATTATCGAATATAGTTTATTCGAAGAAAAGAGTTATCAAATATAGTTATTCAAAGAAAGATTAATCTAATATAGTTATTCAAAGAGAGATTATCGAATATAGTTTATTCGAAGAAAAGAGTTATCGAATATAGTTATTCGAAGAAAGATTATCGAATATAGTTTATTCGAAAGAGAGATTATCGAATATAGTTTATTCGAAGAAAAGAGTTATCGAATAGAGTTTATTCGAAAGAGAGTTATCAAATAGAGATTATTCGAGAGAGAATTATACGTTGAAATTCGTTCTTTTCGAATTCAAGAAAGTATTATTCACTTTCTGTTTTTAATCAAGATTTATTTATTTATTAATAAATTAGTTGTTTGTTTATTTATCCAAATTAATAAATAAAAGTTATATTTAAGTTATTATATTTCAGAAGCATGGGATTATAACACTATTGTTATAATCAAATGATTTCTATAAAAGAAGTGGATTCGTGAATAGAATCTGAGAGTTACATAAGGAAGTTTGTTAAAGTTTTAAAAGGTGAACTTTGTCTATTTCGAGGTTAGAAATGTTGTTTAGCTTCATGTCCCTTATCGCTTCAGTTTCTGGAACCAAGCAGAAGGTCTCATTTCAGTTCGCATCTGCTTGGAATCACGACTGTTTACAAGCTGGAATCTTGAACTATGCTGAGGTGCTGTAGCAAGTACGTTCATCGGTGGCTTATTAGGTGGATGTTTTCAGTTGGTTTAGCATCTTGGATGTGAAGTACGTTCATGTACTCTCTGCTTTACTTGCTGTATGGTAGTTGTTGTTACTTTTGGAGAGGTATGGTATGTTGTATCCCTTGATTGAAGTGACATGCCATTGTGTATGTTGTGCTTATATCTTCCCAATCATTCTCATTTTATAATGGTTGATTCTTATATATCAACTTCAATATGGCATTATACGCCAAATTTGCAAAAGGTATTTTCCAGTTTTCATTGAATGAACGTTGCATTTGAATACTGGCTTCTTTTTTTAGTTAGCAGAGTTGCTAATTGTTGATTTTGGTTATGTAAATTATTGATTGGGTCCAAACTTTGCATGAAACAAACTAACAATTCAATCAACACATAGTTAATTAATTTTCATAGTTAATTTTTTTTAATAAAAGAATTTCAAAGATCAAAGCAGAAATTCTATGTGAACTATTTGATGCCTTACAAACCTACATGTTAGTTTGTTTTTCCCATTTATTTTCAAAAGATTTATTCCACCAACTAATTTATTTCGTTTCATATCAACAATTTGATATAAATTACCACCGCCAAATAACAATCTATGAAGAGCTCTAACAAAAGATATGTTGCAGTACTTGTTTTCATCAATAAGGAGTGATGTGTTCACCTATGAAAATTTGATTATACTGGTTTCCACGAAGTTATTCACTATTACAATTCGGGACTTTCCAAATGTAGCTGCAAAATACGTATTTTCAAAAATTACTTTCTACCTAGTTATGGAGTGAGATAGGGTAACCACCTTATGTTTAAAGTAACCCATGCAAATCTGAAGGATTATAGTTGCGTTGGGTTGCTTGTTTAAACATAATATTCATATCAATACAATACCATCCTGAAACTCCTCGTGGATTTCATAATTCTGACTATGGTATGATGTAATTTTGACCCCTGCTTTTGTTTCTTTATATTTTTCGAATATCAATTGAGACCCAAGTTCTAGTTTTGTGTTCTTTATGCTTGCATAACCACTCCTGCTATAAATTTTAGTAGCAAAGATTTTAGCTCGTAAAAAGGAGAGGCATAGGAAAACGCAAGCGCGCTCAAGCTCGACGAAAATTGTAACTTTGTTTAAAGAAATTTATGTGTAAATTTATATATATATATATATATATTCTTTTTCTCTGTTGTAAAAAATATTGTAAACTCTGATATTTGTATAAAAATTTATTTTACTATATTGTGCACTGCGATTCTGTGTTGGATTCCATTTTTGAAAACTATAAGCTAATAACATTTCGTCGTTTTGAACGCTTCAAGTTAGTTTAGTTACTGACTTGGGGCGTTCGAAATGGCGGTTGTTACATTTAAAATCTTGTGAAAATATACATTGCAAAGTATACTCATATATTAATTACGCGTTTGAATTTGTAATTTGAACGTATGTTAAAAACGTAAAAGGATATAATAAAATATAGAAACAAACAAAGACGATCCAGAAATAAACACACAATGGAACAATATGAGCAAAAAATAAATCATGAACAAAACGAGGACTCAGTGGTTTAGCTTAAATCGCATGGGCCGACCAGTATATCAACTGCATCGACCCATGGATCGACCCATATGGGGGCTGGGTCGACACATGCATGGGAATGGGTCGACCTAGGTCGGCTTGGAATGCTTTTTAATTTATTTTTATATATGTGATTTATGGACCAGGTATGGTTTGAACAGAAGGATTTATATTAATATAAATATGATGGACGTGGTTTGTTTGGACATCTATAAATAAACCTACATGGCCTAGCTCTTGAACTTATATTTTCTAAGAGAGCATTGGTGCTCTACCATTCCTTTTCTACTCCAAATTCTTCAAAAAATTTATTAGATTTAGGATATTTTATTCGAGATTTGGAGGCAAAAGAAGTGGATCCAAGATTCAGATGTCTAGATTTTCTATCCAAACAAATTTGTAGATTCGAACTAAGAAAAATAGATAATAAGCCTAGATCCAAATTAGATTCGGGTCTTAGAATGCGCTACAGGTGAGTGGATTTAAATTATATTTTTATATAATGGTACATGATATTGTTTGATTCCTATAAAATTAATAAGATATTTTCTCAGTCATCCTTTCCCTCTTTCTATGTTGGATTTTAAATTTTTACGTTTAATTTTGGTTATGTGCAAAATATGCATAATCTGAAGTATCAGCATATGTATACAACTGAATTGTGCATCTAATTTTATGCAACTGATTATAATCCTTTTTGTTTGGACGTGTTGGAAAATATAATTCAATTGGAGTTATAAATAAAAAAGAATTTGGTAATTTGAGGCTAAATCAACATGTGATTCCAAAACTAAAATAAAAAGGGAATTTAACCTAAAAACAGACAAACTTGATAAGATATGTCAAATAATTATGACATAGATTGACAGGACCTAATTAATATTATGTACAATAAATTTATAGTTGAATGGTAAATTTGAGAATTCCCATATTTAATTGTTAAAAATTACCTTTCAGATTCTAAAGGAATGAATATAGAAATTATTAGGATTAAAAGTAAAAGGGGAATAAACACAACTGTATCCTAATTAACTATAATCATATCAAATTAAAAATATAATTTGAGGAGAGGAATTTATGTATTTGGTTTGTAAGAAAAATATAAAACATAATGTCAAGTAATAAAATAAATAAAGGCATGGATTAGTGCGAAATAGGGATTTATCCATATTGCGCACTTTCCAATATGCCTGAATTGTTAAAAAAATCTCTTGCAATTATGGGTTTCTATTACTGAAATTACCTCAAACCATGGAAAGATTATTGTGTGATTTCAATAACCAGTCAATAAGGAACATGCCTAACTTCTTAAAGAACAAGTTGCAAAGATGGAAAGAAAAAGGGTAACATAACTGGAAGATATTATGTTAAGGAAAAAATATAAGAAAAAGACTTATTGTAAACTTGCAATTGTAAATTTAGTTTAATAAGCAATTATATGGAATGGTGCGTAACACGATGGCAATTGTGAAGGTAAGATTATAACATAAAAGTTATAATTTAAAAAGTGAAATGAAAAGCTTATTATGAATAAATTTAAAATTATGAATTATGTTCAACAAGTGAAGTTTCTATAGTGGACTTATGATTAGGCAATTCGATGGTTCTATTATAAATAATAAAGTTGATTAACAAATAATGAATACTCAGATTTAATGAATTAAAGAATATAGTAAATCAACGACAAGTAAAGTAGGCAAAACACAAAATAGTGAACTAGACATAGGGATAATAAAATAGCAATATGCATTTGGTCCAGTTCGAGTGGATAAAGAGCTTGATGGGGAAAATCGATGTAGGTGTCCAAAGACATAGTGGAGCACGTCCATCTTATTATTTGATGGGACTGGAAGGAAGTGAGAGACTTCTACTGGACGTGAGGGTACTCTGAGAAGGCCTTCTGGGGTAGGCCTAACGAAGCTTTGCTCCATAGGTAAGTCTATACGGTCTCATCCGGCATTTATGTTGAGGGCAGCCAAAAGACCAATGAGAAATTTTTTAGGAAGATTCGACGACTGCCTCGACTAGAGAGAGAAGGCTTCCTAGTCAGGACCCAACAAGGATAGTAAGTCGTTGGATACCTATCATCATTAGTCGATGTGAGTATGGAAAAACACTAAAGCTAAACCAAGAGGCCAATGATCTTTCACTATCAAAACATTAGATGTGGGATAATGCCAATTGGATGCTTATATTATTTGGTAGGGAAACAATCACTTTGCTCTTTGAATGTTTTTCCATTAGTTACGACGACCAAGTGGGGTCATAGCCATTGATAAAAGTGACAGACCAATCTATAGATATCTGTATTGTATGCTTAACAAAGCTATCTTTTAATGGTATGGAAATCCCCGACTGAGTTCTATAGGGGAACTCATGATTAGTGAACTTTCTATGGTGTCCTTATGAATAAACAGTTCGATGGTTCCATCGTAACTAATAAAGTTGATTAACAAATATGAATATTCCGATTTAATGGATTAAAGAATATTGTAAATCTACAATATGAAAAGTAAGTAAAAAAGCATAATGGTAAATTTGACATAGGGTTTAATAAAATAGCAATATGCGTTTGGTCCATTCTGAGGGAATGACGAGCCCAATAGGGTAAATCATTGTATGTGTCCGAAGACACAGTGGGAGCACGTCTAACTTATTATTTGATGGGACTGGAAGGAAGTACGAGACATTTATAGGACATGAGGATACTCTAAGATGACCCTTTTGGGTAGGCTTATCAAAGTTGTACCCCTAGCGGCAGGTATGCACAATTCCATCCATAGAGTATGCCTTGGCTGCTTTTATGTTAAGGAAGACCAATGAGATGATTTTTAGGATGATTCAGAGACTTCCTTGGCTTGGGAGAGCAAGCTTCGTGGTCAAGACCCAACAAGGATAGTAAGTCGTCGGATCTTGTCATCATCGGTTGGTGTGAGTACGGAGAAGACTGGTGCTAAACCAAGAGTCTAATGATCTTTTACTATTGAGACATTGGATGAAGGATAACTCCAATTGGATGCTTAGATTATTTGGTAGGGGAACTGTCACATACCTCTTCGAATGGACTTTCATTAGTTGGGGACCGAGTGGGGCCATAGCCACTGAGAAAAGAGACAGACCAATTTATAAATATTTGTACTGCAGGCCTAACGAAGTTGTTTTTTATAGATATACATATCCCCGACCGAGTTCTGTAGGGGAACTCAAGAATAGGGTTCTCTTTGTAGCATGACGATGGAAGCTTAGTACCTTTTCATAGTGTGACCTAGTACGTTTTCATAGCGTAGCGAAGCAATAGAGACTTAGTACGCCTTCGTAGCGTGGTCTAATATGCTTTCGTAGCGTGATGATGGAGATTTAGTATGTTTTTGCATTTTGACAATGGAGTCCACTCGAGAAGGGTACTATGGGGAGTACCTTAAGATGAGGGGAATATAGCTACATATATTTGATTTATTAGGTTAATCTACTTGGCAGAAGATGAGTATGCTTTTTGCATGAAATCGGAAGTGTAATGTGCAATAAACCCAAATAACTTAATAAATTTAGTCTAGTGATAGAACGGTATATATAATGTTATTTACTGAAAATATAATTTGTCCATTCACTAGAACTTTTGTTTTGACCCTCTCCTCATAACAAACCCGTAGGTTAGATAAGTGGTAGAAATTATACAGCTTAGAGCCACTTGTCAGTATCATTATTATGGTGAGTATTTACTTACTATTGTATTTATTCGTTCCACTATGATATATTTTATTGTGATCTCTGATATATTTCATCTTCGCCTTTATGTAGGATACCATAAAAATCAACCCGAGTTTCAGTAAACTTGGATTTTAGCATTTTACGAAAAATTCGGGTCTGCTGAAATCTGGGTTGTTATAGTAATTAATTCGTTTTGCTAGTAGTGGTGAAAATTTTGTTGTTCCAACTATATGTGTTTAATTCCAATTATGATACGCATATTAGAATAATAAGCAAATGTTTAATTAAGCGTAAAATAATAAAAATTAAAATGGTTCGTTTAAATGCCCTGTTTATATGCTTCGCTTAAACCGCAAACACATTACCTTTTTTACTCCCATCTCCATTTAAGTGCTCCATTAAAATGCTTCGTTAGCGTTTACCGCAAACGCACCCCTTTATTGTTTTTTTTCTTCTAAATCTCACCTTTTTACTTATTCTCCATCTTTGCAATATGTGTTTGTTTTGCTGATTTCTCCTGAATATTTCATCCATTTGGCAATATTTGCAAAGCGGAAACATTTGACAGATATTTATAAAAGTGCATCCATTTTGCAGATATTTGAAATTTGCATCATTTTTATAACTTTTCCAAATTGCATGCAAATTTATAGTTATTTACTAGATCGTCTTCATTGTTTGAGATCCTATATTCTAATATTTGTAGAAAAATTATGCAAATATTTGCACAATATTTTTGTTTAATTATTATTCATTATTTATAAAAAAAGACATTTGTTACATAAACATTATTGAAAGTGGCCCAACCTACAATAGAAGAAACGAGTAAATTTCAAGAAAAAAAATAGTTTATTTGATTTTTATTTGGTCTATAAATTGTAATTAATCTAGAACATGTCTAAGTTTAGTTAAATTAACTAACGTATTTAGTTTTAAATTATAAATTATAGCATGAAATTTCTAATCTAGTTTTATTCAGTGTGTGTGTCTCTATACATTCATGCATTGATATATATATATATATATATATATATAGTATACATATGTATCATATATATATTATGTACATGTGTAACATGATATTCCCATGTAAAGTATAACCTACCCATATATAGACGATGAGATTTACATCTCAACATATACATTATCTTATTCTATACATATTGTATGTTGTCTAAATATGTGAAAATAATTATAGTTATAAATATCTAAACAAACATGTAAAGACCGGGAATTTCTTTCGATCCGAATCAGTCGCTTAACCGATCAAGACCGTTCGAAACCCCTGATTGTTTTGAGAACATGACAAAATAGAACACAAACGGAAGAACATTCCATTGCTTATTACAACAATTCATCAGAATACAAGAATATACAGAGTATAAACAAATAATATACATTCGCTAAATATCAGAGATTACAATACATTACATAGCAGTGGAAAATAATACAAAATACAACTGAAGAAGATACACGGATACAAAGCTTTCCGGATATCGTTCCAGCTGTAAATCAGGATCCTGTGAATATAAATCTGCAACACCAAAACTACTAGCTGCCCGTGTCAAAATAAGGGCACCCAGATATTAGGTTAAAACAATAAACTCCAGGTCAGTCATGGGACTGGTGTGAGAACTAAAACAGTTATTTAAAACTTTACTTTAAAGTTGGATAAATCAAGGGACCACGCCGTATAACACGGAACGGGTTTCCTCCCAAGAATACTAGTGCATATAACAAAACAACACAATGCTTTTTGGAAAAATGAAGCTATTATAAGACCTAGGTCCTATCACACAAAGCAACACAAGCCGGGGGATAGGGTTTTACCTTATAATAGCCAAAGAATGCTTGATGCGCTAAATTTCATGTTTTAAATTATTATTTTTAATCAGACTCCAACTGTAAAATAGTAAGAGAACGATTCCCTAGGTATTAACCACGAAGGCCGAAACCAACATCAGACTAATACCCAGGAAACCACCAATCTTCGCTCGTTTCCAGTTAGTTTCTGATTTTATATACAATCATAAATATCAATCATAGACGGCATGAATGTCCCATACCACTATGTCGCCATATATAGGTATACAATCAAAACCGCAAAATGTCGTATTGGAAGTTGGGTTATCATTTATGGTATGAACCGAGGCAAAAGATAGTCCTCTACCGATTCGAGACTCTCTAGACTGAGCCTTAGGATCAGAACACATCAACCCTTTGGATCGTCAGGGTCGGTCCACCGATGTGGATTATTATGCCTAAACACTATGTTTCCCCGCCCTTTGGGGCGTAAATGAGCCAACGAATGACTCCATCGGTCCCAGATCGACCGATATATCTGAGGCGCCTCGCAAACCAACAACCACATAAGTCAAACTCGTCAGCGCGTGTAAAACCACCGACACCACTTCTAACTAGAAAGAAACGCATTCCCTCCCTGGTGTCCTCTCCCGTTTCTGGTTCATACCGGGTGTGAAACTCGCGAAGTAAACGTTACACAAAGCTATGCCACAAAGGCTGTGCTTCGATCATCAACCACAATATTTTGCTTTTCAACAGAAGCCTTGATCATTTGCCACTTAGGCATGCCACACAGGCAATTCACTCCATGCGATGGATATCCATCAATATATAACCCCTGAGCTCGTACGTCTCAGAGAAGGGTGTTAAGCAAGAGAATAAATTTTCTGCCGCCAAACAGATATATATATTTAATAGAAATCAATCATACAGGCTGAAATCCAATGTCAGACACACTGTCCATTTACAATTTCGTTCTGGGTCTGAATGAAACAGGAGGCACTTAGTACCCCGCATATCCATCAATCTCCAAGTATGTCTAGACGATCACCAACTGATTCCCTCCTCTTGGGTGTACGACCCAATTAAGATCATCAGTAATTATCCAAAAGACTTGAAGACCTCCGGTCTTCAACCGTCATCTTCATCTTCGACTAATCATCGAATCAGTCATTCAGAATGGGGTAAACCCGGTCTTTCCAAATAACTCGCGTATATAATAAATAAGTGTTACACAAACACAACATACGCCTCATTCCCATTCATCAGTCACTAACCGTAAATTAACAAGAGAATAATTCCCCAAATATTAACCCCGAAGGCCGAAACCAACATCAGATCAATACCCAGGAAACCATTCTTCTTAGCCAACCTACAATTAGTTTCTAAATTTCACATTCTTAGGGAAAGGTTCTCATTAATTTTATCAAAGATGAATTCTTTTAAATTTATTCTTTAATCTTCTTTTGAATATCAATTCAAACTAGTCGGGATTAACGAACCTTACCAAAGTAATCATTTATTTTAATTTCCTAATCCCAACCTATTCATCCCATGAAGTAAAACTGGTAATACTTCGTATCTAACACCATGGTGTTATCGGTAAATTCAATTACCATTTCACGTTCAAATCTAATTAAAGATTTAACTATCGCCTGGAGCAAAACTGGGGATACTCCATTCTCGATCTTTCCAATCTATTTAAAGATTCATTAAAACTCCACTTAGTTTTAATCTTTAACTGGGTTAAAGAATCAGTGTCATTTAAAACACGGTTCACGATAAACCCCAAAATCATATCACATTTCAATCAGTCCCTAACCGTAAATTAGCAAGTGAGCAATTCCCTAAGTATTAACCCCGAACGCCAAAACCAACATCAGATCAATACCCCAGAAACCATTCAACTTAACTAATCTCCAGTTAGTTTCTGATTTTCTTAACTCCTTTGGGTCTAAGAACAGTATTATTGAAGATACCGTTCACAACAACCCAAAATTACATTCCATTAATTATCGGGTTAAAGAACAAGGGTTATTTAAAACACTGTTCACGATAAACCCAAAAATCAATACCAATTCAATTTCCAATTAAATATTATTTAATTGATACACTTCATTAAATCTAGACAAAAAGATTTAATCTTTTTCTCAACTGGGCTTAAGAACAGTGTTAATGAAAACACCATTCACGACAAACCCAAATCATCTTTGATATTAAATACAAGGCTCTGAATAGAAAATATATCGGCTTATATTCAATATCAAATTCCATGACCAACAAATATCGTATTGGAAATAAAGATATAAATATATCTTTCAAATTTCCCTATCAATATTTGTATAATCACGAAACACAACATCGAAATATTCCGAAGACAATTTCGATTCAAATCCCTTCCAATTCAATTAATGGAAATTCTGGTTATATTTCAAAACCATTTCAAATTCTCTCTATTTATTTCAAAAATAAATGAATTATAATTTTAGTTCAAAACTAGTTCATTTCAATAAAAATCTATTTTTGTCTTTTCAAATATGGTGTTTTACATCCCAATTCTTCCCATATCATTTCTTATGATTTTACACAAATTATTACTATTTTAATTAATTTTTTCAAGGCCCGTTGTAACGACCCGTATTCTACGCATCATAGGATCGTAGGATCTTTATTTCTTTCACATACGAAGTCGTATGGTCATGTAACTTTGGGAGATGACTATTGTGGTCATTTCCCATGTTCATGATTTTTCCCAATTTTTAAATGACAATTTTACCCCTAGTTGGCACTGTTTTGGCCATAACTTTTGACCGGAAATGAATTTTGACCTAAAACCACTTTTATTGGCTTCGGATGATGGTTTCTCTTTCCGTAGAGTGGTCACATTAGCCAAACGGACTCACCGTTTGGGAGATATGGCTGAAACAAGTTTCAGATGGTGAAAAACGGCTTAATTGGGCTTAACCGGGTGATTAGCAGCTAGGCCCAGAGGGGAATTTCGGGTTTAGGGGTATATAGGGGCTGATTAGGGTTAGAAAACATTTCTTTAGACATTTTCCAGCCGCCACTTTCATCCTTAGACACTCTAACAATGGCCTCCTACATCTAAAACACCCAAATCACTTTCTAATTGAAGATTAGGCTTAGCAAACATCAAATCAAGGAGTATTAGCACGAGAACCGAGGTAGAGCTGCTGTGTAAGATTGGGAACAACGCCAAATCAGAGAATATTTCAGTTTTGGGGTTTAATTTGTGGCCAAGGTGAGTGATTTGCATAGTTTTTGCACTAATTACGGTAATTAAGGGTAATTAGTGAAGATTAGCGAATTTATACACTAATAAATTCTGGAAAAATGTTTAGAAATTCTTAAATAATATTTTATGCTTCTGTTAGAAATTTGGTTCAATTTGATTGAGTTTTGTTAACCCTATGATTAGTTCTACTTAAACATGCTATGGGAAAATATGAAGTTTTAGTCACTTTTGATCCATTTTGATTCATTTGAATTGTTGTTTGCTGTTAGTGGTTGCTATTACATGTTGCTATGACTCTATGGTATGTTTTATGATTGATTAGAATAGTTAAATTGGTCGAAAACGTCGTCGAATGGCGTAGAAAGCTCGCTGGAAGGTTGCAGAAATGTGCAGGTTCCTAACCGGTTCGGATCGGGTGAGGCTCGGATCGGATATGTGAACTAGGCAAGAAAACCTACCCGAACTGGAGTTTGGCACATAGGAGACTTGGCGAGAAGGAAGGTCGTTTACTTAGAGTTGGAGTGGAAAAAAGGGATTGGATCGGAAGGATAATGGAGATCAGATCGGATCGGCTCAAGAATGGAAGGCTACGATTGGAGCAAGGCGAAGGGAGCGGATCGGATCAGGGCAGATGAAGAACGGGAGCAGATCGGATCGGAGTAGATGGAAACCGAGGGAGCTGATCGGAGAAAACTGGAAGGAAGACAGTGACCCGACCCGACTCGGAGGAGGACACCGACCCGACCCGAAATGGAGTATCCGACCCGAACCGATGAAGGCGATGACTACCGACCCGAACCAATGAAGGTGATGACTACCGAACTGAACCGAATTCTAGGACTGTTAATGCGCGACAACTCTTCTGAAGACCCACTCCAATTCGACCAAACCCGAGATGCAAAGGAAGTCCAAATGAGAAGTTAGATCTTAAGATTCAGATGGGAATCAACGAGTTCGCTTCATGGTTGGGCTTTGCTGCGGGACGCGTGCCAATGAGTTATCGACGTCTATAGCTTTGGACCACTATGGTAGGAGGTACGAAGGCGGATTCAGGGCCATTATGGCATCGGTAGGACCAAGGGCTACGACCAATGAAGTGGGTCATTGAAACGTTTGGTCATGACTCCATATGTTTAGCTTGGTCATAGCAGGGTTTCTACAAGTCGGGATTCGTCGTTACCTCGGTTTGTCTAGTGTTCCAAAGTGGTAGATGTCATATGCTTTACGCACTGAGTGAGAGACGTGAGGATGGTTGCTATGGACGATTTGTTTGCTATCATTGTGACATGCACACCCCACCCCCGTATTCTTACACTATTTATTATGGCACCTTGGGGTATTGTACGGTATGTGGTACTAACTCTTTGGTTGCAGGTCCAGGTTCAGGTATGGTTTAGTACACCTGTTATTATTCTGTTTAGATGCTTATCGCTTATACCAGGCTTTATGTCTGACCCAGAGTTTTATGTCTCCTCTTATTACTCTGGGTGCTCACACGAGCAGACTAGAGACAGGTTAGCTGGTGATGCACGGGTGGACGATCCAGAGACGAGCAGGAGGCTTCCACGTAAAATATATACATAATATTCTCCCTGTATTGTTAAAGATCACTGCTTGGGCATTGGTGGTGCATCTTCTACTTTAGCTTTCTTTTGTTTATAGACAGTAAATTTGGAAAATTGTAATAAGCTGTATTTGAATTTCCGCTGCTCTGATGATGGATGTTGATTTTAGTTATCAGCTTATGCACTGTCTCACCTGTTTATGTCAAGTATGTTATTATTATATTTTATTCCATGCGCTGTGAGACATTCTACAGGTTCCTTGATTAGTTCATTCCCTTCTTTCCTTTCTTTGGCGACCGTTCCGTGCTAGTCGGGACATGTGTACAGCGCACTTCTGAAGGAAATGTAGGCTGGTGCGGAGCGGGCCGTCACGTTTGGTATCAGAGCTCTAGGTTGCGTAGTTAACCTAGGGAAGTTATCAGGGAGAGATAATATACGTATATGAGAGAGCATATTTGTGATTACTTTGGTTTTTAAAAGCTATATATATATATACTATTAGTAGTATATGGATGAAGTCGTACAGCACTAGCACCACTATGGATTCGTTAATCGTTTCCTTTTTCAGATTGACGATGAGCCGATATGTTAGAGGTACCGATAGAGGGGCCAATAATGGGAATGCTGCTGACATGAGGACGATGTTTACTGACCTCATGAGAGAGATGCTTAGAGATGTACAGAGGGCAGCTCCCAATGGTGGAAATGGTGGTGGTCCAATAGTGCAGGCACCAAGAGTCGACTTCTCCAAGCTGAATAAGGATTATACTAGTCTTGGTGGGAAGTCATTCCACGGAACGGAGTCGGCCACGGACGTTCAGGATTGGTTGGATAGTTGCGAACGTATCTTCGAGGATTTGGGTATCGAGGATGCGATGAAGAGAAAGCTAGCGTCCCGTCAGTTGCAAGGGCGGGCAATGAATTGGTGGAATGCTATAAAGGAAGCTACTCCCAAAGATCAGATTACTTGGGAGCAGTTTAAGGCTCGCTTTAGTGAGAAGTTCATTCCAGCTGCTCAGAAGTCAGTGCTGTTTAAGAAGTTCTTGGAGCTCAAGCAGAATGGCAGAGCTGTCTCGGAGTATATTGCTGAATTTGACACTTTGTCAAAATATGGGTTATCTCTTATTGATACTGGCGAGAAAAAGAATGAGAAATTCATAACTGGTTTGGATCAGTACTTGGGGGAAAAGCTTATTAACCACATTGATGAGACGTTTGAATCGATTGGGGGGAAAGCATTAAGATCAGAAAGTCTCTACCCTAAGCCGAAGACTGAGGTTGCATCCGCAGATGAGCCAAAGCCACAAGCAAGTGGTGGAGGCAAGGGTGGTTCCCAGAATAAGAGAAAGCAGAATCAGACTAAGGATGGCCAGAAGAAAAAGAATAAGCAAGATGTTGAGTGCTTCAGCTGTGGTAAGAAGGGTCATTATGCTAGTAATTGTCGGGCCAAGCCAGTGGATAGGAAGTGCTTCAACTGTGGCCAGATGGGACATCACAAGGACAAGTGTCCGCAGCCCCCTAAAGAAAAGCAAATGGTGAAAGCATATGCTCTCAATGCAATTCCTTCTTCGTCGAATGCCCCAACTGCGGCGGAGAAGGGAAAGAATGTCGTCATTCAAGGTATGCTTTCTATTTATGATGTTCCTGTTAGAGTTTTGTTTGATACCGGAGCTTCCAGTTCTTTCATATCTAGTGACCTAGTAGATAGGTTGGGATTGGAGCCCGAGATTGTCGATAGACCTTTAATAGTGACGAACCCGATTGGTGGTTCGACCAGCCTTAGCATGATTTGTCGTAATGTGGTCTTATCGAGTCATGGATGCATGTTTGTTTGTGATTGCTTTGTTTTGGGCTTTACTGGGTTTGGCATTATTTTGGGAGTAGATTGGCTCCGAAGGTATGGGGTGGTGGTAGACTGTGAGGGCTTTTTGGTGACAGCTAGAGCGGATGATGGGCGGAGGATAGTGTTTGGTGGTCTACCCAGTAAGGGGGTATTGGCTAGTTTTCTAAACTCCCTCGACATTCCGCATAGTGAGTTGTCAGGTTTGCCCGTGGTTGGCCAGTATCCGGATGTTTTCGAAGAAGTGACCGGACTTCCACCACACCGAGAGATTGAGTTTCGTATTGATTTGGTAAAGGATGTCAGACCTATAGTGATGCCACTTCGTCGTATGGCACCAAGGGAGCAGCGAGAGCTCGAGGTGCAAGTCAGCGATCTTTTGAAGAAGGGATTTATCAGAAGGAGTGTTTCTGAATGGGGAGCACCAGTTGTGTTTGCTACCAAGGCGGATGGTTCCCTTCGTTTGTGTGTAGACTACCGCGAGTTGAATAAAGTGACGAGGAAGAACAAGTATCCTCTACCGCGGATAGATGATTTGTTCGATCAGTTGAGTGGCGCGAGAGTATTTTCTCAGTTGGATCTCGCGACAGGTTTTCATCAGCTTAGAGTAGAAGCTGAGAGTATAGCTAAAACGGCATTTCGAACGCCGTCTGGATTTTATGAGTGGTTGGTCATGCCATTCGGGCTGACCAATGCCCCAGCATATTTTGTGGATCTTATGAATAGGGTATTCAGAGATCAGTTGAATAAGTTTGTCCTTGTGTTCGTTGATGATATTTTGGTCTATTCGAGGACAGAGGAAGAACACAAGGAACATTTAAGAGTAGCAATGGAGGTGTTGAGAAAACACCAATTGAAAGCAAAGTTTTCTAAGTGTCACTTCTGGAAGAGGGAAGTGAGGTTCTTGGGCCATGTTGTATCAGAGAATGGTATTGCCGTGGACCCGGCGAAGGTGGCTATGGTACAGAATTGGCCTACGCCCAAGAATGCAACAGATGTAAGGAGTTTCTTGGGATTAGCTGGATATTATCGTAAGTTTATCCAAGGTTTCTCCAAGATAGCAACACCATTGACCCAGTTGACCAAGAAGAATCAAGCTTTTGTCTGGGATGAAAGGTGCGAGAATGCATTTAAAAGTCTAAAGGACAAGTTGACAAGCGCACCAGTGTAAGTCATTCCTAAGGGGGATGAAGAGATGACGGTATACACGGATGCCTGTGGTACCGGACTGGGTGCTGTATTGATGCAAGGCGGTAGGGTTGTAGCTTATGCAAGTCGGCAATTGAAACCGCACGAGAGAAGATACCCTACCCATGATTTAGAATTGGCAGCGATCGTGTTCGCGTTAAAGATGTGGAGGCACTATCTCTTAGGAGAAAGATTTGAGCTGTTTACAGATCATAAGTCGTTAAAGTATCTCTTCTCTCAGAAGGATCTGAATCTCCGTCAGCAGAGATGGTTAGAGTTCTTAGCTTCCTATGATTTTGACATCGCATACACACCGGGAAAGGGCAATGCGGTGGCTGATGCATTGAGTAGAAGACATGCCAGCTTAGGGGCTATGTTCCTTGAATGGAAGCAACTGGAGTATATCGCGGGTTTTGATTTCAGACCAAAGTGCGAATTGGATCCAGAAATGTTAGCAAGTTTGACGATCAGACCCACTTTAATTGAACGGATCGGCTCTAGTCAGAGGGACGATCCTAACCTATTAGAAATCATCTCCAAGTTAAAGATGGATATCAATGAGGGATGAACAAGTATGGGCTTGATCGAGATGGATGGCTTAGAAAGAATGGAAAGGTTGTTGTACCCAATGTCAATGGATTGAGAGATGAAGTGCTTAGAGAATGTCATCACTCAAAGCTGACTATACACCCCGGTGGTAATAAGATGTATCGAGATATGAAGCAGACCTACTACTGGGAAGGGGTGGAAAGAGACGTTGGGAAATTTATATCCAAGTGCATGAATTGCCAGCTAGTTAAAGCCGAACAAAAGAAGCCTAGTGGGTTGTTACAACCATTAGAAATTCCCGAATGGAAATGGGAGCAAGTCTCGGTGGATTTCATCGATGGTTTACCAAGGACTAGATCGGGACATGATAGCATTTGGGTGATAGTGGACCGATTGACTAAAAGTGCAAGATTTATACCAGTTAAATCGACCAGAACGGCAGCTAAATTAGCAGAATTGTATATGAAGTGGGTAGTGAGATTTCATGGAATACCTAAAAGCATTGTGAGTGACCGAGACCCGTTGTTCACTAGTGGGTTTTGGAGGAGCTTACAAGAGGCTCTAGGGTCAGAGTTACATCTCAGTACCGCATATGATCCTCAGACCGACGGTCAGACGGAGAGGGTGAACCGTATTTTGGAAGACCTCTTGAGAGCATGTATATTGGATTTTGGTGGATCATGGGATGACCATTTGCATCTAGTAGAGTTTGCATATAATAATAGCTACCAATCCAGTATCGGTATGGCTCCGTTTGAAGCTTTGTACGGAAGACCGTGTAACTCACCATCGTGTTGGACAGAGACTGGCGAGAAGTTTATGCTTGGACCAGATGTGGTGAGGGAAACTTCAGATAAGATCAAGATCATTCAACAACGAATGAAGGCTGCCCAAGATAGGCAGAAGAGTTATGCTAATAAGAGGAGAAGAGACTTAAAATTCTCCGTTGGTGACTTGGTGTTTGTCAAGATCTCTCCGTTGAAGAGCGTAATACGATTTGGCAAGAGAGGCAAGTTGGCACCAAGATTCGTTGGCCCATTCCCTGTTCTTGAACTAGTCGGGAATTTGGCATATAGAATTGACTTACCAGAGAAGATGGCGGGAGTTCACAACGTATTTCATGTTTCCCAACTAAGGAAGTTCGTTCACGACTCAGATATGACTATTTCACCTGATCAGTTAGAGGACTTCGAAGTAGAACCCGAGGCGGTTGGGAACCGTAAGCCGGCCCGTATTGTCGAGCACGACATGAAGCAACTTCGAAGAAAGGCGGTGAAGCTAGTCAAGGTTCAGTGGGGCGAGGACGAGAATGACTGTACTTGGGAGACAGAGGAGGACATTAGGAAGACGCACCCAAAACTCTTTGCCTGGTAAGATTTTGACTTCGATTTAGTTTTCCGCATGCTAGGATAGGTTTGTTTTGCTTGTTTTGCATGTGGTTGTTAGGCATGCGAGATTCTTTGTATGTTTCGGGTTAAGGAATTTCGGGGACGAAATTTCTTAAGGGGGGGAGAATGTAACGACCCGTATTCTACGCATCATAGGATCGTAGGATCTTTATTTCTTTCACATACGAAGTCGTATGGTCATGTAACTTTGGGAGACGACTATTGTGGTCATTTCCCATGTTCATGATTTTTCCCGATTTTTAAATGACCATTTTACCCCTGGTTGGCACTGTTTTGGCCATAACTTTTGACTGGAAATGAATTTTGACCTTAAATCACTTCCATTGGCTTCGGATGATGATTTCTCTTTCCGTAGAGTGGTCACATTAGCCAAACGGACTCACCGTTTGGGAGATATGGCTGAAACAAGTTTCAGATGGTGAAAAATAGCTTAATTGGGCTTAACCGGGTGATTAGCAGCTAGGCCCAGAGGGGAATTTCGGGTTTAGGGGTATATAGGGGCTGATTAGGGTTAGAAAAAATTTCTTTAGACATTTTCCAGCCGCCACTTTCATCCTTAGACACTCTAACAATGGCCCCCTACATCTAAAACACCCCAAATCACTTTCTAATTGAAGATTGGCTTAGCAAACATCAAATCAAGGAGTATTAGCACGAGAACCGAGGTAGAGCTGCTGTGTAAGATTGGGAACAGCGCCAAATCAGAGAATATTTCAGTTTTGGGGTTTTAGTTGTGGCCAAGGTGAGTGATTTGCATAGTTTTTGCACTAATTACGGTAATTAAGGGTAATTAGTGAAGATTAGCGAATTTATACACTAATAAATTCTGGAAAAATGTTTAGAAATTCTTAAATAATATTTTATGCTTCTGTTAGAAATTTGGTTCGATTTGATTGAGTTTTGTTAACCCTATGATTAGTTCTACTTAAACATGCTATGGGAAAATATGAAGTTTTAGTCACTTTTGATCCATTTTGATTCATTTGAATTGTTGTTTGCTGTTAGTGGTTGCTATTACATGTTGCTATGACTCTATGGTATGTTTTATGATTGATTAGAATAGTTAAATTGGTCGAAAACGTCGTCGAATGGCGTAGAAAGCTCGCTGGAAGGTTGCAGAAATGTGCAGGTTCCTAACCGGTTCGGATCGGGTGAGGCTCGGATCGGATATGTGAACTGGGCAAGAAAACCGACCCGAACTGGAGTTTGGCACATAGGAGACTTGGCGAGAAGGAAGGCCGTTTACTTAGAGTTGGAGTGGAAAAAAGGGATCGGATCGGAAGAATAATGGAGATCAGATCGGATCGGCTCAAGAATGGAAGGCTACGACTGGAGCAAGGCGAAGGGAGCGGATCGGATCAGGGCAGATGAAGAACGGGAGCGGATCGGATCGGAGTAGATGGAAACCGAGGGAGCTGATCGGAGAAAACTGGAAGGAAGACAGTGACCCGACCCGACTCGGAGGAGGACACCGACCTGACCCGAAATGGAGTATCCGACCCGAACCGATGAAGGCGATGACTACCGACCCGAACCGATGAAGGTGATGACTACCGAACCGAACCGAATTCTAGGACTGTTAATGCGCGACAACTCTTCTGAAGACCCACTCCAATTCGACCAAACCCGAGATGCAAAGGAAGTTCAAATGAGAAGTTAGAGCTTAAGATTCAGATGGGAATCAACGAATTCGCTTCATGGTTGGGCTTTGCTGGACGCGTGCCAATGAGTTATCGACGTCTATAGCTTTGGACCACTATGGTAGGAGGTACGAAGGCGGATTCAGGGCCATTATGGCATCAGTAGGACCAAGGGCTACAACCAATGAAGTGGGTCATTGAAACGTTTGGTCATGACTCCATATGTTTAGCTTGGTCATAGCAGGGTTTCTACAAGTCGGGATTCGTCGTTACCTCAGTTTGTCTAGTGTTCCAAAGTGGTAGATGTCGTATGCTTTACGCACTGAGTGAGAGACGTGAGGATGGTTTTTATGGATGATTTGTTTGCTATCATTGTGACATGCACACCCCACCCCCGTATTCTTACACTATTTATTATGGCACCTTGGAGTATTGTACGGTATGTGGTACTAACTCTTTGGTTGCAGGTCCAGGTTCAGGTATGGTTTAGTATACCTGTTATTATTCTGTTTAGATGCTTATCGCTCATACCAGGCTTTATGTCTGACCCAGAGTTTTATGTCTCCTCTTATTACTCTGGGTTCTCACACGAGCAGACTAGAGACAGGTTAGCTGGTGATGCACGGGTGGACGATCCGGAGACGAGCAGGAGGCTTCCACGTAAAATATATACATAATATTCTCCCTGTATTGTTGAAGATCACTGCTTGGGCATTGGTGGTGCATCTTCTACTTTAGCTTTCTTTTCTTTAGAGACAGTAAATTTGGAAAATTGTAATAAGCTGTATTTGAATTTCCGCTGCTCTGATGATGGATGTTGATTTTAGTTATCAGCTTATGCACTGTCTCACCTGTTTATGTCAAGTATGTTATTATTATATTTTATTCCATGCGCTGTGAGACATTCTACAGGTTCCTTGATTAGTTCATTCCCTTCTTTCCGTTCTTTGGCGACCGTTCCGTGCTAGTCGGGACATGTGTACAGCGCACTTCCGGAGGAAATGTAGGCTGGTGCGGAGCGGGCCGTCACACCCGTACAGTCGATTTCCATCAACGGCCATCAAACTGCACTTACAGCGACCTTTTACAAATTTGATTTGGACATAATTCCAAATCCAACCGTTAGATTTCTAATTTTTAATATTCGTTAGAAAGGTCTTTTCGATACGAACCCAACAGTTCCTGTTTTAGGAGAATCCGACGGTCGGATCTCCCGTAATATCCGTTCGAAGTCAATGGTCGAAATTCGCGAACTGCCGCGGTGCGGCGCGTTCTATTCAGGCCATTATATTATATATATATTATATACTCCATCAATTTCCTTTTAAAACGTATTGTATAAATCATTTTAAATTCGTTTTCAAAACGATTTCAACTTCTTTTCAAACTCAAATCAAAATTGATTTTTTCCTTATAAATTCCTTTTAAATTCATCTCAAATTGATTTCAATTCAAATTGATTTCTAATTCAATCTCAGTTTATTTTCAATTCAATTCAATTTCAATTCGAATTCATTTATATTCAATTTCAATTCGAATTCATTTCTATTCAATTTCAATTCGAATTCATTTCTATTCAGTTTAATTCGAATTTCAATTCTTTTTAAAATATCAGATTTTTAAATCACTTTCGATATTCATTATAAAATGAATAAAATCGATATAAATATCGTTCACGTCAAAATGGCGTCAATCTAATCAACACGGCTTCATATATTTCTATTTTCAAATATTCTATTTCAAATATTTCTTTTTCAAATATTTCTATTTTCAAATATTCTATTTCAAATATTTCTTTTTCAAATATTTCTATTTTCAAATATTCTATTTCAAAACTGGAATGAGGCCCAATCAAAATCCATATAATGGGATGTAACGACCGGGAATTTCGCTCGATTCGAATCAGTCGCTAAACCGATCAAGACCGTTCGAAACCCCTGATTGTTTTGAGAACACGACAAAATTGAATGCAAACGGAAGAACATTTCATTGCTTATTACAGCAATTCATCAGAATACAAGAATATACAGGGTATAAACAAATAATATACATTCGATAAATATCAGAGATTACAATATCGATAACATAGTCCAGCCATGAAATAAATTCTTAGTTTGCTTGTCATAGTTTGTGAAGTGGTATTCTAATTTCCTTGTGTATGGCTAGTCAAATCAATAAGGTCAAGAAATGTTTGGGCATCATCGCTTATTCTCTATCTCTATAAAAGTATTACATAGCAGCGGAGAATAATACAAAATACAACTGAAGAAGATACACGGATACAAAGCTTTCCTGATATCGTTACAGCTATAAATCAGGATCCTGTGAATATAAATCTGCAACACCAAAACTACTAGCTGCCCGTGTCAAAATAAGGGCACCCAGAGTTTAGGTTAAAACAATAAACTCCAGGTCAGTCATGGGATCGGTGTGAGAACTAAAACAGTTATTTAAAACTTCACTTTAAAGTTGGATAAATCAAGGGACCACGCCGTATAACACGGAACAGGTTTCCTCCGAAGAATACTAGTGCATATAACAAAACAGCGCAATGCTTTTTGGAAAAATGAAGCTGTTATAAGACCCAGGTCCTATCACACAATGCAACGCAAGCCGGGGGACAGGGTTTTACCTTATAATAGCCAAAGAATGCTTGATACGCTAAATTTCATGTTTTTTTTAATCAGACTCCAACGGTAAAATAGTAAGAGAATGATTCCCTAGGTATTAACCACGAAGGCCGAAACCAACATCAGACTAATACACAGGAAACCACCCATCTTCGCTCGTTTCCAGTTAGTTTTTGATTTTATATACAATCATAAATATCAATCATAGGCGGCATGAATGTCCCATACCACTATGTCACCATATATAGGTATACAATCAAAACCGCAAAATGTCGTATTGGAAGTTGGGTTATCATTTATGGTACGAACCGAGGCAAAAGATAGTCCTCTACCAATTCGAGACTCTCTAGACCGAGCCTCAGGATCAAAACGCATCAACCCTTTGGTTCGTCAGGACCAGTCCACCGATGTGGATTATTATGCCTGAACACAACGTTTCCCCGCCCTTTGGGGCGTAAATGAGCCAACGAATGACTCCATCGGTCCCGGATCGACCGATATATCCGAGGCGCCTCGCAAACCAACAACCACATAAGTCAATCTCATCAAGGCATGTAAAATCACTGACGCCACTTCTAACTAGAAAGAAACGCATGCCCTCCCAGCTGTCCTCTCCCGTTTCTAGTTCATACCGGGTGTGAAACTCACGAAGTAAACGTTACACAAAGCTACGCCACAAAGGCCATGCTTTGATCATCAACCACAAGACTTTGCTTTTCAACAGAAGCCTTGATTATTTGCCACTTAGGCATGCCACACAGGCAATTCACTCCATGCGATGGATATCCATCAATATATAACCCCTGTGCTCGTATGTCTCAGAGAAGGGCGTTAAGCAAGAGAATAAATTCTCCGCCGCCAAAATGATATATATTTAATAGAAATCAATCACACAGACTGAAATCCAATGTCAGACACACAGTCCATTTACAAGTTCGTTCTAGGTCTGAATGAAACCGGAGGCACCTAGTACCCCGCATATCCATCAATCTCCAAGTACGTCTGGACGATCACCAACCGATTCCCTCCTCTTGGGTGTACGGCCCAATCAAGATCATCAGTAATTATCCAAACGACGTAAAGACCTCCGGTCTTCAACCGTCGTTTTCATCTTCGACAAATCGTCGAATCAGTCATTCAGAATGGGATAAACCCGGTCTTTCCGAATAACTCGCGTATATAATAAATAAGTGTTACACAAACACAACATATGCCTCATTCCAATTCATCAGTCACTAACCGTAAATTAACAAGAGAATAATTCCCCAAATATTAACCCCGAAGGCCGAAACCAACATCGGATCAATACCCCAGAAACCATTCAACTTAACTAATCTCCAGTTAGTTTCTGATTTTCTTAATTCCTTTGGGTCTAAGAACAGTATTATTGAAGACACCATTCACAACAACCCAAAATCACATTCCATTAATTATTGGGTTAAAGAACAAGTGTTATTTAAAACACTATTCACGATAAACCCAAAAATTAATACCAATTCAATTTCCAATTAAATATTATTTAATTGGTACACTACATTAAATCTAAATAAAAAGATTTAATCTTTTTCTCAACTGGGCTTAAGAACAGTTTTAATGAAGACACCATTCACGACAAACCCAAATCACCTTCGATATTAAATACAAGGCTCTGAATAGAAAATATATCCACTTATATTCAATATCAAATTCTACGACCAACAAATATCGTATTGGAAATAACGATATAAATATATCTTTCAAATTTCCCTATCAATATCTGTATAATCACGAAACCCAACATCGAAATATTCCGAAGACAATTTCGATTCAAATCCCTTCAAATTCAATTATTAGAAATTCTGGTTATATTTCAAAATCATTTCATATTCACTTTACTTATTTCAAAAATAAATGAATTATAATTTTAGTTCAAAACTTGTTCATTTCGAGAAAAATCTATTTTTGTCTTTTCAAATATGAAGTTTTTCATCCCAATTCTTCCCAAATCATTTCTTATGATTTTACACAAATTATTACTATTTTAGATAATTTTATCAAGGCCCGTACAGTTGGTTTCGATCAACGGCCATCGAACTGCACTTACAACGAACTTTTCCAAATTTGATTTGGACATAATTCCAAATCCAACCATTAGATTTCTAATTTCTAATATTCGTTGAAAGCTCTGTTCGATACGAACCCAACAGTTCCGATTTTAGGAGAATCCGACGGTCGAATCTCCCGTAATACCCGTTCGAAGTCAATGGTCGAAATTCGCGAACTGCCACGGCGCGGCGTGTTCTATTCAGGCCATTATATTATATATATAATATATATATTATATACCTTCGTCGGTTTCCTTTTAAAACGTATTATATAAATCGTTTTAAATTCGTTTTCAAAACGATTTCAACTTCTTTTCAAACTCAAATCAAAATTGAATTTTTCCTTATAAATTCCTTTTAAATTCATTTCAAATTGATTTCAATTCAAATTGATTTCTAATTCAATTTCAGTTCGTTTTCAATTCAATTCAATTTCAATTCGAATTCATTTCTATTCAATTTCAATTTGAATTCATTTCTGTTCAGTTTAATTCGAATTTCAATTCTTTTCAAAATATCAGATTTTTAAATCACTTTCGATATTCGTTATAAAATGAATAAAATCGATATAAATATCGTTCACGTCAAAATGACGTCAATCTAATCAACATGGCTTCATATATTTCTATTTTCAAATATTCTATTTCAAATATTTCTTTTTCAAATATTTCTATTTTCAAATATTCTATTTCAAATATTTCTTTTTCAAATATTTCTATTTTCAAATATTCTATTTCAAAACTGGAATGAGGCCCAATCAATTACCATATAATGTTAATTATATGGATTTTCTACCACACGTATCTAATAGCAACGATAAATCATCAACCATCATCCAAATTGCGTTCTACACTGTATAAGCATCAAATATAAATATTTAACGCTTGTAACAGTCTATCAATCGATCGACATACAGCTAATTATTGGGATTAGTGTATGTCAAATATCATCCCAATACCGGTGTGGGGTTTCAAACAATCAAACACAGATTTTGTTTGTGCAGTTGGACGATGTGTAAAATTTACCGTCCCAATCAATATCAATCAAATGTGTGTATATAAACAAATCGTTTGATTTATTTATATTTATTTCATTTCAAATACACGTTAAAAATTCTATTTTCAACTATAAAATATTTTAAATATATAAATATTTTATTTCATTTCACATTACATCACACAATCAACTACACATCAAAATCAAACAAACAAGCATACATGCCGTCCATGGTCTGTGGACGACGGGTGTCGGGTGCTACTAGACACCGTCTGCATCCTAGTATATATTATTAACTAGAAAACAAAATTAAAAGGTGAGAAGTTCTCACCAATTGCTAAACCAAATGCCATGTCTCTTCATATGTAGGAATCTTCGCTGTTCTCGCCTTTTGTCACTTTCGTTGCCCGTAGCTACTACATATATAAAAATCACATTTTTATATTGTTGCTATGTATATAAAAATTCAATTTTTATACCGCTACTATATAGATAAAAATTCTATTTTTACAACGGTGTTCATATAATAAAGACTATATTTTTATCACGCTATTCTCTATATAAAAATTATATTTTTATATATAAAGATCTTATTTTTATATCACTGCTACATATGTAAAAATCACCCCTTTACAACGCCTACTTCCATGATAAAAATTTTATTTTTATCTTGCTAGCAATATAATAAAAATTATATTTTTATTACTCTACATGAATAGAAATTATATTTTTACATGGCTACCTCTATAAAGATCACGTCTTTATTATTTCTACTATATAAAAATCACATCTTTATTATCAAACAAGATTGTTTTATTTAAAGGCCATATTTTTAAATAAACGAAAATCATATTTGTTGTTTTTCATATGATGAAACCGCATTCTTATATAAATAAAAATACAATCTCTTCATAAATAAAAATATAGTCCTATGTTATTTCTGTAAAAAGAAATCAGATTCATCAACATTGTTATTTCATAGAATAGAAAAAAAAACTAAATTAACTAAGTTAAAGGAAGAAGAAAACTCATGGTGGATGAACGGAGAGAGAGGAGGGGAGTCAGACGTCGGAGGTGGGGAGGCTGACGCGGGGGTGGCGCTGGGGTCAGGCGCGGTGGCATGGAGGTGCTCGTGGCATCGGGTTTTAATTAGGGTTCGAGGGGGGCGTCGCTTCAGAGGAGGAGAGAAGAAGTGGAGAGAGGTGTGAGGGAAGGGGGAGGGGGCGGGCGCACCGTCGTCGGAGGGTGGGGTGGGCTGCCATCGATCGGCGGCGCCTGGAGGCAGCGCGCGGTTTTCCCCTTTTTTTTGTTCGATCTAATACAGAAGAGAAAGAGAAGGGAGAGTATAGGGGGCTTTTATAAAATTTTATATTATTTAATTATTTAATTTTCAAAAAGCAACTTTTTATTTCTAACTCGAAATAAAACCCACCGCCTATCGTCCATAGCTAATTACCCCCATTCCGAACACAATGAGATATGTATCATAAGCTGATTTGCTCGTTTCAATCAGTTTTCATCAAAATCAAAATATAACTCTATATATTGAATTTGAGCGCACATTTCAATTTACCGGGGCCAAATACTAACTAGAAAAATTCCCGAAAAGTAATTTCTAGCCTTGTATTGACGATACGGTCCTAAAAAAACTAGTTTCGTCAAATTCTGAGACCGTTTGAAAAATGGCCATTTTCCAGTCGATTAAAATCAACTGAAACTGGTCAAACGCGTTTTCCTTTGCCACGCTCACATATTGATTCGAAAAATTACGAAATCTGAAACCTAGCAATAACTAGACATCCCGAATCCAACAAAAGTGGTTTCGTCGAAAACCGAGGTCGTTTGCAAAATGGCTATTTTTAAGGGCCAGAATTCCATAGCGACTATTCTGAAATTTCAACTGGACATATCTTTTTATCCCCGCTATGAAATTTTGATTTTTCGGATTCGTTGGAAAGATATTCTCAAATAGATTCTAATATTTTTGGTTTCACCAAAATCCGGTTTATTTTGTACCCGGTACATTCATTTGGTATTTGAAATCGAATTATCGAACTACCGTGCCATTTTCAATTCCTTTTATAATTTAAATAAATATTTATATTCTAACGACGATCTATATAATATATACGTTCGAATTCTATTCAAAATAAATTTCTCGTCGGTATTATTTAAAATAATTCATTTTAAATAATTAAAATTCACTAAAATTGCCAAAATAAAAATTTTAAATTGGCTCAGATTTCCGGGTTATTACAATCTCCCCCACTTAAAACTTTTCGTCCCCGAAAAGGAACGAAGCCGAAAGTTGTTTAACAAATCAACTCAACTTTCATTATTTTCATCACGGCTTAAGTTCTTCAACTTTTCAGTTTCTAAGAACTTTTCAAATTTTTCAAAAATTTGACTAACACCCTAAATTTTCGAAAAATTTCGCCATAACCTCCCCTGCACCGGGAGCACCGGGAAAATCCCGAAATTGCCATATAGGCCCTCTGATCTCAAAAAGAAAAAGAAAAAGCCAAGCGGCTAGCCAATCGGCTCATAAAATCATCATCAACCAAACAAAACAGTAAATTATGGTAAACATGTACCTATTTGTCGGGCAAACAATTTTATTCTTCTGCTCTAGCCTCCTTGCTGTGACCTGTTCAATGTAAGTACATGTATATGCAAGCAAATGCGACCAAATTTCAATACAATTCACCTTTATGGTCAATTTGGCTAAGTGGTTAAAATTTTAATTAATCAAGCCATAATCAAACAACACAACCATCAATCAATTAGTTGATTATCATTTCAAATTCATAACTTTGATAAATAGTCAAAAAATCACATTTTTGATGTCAAATCACTACAATAGGCCCTATCTAATTTTGGTTCTCACACCAGTCAATAGGAAATATACAGAAATTCCACCTTCGCTACTCGAATATAAACACTGATGATGGCGCGCCATCATCAGAATCAGACCCGGGCAACTAGAGTGGGATTCTATATCTACCCAATATATTAAAACTTCGAATACACGCGGATCAGATGTGTACGCGAAATTTCTATATACCTGATAGTCCAAATCAATATAAAAATAATAATCAAATACAAATTATTGAATTAAATTTTCAAAACAAAAATTGTCTTCGCTTTTATATTAAAAACATCACTCTTCACACTCGTTCTAAGATACTATTGATCCCATCTCTAACGAGTCATTCCCATTGGATATTACTAATCCAATCTCTGATGAATTCATTCGTATGGTTCTAATGTGTCTTGTTCTCTAGCTCTGTAAACCAGAGCTCTGATACCACGATGTAACGACCAGGAATTTCGCTCGATCTGAATCAGTCACTAAACCAATCAAGACCGTTCGAAACCCCTGATTGTTTTTCAGAACACGACAAAATAGAATGCAAATGGAAGAACATTTCATTGCTTATTACAACAATTCATCAGAATACAAGAATATATAGAGTATAAACAAATAATATACATTCGATAAATATCAGAGATTACAATACATTACATAGCAGCGGAAAATAATACAAAATACAACTGAAGAAGATACACGGATACAAAGCTTTCCAGATTTCATTCCAGCTGTAAATCAGGATCCTGTGAATATAAATCTACAACACCAAAACTACTAGCTTCCCGTGTCAAAATAAGGGCATCCAGAGTTTAGGTTAAAACAATAAACTCCAGGTCAGTCATGGGACTGGTGTGAGAACTAAAACAGTTATTTAAAACTTTACTTTAAAGTTGGATAAATCAAGGGACCACGCCGTATAACACGGAATAGGTTTCCTGCCAAGAAAACTAGTGCATATATCAAAATAGCGCAATGCTTTTTGAAAAAATGAAGCTATTATAAGACCCAGGTCCTATCACACAATGCAACGCAAGCCGAGGGATAGGGTTTTACCTTATAATAGCCAAAGAATGCTTGATACGCTAAATTTCATGTTTTAATTTTTTTTAATCAGACTCCAACTGTAAAATAGTAAGAGAACGTTTCCCTAGGTATTAACCTCGAAGGCCGAAACCAACATCAGACTAATACCCAGGAAACCACCCATCTTCGCTCGTTTCCAGTTAGTTTCTGATTTTATATACAATCATAAATATCAATCATAGGCGGCATGAATGTCCCATACCACTATGTCGCCATATATAGGTATACAATCAAAACCACAAAATGTCGTATTGGAAGTTGGGTTATCATTTATAGTATGAACCGAGGCAAAAGATAGTCCTCTACCGATTCGAGACTCTCTAGCCCGAGCCTCAGTATCAGAACGCATCAACCCTTTGGATCATCAGGGCTGGTCCACCGATGTGGATTATTATGCCTGAACACTACGTTTCCCCGCCCTTTGGGGCATAAATGAGCCAACGAATGACTCCATCGGTCCCAGATCGACCGATATATCCGAGGCGCCTCGCAAACCAACAACCGCATAAGTCAAACTCGTCAGGGCGTGTAAAACCACTGACGCCACTTCTAACTAGAAAGAAACGCATGCCCTCCCTGATGTCCTCTCCCGTTTTTGGTTCATACCGGGTGTGAAACTCGCGAAGTAAACGTTACACAAAGCTACGCCACAAAGGCCGTGCTTTGATCATCAACCACAAGACTTTTCTTTTCAACAGAAGCCTTGATCATTTGCCACTTAGGCATGCCACACAGGCAATTCACTCCATGCGATGGATATCCATCAATATATAACCCCTGAGCTCGTACGTCTCAGAGAAGGGCGTTAAGCAAGAGAATAAATTTTCTGCCGCCAAACAGATATATATATATATATATTTAATAGAAATCAATCACACAGGCTGAAATCCATTGTCAGACACACTGTCCATTTACAAGTTCGTTCTGGGTCTGAACGAAACAGGAGGCACCTAGTACCCCGCATATCCATCAATCTCCAAGTACGTCTGGACGATCATCAACTTATTCCCTCCTCTTGGGTGTACGGCCCAATCAAAATCATCAGTAATTATCCAAACGACGTGAAGACCTCCGGTCCTCAACCGTCGTCTTCATCTTCGACTAATCGTCGAATCAGTCATTCAGAATGGGATAAACCCGGTCTTTCCGAATAACTCGCGTATATAATAAATAAGTGTTACACAAACACAACATACACCTCATTCCAATTCATCAGTCACTAACCATAAATTAACAAGAGAATAATTCCCCAAATATTAACCCCGAAGGCCGAAACCAACATTAGATCAATACCCCAGAAAACCATTCAACTTAACTAATCTCTAGTTAGTTTCGGATTTTCTTAACTCCTTTGGGTCTAAGAATAGTATTATTGAAGATACCGTTCACGACAACCCAAAATCACATTCCATTAATTATCGGGTTAAAGAACAAGTGTTATTTAAAACACTATTCACGATAAACCCAAAAATCAATACCAATTCAATTTCCAATTAAATATTATTTAATTGGTACACTTCATTAAATCTAGATAAAAAGATTTAATCTTTTTCTCAACTGGGCTTAAGAACAGTGTTAATGAAGACACCATTCACGACAAATCCAAATCACTTTTGATATTAAATACAAGGCTCTGAATAGAAAATATATTGGCTTATATTCAATATCAAATTCTACGACCAACAAATATCGTATTGGAAATAACGATATAAATATATCTTTCAAATTTCCCTATCAATATCCGTATAATCAAGAAACCCGACATCGAAATATTCCGAAGACAATTTCGATTCAAATCCCTTCCAATTCAATTATTGGAAATTCTGGTTATATTTCAAAACCATTTCAAATTCACTTTATTTATTTCAAAAATAAATGAATTATAATTTTAGTTCAAAACTAGTTCATTTCGATAAAAATCTATTTTTGTCTTTTCGAATATGGCGTTTTTCATCCTAATTCTTCCCAAATCATTTCTTATGATTTTACACAAATTATTACTATTTTAAATAATTTTATCAAGAACGTACAGTCGATTTCCATCAACGGCCATCGAACTACACTTACAGCGACCTTTTCCAAATTTGATTTGGACATAATTCCAAATCCGACCGTTAGATTTCTAATATTCGTTAGAAAGCTCTTTTCGATACGAACCTAACAGTTCCGGTTTTAGGAGAATCCGATGGTCGGATCTCCCGTAATATCCGTTCGAAGTCAATGGTCGAAATTCGCGAACTGCCGCGGCGCGGCGTGTTCTATTCAGTCCATTATATTATATATATAATATATAATATATACTTCGTCGATTTCCTTTTAAAACGTATTATATGAATCTTTTTAAATTTGTTTTCAAAACGATTTCAACTTCTTTTCAAACTCAAATCAAAATTGAATTTTTCCTTATAAATTCCTTTTAAATTCATTTCAAATTGATTTCAGTTGTAACACCCCAACTCCGCCAGGGTGGCTCTTGCAAGCAACTCTGACTTTGGTGGGGCGTTTTAAAACAAGGTAAACATGCATAATGATATAACAAGGCAGGACATGACATATATATATGTAAATAAACAGAGTAAGTAGATAAAACAGCAGAAGATTTTTAAACCATTTCAAAACACAAGTCTGGTACATCAAAATGTCAATTTCCCAAAATTACAAGTCTAGATAAAAACATCATCTGATAAACTGAAATACATAAGTACTATCCCCAAATAAGAGTGATAAACCATAGCGGGCTCAATATCCAAACGTACATGAGCTAATCCAGCAAGCAAGCTAAGCAATCCAAGCTAAGCACCAATGTTCCCACCCTGAGAACCTAGGGGGGGAAACGGAAGAAAAGAAGCGAAAGAAAACAGGTCAGTCAAAAAGACTGGTAAGCCCTACTACGATCAGTCTATAAACTAATAAAGTTAGCATCATGATGGAAACTGAGATGAACATACTGGCAATAGATAAAGGTGTCATCACATAAAGAAGATTAAGCTTTGCACCACAGTGTACTAGCAAACTAACATAACAGGTATTGATCCCTCAGCCCAAACTTTGGCCCAATAACATGAGGTGACCTTAATACAAGGTCCAGCCCAACGGTCTAGTCGATCGGCTCCCTATAAACCTAACACGTCAAGTGTTGGTGTCCATACGGCCCACATATGGTTGTAGTCAGACTGTGCTGGGTCCACCTTCGGGTGTATTAAGCCCTCGGGTTGACACCCCAGACACCTAAGCAATAATGCACAGTCTAAACCTACTGGTACCCGTGCCTCGAGTTTGTCCAACACCGGACTACGTGCACGTCCGTAGCCCGCCTGGACCCGCACCGCTGTACCACTCAGCCGTCGCTTTGGTCGCTTACATCAGTCCAGTAATCGTGCCCCGCCCTAGCCTAGCCTCTAGGGTTGTGATGATACCAAACTGGGATTACTGCTGGAACAGACCCCGTTGCTAGGGTTTCCTAAGAGGGTTAAGTGCGATTTAACCCTTCACTAATCATGGATTAAATTGGTTAAGTGTAACCGACAGTTCACAACTTAACCCCATTTCAATCCCTCGAACCCCCAAATGGATTAAATTGGTTAAGTGTAACCGACAGTTCACAACTTAACCCCATTTCAATCCCTCGAATCCCCAAATTGGTTAAGTATTAGTGGACCCTGACTTAACCCTAATCATGAGGCATTAATTAATTTAATGCACCTTAACCTCTCACATTAGACTTTGTTGTTGTTACCTAGTTAAGCCGGTGGGTTCCGGGTAGATTTACACCACAACTTGGTCTAACCTCGGGTCTTGGCACCACACGACCAACTTCTCACATTGGGTCCTATTGTTTGTAGCCACTAGTTAAGCCGGTAGGTTCCGGGTAGAATTATGCTACAAACTCAACCCAACCTCGAGTTGGCCACACTTATGTTTTCTAAGTGTCATGTCCACTTTATTTCAAAACATAATTACAAGTCAACAAATACTTGGGTAGACCTAACTTAATAGGTAAATTCCCAAGGGGTAGACCTAACTTAATAGGTAAATTCCCAATCTTATATTTTCATGTATTTTAAGTTTACCCCAACCCCCCAACGTCATTCTATCGCTTACATATTCGTAATAACGCATAAAGGATAGGAAGAGGGAACTTGGCATAACATACATGATGAACTTGCATATCACAACAAACATGCATAACATGTTAGACTTGCATAACTTAGCATAGTGAACTTGCATATTACCATAAACATGCATAACATGTTAAACTTGCCTAACATGGCATAGGGAACTTGCTTAAACATGCATAACTTGTCAAACATGCATAACATGTCATTGTGAACTTGCATAAGCATGCATAACTTATTAAACATGCATAACATGGCATAGTGAACTTGCATAAGCATGCATAACTTATTAAACATGCATAACATGGCATAGTGAACTTGCATAAACATGCATAACCCAATAAACTTGCAAATCATGGCATAGTGAACTTGCATAAACATGCATAACTCAATAAACTTGCAAATCATGGCATAGTGAACTTGCATAAACATGCATAACTCAATAAACCTGCAAATCATGGCATAGTGAACTTGCATAAACATGCATAACTCAATAAACTTGCAAATCATGGCTTAGTGAACTTGCATAAACATGCATAACTCAATAAACTTGCAAATCATGGCTTAGTGAACTTGCATAAACATGCATAACTCAATAAACTTGCAAATCATGGCATAGTGAACTTGCATAAACATGCATAACTCAATAAACTTGCAAATCATGGCTTAGTGAACTTGCATAAACATGCATAACTCAATAAACTTGCAAATCATGGCTTAGTGAACTTGCATAAACATGCATAACTCAATAAACTTGCAAATCATGGCATAGTGAACTTGCATAAACATGCATAACTCAATAAACTTGCAAATCATGGCATAGTGAACTTGCATAAACATGCATAACTCAATAAACTTGCAAATCATGGCTTAGTGAACTTGCATAAACATGCATAACTCAATAAACTTGCAAATCATGGCATAGTGAACTTGCATAAACATGCATAACTCAATAAACTTGCATAAATCCCAACTTGCATCACATATTAACTTTTAGAGTTTCTAAAATGAAGGTAAGAGGGCTTACAAATATTATGAAGACACAAATCTACTAATAAAGATTGAGAAGCCCTTTATGCAAGCATATAAAAACCCAAAACAAAGCTCCAATAAGAAAACTCTTAACAAAAATTCCAAAAACTCTAGCTTAGCCAATAAAGCTTGCAACTTGATGATGTATGCAAGCTAATGATCATTCATACAACTTAGAAATGCTTGTATGAACATCAAAATCTTCATAGGAATGATTTTTGAAGAGGGTGGAGGCTAGGGTTTTTAAGTGGAGGCCATTTGAGAAATCAATTTGCCATAGTTTAGCTACTAGAATGAATAAATGAGGTTTTAGGGTAGGATTAGGGTCTTATTTATAGAAGATTAAAGTGTTTTTAGCCCTAGGATTAACCCTAGGTTAGTTTAGGTCCATTAGATTTCGGAATTCTCCAGAACTAAGCCACACAACCAAGCCCAGATAAAAAATGGTGCGCCAGGCAAAACTGCCCGGCCACCCCGTGTCGACAGGGCTGTCGACAGGGCAGTCGACACCCTCAGACCCCTGTCGACATGCCTGTCGACATGGGGGTCTTGGCGGGAGTTTTCCCGCCTGACGCCAGTTTGCCCTAATTTCTGTTTTTGAAATTAAAATTCAAATCTGTTTTTAACATGGAAATTTCTGAAAACTTCAATGGGCCTTAACTGGGTCATACGGACTCCGATTTTCGAAAACTCGGACTCTATTTCGCGTATTTTTCCGAGACGAACGCAATGGCATAGCCCGTTTCCCTTGATTCACATTTTATAATTAAATTCTGCCTCGATTTATATTATAACAGGTTATTAAAAAAATACAGGTTGTTACATCAGTTCAAATTGATTTCAATTCAAATTAATTTCTAATTCAATTTCAGTTCGTTTTCAATTCAATCCAATTTCAATTCGAATTCATTTATATTCAATTTCAATTCGAATTCATTTCTCTTCAATTTCAATTGAATTCATTTCTATTCAGTTTAATTCGAATTTCAATTCTTTTCAAAATATCAGATTTTTAAATCACTTTCGATATTCATTATAAAATGAATAAAATCGATATAAATATCGTTCACATCAAAATGGCGTCAATCTAATCAACATGGCTTCATATATTTCTATTTTCAAATATTCTATTTCAAATATTTCTTTTTCAAATATTTCTATTTTCAAATATTCTATTTCAAATATTTCTTTTTCAAATATTTCTATTTTCAAATATTCTATTTCAAAACTGGAATGAGGCCCAATCAATTACCATATAATGTTAATTATATGGATTTTCTACCACACGTATCTAACAACAACGATAAATCATCAACCATCATCCAAAGTGCGTTCTACACTGTATAAGCATCAAATATAAATATTTAATGCTTATAACAGTCTATCAATCAATTGATTGACATACAGCTAATTATTGGGATTAGTGTATGTCATATATCATCCCAATACCCGTGTGGGGTTTCAAACAATCAAACACAAATTTTGTTTGTGCATTTGGGCGATGTGTAAAATTTATCGTCCCAATCAATATCAGTCAAATGTGTGTATATAAACAAATCGTCTGATTTGTTTATATTTATTTCATTTCAAATACACGTTAAAAATTCTATTTTCAACTATAAAATATTTTTACAATATAAATATTCTATTTCATTTCACATCACATCACACAATCAACTACACATCAAAATCAAACAAACAAGCATACAAGTCGTCCATGGTCTGTGGACGACGGGTGTCAGGTGCTATTAAACATCGTCTGCATCCTAGTATATATTATTAACTAGAAAACAAAATTAAAAGGTGAGAAGTTCTCACCAATTGCTAAACCAAACGCCATGTCTCTTCATATGTAGGAATCTCCGTTGTTCTCGCCTTTTGTCACTTTCATTGCCCGTAGCTACTACATATATAAAAATCACATTTTTATATTATTGCTATGTATATAAATATTCTATTTTTATACCGCTACTATATAGATAAAAATTCCATTTTTATGCCAAATTTTCAACATAATTTCATATGAATTATAATAACCCAAATTTGTTCCAATTACACACAAAATGATTTTTGTACAGAAATACACATTATGATGGCATAGTAGCAAAACCACAAACTTGCATGAATTTCAATTAGAAAACTACATACATGTAGCTTCAACATGAATTACAAACTTTGTGAATATCCAAACGTATATTTGCATAAAACTACTGCAAACATGTAGTTTTTATAATGAATAACATACTTTGCGAATATCCAAACGTATACTTGCATAAAACTACCGCAAACATGTAGTTTTTATAATGCATAACATACTTTGCGAATATCCAATCGTTATACAATATTCCAAATCGATAAGAATCATAGTAACGCACAAATATGAATTACTTATCACCACAAATCAAGTGTACAAACCAACACAGTTATTTATTCATACCAAAATAATACTCTACTTACAATCGTGTGGCGAATTCTCCAATTCAGGAATTTGGAGATGCGACTCCTTTTGACGTAGGCGTTGATTTGATTTGTTTAAGTTGCTTTATGCTTTAGAATTTGCCTCCTAATCTTCTCTCAAATTGGTGGCTACTCCTAGTCGTTCCTCAGCAGCATGATGGCCTCATTCTTTTTTTTTTGTGTGAGTTTAGGTTAGGTTTGAGTTGTATATATAGAATTTTAGGATTAATTTAGGCCGTTTGATTAATCCTAGAAATGACCATAACCGTTCAGTCGGGATAGAGTTATCCTATTGACTCAGCCATGAGTCAGAAATGACTCAGCGATGAGTCAGAAATGACTCAGTGTATTAAATGTTCACCAATTCAAACGTTAATACGTATTTAATAGATACATTTTCCCCTTTACCGTATTAATTACCCATATATAAATATTTATTTATATATGAATAAATATTTTCTTACCTTTAATTTGTCATAATTAAAAATTGGAGAAGGCCAAAAAAAACCATCCTTGACAACCAAAAATGCGCAACGTACGCTACATGATGCGTACACGTCATATATATATATATATATATATATATATATATATATATATATATATATATATATATATATATATGCGTATATGTATATATATATATTCATTTTTTTCTCTATCTTCCCAATTACCCATTTTCACACTAAACCACTTTTTGAACTGCGTTCACACTAGGCTATTTTAAGCCATTCCCCTAAAACAAAAAATATAGGGCGCTGGCGGGGATCGAACTCTGTACCTCTTGTATGCAAGTCATGTGTTCCAACCAAATGAGCTACTAAGTCTTTTGCTTACAAACCTTAGAACAATGCTAAACATTATTCGTTTCCCATTCTTTTTTTTTCATGTTTTGCTGCGATATTTAAATTAAAGATATCTTCTTCACACGTTATCCGTTTTTCGAAAACTCGGACTCTATTTCGCGTATTTTTCCGAGTTGAACACAATGGCGTATCCCGTTTCCCTTAATTCTTTGATTTGAAATTAATTATACTTTAATTTATGACTTTCACGGTTATAGAATACACGGGGTGTTACATTCTCCCCCACTTAAAAGGATTTCGTCCCCGAAATCTTCAAGTTAGGAAGAATGTATATCCTAACATCCAAACATCCATCTACTCATCCATCAAACACGAGCATCCATTGTCCTTAAAAGACTTCTAGTGCTTCATGATCATATGCGAAGTGTGTGTGTACATGTACTTATCTAATGCAAAATCAGGCGGTCTACTGATTCAGTTGACCTCCTTAATGCGAATTATGTAAGTGCCATGAATCCATTATGTATGAAAAATTTTCCTATTCATGATTCTACATGAGTGCACAATCATTCATACAAATGCAACATCCATATGATAACACATTAAAGTTCAACCATATACGAATGCAAACATATATGCATATGCAATATGAAGTGACTGAGCCGATCTAAAACCTAGATTGTGTGTGTATATGCAACCACGAGCAACCACTAGCAATCACTTGCAACCACTTGCAACCATCATCCATAACATGTTTCAACTACATGTTTACATCCAAAAAGATTCTACCTATGGTTCTCAAGATAGGATCGAGGAGAGAAATAGGATAAAACAAAGCATCTAGAATAAGTTAACGATGTACCGCCAGAAGGTCCGGTCTGCTTCTCAGGGCAGTCTTTGTTGATGTGTCCAGTCTCCCCACAATGAAAACATTCTCCTTGCTTTCTTTTCCTTTTTCTACAATCCTTGGCTATGTGCCCTTCCGTACCACAAAAATTGCATTTCCTTTTTTCTCGTTTCTTATTATTACTGTTACGATCCTTTCTTGTTTGACTATTATTCGTCTTCCTACTCTGGGACTCTTCCGCTTGATGGTTCACGTGGAGGAGGAGAAGTGAAAGCGTCAGCAGCTGGGGAGTAAGGTCTCCAGACATGCTAAAACAGAAAGGATAGATTCAAAACGAAGGATAAGAGATAGTACCTATGGCTTTGGGGGGACTTTGCCTTTTTAAAATAAAAATAATATTTTATCTTTTAAAAATGCTTCTTTAAATTTCCTTTTTGAAAATAAATTTTAAAAAACTTTTTATCTTATCAGGTAAACCTATGCTCTGATACCAAGTGAAACACCCCACTTCCGTTAGGGTCACTCTCAAAGGGAATGCCCTAATTTTGGTGGAGGTTTATAAGTATAAGTCACAGATATACAAGACAGATATAAGAACACATATTTGTAAATAGCAGAAAAGCAGCAACTTTTATTTCATAAAAGTAAATACGTGTTACAGCAACATCACCATGATTGTCTTACATCCTTTCAAAAAAAAAACATAACACCTTCATAACTGTCTTGATTACATTATTTAAAGAAGCATAAAGAAAACATAAATAAACTGCAAAAGCCCCATAGTTGTTGTCCAAAGCCATAGTTCAAAACGGAAAGGTCCAAGCAATACATTCTTTCTCTTCAAGCTGGATATGAAGGCTGGTCAAGCTGCAGTATTCCCTCCCTGTGGACCTGGGGGGGAAACGGAAGAAAAGAAGACGAAAGAAAAGTAGAGTCAGACATAAAGCCTGAGTAAGTCGAGGACTACTCTGTCTATGAATAAAGAACTGGGTATGATAAGTATAAACTAGAAATGGGGAAAGCACTATAAACTTGGTTAAGTTGTCTAGGGTCGAATATACTATCGTACCCCATATTAATCTCTGTACCCATATAAACTAGTTCCCAATAGGCACCCCATAACCAGGGTGAAGTGATCCATTTTACGATGATCGGCTCCTACTCGCATAGTTACATGTGTCTTACGGCCCCTGATGTTGTAGTTACCTATGCTGGTCCCACCATGGGGTGTATCAAGTCCCATGGCGTGGACCCGACACAACCCTAGAATGCACAGGTATGCTACTGGTGCCCAGTGCCTTATTTTTCTGCGCCGGAGTGAGTGCACGCCCACACCCCGTTAGAACCTACACTGCTGCACCACCGCCGTCGATTTGACCTCTTACATTCAGCCCAGTAATCGTGCCCCACCCTGCCTAGTTTCAGGGTATCATGATACACCTTGTAGGGTTACTGCTGAAAAGGGTCCCCCGCTACTAGGTTTTCTACTTCTAGCCAACATGCTAAGTTGGTTAAGTGTTTTATGAACCTAACCCCCAATCAGTCTGTTTAGTTTAGCATGTCCCATTTTTGATTAAGTCTTTAGTTTACTTAATCCTATCAGTCCTGACTCAGCCTTAATTGTCTTATTAAAGCCTTGACCTCTCACATTAGACAGGTATTGTTGTGGCTGCCTGTTGCCGGTTGGTTCCGGGCAGTCTTACGCCACAACTCAGTCTAACCTCGGGTCCTTATTGGGCTCCATGTTTAACCACCCACATTGGATAGGTATTGTTGTGACTACTGGACAGCCGGGCGGTTCCGGGCAGGTTTACATCACAACTCAATCCGACCTCGGGTTAAACACATCGTATTTTCTACATTTACATATTTTGTCTTTCTTCTTTATTTTCTTATATGTAAATATTTGCGGCCCATTATTAAAAACCAGTTTAAGCTAATGGTGTAAAGGTTTACACCAATCATGGGCCCAACCCATACTTGAATTTGGGACCCTTTGCTTTATGTTTTTCATTCATTAATTACTTTGGCCCAACGCTATTTTCCCCCGTTTAATACGCTCGTTTATTACATATATATATATATATATACATATGTTGGGCTTAGCCTTTTTAAGTCCAACTTAGCCACGTGAAAAAGGGGAGGCTTAAAGCGTGATTACATACACAAAAAGGGGAATGTGAACGCATGAACTTGCAACATAACGTTGGAACTACAAAATAGAAACTGGTGTACTTGCATAGTAGCAACGTATACTTTGGTCATAAAGCATAAGTGACATGAATCAAAGCATGTAAACTTGTAGTTAAGTTAGAATCTAAATTGGATATCATTATTGACACATAGTCTTAACTACAACATAAACCTATATTTTTCTTTAGGCATAATGTCAAACATAAGCAAATCATGTTCATAAGGTTACTACATGTTTACAAGGGTGCTTACTTTTGTTACTAATACAAAAGTATAGTTCAACTAGAATTATTCCAACTTAATCATGATTTTTAATCTATTCACATAACCATGGCACACATATACTTATGGCATAAATATTTCTAAACATGAAATCATGATTTTTACTTTAGTCATGCAAACTTGCAAATGGGATTTTAAATCTAACCTAGCTATGCACCACATGTGTCATCATATAATTCTTGTTAACAATATAGACCTAACATGTTTTTCAATTATGCAAAATATCAATCATAGCCTAGTCATATTCATAAGTTCGCAAAGAGGTTTTCTAGTACAAAAGTATGGCTTAATATATAGATCATGATGCCAAAATTTCAACATAATTTCATATGAATTATAATAACCCAAATTTGTTCCAATTACACACAAAATGATTTTTGTACAGAAATACACATTATGATGGCATAGTAGCAAAACCACAAACTTGCATGAATTTCAATTAAAGAACTACATACATGTAGCTTCAACATGAATTACAAACTTTGCGAATATCCAAACGTATATTTGCATAAAACTACTGCAAACATGTAGTTTTTATAATGAATAACATACTTTGCGAATATCCAAACGTATACTTGCATAAAACTACCGCAAACATGTAGTTTTTATAATGCATAACATACTTTGCGAATATCCAATCGTTATACAATATTCCAAATCGATAAGAATCATAGTAACACACAAATATGAATTACTTATCACCACAAATCAAGTGTACAAACCAACACAGTTATTTATTCATACCAAAATAATACTCTACTTACAATCGTGTGGCGAATTCTCCAATTCAGGAATTTGGAGATGCGACTCCTTTTGACGTAGGCGTTGATTTGATTTGTTTAAGTTGCTTTATGCTTTAGAATTTGCCTCCTAATCTTCTCTCAAATTGGTGGCTACTCCTAGTCGTTCCTCAGCAGCATGATGGCCTCATTTTTTTTTTTTGTGTGAGTTTAGGTTAGGTTTGAGTTGTATATATAGAATTTTAGGATTAATTTAGGCCGTTTGATTAATCCTAGAAATGACCATAACCGTTCAGTCAGGATAGAGTTATCCTATTGACTCAGCCATGAGTCAGAAATGACTCAGCCATGAGTCAGAAATGACTCAACATTGACTCAGCGATGAGTCAGAAATGACTCAGTGTATTAAATGTTCACCAATTCAAACGTAAATACGTATTTAATAGTACATTTTCCCCTTTACCGTATTAATTACCCATATATAAATATTTATTTATATATGAATAAATATTTTCTTACCTTTAATTTGTCATAATTAAAAATTGGAGAAGGCCAAAAAAAACCATCCTTGACAACCAAAAATGCGCAACGTACGCTACATGATGCGTACACGTCATATATATATATATATATATATATATATGTGCGTATATGTATATATATATTATATATATATGTTCATTTTTTTCTCTATCTTCCCAATTACCCATTTTCACACTAAACCACTTTTTGAACTGCGTTCACACTAGGCTATTTTAAGCCATTCCCCTAAAACAAAAAATATAGGGCGCTGGCGGGGATCGAACTCTGTACCTCTTGTATGCAAGTCATGTGTTCCAACCAAATGAGCTACTAAGTCTTTTGCTTACAAACCTTAGAACAATGCTAAACATTATTCGTTTCCCATTCTTTTTTTTTCATGTTTTGCTGCGATATTTAAATTAAAGATATCTTCTTCACACGTTATCCGTTTTTCGAAAACTCGGACTCTATTTCGCGTATTTTTCCGAGTTGAACACAATGGCGTATCCCGTTTCCCTTAATTCTTTGATTTGAAATTAATTATACTTTAATTTATGACTTTCACGGTTATAGAATACACGGGGTGTTACATTCTCCCCCACTTAAAAGGATTTCGTCCCCGAAATCTTCAAGTTAGGAAGAATGTATATCCTAACATCCAAACATCCATCTACTCATCCATCAAACACGAGCATCCATTGTCCTTAAAAGACTTCTAGTGCTTCATGATCATATGCGAAGTGTGTGTGTACATGTACTTATCTAATGCAAAATCAGGCGGTCTACTGATTCAGTTGACCTCCTTAATGCGAATTATGTAAGTGCCATGAATCCATTATGTATGAAAATTTTCCTATTCATGATTCTACATGAGTGCACAATCATTCATACAAATGCAACATCCATATGATAACACATTAAAGTTCAACCATATACGAATGCAAACATATATGCATATGCAATATGAAGTGACTGAGCCGATCTAAAACCTAGATTGTGTGTGTATATGCAACCACGAGCAACCACTAGCAATCACTTGCAACCACTTGCAACCATCATCCATAACATGTTTCAACTACATGTTTACATCCAAAAAGATTCTACCTATGGTTCTCAAGATAGGATCGAGGAGAGAAATAGGATAAAACAAAGCATCTAGAATAAGTTAACGATGTACCGCCAGAAGGTCCGGTCTGCTTCTCAGGGCAGTCTTTGTTGATGTGTCCAGTCTCCCCACAATGAAAACATTCTCCTTGCTTTCTTTTCCTTTTTCTACAATCCTTGGCTATGTGCCCTTCCGTACCACAAAAATTGCATTTCCTTTTTTCTCGTTTCTTATTATTACTGTTACGATCCTTTCTTGTTTGACTATTATTCGTCTTCCTACTCTGGGACTCTTCCGCTTGATGGTTCACGTGGAGGAGGAGAAGTGAAAGCGTCAGCAGCTGGGGAGTAAGGTCTCCAGACATGCTAAAACAGAAAGGATAGATTCAAAACGAAGGATAAGAGATAGTACCTATGGCTTTGGGGGGACTTTGCCTTTTTAAAATAAAAATAATATTTTATCTTTTAAAAATGCTTCTTTAAATTTCCTTTTTGAAAATAAAATTTCCAAAACTTTTTATCTTATCAGGTAAACCTATGCTCTGATACCAAGTGAAACACCCCACCTCCGTTAGGGTCACTCTCAAAGGGAATGCCCTAATTTTGGTGGAGGTTTATAAGTATAAGTCACAGATATACAAGACAGATATAAGAACACATATTTGTAAATAGCAGAAAAGCAGCAACTTTTATTTCATAAAAGTAAATACGTGTTACAGCAACATCACCATGATTGTCTTACATCCTTTCAAAAAAAAAACATAACACCTTCATAACTGTCTTGATTACATTATTTAAAGAAGCATAAAGAAAACTTAAATAAACTGCAAAAGCCCCATAGTTGTTGTCCAAAGCCATATTTCAAAACGGAAAGGTCCAAGCAATACATTCTTTCTCTTCAAGCTGGATATGAAGGTTGGTCAAGCTGCAGTATTCCCTCCCTGTGGACCTGGGGGGAAACGGAAGAAAAGAAGACGAAAGAAAAGTAGAGTCAGACATAAAGCCTGAGTAAGTCGAGGACTACTCTGTCTATGAATAAAGAACTGGGTATGATAAGTATAAACTAGAAATGGGGAAAGCACTATAAACTTGGTTAAGTTGTCTAGGGTCGAATATACTATCGTACCCCATATTAATCTCTGTACCCATATAAACTAGTTCCCAATAGGCACCCCATAACCAGGGTGAAGTGATCCATTTTACGATGATCGGCTCCTACTCGCATAGTTACATGTGTCTTACGGCCCCCGATGTTGTAGTTACCTATGCTGGTCCCACCATGGGGTGTATCAAGTCCCATGGCGGCGACCCGACACAACCCTAGAATGCACAGGTATGCTACTGGTGCCCAGTGCCTTATTTTTCTGCGCCGGAGTGAGTGCACGCCCACACCCCGTTAGAACCTACACTGCTGCACCACCGCCGTCGATTTGACCTCTTACATTCAGCCCAGTAATTGTGCCCCACCCTGCCTAGTTTCAGGGTATCATGATACACCTTGTAGGGTTACTGCTGAAAAGGGTCCCTCGCTACTAGGTTTTCTACTTCTAGCCAACATGCTAAGTTGGTTAAGTGTTTTATGAACCTAACCCCCAATCAGTCTGTTTAGTTTAGCATGTCCCATTTTTGATTAAGTCTTTAGTTTACTTAATCCTATCAGTCCTGACTCAGCCTTAATTGTCTTATTAAAGCCTTGACCTCTCACATTAGACATGTATTGTTGTGGCTGCCTGTTGCCGGTTGGTTCCGGGCAGTCTTACGCCACAACTCAGTCTAACCTCGGGTCCTTATTGGGGTCCATGTTTAACCACCCACATTGGATAGGTATTGTTGTGACTACTGGACAGCCGGGCGGTTCCGGGCAGGTTTACATCACAACTCAATCCAACCTCGAGTTAAACACATCGTATTTTCTACATTTACATATTTTGTCTTTCTTCTTTATTTTCTTATATGTAAATATTTGTGTAACGACCCATATTTTTGACCGTTCAAATCGACAATAAACCACACATGTCGACCTAAACAAATCGCAAATGCAGGTAGTTATTGGGAAAAAGAAGAAAAAAAAGAAAGAAAGAAGGAAAAATAAAATCACAGAATCTCACAGCGGAAGGACAACATATAATAAATAAATAGCAGTTAAAGCAGTTGAAATATATACATTGGTTATAACATTCAAATGAATATCAGAGTTACACATATACAGATGTACATAATAAGCAGCGGAAAAATAATGCAGCGGATAAACATATGTATAGATAATAGATATACCAAATCTTCGTCTTCGATCTCCAAAGCACAGTCATCTTCGGTAACTGCAACGTCTGCTGACCCGAGCGTATTGCATAAAAGAAAACACAACAAACACTCGGATCAGCACTAAATCATCTCATATTAGTCAAATCAAAATACGAAATAACATCAGTATCATGGGTGCAGTAACTCAAGAGATGTTACGGGATTTTTCCATCTCTCAAGGATCCGTTAAATTAATACATACATAATATAGTGCGCTATTATGATAGTGTCTATCCAGTAAAGTATAAATACTGAAATTAGCGTAAGCGGGATTACCATATTACCCTTACGCCGTTTATAGGCACCAACAGTCTATACAGTACCGTAAATTCACCGTACTGGTGTTATCAGAGGGCACTCCATAGAAGGCAATGCTAAATCAAATCGTATGGGGCTCGATATGGATATATATGACAAGGCACTCGAGGCAAATGCCCAGGGTAGGATTCTACCAATCGCACTCCCGGACCGGTGGTAACGCATAGCAGCCACTACCGCCCACCTCGGAACACACTCCCATAATCATAAAATTAAATGGGCCCAAATCATCATCATCATAGTCATATAAATAGCATCGAAGAAGTGTGTCCGATCAAAGGCGCTAACCTCAATTAGTCACGGTATAGCTCCTGTTTTAGTCATTTCAATTCTGACCCGAAGGTCAGGGCTATTTCGTCATTGTTCATCTTCTTCGATTTAATAATCGCCTTCAAGTCATCATACTCATTCTGGATACGTCATAACGTTCACAGTTGTCAAAGTGGTATCGACACTGACAGAGAGTATGCCTTATGTCGACTCCGGTCTCTTTAACAACCAACGCTTACATCTTTCACATCGGTCGGTTCTTTTACATTTGAAAGGTTCGCTTTCATATCAAAATATCATATTTTGTTTCGAACCCATTTATATTCAAAATAGAATATACTTTCATATCAAAATATCCCAATCATTCCCAAACCGATTATACTCCAAACTAGAATATATTTCCATGTCATCATATTATACTCGTATAATATCTCTAAACGACTTATATTCAAATAGAATATAATTTGTCTCAAAGATTTCAAATTATTACGGATTCTTAGCTCAACTCTATTCAAACCAGCGGTTCAAACCCAAACATTTCCATTCGAAAGAACTTATACTTATAAAATATATAATTTAAAAAAAAAAAATAGATGTTTACAAGGAAGACCTTAATATAAATAATTAATAGATATATATTATATTTAGAATAGGATAAGATAAATTGTAAAACATTATATATCTGTAAATTGAAGGTTTACTAAATAATTTAATAATAGAATATAAGAAAAATTTGTAAAAATAAAAACAGTTATTTGAAATCAAACGATATAAATATATATAAGATAATTCTTTAACTAAAACTAACTTTTCTTCCGAACTTCAATGCTTGAATCCAAATTCCGGTCTCAATGGAGTTGCCTCGCTCAAAGGACTTGTCTAAAATCCCACTTTAACTCATTTCAAATTCAAGGATTTAAAATCATACTCGTATCAAGTTTGAAAAACATTTCGAGTATTCTCGATTATCTTTATTCCCAAAAATTAAATTCAATCAGCATTTATTAAATCTGAGTCTGCCCAATCCTTGAAAATCCCGAATCATATAAATTTTAAATCTTTAACACTTCGAATTCACTCTGGGAAAATTTCTTAAATCCTTTCAAATGATATTCCAGATTCAGATTTTCAAAGGAAAAATAAAACCTATCGAAATCGATACATTCCCTTAATTGAATTTTCCATCAAAATAGAATTCCAAAATAAAAATCATTTACCCAACCGATATCCATATATAATTTGCTACCCTATGGCCAAGTGAATTAAATTTAATTCCTCAATATTCAGGGATGGATCTATCATTTCAATCCAAATCAGGGCCACAGAGATTTATCATTTCACTCTGTGTTCTTAATTCATTTCAATCGATAAATTCCGGGTTCATTAGATGCCCGTAACATCAAGGGTAAATGGAATTTATCGTCACAATCAACATGCAATACGATATACTGGATATGGGCATAAGCAGTGACAATATCAATTCAGTAATAAAATTCAACCAAACATCCATCATATCATTTCATTCAACTGATCAGCATTAACTGTTCCAGGATTAACAAGGGTTCGAATTTCAACTAGAGATTTAAACTAAATTAAATAACTGATTATTAACATAAATTTTAATGTTAACGCACTTGCATGTCAATTTTAAACAACACTTCAACAATCCAACACAACCATGCAACCAAATTTATTTCATAATTTAATTCAATAAATCTGAGAATAATTCAGTATTCGTGAGTGAGAAAATCACTCACCTTTGCATTCATAGTTGATCGAACATCCAACTAAGGGCCAAAATTTGACAGTCACCAAATGCAGCCCAGTTAGTGCCAGAACGTCCGCAATTCCGCCACGACCCCAACGCAACAAACCGCGTCCAAATCCGAGTAAATATGAAAAAGTTATAAGCATTTTACGGTTTAAATTTAAATATATAAATAAATTAAAATAATATTCTCACCTACTAGAGATCCGACACGTCAGCACCTACAGGGTAAAAATCCCGCTCATCTCCTTCTCGTGCGCGCTACAGGATCGAAAGGAGAACCCAAAACCCGCAACTTTGACCATCAATTGCCACGTCCTCCGACCGCCTGGTGACCTCTGACCACCCTAGTTCGAATCCTACTACTGAGGCGCCCAACCAACACCGGACCCACCACCTCCGGTGGCTTCCTCCTCCTCCAGCGGCGGCCTGAACGAAATGGGTTTTAAACCCTAAATCACGAATTCCCGCAACCACGATGACTTCCAGATCGAACGGACACCACCTATCAACTCCTATCGACAACCTCTACAATACCCATAACACCAAATCCTTGATTAGGCCCTAAATCGAAAAGCCCCAATTCAAGCCTTTAGGGTTACGAATTTCAGAACTTTGACTGGCGATTTCTGGCCAAATCCTTCACTGCATGTTGAAACGAATTATAGATCTGGATTCTACTAGTCGAGAGCTTCAATTTGATATATAATATGATATGGTTTTAAGAGATTTTATTTTGAGGTAAATTTTGTTTTAAAATTAAGATTTAAAAATTTATTTCTGCCATTAATGATGAATTTGATGAGGAAAGGTATATGTAAATGAAAATGGCTGATGTGTGAAGGAGGGGAAATTTATTTATATGCAAAAGGAGGCCCAACTCAGATAACCACCCTATTATCAGCTTACAAGGATCTCGCTCACAACTTCTCTCGTACGGTCAACCGGTGAGTCGGATTTCAACGCAAATTGGACTCTTAGTATAATTCATCGTTCCGGTTCCGATGGCGCCAGTTTCGTCGAATTCCGAGACAGTCGTCAAAACCGTTAAATTCTACAGTTAATTAATTAAATAAATATTCAATTATTCGATTAACTGTTTTAAATTCAATTTTAAATGTTTATAAATTCAAATTTAAACCAAAATATAACTTAAATAAATTCTATAAACTTATTTCACAATTTTTAAGTTCCATATTTGATTATATTTCAAATTTGAAATTTGAATTTCAAATTAAATTTAAACAAATAAAAATCCATTGTTTAACAATTCAAATCTGAATTCCCTTTTAACTTAAATATTTCAAAATCCCACTTAACTCAAATTACAACTTAAATAAAGTTTATAAATCGATTCCACAAATTCTAAGTTCTCAAGTTTGGTTATTTAAAATTTCTGCTTTGAATTCCAATTATTATTCACAACTTAGAATTTCACCATTTTTAAATTAAAATTTGAATTCTACCTTTAAATTAACCACTCAGATTAAATTTAATTATTTAAGTATTAAATTCAAATCATAGTCTTATTAAATAGAACTAAAATCTGAAACTCTATTTATACTAACTTCACATAATTACCAACATTTAAATCCAACAAAATTTGATTTTTCTTAATATATTACAATTTATTTAATTTAAATTGGAATTCAAATATACTGAAATTTTTGGGATGTTACATTCTCCCCCACTTAAAATCTTTTCGTCCTCGAAAAGAGAACGAAACGATATTAAACACATATCCACTTTAAACCCATACCTAAAATAAACTTTATAAAATAAGTTACATAGTTGTAAACCTATGAAATTTTCTAACTTCCGAAATCACGGAAAATTTCGGCAGCATCTCCCCTGTACGGAGGGCCCCGGGAAAAATCCCGATACATATATCAACCCACAACATACATCTCATCATCGATGAGGCATCCCAAAATGGGGAAAATTTATATATAAAACCACCAAAACTCTGTAACACATTTACATACCTTTCTCTAGCGTTTATTTGCATTTTTATTTACCTTAGCATTTAGTGTTTAGCGCAAGCGAGCTCCAAGCGTAACACCATCCCTTGCACCTACTAGAACACTCAAACATGCATAAGAATCAAACATACAACAATACATGGCAACAACATATAATGTATGCAACATATTTCAACATTTCGACTACAAAACAAATATGTTAGAAACAGGCCAGCAAACAAATCATCTATTATCCCTTAATAAATGATGGAATTTGACTAAAATATACTAGGCAAAAGTTGTAGCATTTGTTTCAGGCTTTCCGACTTGTCCGGATTCGTCGAGTTCGGATAATTCGCTCAAAAGTTATGACTATTTTAGTGAAGGCGAACATCTCAGCCCGTACACTGAAAAATGCAGATCTGAGTTGTTCAACCCAGTTTTTACCCCTTTAAGTCTCAGAATTTCACATAGCATAATAAGGGAAAGTTTTAGTTCAGATCCTGGGCTTTCCGAATTGTACTCGCACATTAAAATCCGACGCTCCGTTAGAGAGTTATGGTCAAAACAATATCGCTATTCAGTTCAGATTTTTATTTCTGCGCATACAACTACGACTAAATCTTGGTTTTCAACATAATTATCTTGGAAATTAGGCAAGGCTTTATTAATAGAAGTTTTAGCTCAGTTTCTGAGGTTTTCGAAAAGTCCGGAATCGTCAGATTCCGATCATCTAGTCAAAAGTTATGGCTATTTTAGTTTCAGCTTATCGACTATTTCAGATTTTCATAACAACGGTTTAATTTATTAGGAGTTTAAACCCTTTCGATTCCAATGATTTTTTTTTTTTTTTTGTGAATTTTTTTTTTTTTTTTTTTTTTACACCTAAATTTGTTACCACTTCATTTCTCGAGAAATGCATTCATGTTAAATTTCTTACTCTATTCCAAGCATTAATTTTTAGTTAAAACTTGAATCATTTTACTTCCCGAACCAACTCGATTGTATTAAATCATTAATTCATCTTCATGGATCGATTTACCAAACTTCACTACTTCTTCCTATTCACTTCATCCTTATTACACCAAATGTCGTTCCATTTATCCATATCAAATTTTCCATTTGATTAAATCAATTCCGATTTTATTTATTCTTGTTATTCAAGTTCATCGTCACTTCGGTTCATTCATTTATACTTGGGTTTAGATTAACCAAATTTCATTTCTTGAGTTTAATTCTATTTATAATAATTCGTTCAACTTAATGTAATTCACTTAACCCCAAGTTCTTTCGATATTCTACCTTAATAAATTAGACTTTGATTTAATATTTCTTTTGTCGGTTTCCCTTACATCCGTTCCTATTTCAAATGGTTTCATTCCAAAAGAGAACTTAAAATCCACTTTCACATCTACTTAGTTTAGTCAATTTCCTTTAAATGTTGATTCATTTGAGTTGGAGTTTCACACCTACGAAATTTCAAACCTTAACAACCCTCGACTACTTGATTGGTTATCACTTATTAATGCAATGGCTTACCCTTCAGTTATTCGTATGAATTTAATTATACTTACTCGATCCAACTATCGATATAACCTCGAAATCATCTTATTTAATTTTTTTTTCGAAGTTGACTTCATTTTATTAAACCCATCTAACTCAGATTATATTTATTTTTACATCACCTTCCTATATCTCAAGTTCCCATTTCATTTTATATTAAGGTATATTCCCTTAACTAAACTCATTAATTAGACTTTTATGATCCAAATTGAATTAAGGCCGGTTCATAGCTCAACCCTTATACTTAGTTCCCAAATTCCCATCTCATTTCTTATTTTAACTTATCGACCATTTTATATTCTATCAACTAATCATGAATTTCCTTTATCCACACAACTAAAATTTCAAATTTAATTTAGTCGACTTAAGTCGTGTTTTATTTCGTAGGAATTTTCAACTTCAATAACACTTTTATCGACCGAACTTGAAATTTATTTAACTTAATTATCATCCACATTTTAGAGTTTATGTGACGATTCCTCTTAGTATTAAGTCCATTTCATGGATCCAAAGCTTAAAACTCAAATGAACCGAGCAAATTGATAGTAAATCAATGTCTGGTTTATAACCCAAGTTTAAAATACATATGTGTCCATAAGACTTATAGAAAAACCCTACCATAAATTTAAATCTAAATTCTTAATTAACTAAGAACATAGAATTTTAAATTCTGGTTTAATTTAAATTCAACTTAAATGACATATACTAATACCTTTACATAAAAATTTATACTATATGGAATTTAAATCCAAAACCCTTACCAACCATTTATGAAAGTACGGAGTGGTCTCCCTCACTTAGACTCTTCAGAATAAACGTCAATAATGCGTGCACTCATTACCGACATCGTTTCCAAGGTCCCAGGAGGGATTATACCCACTTGAAAATCTTTAAAACTATTTCTTCTGATCATACATATAATATGATTTCCATTCAAACTTGACAAAACTTATTTCAAAAGTATTCCCAGGATCAAGTTTCAAATTCATTTCCATTTAAGTCACAGACATATTATATAACCAATTAAGCTTAAGATATATCATTCTCGAATATTTTATAAAACCAGCTAATTTTTCTTATTATATCTATTATTAAATTGACCATAATAGGTAACAACTTAATATTATTACCTACCAACGACCAGTGCTTATACCCTTATAAACCACTAATAGTATATATAATATATACAAAAATATAATCGAAAACCATATTATGTCGATCATTCTATTCGATTATTTAGGAATCCCTATCGATTCTATGGCGTCCCATATACCGACCAGAACCCATAAATATTCAACAGAACCAATCAACACAATAAAAACCATTTTATATCAAAAATACAAGTACGCTCTCTCATATCACTCAAACTCATTCTAGGGCGTTTCTAACCCCATCTCTAATGAGTAAATTCCCAACAGAGCCAAGGTTATCGCTAACCATCGCTCTGATACCAAATGTAACGACCCATATTTTTGACCGTTCAAATCGACAATAAACCACACATGTCGACCTAAACAAATCGCAAATGCAGGTAGTTATTGGGAAAAAGAAGAAAAAAAAGAAAGAAAGAAGGAAAAATAAAATCACAGAATCTCACAGCGGAAGGACAACATATAATAAATAAATAGCAGTTAAAGCAGTTGAAATATATACATTGGTTATAACATTCAAATGAATATCAGAGTTACACATATACAGATGTACATAATAAGCAGCGGAAAAATAATGCAGCGGATAAACATATGTATAGATAATAGATATACCAAATCTTCGTCTTCGATCTCCAAAGCACAGTCATCTTCGGTAACTGCAACGTCTGCTGACCCGAGCGTATTGCATAAAAAAAAACACAACAAACACTCGGATCAGCACTAAATCATCTCATATTAGTCAAATCAAAATACGAAATAACATCAGTATCATGGGTGCAGTAACTCAAGAGATGTTACGGGATTTTTCCATCTCTCAAGGATCCGTTAAATTAATACATACATAATATAGTGCGCTATTATGATAGTGTCTATCCAGTAAAGTATAAATACTGAAATTAGCGTAAGCGGGATTACCATATTACCCTTACGCCGTTTATAGGCACCAACAGTCTATACAGTACCGTAAATTCACCGTACTGGTGTTATCAGAGGGCACTCCATAGAAGGCAATGCTAAATCAAATCGTATGGGGCTCGATATGGATATATATGACAAGGCACTCGAGGCAAATGCCCAGGGTAGGATTCTACCAATCGCACTCCCGGACCGGTGGTAACGCATAGCAGCCACTACCGCCCACCTCGGAACACACTCCCATAATCATAAAATTAAATGGGCCCAAATCATCATCATCATAGTCATATAAATAGCATCGAAGAAGTGTGTCCGATCAAAGGCGCTAACCTCAATTAGTCACGGTATAGCTCCTGTTTTAGTCATTTCAATTCTGACCCGAAGGTCAGGGCTATTTCGTCATTGTTCATCTTCTTCGATTTAATAATCGCCTTCAAGTCATCATACTCATTCTGGATACGTCATAACGTTCACAGTTGTCAAAGTGGTATCGACACTGACAGAGAGTATGCCTTATGTCGACTCCGGTCTCTTTAACAACCAACGCTTACATCTTTCACATCGGTCGGTTCTTTTACATTTGAAAGGTTCGCTTTCATATCAAAATATCATATTTTGTTTCGAACCCATTTATATTCAAAATAGAATATACTTTCATATCAAAATATCCCAATCATTCCCAAACCGATTATACTCCAAACTAGAATATATTTCCATGTCATCATATTATACTCGTATAATATCTCTAAACGACTTATATTCAAATAGAATATAATTTGTCTCAAAGATTTCAAATTATTACGGATTCTTAGCTCAACTCTATTCAAACCAGCGGTTCAAACCCAAACATTTCCATTCGAAAGAACTTATACTTATAAAATATATAATTTTAAAAAAAAAAATAGATGTTTACAAGGAAGACCTTAATATAAATAATTAATAGATATATATTATATTTAGAATAGGATAAGATAAATTGTAAAACATTATATATCTGTAAATTGAAGGTTTACTAAATAATTTAATAATAGAATATAAGAAAAATTTGTAAAAATAAAAACAGTTATTTGAAATCAAACGATATAAATATATATAAGATAATTCTTTAACTAAAACTAACTTTTCTTCCGAACGTCAATGCTTGAATCCAAATTCCGGTCTCAATGGAGTTGCCTCGCTCAAAGGACTTGTCTAAAATCCCACTTTAACTCATTTCAAATTCAAGGATTTAAAATCATACTCGTATCAAGTTTGAAAAACATTTCGAGTATTCTCGATTATCTTTATTCCCAAAAATTAAATTCAATCAGCATTTATTAAATCTGAGTCTGCCCAATCCTTGAAAATCCCGAATCATATAAATTTTAAATCTTTAACACTTCGAATTCACTCTGGGAAAATTTCTTAAATCCTTTCAAATGATATTCCAGATTCAGATTTTCAAAGGAAAAATAAAACCTATCGAAATCGATACATTCCCTTAATTTAATTTTCCATCAAAATAGAATTCCAAAATAAAAATCATTTACCCAACCGATATCCATATATAATTTGCTACCCTATGGCCAAGTGAATTAAATTTAATTCCTCAATATTCAGGGATGGATCTATCATTTCAATCCAAATCAGGGCCACAGAGATTTATCATTTCACTCTGTGTTCTTAATTCATTTCAATCGATAAATTCCGGGTTCATTAGATGCCCGTAACATCAAGGGTAAATGGAATTTATCGTCACAATCAACATGCAATACGATATACTGGATATGGGCATAAGCAGTGACAATATCAATTCAGTAATAAAATTCAACCAAACATCCATCATATCATTTCATTCAACTGATCAGCATTAACTGTTCCAGGATTAACAAGGGTTCGAATTTCAACTAGAGATTTAAACTAAATTAAATAACTGATTATTAACATAAATTTTAATGTTAACGCACTTGCATGTCAATTTTAAACAACACTTCAACAATCCAACACAACCATGCAACCAAATTTATTTCATAATTTAATTCAATAAATCTGAGAATAATTCAGTATTCGTGAGTGAGAAAATCACTCACCTTTGCATTCATAGTTGATCGAACATCCAACTAAGGGCCAAAATTTGACAGTCACCAAATGCAGCCCAGTTAGTGCCAGAACGTCCGCAATTCCGCCACGACCCCAACGCAACAAACCGCGTCCAAATCCGAGTAAATATGAAAAAGTTATAAGCATTTTACGGTTTAAATTTAAATATATAAATAAATTAAAATAATATTCTCACCTACTAGAGATCCGACACGTCAGCACCTACAGGGTAAAAATCCCGCTCATCTCCTTCTCGTGCGCGCTACAGGATCGAAAGGAGAACCCAAAACCCGCAACTTTGACCATCAATTGCCACGTCCTCCGACCGCCTGGTGACCTCTGACCACCCTAGTTCGAATCCTACTACCGAGGCGCCTCAACCAACACCGGACCCACCACCTCCGGTGGCTTCCTCCTCCTCCAGCGGCGGCCTGAACGAAATGGGTTTTAAACCCTAAATCACGAATTCCCGCAACCACGATGTCTTCCAGATCGAACGGACACCACCTATCAACTCCTATCGACAACCTCTACAATACCCATAACACCAAATCCTTGATTAGGCCCTAAATCGAAAAGCCCCAATTCAAGCCTTTAGGGTTACGAATTTTAGAACTTTGACTGGCGATTTCTGGCCAAATCCTTCACTGCATGTTGAAACGAATTATAGATCTGGATTCTACTAGTCGAGAGCTTCAATTTGATATATAATATGATATGGTTTTAAGAGATTTTATTTTGAGGTAAATTTTGTTTTAAAATTAAGATTTAAAAATTTATTTCTGCCATTAATGATGAATTTGATGAGGAAAGGTATATGTAAATGAAAATGGCTGATGTGTGAAGGAGGGGAAATTTATTTATATGCAAAAGGAGGCCCAACTCAGATAACCACCCTATTATCAGCTTACAAGGATCTCGCTCACAACTTCTCTCGTACGGTCAACCGGTGAGTCGGATTTCAACGCAAATTGGACTCTTAGTATAATTCATCGTTCCGGTTCCGATGGCGCCAGTTTCGTCGAATTCCGAGACAGTCGTCAAAACCGTTAAATTCTACAGTTAATTAATTAAATAAATATTCAATTATTCGATTAACTGTTTTAAATTCAATTTTAAATGTTTATAAATTCAAATTTAAACCAAAATATAACTTAAATAAATTCTATAAACTTATTTCACAATTTTTAAGTTCCATATTTGATTATATTTCAAATTTGAAATTTGAATTTCAAATTAAATTTAAACAAATAAAAATCCATTGTTTAACAATTCAAATCTGAATTCCCTTTTAACTTAAATATTTCAAAATCCCACTTAACTCAAATTACAACTTAAATAAAGTTTATAAATCGATTCCACAAATTCTAAGTTCTCAAGTTTGGTTATTTAAAATTTCTGCTTTGAATTCCAATTATTATTCACAACTTAGAATTTCACCATTTTTAAATTAAAATTTGAATTCTACCTTTAAATTAACCACTCAGATTAAATTTAATTATTTAAGTATTAAATTCAAATCATAGTCTTATTAAATAGAACTAAAATCTGAAACTCTATTTATACTAACTTCACATAATTACCAACATTTAAATCCAACAAAATTTGATTTTTCTTAATATATTACAATTTATTTAATTTAAATTGGAATTCAAATATACTGAAATTTTTGGGATGTTACAATTTGCGGCCCATTATTAAAAACCAGTTTAAGCTAATGGTGTAAAGGTTTACACCAATCATGGGCCCAACCCATACTTGAATTTGGGACCCTTTGCTTTATGTTTTTCATTCATTAATTACTTTGGCCCAACGCAATTTTCCCCCGTTTAATACGCTCGTTTATTATATATATATATATATATATATATATATATATATATATATATATATTGGGCTTAGCCTTTTTAAGCCCAACTTAGCCACGTGAAAAAGGGGAGGCTTAAAGCGTGATTACATACACAAAAAGGGGAATGTGAACGCATGAACTTGCAACATAACGTTGGAACTACAAAGTAGAAACTGGTGTACTTGCATAGTAGCAACGTATACTTTGGTCATAAAGCATAAGTGACATGAATCAAAGCATGTAAACTTGTAGTTAAGTTAGAATCTAAATTGGATATCATTATTGACACATAGTCTTAACTACAACATAAACCTATATTTTTCTTTAGGCATAATGTCAAACATAAGCAAATCATGTTCATAAGGTTACTACATGTTTACAAGGGTGCTTACTTTTGTTACTAATACAAAAGTATAGTTCAACTAGAATTATTCCAACTTAATCATGATTTTTAATCTATTCACATAACCATGGCACACATATACTTATGGCATAAATATTTCTAAACATGAAATCATGATTTTTACTTTAGTCATGCAAACTTGCAAATGGGATTTTAAATCTAACCTAGCTATGCACCACATGTGTCATCATATAATTCTTGTTAACAATATAGACCTAACATGTTTTTCAATTATGCAAAATATCAATCATAGCCTAGTCATATTCATAAGTTCGCAAAGAGGTTTTCTAGTACAAAAGTATGGCTTAATATATAGATCATGATGCCAAATTTTCAACATAATTTCATATGAATTATAATAACCCAAATTTGTTCCAATTACACACAAAATGATTTTTGTACAGAAATACACATTATGATGGCATAGTAGCAAAACCACAAACTTGCATGAATTTCAATTAAAGAACTACATACATGTAGCTTCAACATGAATTACAAACTTTGCGAATATCCAAACGTATATTTGCATAAAACTACTGCAAACATGTAGTTTTTATAATGAATAACATACTTTGCGAATATCCAAACGTATACTTGCATAAAACTACCGCAAACATGTAGTTTTTATAATGCATAACATACTTTGCGAATATCCAATCGTTATACAATATTCCAAATCGATAAGAATCATAGTAACGCACAAATATGAATTACTTATCACCACAAATCAAGTGTACAAACCAACACAGTTATTTATTCATACCAAAATAATACTCTACTAACAATCGTGTGGCGAATTCTCCAATTCAGGAATTTGGAGATGCGACTCCTTTTGACGTAGGCGTTGATTTGATTTGTTTAAGTTGCTTTATGCTTTAGAATTTGCCTCCTAATCTTCTCTCAAATTGGTGGCTACTCCTAGTCGTTCCTCAGCAGCATGATGGCCTCATTCTTTTTTTTTGTGTGAGTTTAGGTTAGGTTTGAGTTGTATATATAGAATTTTAGGATTAATTTAGGCCGTTTGATTAATCCTAGAAATGACCATAACCGTTCAGTCAGGATAGAGTTATCCTATTGACTCAGCCATGAGTCAGAAATGACTCAGCATTGACTCAGCGATGAGTCAGAAATGACTCAGTGTATTAAATGTTCACCAATTCAAACGTAAATACGTATTTAATAGATACATTTTCCCCTTTACCGTATTAATTACCCATATATAAATATTTATTTATATATGAATAAATATTTACTTACCTTTAATTTGTCATAATTAAAAATTGGAGAAGGCCAAAAAAACCATCCTTGACAACCAAAAATGCGCAACGTACGCTACATGATGCGTACACGTCATATATATATATATATATATATATATGCGTATATGTATATATATATATATTATATATATATATTCATTTTTTTCCTCTGTCTTCCCAATTACCCATTTTCACACTAAACCACTTTTTGAACTGCGTTCACACTAGGCTATTTTAAGCCATTCCCCTAAAACAAAAAATATAGGGCGCTGGCGGGGATCGAACTCTGTACCTCTTGTATGCAAGTCATGTGTTCCAACCAAATGAGCTACTAAGTCTTTTGCTTACAAACCCTAGAACAATGCTAAACATTATTCGTTTCCCATTCTTCTTTTTTTTTTTTTTTTTCATGTTTTGCTGCGATATTTAAATTAAAGATATCTTCTTCACACGTTATCCGTTTTTCGAAAACTCGGACTCTATTTCGCGTATTTTTCCGAGTTGAACACAATGGCGTATCCCGTTTCCCTTAATTCTTTGATTTGAAATTAATTATACTTTAATTTATGACTTTCACGGTTATAGAATACACGGGGTGTTACAAAGTCTAAGCTCAGGGAATGCTAACTAACTAGCCAAACGGAGAAAGCTTCTTACTTCAATTGCCCTCCTCAGAGTTTTCCGGTCTTAAACCGCAACCACTTTAGCGGAATCCACCGCTAAGCCTTACTTAGGAACTATGTGCCTAAGAAATCCAACTTCTTTCCTTCAAAGTGACATTTGGAGAACTTGACCTTCAACTGGTGGCTCTAAGCGTATCCATCACCTCCTTGAGATGTCTAGCATGCTCTTCCTCGTTCTTTTAAGGAGATCAAAATATCGTCTACGACCACCACGACAAACTTGTTCAAGGACTCCCTAAACACCCTACCCATCAAGTTCACGTAATATGCGGGTGCATTAGTCAAACCAAATAGCATGACTAGCCATTCTAAAAATCCATCTAGAGTCCTAAACGCAGTCTTGTCAATTCCATCCTCATCCATCCTAAGCTGATGGAATCCGGTAGCTAGATCAAAAGAAAACAGATGCTCCTACAAGCTGATCAAAAAAATCATCGATCCTTGGTAACAGTTGTCTATTCTTCTCACGATAATCAACACATAAGCGAAGCAAACTGTCCACATTAGTAACGAATACTACTGGAGCACCCTACTCGAAAATGCTTCGTCTCAGGAAGTTCTTCTCAAGCAACTCCTTGACTTGCTTTCTTAACTCTCATCTCGTGAGGTCATGTGCCTAACCGGCCACGAAACTGGCTTGGTATTACCAACCAGATAATGCGGAAATCTATCCCACGTCTAGGGGTAACCCCTTTACTTCCCCCAAGATATCAAGATATTCTCGGACCACCCTCACAGATTGCAAACTATCGACAGACGAGTTGAGGGATTCAAGGTAACATAACATGACGGGACCCATAGGGTTGCTAGAAATTTCTAGGGTATTACCGAGGCGAGTCATGAGCCTCACAACCCTATATACAAAAACCAAGAATGGCTCCAAAACAGGACAACCATTCCATGCCCAAAACCAACCCATATCCCCTGAAACCGAGAATATAAACATCCCACGAGAATTCTATACTCAAGATAGAAATTTTCAAATCCACTCAGACCACAGACAAACGGGCAGAACCCCCAATTGGATTTGAAACGCATACGGGATCATCAACTAGACTAGTACTTAGGTGCAAACTTTCAACTAGATCAGATGAAATAAAACTATGCGATGTGCCAAAATCAAACAAAGTACGAACAGGGAAAATCAGAAAATGTAAACAAGACTTTCAACAGAAACACTACCTCTATCATGAGCTGGAAGAATGGTGTTGAGGGGATGAACTCGCCCTCCAGATAGTCCTGCACACTGAGTCTGACCTTGCCCTTGTTTCCTCGGGCAATCCTTGCTGAGATGTCCAAACTCACCACAATGAAAGCATTCGCCCCGCTTTCTCTTCTTCTTCCTACATTCCCTGGATATATTTCCAACTTTACCACAGAAGTTGCATTTCCTATTCTCTCTTGGCTTGTCCTTGCGGTTGTTGTTATTCTTGCCTCGTTTCCCGGAATTTACCCTCTTGCCTTGAGACTCATTCGCCTTGACCTCTTTCTTGTCATTGTTATCTTCTTCTTGAAGTAGGGCCATATTCACCAAATTCTCGAAAGTCGCCCCCAAGGGTATATGAGACATGGCCAAACCATGTAATGGCTCGTTTAATCCTAGAGCAAAGTGTAGGGCCTTCTTCTGAGCTGTATTAACCAAGTCTAAATCGACCCGAGCCAGTTGATTAAACTTATCTATGTATTCCCTAATAGTCATGTCCCCTTGCTTCAGTGATAAGAACCTCAGTCCAAACCTTCCTCTAAAGTCATCCCAAGTCTCAATTGGCCTAGTAGCGGTGGTGACTACCCACCAACATGCAGCTTCTTCCTTTAGCAACCATACTGCTAATAAAACCTTCCTGCGGTCACCTATATCAAAGGTGGCTAAAAGATCTTCGGTCTCTTTCAACCAATTCCTTGTCTCTACAAAAGTCTCTGTTCCACTAAAATTCTTGCCACCCATCATCTTAAAGTTCTTACAAGTTTCCGCAAAATCCGCTTGTGGAGGCTGAGGGAGAAGAGGAACATCAGCTACGGAAGGAGGAGGAGGAACAGCGGCCTTGACTGGAAAGACAACATTAGAGACACCCGGGACCGGTGCCGTGACTTCCAAGTACCGACGAAACCAATCGGGTATTGTTACTCCTTCGGGCAAGATGAGATTATCAGACATGCTGGAAACGAAAAGAAAAGAGTTCAAACGAGGGGTCAAAGGATAGTGCTAATGGCTTTTGGGGAATAGCCTTTAAAAATAACTAGACTTTTCTTTGGAAAATACTTTATACTTGGTTTTGAAAATAGTTTTTCAAAAGTTTTAAAAACCTTTTTATCCCTTCTCGTAAACCATATGCTCTGATACCAAATGTAACACCCCAACTCCGCCAGGGTGGCTCTTGCAAGCAACTCTGACTTTGGTGGGGCGTTTTAAAACAAGGTAAACATGCATAATGATATAACAAGGCAGGACATGACATATATATATGTAAATAAACAAAGTAAGTAGATAAAACAGCGGAAGATTTTTAAACCATTTCAAAACACAAGTCTGGTACATCAAAATGTCAATTTCCCAAAATTACAAGTCTAGATAAAAACATCATCTGATAAACTGAAATACATAAGTACTATCCCCAAATAAGAGTGATAAACCATAGCGGGCTCAATATCCAAACGTACATGAGCTAATCCAGCAAGCAAGCTAAGCGATCCAAGCTAAGCACCAATGTTCCCACCCTGAGAACCTGGGGGGGGGGGGAACGGAAGAAAAGAAGCGAAAGAAAACAGGTCAGTCAAAAAGACTGGTAAGCCCTACTACGATCAGTCTATAAACTAATAAAGTTAGCATCATGATGGAAACTGAGATGAACATACTGGCAATAGATAAAGGTGTCATCACATAAAGAAGATTAAGCTTTGCACCACAGTGTACTAGCAAACTAACATAACAGGTATTGATCCCTCAGCCCAAACTTTGGCCCAATAACATGAGGTGACCTTAATACAAGGTCCAGCCCAACGGTCTAGTCAATCGGCTCCCTATAAACCTAACACGTCAAGTGTTGGTGTCCATACGGCCCACATATGGTTGTAGTCAGACTGTGCTGGGTCCACCTTCGGGTGTATCAAGCCCTCGGGTTGACACCCCAGACACCTAAGCAATAATGCACAGTCTAAACCTACTGATACCCGTGCCTCGAGTTTGTCCAACACCGGACTACGTGCACGTCCGTAGCCCGCCTGGACCCGCACCGCTGTACCACTCAGCCGTCGCTTTGGTCGCTTACATCAGTCCAGTAATCGTGCCCCGCCCTAGCCTAGCCTCTAGGGTTGTGATGATACCAAACAGGGATTACTGCTGGAACAGACCCCGTTGCTAGGGTTTCCTAAGAGGGTTAAGTGCGATTTAACCCTTCACTAATCATGGATTAAATTGGTTAAGTGTAACCGACAGTTCACAACTTAACCCCATTTCAATCCCTCGAACCCCCAAATGGATTAAATTGGTTAAGTGTAACCGACAGTTCACAACTTAACCCCATTTCAATCCCTCGAATCCCCAAATTGGTTAAGTATTAGTGGACCCTGACTTAACCCTAATCATGAGGCATTAATTAATTTAATGCACCTTAACCTCTCACATTAGACTTTGTTGTGGTTACCTAGTTAAGCCGGTGGGTTCCGGGTAGATTTACACCACAACTTGGTCTAACCTCGGGTCTTGGCACCACATGACCAACTTCTCACATTGGGTCCTATTGTTTGTAGCCACTAGTTAAGCCGGTAGGTTCCGGGTAGAATTACGCTACAAACTCAACCCAACCTCGAGTTGGCCACACTTATGTTTTCTAAGTGTCATGTCCACTTTATTTCAAAACATAATTACAAGTCAACAAATACTTGGGTAGACCTAACTTAATAGGTAAATTCCCAAGGGATAGACCTAACTTAATAGGTAAATTCCCAATCTTATATTTTCATGTATTTTAAGTTTACCCAAACCCCCCAACGTCATTCTATCGCTTACATATTCGTAATAACGCATAAAGGTAAGAAGAGGGAACTTGGCATAACATACTTGATGAACTTGCATATCACAACAAATATGCATAACATGTTAGACTTGCATAACTTAGCATAGTGAACTTGCATATTACCATAAACATGCATAACATGTTAAACTTGCCTAACATGGCATAGGGAACTTGCATAAACATGCATAACTTGTCAAACATGCATAACATGTCATTGTGAACTTGCATAAGCATGCATAACTTATTAAACATGCATAACATGGCATAGTGAACTTGCATAAGCATACATAACTTATTAAACATGCATAACATGGCATAGTGAACTTGCATAAACATGCATAACCCAATAAACTTGCAAATCATGGCATAGTGAACTTGCATAAACATGCATAACTCAATAAACTTGCAAATCATGGCATAGTGAACTTGCATAAACATGCATAACTCAATAAACTTGCAAATCATGGCATAGTGAACTTGCATAAACATGCATAACTCAATAAACTTGCAAATCATGGCTTAGTGAACTTGCATAAACATGCATAACTCAATAAACTTGCAAATCATGGCATAGTGAACTTGCATAAACATGCATAACTCAATAAACTTGCAAATCATGGCATAGTGAACTTGCATAAACATGCATAACTCAATAAACTTGCAAATCATGGCATAGTGAACTTGCATAAACATGCATAACTCAATAAACTTGCAAATCATGGCATAGTGAACTTGCATAAACATGCATAACTCAATAAACTTGCAAATCATGGCTTAGTGAACTTGCATAAACATGCATAACTCAATAAACTTGCAAATCATGGCATAGTGAACTTGCATAAACATGCATAACTCAATAAACTTGCATAAATCCCAACTTGCATCACATATTAACTTTTAGAGTTTCTAAAATGAAGGTAAGAGGGCTTACAAATATTATGAAGACACAAATCTACTAATAAAGATTGAGAAGCCCTTTATGCAAGCATATAAAAACCCAAAACAAAGCTCCAATAAGAAAACTCTTAACAAAAATTCCAAAAACTCTAGCTTAGCCAATAAAGCTTGCAACTTGATGATGTATGCAAGCTAATGATCATTCATACAACTTAGAAATGCTTGTATGAACATCAAAATCTTCATAGGAATGATTTTTGAAGAGGGTGGAGGCTAGGATTTTTAAGTGGAGGCCATTTGAGAAATCAATTTGCCATAGTTTAGCTACTAGAATGAATAAATGAGGTTTTAGGGTAGGATTAGGGTCTTATTTATAGAAGATTAAAGTGTTTTTAGCCCTAGGATTAACCCTAGGTTAGTTTAGGTCCATCAGATTTCGGAAGTCTCCAGAACTAAGCCACACAACCAAGCCCAGATCAAAAATGGTGCGCCAGGCAAAACTGCCCGGCCACCCCGTGTCGACAGGGTTGTCGACAGGGCAGTCGACACCCTCAGACCCCTGTCGACATGCCTGTCGACATGGGGGTCTTGGCGGGAGTTTTCCCGTCTAACGCCAGTTTGCCCTAATTTCTGTTTTTGAACTTAAAATTCAAATCTGTTTTTAACATGGAAATTTCTGAAAACTTCAATGGGCCTTAACTGGGTCATACGGACTCCGATTTTCGAAAACTCGGACTCTATTTCGCGTATTTTTCCGAGACGAACGCAATGGCATAGCCCGTTTCCCTTGATTCACATTTTATAATTAAATTCTGCCTCGATTTATATTATAACAGGTTATTAAAAAAATACAGGTTGTTACATCAGTTCAAATTGATTTCAATTCAAATTAATTTCTAATTCAATTTCAGTTCATTTTCAATTCAATCCAATTTCAATTCGAATTCATTTATATTCAATTTCAATTCGAATTCATTTCTCTTCAATTTCAATTGAATTCATTTCTATTCAGTTTAATTCGAATTTCAATTCTTTTCAAAATATCAGATTTTTAAATCACTTTCGATATTCATTATAAAATGAATAAAATCGATATAAATATCGTTCACATCAAAATGGCGTCAATCTAATCAACATGGCTTCATATATTTCTATTTTCAAATATTCTATTTCAAATATTTCTTTTTCAAATATTTCTATTTTCAAATATTCTATTTCAAATATTTCTTTTTCAAATATTTCTATTTTCAAATATTCTATTTCAAAACTGGAATGAGGCCCAATCAATTACCATATAATGTTAATTATATGGATTTTCTACCACACGTATCTAACAACAACGATAAATCATCAACCATCATCCAAAGTGCGTTCTACACTGTATAAGCATCAAATATAAATATTTAATGCTTATAACAGTCTATCAATCAATTGATTGACATACAGCTAATTATTGGGATTAGTGTATGTCATATATCATCCCAATATCCGTGTGGGGTTTCAAACAATCAAACACAAATTTTGTTTGTGCTTTTGGGCGATGTGTAAAATTTATCGTTCCAATCAATATCAGTCAAATGTGTGTATATAAACAAATTGTCTGATTTGTTTATATTTATTTCATTTCAAATACACGTTAAAAATTCTATTTTCAACTATAAAATATTTTTACAATATAAATATTTTATTTCATTTCACATCACATCACACAATCAACTACACATCAAAATCAAACAAACAAGCATACAAGCCGTCCATGGTCTGTGGACGACGGGTGTCAGGTGCTATTAAACATTGTCTGCATCCTAGTATATATTATTAACTAGAAAACAAAATTAAAAGGTGAGAAGTTCTCACCAATTGCTAAACCAAACGCCATGTCTCTTCATATGTAGGAATCTCCGTTGTTCTCGCCTTTTGTCACTTTCGTTGCCCGTAGCTACTACATATATAAAAATCACATTTTTATATTATTGCTATGTATATAAAAATTCTATTTTTATACCGCTACTATATAGATAAAAATTCCATTTTTACAACGGTGTTCATATAATAAAGTTTATATTTTTATCACGCTATTCTCTATATAAAAATTATATTTTTATATATAAAGATCTTATTTTTATATCACTGCTACATATGAAAAATCACCCCTTTACAATGCCTACTTCCATGATAAAAATTATATTTTTATCTTGTTAGCAATATAATAAAAATAATATTTTTATTACTCTACATGAATAAAAATTGTATTTTTACATGGCTACCTCTATAAAGATCACATCTTTATTATTTCTACTATATAAAAATCACATCTTTATTATCAAACAAGATTGTTTTATTTAAAGGCCATATTTTTAAATAAATGAAAATCATATTTGTTGTTTTTCATATGATAAAACCGCATTCTTATATAAATAAAAATATAATCTCTTCATAAATAAAAATATAGTCATATGTTATTTCTGTAAAAAGAAATCAGATTCATCAACATTGTTATTTCATAGAATAGAAAAAAAACTAAATTAACTAAGCTAAAGGAAGAAGAAAACTCACGGTGGATGAACGGAGAGAGAGGAGGGGAGTCATACGTCAGAGGTGGGGAGGCTGACGCGGGGGTGGCGCTGGGGTCAGGCGAGGTGGCCTGGAGGTGCTCGCGGCGTCGGGTTTTAATTAGGGTTCGAGGGGGGCGTCGCTTCAGAGGAGGAGAGAAGAAGTGGAGAGAGGTGTGAGGGAAGGGGGGGCTGACGCACCATCGTCGGAGGATGGGGTGGGCTGTCGTCGATCGGCGGCGCCTGGAGGCAGCGTGCGGTTCCCCTCCCCTTTTTTTTGTTCGATCTTATACAGAAGAGAAATAGAAGGGAGAGTATAGGGGGCTTTTATAAAATTTTATATTATTTAATTATTTAATTTTCAAAAAGCAACTTTTTATTTCTAACTCAAAATCAAACCCACCGACTGTCGTCCGTAGCTAATTAGCCCCATTCCGAACACAATGGGATATGTATCATGAGCTGATTTGCTCGTTTCGATCAGTTTTCATCAAAATCAAAATATAACTCTGTATATTGAATTTGAACGCGCATTTCAATTTACCGGGGCCAAATACTAACTAGAAAAATTCCCGAATTTTTTTTTTAGCTTCGTATTGACGATATGGTCCTAACAAAACTAGTTTCGTCAAATTCTGAGACCGTTTGAAAAGTGGCCATTTTCCAGTCGATTAAAACCAACTAAAACTGGTCAAACGCGTTTTCCTTTGCCACGCTCACATATTGATTTGAAAAATAACGAAATCTGAAACCTAGCAATAACTAGACATCCCGGATCCAACAAAAGTGGTTTCGTCGAAAACTGAGGTCATTTGCAAAATGGCTATTTTTAAGGGCCAGAATTCCATAGCGACTATTCTGAAATTTCAACTGGATATATATTTTTATCCTCGCTACGAAATTTCGATTTATCGGATTTGTTGGAACGGTATTCTCAAATAGATTCTAATATTTTTGGTTTCACAAAAATCCGGTTTATTTTGCACCCGGTACATTCATTTGATATTTGAAACGAATTATCGAACTATCGTGCCATTTTCAATTCCTTTTATAATTTAAAATAAATATTTATATTCTAACGACGATCTATATAATATATACATTCAAATTCTATTCAAAATAAATTTCTCATTGATATTATTTAAAATAATTCATTTTAAATAATTAAAATTCACTAAAATTGCCAAAGTAAATTTTTTAAATTGGCTCGGATTTCCGGGTTATTACAAAACACATATACATACATATAGAGAAGGATAACTTACTTGGACACAATAGATCTACATCATTGGACCACATCTGGAATTCCACATTCCATAAAAGACAAAAAAGATCCAATAGTTAAGATCTTTTGTGTCATTGCTTGTGTTTTATTTTGTATTCAAATAGCCGACCCCTTTTATATATATATATATATATATATATATATATATATATATGAGTGCGCGCACGTGTGTTTATTATAGAATATATATGTATATATCACAAATATATATACACACATGAAAATTTATATATGTTATAAATGTAAATTATTCTACTTATTTATATGTATATGCATGAATTAAAAGTAAAACAATTGTGTAAATATACATATAGTACATAATTTTAATTATAAAAATTAAGATTATGTTTATACTATAACAAAAAAGTATAATATTATTGTGATTTCTTTATATTACCTAGGAATCGAATGAGACTTCGACTGATAGGCTCTCAACTAAATTACAGATAGTGTGGAACACTCGGGTATTTTATACTATGAATGAACACTATGGCTCTCCAAGGTGATTAGCGTTTATACTTAGAAAATAACAAACTAATTCTAATGATCAATAATTGTAACACTATAGTCCCATGCTTTCTTTGTTATCAAAGATTCTCATGTTTCTATCTACACAAATATGATAAATCGAAGTTCTCAATGCGACATAAGCAATATTTTGCATGGCGCTTTCATTCTAAAAGTTGATTTAAGCTCTTGAATTTCCTCTAAAAGATCTATAGCAACTGGATGAACAATTCTCATTTTCAGTCGACAAAAAGAGATAGTGTATTTTTGTATTTACAACAGAAAAACAGTTGTTCATAAGTTTCACTTTTTCTGCAACACAGTGGACACTGAATACCAAGTTGGAAAAACAATCTGCTATTTTGAAAGTCATCAGTGTTATAGTTGTTACTGTTATGATACAAACATTATACTACAACATGAATTACGTACTCATACTTATTTAACTTTAGTATTAGCAGACAGAATTATTCAGTTTCAGTGCTATGGTTTAATGAGTTACATGTTTTAATGATTTAATAATTTTTATGTCATGTGCAACTTGATAATTCAAAATAATCATAGTATATATACCATAGCATGCCTGAACTTAGAAAGAATATTACTTTTAATATTTTATTCTACTTAATAATTTAAGAATTCAGTCCATATGTGTGTGTGTATATATATATATATATATGTGAACGATTATGGAGCATGATTATTGACTGTATTATTAGACATATTGACGACTTAAGTTTATATTCATGGCGTTATCATGAGACATCTGTACCACTAATAAAGAAAAAAATACATGAACATAATGGATGTTTGATCAATGGTTATATTATGGAAGATATTGATGGCTTAAGTTAGTTTACATTTATGTTAATTAGCTTGCTTTGCACACTTAGGAAGCTACGATATGGTCTTTTCCAATAGTTAATCCAAGAGTATAAATAAATCTAGGCTTAGGTGCTCTTGTCCACTTCTAAAGTACATGTTTAATTATAAAATATAGCTTTCGGTAATTGGATCTCTGTATGGGTATTGATAAAAAGATGTTTGATTTGTGATTTTTAACTTATCTATTTGGAATGGTTGATTTGAAAGGTGGCTAAAAGAAGGAGATGGGTTGTTCTATTATTCTTTGTCGACAAGTCTGAATCTCTTATTAGGGGTTCATACCAAGATGCATTTTTATTCATATACGATAGTTTACATAGTTACTTCTTTCTTGGTGAATCATCTTCAAGTTCAAGACCATGTTTTGTTTTTTCATTATCTTTTCCAAAACTATAATTTTGTTAATGTCATTGCAATATAGGGGGAATGATACATCTTTATGGAACTGACTTTGTTTCGTTGAGCGTAAATTTAACACATCATTATTTGTGTTAAATAATTTTCTGTTTAACCTAAAAATCTTGGAAATTGTCTCCCGTCACTCATATTAGAATGCAAAAGAGATGATGCTAGTTTAATGGCCATGAGGCAACATAATTGCTATTACTTTTTCCTTACATATTTACATCTTATAGTATTTTATGATTCCATCTACACATCGTTCCCTATCGTTATTTGAGACTAACATGTCCTATGTCATAGTGCGATTAAATTGTAATTTTGACTATTTGAGTTTACAAAAAGTATTAAAACACTATTGTCTTCAGTTAAGAGCAATATACACTGTTTTGAACTTGCACTTGAGTTGAAGTGGGAAATGAAGATCAATTGTAATTGATGTAGTAACGGACACTAAATGAAATTGAAACAATCTATGTTGAAATAAAATGAATATAAATGAAATAAATGGACTTGAGAAAAACAAATAAGTGTTCACCTTGAATATGAATGATTGGATAAAGAAGAATTTCATGGTCAAATAAATGATGAATAATTGTTAATAAACTATAATAGGCAATAATGAAACAATTTAACGTCAGACAACTTCGCATTCATCCACTCACTAAATATTCTATGGTAAAATATTCTGAATTAACTTACAAGCAACTCGATTCGTAAAGTATGGACGACGAATTGAAAATATATATATTTCATAGGCTTTGAAATTTCTATGTCAATTACCCAAAAATGCAAATCTATAGAGGAATCATATAGATTGATTTAAACATGGTAATACATGAATATAAATTTATTCATCACATTCGTCCATATAATGAGGTTAATATGATCACATATTTCATTATCAATTTTTAACGCAAATCATTCTTCTCTAATGGCAGTTGTATGATCAGAACATAGTGATTCATTACATATTGTTTGCTAACTATCTTCCTAACTCCATTTAAATCAACATTTAGATCAGATCAAATCCGAAATCAAATTAGATTTGAAATCAAAAACTATTTCACTTTCTTATATAGAATCCCAAGCAAAAAAGATTGGCTGTTGAATATCTCGAGTGTCTTTGTAATTTAACTAAGTACGAATCATTGTGTTTCATTTCTTATATCTGGACCGACTATATTATTTTATTACAAACTCATTAGGTGCTACATCCATTTTCAATTTTGTTTTCCTTAGCCTATTGTATATATAGTACTATTATTGATGCTTTGGCCATTAAATATCTTGCTTTTTTCCATCAAAAATTGACTATTTTTTGTAGTTTATACAATATATAAAATAACTTATCCTCTAGTTTTTAAAACCTGCATAACCAGTAAGTTTATGCTTGGAAATAATCAGTATTTATTACACTCAAAAACTATGTATAAAATGTTTGGAAACCTATATGTAGTTAGAAAAAGGATATTTGCTTGGAAATAAATTGGAGTTTGATTAGAAAATTTCCATATGATCACGTCATGTAGGTTTACTATAGATAGTCCATATATGGTTGAATTAATGCATACATATTATGACTAGTGCAAGTAGGGTTGTCAATGGGTTGGGTCAAGTCGTGTTCGGGTTGAGTCAGCTCAACCCGGCCTGTTTATTAAACGGGTCAGTTCCGGGTTGACCCATTTATAATCGTGAGGGTTTCGGGTTTGATTCGTGTAACCCATTAAGAAGTTTTTTTTTTGTATAAAAAGATGTGAATGAACATGAAATCATGAAAGAAGGATATTGTCATCATTCACTTGTTGCAAGCTAAGATGAGAATAAAAATGTTAAAAGTTGTTAATGTAGGAATAAACATGAAAACGCAAAAATTTGTTAAGTGTTAGTGAGTTTCACCTCGATGAATGATAGATTTTGCAACTAATTATAGTTCTGCTGTAATCATCTTTAATAATTTAATTATTAACGAGATGCCACAATTTTGCTTTCTCTGGTACACTTTCATTCGTAATCAGAATGATTATCTGGGCGGTGGAGCTTCTTTAAATCACATATGCGAATAACTTCCCTCTCTCTGAATATTATTGTGATCTCGTGCTCTAATTCATTTCTTAACTTGTGTGCAAGTGCAATTTTTGGCCTACGGAAGACATCAGTCATCACCCGCTAATTCTCCTCGAAAATCATATAGCTTAGATAGGGAATTTTGCCACGAGAACTTCAAAATAATGTTCCACATTTTCCAAACTTACGTCAGTGGATCTGGAGAAAAGAAGTCTTGCGTCAGTAGTCATTATCAAGCAGTCCCTTCACATATCATAGTACGAAACATCGAAACTCATCTTATGTTGGTCAAATGTTGAAGCGGACGCGATAGTATTACAGGTTGTTCTTGGTATGGATGTTGATGCTTCAGAAATGTACAACAAGGACAGAACCTATTGCCTCAATTTCTAAGAAAAGGTATTGCCGTGCAAAACGATATTGTATGTATTAATAATTAATTTATTTGTTGGAGGGCAACGAATACACTTAGCATGACATTAGAAAAATATTTAGGCTATCATTAACATGTTCATTGGTTGTGGAACTATATATATATATAAGCATGTTAATTATAATCGGGTTTAGCGGGTCAAAATCGGGTTAAATGGTCAAACCTAAACCCACCCATTTATAAACGGGTCAAATTCGGGTTCACACGAAAATGACCCGCCAACTAAATGGGTCGGGTTAATATGCTAATTTCCATGTGGGTTTCGGGTCGGGTAGGAAATTGACAGCCTTAGATGCAAGCCTTCCTTGGCGTGCATATATACTCGTATCTGTAACGTAATCAACGTATATAAATGCGTATATAGTGCTTTATAAATACAATAATATTAGGAATAAGATTTGAATGTCCCCATAAGATTTGAATACTCGTATGTATGTGAATTAATGGCTTAATTAATATTACTGACACATAGACACAAGTTTAACCGTTGCTTATTGTAGAAGTCTGCCTGAAACCGACCGACAAATCCAACATCTATAAGTAAATATGGTTGATATGAAAGGTCTAGGTACCATGAGCCATTATAATTAGTATGCTATGGTACGAGGTTAGGCCCAACTTGTAGTAGAAGTATACCCGAAACCGCATGGAAAATCAGCATCTACAAGTGGTAGGCATAATGTAAGATATCAAGTATGCATATATATACACACACACACACATAGATACACACACACACGCACACACACACACACACACATATATATATATATATATGTGTGTGTGTGTGTGTGTGTGTGTGTGTGTGCGCGCGCGTCCGAAGGAGGCATGCCTGGGAAAAAGGTATTAAGTGGCTAACCTATCTCTTATAAGGTGTTAAGTAGTTGGGACTAGGTTCATTCCTAAGGTTCACTCCTTGGTTCAGGACCTAAAGTCATTGGGCCTTCCCTTCGAGAGGTAAATATTTATTAGGTCCGCTTTTCTCCTATATGGTATCAAATGGTCCTAATAGACGACAATGTGTGTAGGGGTAGTTCTCCAAGTAATGATCGCTTCTTATCTAGGAGGCAGGTAAAGGTTGACCTAGAGACGAATTATGTATGCATAGCCTAAGGAACTACTATCTAAGGAATGTATTAAGTGTCTAGGAGTTCACCTATAGGGATAACTAGATAGTAACATAAGGGTTCACTAAGGGGGTTTTCCTATAAGAAGACATGTTCCTGCCCCTCAACCTAGTATTAAGTAATCGTTACTATTTCTCTCACTTCAAGAAAGTTATTACTTATAATGTATTAACGCTAGAACGGGGTCTTAAGTGACATGGGGTATGCCATTGGGTATTAAGTGACTAGAGAGGTGTCCTCCCTAAACAAATATGGTATTAAGTGACCGTAGGAAGATGTCAGCCCTTAATTTAGTTTTGAGGTATTATTTGACTGTTAGAACATGCGCCCCATATGTTTGCCTTGTATGTTTGTTACGAAGACATGACCTGAAAAGTTTACATCTGCCATTTATAGGGAATAGCCTTCTTAATTTATTTGTATTTATTTCACTATAACTTTATATTCTTACCACCCTCCTCTTAACTTATAACAGGACAGTAGGTGACAACATTTGGATCAATGATATCTTGAAGGTGGGACCTGATGATGGAGGATCAATAGCTATTAAGAATTTAGGGCAGTATTGTTATAATGGGATAAATAATGTTGATGTACCTATTATTGAGTGAGACTCATTGTAACTGACATTTATAATGGTTTTAATTAAAGCTACATTTATTTTAAGTTGTTATATTTTATCACTCCCCCTGTTTGAGATTCTGGTTTCGTTTTAGTATGATCCGTTATACCATTTCCTTATAGGAACCAACGATCCATTTAAAATGGCTCTAAGTTTTGATTGTCCTTTTTGGGTCAAAATTTAAGCTTATTCCGGGCGGGTTGTTATAGTTAATAGGATTCTTTAGGATTTATTACGGCAGTGTATCTTAGACTTCGGAGGGACTTCGGAGGAGCATCTTCCATTAGTGGTCCAAATGTGACACCCCACATCCATTAATGTCACTCTTTATCAGAATGCATCAAGTTTCGTGAAGCGTTATAGGTAAACAGAAACAGAAATATTATAAGGCAGATATAAAATAAAAGCGGAATTTATAACTTTATTTTAACCAAAAACATTGTGGTCCAAAACATAGTTACATCATAATTCAGAATTACAGAAAACCACTACATCAACTTAATTTTTTTGTCTTGTACTAAAATCATCAGAATACAGTAATAAAAGAAGCATAGTTCCCTATAAATATAGCCATATCAGAGAAGATAGGAAATCAAAGCAGTACATTTAAGCAGCTCCAAGCAGAATGAAAGAGAGAACCCAAATCAAGCCTGAGTGTTCCCACCCTGAGAACCTTGGGGGGAGGGGGAGGGTAAGGGAACGAAAGAGAGAGAAAAGTAAACAAAATGGGTCAGACATAAAGTCTGGTGAGTCCAGTTACTTTTAGCATATAAAAAGGTAAAAGCATCACGACAAACATATAAACTGGATGAGAGAAATAACAATATCATAAGACTAGTATAACAAACTGAGCAGGATTAACAGAATAAACATTACGGAATATACTGCTCTTCTCAAGTACTTTTCTCTGCACCAATACTAGCATAACAAGAACAAGATGATCCCAACTCAAACAAAATGGTAGACTTAGGTGTACTTCTAGTAATAGGTTTTACCCCAACAAGAATAACAGGTAGCCCAACAAGAATGATAGGTGTTACACCCAACAAGAATAACAGGCTCCCAACAAGCAAGACTAGATGTACCCTAATTACTACCCCCATCGATCGGCTTCTACCCGTAGAAACCCATGTAGGCCCCACAGTAGGATGAATCACTCCCTAAAGTGGCAACCACGTAATTTCCAAGATGCACAACTATATCTTCTGATGCCACAGTGTCTATGGTTAAATAAAACATATGAAAATAGCGTAAGCGAGATTACATTTTTACCTTTACACCGTTTATAAGTTGTCGTAAACATTGCATATAAACACCAGTAACGGTCGGTGGATAGGGATGCGCCGCTATACGACAACGTAAAATCAAAATCGTAGGGGGCTCGATTAGGATAAATATGACAAGGCATCGAGGCAATACCTATCAATAGGATTCTACCGGATTGCAGACCCAGGTCGGTGGTACCGCATAGCCGCGACTACCGCCCACCCCAAACAATGCTCCCAAAAATCAAAGGCGCCAATCAATCACAAAGTAATATATATGTTATCAAAGAAGCATGTCTACTAAGAGAAGCTAGCTCACATTAACCTGGGTATGACTCTTGTTTTAGTCATTTTAATTATAATCTGAAGGTTAAGGCTATCCATCATCGTTCTCTTTCTTCAAATCCAGTAATCACCTCCAAATCTATCCTACTTCATTCTGGAACTCGACCACATATACAGTTGTTAAAGTGGTTTTCGGTATTGGCAGAGAATATGACAAAATCCGATCCTGGTCTCTTTAACAACCAAATGTTTACATTTTTCACACCGGTCGTATTTAGATTTCAAGGCGTTCGTACTTCATATCAAATTATCAGATTTTTCTTTAAAACCACTTCATATTCAAAATAGGATATGCTTTCATATTAAATCTCTAATTAAACAAATTCAAATCTTGAAACAACTCCAACCTTAAAATAATCTGAATATTAAAATAGTTAAAAATATATTTGAAATAGTTTAGATATATAATTTAAATAGTTTGAAAAATAAATAGTTTGTAATTAAAATAGAAAAATCAAATTTAGTAAAATCTATAGTTAAAATAATAAAGTAGTTTATAAAATAAATAGTAAATTATTAATATGGTTTATTTAAAATAGCTAATAAAATAAAATAGTTGTAAGGTAAAATAGTTTATAAAGAAAATAATTATTATAAAATAGTTTATGAATAAATAGTTAATTACTAAAATGGTTTATTTAAAATAAGTAATAAAATAAAATAGTTATAATGTAAATGGTTTATAAAGAAAATAATTATTATGAAATGGTTTTAAAATGGTTTAAAATGCTATAGTTGGAATTAGAATCATTTCTTCAAAATTTAACCAAACTGGAAATCATATTCCAATTTCAAATTAATTCTACTAAATTTCGATATCTTAATTCAAAAGGATTTGACTTCCCATTTATATTTCAATTCGATTCAACAGTTCGATTTCAAATAATTTGGTTTAATAATTCTATTCAAATAATTGAATTTCGATTATAATTCTCACTTTGAATTATTCGTTTATTAAAAAATCTGGAGTTCACAATTCAATTATTATTGTAAATCAAGTTAATTTAAAGTAAAATATCAAAGATGGATAAATAATTCAATTTCAATAAATTTATTTCATATTCAATTCAGTTTTAACTTCAGTTATCCACAATTACGAATTCCTTAAAATTTATTTTTAAATGTCAAAGCTCAAAGTTCAAGTTTAAAGAAAATCGATTAATAATATCATTTATTTTGTCTTTAAAATAATATTAGAAAATTCAAGGTTAATTTTTTTTTTTTGACCAACCGGTGTCCATATAAAATTTTCTATCCTATGGCCAAGTAATACTTAAAATTTAATTTTAGTATTTTGGGAAAGGATATATATATCATTTCAATCCAAATCAAGGTCATAGGAATTTATCATTCCAATCTATGTTCTTAATTCATTTGTAACGGCCCGCAAATCCATATTATCTGAGTTGACTAATAACACCACACGTCCAACCCAAATTGCACAGAAATACGAATCATTATTAGAAAGAAGTTAGAGGATGAGAAATAGAAAGAAAGAAATGTTAGAATACAAGAAAATAAAGAAGACAAATCTCACAGCGGAACGAATAAAATATATTATATAACATAACTTTTTTAAATACAAATCAGTAACTGTATATACATACCATAATCAGAGCACAACAGTTATTCCTGGAATAGTTATACACACCGGTTTCCATATACAACACAATACACAACGGAAATATGATAGTCTATAGCTAACTGGTGAAGCCTTCTACTTCGAACTTCTCCAAGTGAATCTGTAAAATCCCGACTACTTGACTGCCCGTACAAATTTGGGCACCCAAGAGTTCAGGGGAAAACAAACAAAATAAACTCTGGGTCAGTCATGGGACTGGTGTGAGTAAACTCCAATCATTTGTTTAACTTTAAAAATCCTTTCCGAAGAAATGATAATCGTAAGACCGATCCACACATAAACACGGATGGTTTTTACCTTACGATAACTCAAAATACTTTCGATATCAAATCCATTGATATTATAATAATGTCTACATCAAATAAATAGAATTTAGCGGAACGCTTGCATCTCACGCTCCATATATAATATAAAATCAAAAATCCGCATGGTGCTTATTAGAGATTGGATTCCTAACATGACAAGTAAGGAACCACCTTCCGATAGTGTATCTCTAGAGAGGAATACACTAGGTTCAACAAGAACGTCTTGCAATCCGGCCCACACATAACCGACCACTCATTTCACTTGAGTGTATCGAATGTATATCACCAATGGTTGGGATCAAAAATCATTTCCCGAAAAGGGACAACATCGATAGGTTAAAGAAGCAAAAGATATTCCTCTAGATAGGTGATTATACACCCTAATGGGAGTGACCCACATAGCCATGCTGCTTGGCCGATTTTTGCCATTTCCCAGTTGTTGAAGCCTGAGGCTACGATTACTTATCATTCCTTGATAGCATAATCACTTTGAATGCCACATTGTTAGACCCGTTAATCATTAATTGATTTGCACAAATATATTCTGGATATTATGCTAAGAGAATAAATACGTTGCCACCATATATATTTATACATACCAACATATTCCATCATTGGAAATACTTTGTCAGACATTCGTCCATTTACCTTCATTCTGGGATTGAACGAAACCGAAGGCACAATTTCTATTAATAGAAAAAGCCCTTACATTTTACTCCGTCTTCGATTATCTTCATGTAATCTGATTCGCAATGCTACTGCCAGTACAAAGTGGTTCTCGGATAATAATCCAACCGGTCTCTCCATATTGACAACGATATTGGCAAATATTTCGATAGTCGGTTATTTAACTATCGAAGAAAAATAAGCAAACATTCCATTCATCCATAACATCAACCAAATCACTTGGCCTTTAATTAATATTTCATTAACAAATTCACTTCTTCATTTCCCTGTCAAATATTTATTAACCAAATATTTCCAGTAATCTTATTGATCTCTTACGCTAGTTGGAAAAACATTTCCCTATATCACTTTCTTTTATTTTCTATACTTAGAAAATATATTCTATTCGCAATTGAAACCATTTTCAATCACTTATCTCTTTCACGACTCGGTTATTTTTATACTTTGGAAATATTTATCATATATTTCCAAAATTCCACTTACCTGGGTTAAAACGACTGTTGTGTAAAACATCGTTACAACAACCCAAAATACTGCATTCGACTAACCCTTATTCAAACATTTCTCTTCGAGACTGGATCTTTCTATTTATCGGTCAAAATGAAATCAATCAAGTTGGGGTATAATTACCTCTCAGACCTTGACTGAAAACATTATTAACTTCAAAACAGACAAAACCACTTCTCCTCGAATAATCAACATCATAAAACTAATTATTCATTTTTACCTGTATACCCTTCTATTTCTAATTTTACCAGATTTGGTTATAAATTTTCTTTTTGTTTATAATATTCTATTTTAATTTCGTTTCCTTATCGAATTCTATATATATATATATATATATTGATATATTGATTTTTAACTATCAAATTTCCTTAAAAATATTCTAACTCCTTAAATTTCTGAAAAATTTCGCCATAACCTCCTTTATACCGGGAGCATCGGGAAAATCCCCAAACCGCCACATAGGCATCTCCAATCAAAAAGAAAAAGAAAATCCAAGCGGCTAGCCGATACGGCGCATAAAACCTTATATGGAATTTAATCATGTACCTTATTGTCGAGCGCTAAATTTATAAACTTCATTCTCTTTATTCCATACCTGTTTAACACCTGTTCACCTGTTTTCAATTCAATTCAACTCTATCCAATCATTTGAATTCAGTTTCGCCCATTTATTATTTAATTAGCTATTTTGCCTATTTCACTTCTTTGTTTGTGTGACAACAAGGAATTTCGCTCGATCTGAATCAGTCGCTAAACCGACCCAGACCGTTCGAAATGCCTGATTGTTTTGAGAACACGACAAAATATAACGCAGACGAAGAACATTTCATTGTATATTACAACAATACCATCAGAATACAAGAATATACAGAGTATAAATGAACATTACACAGAAATATTGGAGATTTAAATTACATTTAAATACATCGCAGCGGAAAATAATACAATACACAACTAGAAGAGATATACAGATACAAAGCTTTCCGGATATCATTCCAGCTGTAAACCAGGATCCTGTGAATATAAATATGCAAAACCAAAACTACTAGTTGCCCATGTCAAAATAAGGGCACCCAGAGTTTAGGTTAAAACAATAAACTCCAGGTCAGTCATGGGACTGGTGTGAGAACTAAAACAGTTATTAATCTTTATTTTGAAAGTTCGGTAAATCAAGGGACCACGCTGTATAGCACGGAACAGGTTTCCTCCCAAGAATACCAGTGCATAAAACAACAACGCAATGCTAAATAAAGAAAAATGAAGCTATTATAAGACCCAGGCCCCATCACACAATGCAACACAAACCGGAGGATAGGGTTTTCCCTTATAATAGCCAAAGCATGCTTGATACGTTTAAAACAAGTCATTTGATACTATAATAAGTGTATAGTGTTTAAAACAATTTCAATCATAAGTATCAATCATAGACGACATGGGTACCATATATCATGTCGCCATACTAGGCTCTACAATCAAAACCGCAAAGTCACGTATTTGGAAATTGGATTTCCATCTGTGAACCGAGGCAAAAGATAGTCCTCACCGATTCGAGACTGTCTAGCCCGAGTCTCAGGATCAGAGCTCGAGTGACCCTTGGATCGTCAGGGCCGGTCCACCGATGTGGATTAAAATTCTTGTACACTACGTTTCCCCGCCCTATGGGGCGTAAGTGAGCCAACGAATGACTCCATCGGACCCGGATCGTCCGATCTAACCGAGGTGCCTCGCAACAGCAACAACCACATAAGTCAAACTCGTCAGGGCGTATAAAACCATTGACGTCACTTCTAGCTAGAAGGAAACGCAAGCCCTCCCTGAGGTCCTCTCCCGTTTTTGGTTCACAACCGAGGTGTGAGGCTCGCGAATCAACGCTACACAAAGCTATGAGACACAGGCTGTGCTTTGATCATCACCACAAGACTTTGCTTTTCAACAGAAGCCTTGATCAATTTCCACTTAGGCATGCCACACAGGCAATTCACTCCATGCGTTTGATATCCATCAATATATAACCTCCGAGCTCGTACGTCTTAGAGAAGGGCATTAAGCTAGAGAATAAATTGTCCGCCGCCAAACAGATATATATTTAATAGAAATCAATCACACAGAATAAAATCCAATGTCAGACACATAGTCCATTTACAAGTCCGTTCTAGGTCTGAACGAAACCGGAGGCACCTTGTACCTCGCTTATCCATCGATCTCCAAGTACGTCTGGACGATCACCAACTGATTCTCTCCTCTTGGGTGTACGGCCCAATCAAGATCATCAATAATTATCCAAACGACGTGAAGACCTCCGGTCTTCAATCACCGTCTTCATCTTCGACACCACGTCGAATTAGTTATTCAGAATGGGATAAACCCGGTCTTTCTGAATAACTCGCGTATATAATAAATACGTGTTCCACAAACACAACATACGCCTCATTCCAATTCAGAATATTCTTTTATTCAAATATTCTTATACTTTGGGAAAGGTTCCCATTAATTTTATCAAAGATAAATTCTTAAATCTTCTTTGAATATCAATTCATACTAGTCGGGATTAGCGAACCACACTAGAGTAATCATTCATTTTATTTCCCAATCCCCACCTATTCATCTCATGAAGTCAAACTGGTAATACTTCATATCTAACACCATGGTGTTATCGGTAAATTCAATTACCATTTCACGTTCAAATCTAATTAAAGATTTAACTATCGCCTGGAGTAAAATTGGTGATACTCCATTCTCGATCTTTTCAATCTAATTTAAGATTCATTAAAACTCCACTTAGTTTTAATCTTTAACTGGGTTAAAGAATCAGTGTCATTTAAAACACGGTTCACGATAAACCCAAAATCACATTCCATTAATTATCGGGTTAAAGAACAAGTGTTATTTAAAACACTGTTCACGATAAACCCAAAAATCAATACCAATTCAATTCTAATTAAATATTATTTAATTGGTACACTTCATTAAATCTAAATAAAAAGATTTAATCTTTTTCTCAACTAGGCTTAAGAACAATGTTAATGAAGACACCATTCACGACAAACCCAAATCACATTTGATATTAAATACAAGGTTCTGAACAGAAAATATATCGGCTTATATTCAATATCAAATTCTATGACCAACAACTATCGTATTGGAAATAACGATATTAATATATCTTTCAAATTTCCATAACAACATCTGTATAATCACGAAATCCAACATCGAAATATTCCAAAGACAATTTCGATTCAAATCCATTCCAATTCAATTATTGGAAATTCTAGTTACTGTTAAAACCCTTTTTAAATTCAATTTATTTATTTAAAAATAAATAAATTATAATTCTAGATCAAAACTAGTTCCTTTCAAAAAAAAAAATCTATTTTTATCTTTTCAAATATGGAGTTTTTCACCCCAGTTCTCCACAAATCATTTCTTATGATTTTACACAAATTATAGATATTTTTAATAATTTTATCAAGGCCTGTACAGTCGATTTCCATCAACGGTCATCGAACTGCACTTACAACAACCTTTTCCAAACTTGATTTGGACATAATTCCAAATCCAACCGTTAGATTTCAAATTTCTAATTTTCGTTAGAAAGCTCTTTTCGATACAAACCCAATGGTTTCAGTTTTAGGAGAATCCGACGGTCGGATCTCCCGCAATATCCATTCGAAGTCATTGGTCGAAATTCACGAACTACCGCAGCGCGACGCGTTCTATTCAGGCCATTATATTATATATATAATATATGTAATATATACTTCATCGATTTCCTTTCGAAATGAATTTTATAAATCGTTTAAATTCGTTTTCAAAACGATTTCAACTTTGTTTTCAAATTCAAATCAAAATTGAATTTTCCCTTACAAATTTGTTTTAAATTCATTTCAAATTGAATCAATTCTAATTGATTTCTAATTCAATTTCAGTTCGTTTTCAATTAAATTCAATTTCAATTAGAATTCATTTATATTCAATTTCAATTCGAATTCATTTATATTCAATTTCAATTCGAATTCATTTCTATTCAATTTCAATTCAAATTCATTTCTATTCAATTTCAATTCGAATTCATTTCTATTGAATCAATTCGAATTCATTTCAAAATATTCGATTTTGAAAGCACCTTTCAATATTCATTATAAAAACGAATATAATCGATATAAATATCGCTTACGTCAAAATGGCGTCAATCTAATCAACACGGCTTCAAATGTTTCTATTTTCAAATATTCTATTTCAAATATTTCTATTTCAAATATTTCTATTTCAAATATTTCTTTTTCAAAACTGGAATGAGGCCCAATCAATTACCATATAATGTTAATTATATGGATTTTCTACGACACATGTATACAATAACAACGATGAATAATCAACCATCATCCAAAGTGCATTCTACACTGTATAAGCATCAAATATAAATATTTAACGCTTATAACAGTCTGTCAATTAATCGATCGACATACAACTAATTATTGGGATTAGTGTATGTCATATATCATCCCAATACCCGTGTGGGGTTTCTAACAATCAAACACAGATTTTATTTGTGCAGTTGGGCGATGTGTAAAATTTATCGTCCCAATCAATATCAATCAAATCAGTGTATATTAACAAATCGGCCGATTTGTTTATAAATATTTATCTATTCATATTCACATTAAAAATTATATTTTTAACGATAAAATATTTTTTGTACTATATAAATATTTTATTTCATTTCACATCACACAATCAATTTTCACTACCACAAACAATCAAACATACAAGCCATCCATGGTCTTTGGATGATGGGTGTCTGGTGCTGCTAAGCACCGTCTGCATCCTAGTATATATATTTATAACTAGAAAAAGGAATTTAAATTGAGACGTTCTCACCGACTAGCTAAACAAAACTTCTCGACTCTTCATATGTAGAAAATCTCCGCCGTTTCTTCTTTCGTCACTTTCTTCATCCGTATTCACTACATAAATAAAAATCGAATTTTCACTTTGCTATTCAATATATAAAAACCGAATTTTTACTTTGCTATTCAATATATAAAAATCGAATTTTTACTTTGCTATTCAATATATAAAAATCGAATTTTTACTTTGTTATTCAATATATAAAAATCGAATTTTTACTTTGCAATTCAATATATAAAAATCGAATTTTTACTTTGCTATATAATATATAAAAATCGAATTTTTACTTTTCTATTCAATATATAAAAATCGAATTTTTACTTTGCTATTCAATATATAAAAATCGAATTTTTACTTTGCTATTCAATATATAAAAATCGAATTTTTACTTTGTTATTCAATATATTAAAATCGAATTTTTACTTTGCTATTCAATATATAAAAATCGAATTTTTATATCATCGCTATATAAATCACTTTTCCACTTCAACGTATACAGAATAAAAATTAGATTTTATTTCACTACATAAATAAAGATCAAATTTTTATCATCATACCTATATAAAAATTATATTTTTAACTTTTCTATATTATAAAAATTATATTTTTTAACCTTCTACTAGTATAAAAATTATATTTTTATATATGCTATACATGTATAAAAATCAAACCTTCCAACACTAAAAACCCTAGCTTTTCTATCCTATTCAAATCAGATGGTTTTTTTATAAAAAATGTTAAATACATTATTAAAAAGAAAAAGAATAAATAAACAAATAAGAAAAACGTACTGTGTTGAGGGGTGGTCGGCGGCCTCTGGTGTTCGGCGGAGGGTGGCGACGAATCTGGGTGGTCGGGTAGGCAAGTCGACCGGTCTTGGTGGGGAAAGGGAGGGGCTCGCGTCGCTTTCAGAAGAGGGGGAGGAGGAGTTCGATACGAAGGGGAGGTGGGGGAGAAAGGAAGGCGGAGGAGGAGGAAGAAGAAGTGGCGGTGGCAGTAGAAGGGGGGCGACGCGATCGATTTTTTGGTTTTTTTTCCTTTTCCTTCTGAAGTGAATCTGAACGAGGGGGGGGGGGCTGAGGGTATAGGAGATGGAAGGTTTTTTTATTTTAATTTTATATTATATTTAATTCCCTAGAGTTGACTTTTTTGTTTCAATCCCAAATCAAACCCACCGACTGTCATCCTTAGCGAATTACCCCCATTCTGAACACAATGGGATATGCCACATAGGCCAATTCGATTGTTTCGATTAGTTTCCGTTGAATTTAAAATATAATTCTTTATATATTCAATTTGAACGTGCATTTCAATTTACCGGGGTCACATGCTAACTAGAAAAATTCCCGAAAAATATTTTCTAGTTTCGTATTGACGATACGGTCCTAACAAAACTAATTTCGTCGAATTCTGAGACCGTTTGAAAAATGGTCATTTTCCAGTCGATTAAAATCAAATGAAACTGGTCAAATGCGTTTTCCTTTGCCACGCTCACATATTGAATCGAAAAATTATGAAATTTGAAACCTAGCAATAACTTGACATCACGGATCCAACAAAAGTGGTTTCGTCAAAATCCGAGGTCGTTTGCAAAATTCCCATTTTTAAGGGCCTGAATTCTATAGCGACTATTCAGAATTTTCAACTGGACCTATCTTTTGATTCCCATTATGAAATTTCGATTTTTTGGATTCGTTGGAAAGATATTATCAATTAGATTCAAATATTTTTGGTTTCACTAAAATCCGGTTTATTTTGAATCCTGTACATCCATTTGAAGTTTGAAATCGAATTATCGAACTACTGCGCCATTTTCAATTCCTTTTTATAAATATAAATAAATATTTATTTTCTAACGGCGATCTATATAAATATATTCATTTGAATTCTATTTCAAAATATATTTCTCGTCGATATAATTTAAAATAATTCATTTTAAATAATCAAAAATCGCTAAAATTGCCAAAATAAAAATTTTAAATTGGCTTGCATTTCCCGGGTTGTTACAGTTTGAACATAACATATTCAAATAAAATATTTAACTTGCTCATACCCAAATTGAATTCCAATTTCAATTCTAGTTTCTTTTCGATTTCGAATATAAATTTCCAAATCGAATTCACTTATTCAAAGCCCAATATCAATTCAAAATCTCATTAACTAACTACTATTCAAATTACTTAATTCTATTCAGTAATCAAAAATCTGATTTCTGTTTCAAAAAATCATTTCACTTACTTCACTGGAGTTCATATTTATTTTATATCTCCAGTTGCATTTTTCTAATGGCAATTCGGATTTTATTTCCTTAAAATCCTTATATTTATATATATAAACCATTATGGTTTTTAAACGATTTTTGGCGCTGCTTTTCTGAAAATTTGATTTTGACATAACTCAAAATCTATTCGACGAAATCCAGAATTTTCTCTTCCATTAGAAAACTATTATTCAATCGGTCCTGACAGTTCTTGTTTCAAAGAATTCCAACTTAAATTAAGATCTATATACTCAATTTAACTTTGTTTATAATAACTTCAACTTCATTCTGATATATTTTTAATATATATCAAATCACTTTTCCAATTCAGCGTAATATTTTCGATTATCTATAATTGTCGATTTTTCCTTACTCGGTAATATATTTATTTATACTTCGATCTTCTATATTTAAATTTCAACTCCTTTAACAAGTTATAAATCCTTTGGATTTATTTAAAAATCTGCATTTTGAAATATATTTCATCGTTCCTATTTCGAAATGATTTCAACTTTCTATTTTAAAATTCTATTTGAAATTTCTATTTTCAAATTCTATTTTCAATTCTATTCAAATTCTGTTCATTCAAATTTCTGTATATTCAAATTCTATTCAAATTCTATATATTCAAATTTTATTCAAATTCTATATTCAAATTCTATTTAAATAAATTTCGAATTAATCAAATTCAAATCATAAATCCTTCCGAATTTATTTTGGTCCAATTTATATTCTGAACATCAGAATACATTCCATCGTTTATTTCTTTAAAACGATTTCCCCATTTCTATTTTTAAATTTACATTTGAATTTAAATATTCAAATTATCCAATGGTAAATTTTCTCACTTTAATTCTACAAACACTGTTTATAATTTCATTTCAATTATCTGATTATCCAATGAAAATCAATCTATTTTATTTATAAACACATTTATAAATTCACTTCAATGTCTTGTATTATTTAATTTATAAACATCGTTTATAAGTTCAATACTTGTTTTATTTATTTTTAAAACAAGTAAATATCTTTAGCCCATTCTAAATTCAAATTCTATTTTAGAAAATAGAATTTTTCTTTTAAATCTCAAATCTCTTTCACGATATTTTTTATAAATCAACATTAAGATCCAGTGATATTTCAAACAATCAAAACAACCAATTATAATTGACAAGTTTTCTAACACATCATATATGACAGTATAGGTGCAAACAAACAAACATATAATATATTTTTGAGGATTCCAGTTAGATCCCTCCAACCTGTTTTTCCTGCATCCACAGATGTTAGTCAACAAAAATAATACTCATCCTGCTTCGAGGCAGGATATCTCGGTATAGAAGGTCATCCACTATCATAGCGTGGGGCGTATAGGGTAATCATCCGCTAATGGTACAACGGGCATCCGCTAATGATACTGCGGGAAATCCAACCACCAATATATATATATATATATATATATATATACATACATATATATAATAGCAACCACCAAGCCTAAATAACTAATATATTTACGATGCACAAAAATATTGAATGCAACCAAACAAGCAACAAACAATTATTTTTAACTGATAAAAATAATTCTAAATAAAAGGTGAGTGAGATTTACTCACCAGGGTTTATTTGTCGAATATCCAATGCAGCCAATTATATAGATTTCACGATGATTCCTTCATACGTCTGGTTTTTCAATGTACACAACATTAATAAAATTCCAGTTATCTAAGCATACTGATTTTATTTAATAAACTTTTTTTTGACATGTAAACCAATCCTAGATTAACCTTAATTTCATATTCAAACGACTTGTCTAAAATTTTAATTCTTTACAACTATTTTCTTTAAATTAATTATCAACCTATAAACCGATGTCATAATAAACATTTAAATTCTAATTCAAAAATACCTTATTGCCAATGAATTCATCATCTTAACTTTATATTTTAAATTTCAAACTTGAACTAAAATAAATTTCTAAGTAATGAAGAATTTATTTAAATTAAATTAAATTAGGAGATTATCTTAAGTTTAGATTTTACTGCGGCTCAACTCTCCTTCTCCTTCACTTCACAATCCCCTTCTAGTCTGCCTTAAAGCCATTGAAATCACCCCACCCTACAGATGTTAAAATCCACCTTGCTGCCAAATAACCGAACCCAACGTTACACTATTTGTAACAACCCGGAATTTTGGGGCCAATTTAAAATTTTTATTTTTAGAAATTTTAGTGGATTTTAATGTTTAAAATAATTTATTTAAAATAAGAACGACTAAAAATTTATTTTAAAAGGAATAAATTTAATTTAACTATTAATAGGAGTTTAAAACAGCGCTGCAGTTTGGAAATTTGAATTTGAACTTTGACTGATTGTACATGATTCATTTTAAATCAAAATTGAACAAAACAAGAAATATTTGAATCTGTTTGATTATATCTTTCTAACGAATCTGAAAATTTGAAATTTCACTTTGAAAATAGAAAGTTATGATCAGTTTAAAATTTAGAAAAATCGCAGTAGAACTTATATATATTTTAATATAAAATATTGGCCTTAAAAAAAGTCATTTTGCAATGACCTATGTTTTCCACGAAACCACTTTTGTTGGAACCGGGATGTCAAATTATTGCTAGGTTTCAAGTTTCATAAATTTTCTAATTAATTTATGAGCGTGGCTAAGGAAAACGTGTTTTGTTCATTTTAGTCAAATTTAATCAACTGAAAAATAGCCATTTTTCAAACAGTCTCGGAATTCGATGAGATTAGTTTTGTTAGGACCGTATCATCATAACAAAGCCAGAAATAATTTTTTTGTAATTTTTAGAGGTCGTATGTGGCCCCGGTGAATTTATTTGTATGGTCAAATTAAATAAATAAAGGATTTAATTTTTAAATTAAAGAAAAACATATCGTAACAGCCGAATTGGGTTACGAGGCATATTCCATTGTGCCCGGAATGGGGGTATTTAGCTAGGGGCGACACTCGTTGGGATTCGTTCGGAGTTTAGATGGTTTAAAAGTTATTTTCTTGAATTAAATTATTTAAATACGCTATAAAATACAGTATAAATACGGGCCATACACCCGAACCCTAATCCCTATCAGTAGATGCCGCCTGCTTTGTCAATGGCTGAGAACCTCCTGAATTCAATCTATGATTCCTCTCAATCCATAAACCCATTCTGGAAATCACAAAATGGAAATAAAAGAGCTCAACGAGCTCTTCATTATCAACAGTCATGATCGCCTATTGATCATCGGATCAACCGGAATCCTCCCACAAACCTTGACCGTTCGCACCCGTCCCTCGGCCACAGAGGACCACCGAGTTTCCTCGATTTCCGTGCGTGGGGAGCTGTCCTGTAGCCGCTTCAAGTGATGCCTCCTGATCCAAGCCCGGCACGTCGATGGTGAAGAGAAATGGAACCCCAGGGGACGGCGGCTATGGGTTACGGGGCTCGATGTATGTCTGGAAGGAGGAACGATGGTTCATTGGTAATAAGGTGGAATAATTAATTAATTTAAATATTTATATAACCAAATCTTTAAAATCTCATAACTCTTTCAAACAGTAACGAAATCGAACGATTTCAAAAGCGTTGGAGTCAGAAAAAACGAGATCTAGACTATGGAACTGACTAGGACCAAAACTGAGCGCATTGGAAACTCAGGACATTTCAGATCTAAATTGTTTGGTGAGATTTCAATTTTTTTTAAATTAAATTTATTTATTTATTTTATTGTATTCATTCAGTATGAAATTCATGTTGTATCTATATATTTGTTTAAATGTTGATTGTGCTGTGATTGTGACTGTGTATCCATGTTTGTTAGAATTTGGTGTATACGATAAAATCATATATTATCGTTTATATAGAATATGTTATATTCGTGTGTGCCAAGGATTGTGTATAAAATAAAAACTATATTTTTATTTTATGTATATAAAGAAAAACATGATAAAAGTAGAGATTTGACAAAACATGATTAGTGAAATAAAAATAAGTTATTTTGTATAACTTGTTAGTTAAAGTAAAAATAACACTTTTTGTCAAAACTTGTTAATTGAAATAAAATAACATTTTTTGTCAAAACATGTAAATTTAAAATAAAGGTTATCATTTGTGTCAAAACATGTAAATTCAAAATATGATTATCATTTGTGTTAAATTGAAAGTAACAAAATATGATTACCATTTGTGTTAAATTGAAAAGTGAAAACAAAATAATTATTTTTTTAATTAGAAAAAGTGAAAAACAAATATTCATTTTGTTAAATAGAAAAGGACATTTTTATTCACATATTTTGGGTAAATAAAACATGATTTAAAAAAAGGACATTTTTATTTACATATTTAGTGTAAATAAAACATGATTACAGAAAATGACATTTTTATTTACAATTTAGTTGTAAATAAAAGAACATGATTGTAAAAGAGACATTTTATTTACGTGTTAGGTGTAAACAAAAATATGATTATTAAAAAAGGTTTATTTTATTTACATTATAGATATGAATAAATCTTAGAATTATTAAGCACCTTTTTATTTACATTTCATATGTAAATAAAAACATGATGATAAAAAGTACATTTTTATTAAAAATGTTTATATAGAATAAAGGGGCAATTTTTATTAGAAATGTAGCATTAGTAAAAAAAAATCACATTTCTCTGAGAAATGTTATATAGAAAAAGAAATCACATTTTTTTGTGAAATGTTACATGTGATATTAAAATAAAAACACCGTTTTGTTAACATATAAAATATCATTTTTATATGACATTAGAATTCATAGAAATTGTTAACATATAAAATATCATTTTTATATGAAATGAGAATAACATAGAAATTGGGTTACTAATAAATATTCATTTATTTGTCATTAGAATTCATAGGAAAATATTTTCACCTAAAATATTATTTTATGTTACATTAGAGTAGAATTACATTTTTATGTAGAATGTTACATTAGAAATGAGAATTACATTTTTATGCAAAATGTTACATTAGTAGTTAAATGACATTTTGGTCATAAAAATAAGCATTAAAAGTTAAATGACATTTTGGTCATAAAAATGAACATTAGAAATTTAATCACATTTTATGTGTAAAATGAACATTAGAAATTTAATCACATTTTTTGTTATAAAGTGCACATTAGAATAGAAATCACATTTTTATGTAAAATGCACATTATAATGAAAAATCACATTTTTGTATAAATGAACATTAAGATTAAAAATAACATTTTTGTTAAAAAGTTACATGAGACTAAAAGTAACATTTTTTTTAAAATGTTACATGAGATTGAAAATTAACATTTTTGTTTTTGCTAGAAAATGTAAACTAGAATAAAAGGAATTAAAGAATTTACATTTTCAATGGAAATAAAGGAATTTACATTTTATATGTAAATAAAAAGGTTTAATAGTAATTTACATTTTGTAGGTAAATGAAAGATTAAATAGAAATCTACATTTTATATGTAAATAAAGGATGAAATAAAAAGTTACATTTTTATATATAAATAAAATGTGAATAGACATTTACATTTTCAATATAAATAAAGAATGATTAGGAATGTACATTTTCCAATGTAAATAGGATATGAAACAAAAGTTACATTTTCAATATAATAATATATTGAAATAAAAGTTTACATTTCCATTGAAATTAAACATTGAAATAGAAAGTTACATTTTCAATGTAAATATATATTGAAATAAGAGTAGATGTTAATATAGGAAAATATTATTTATATAATATTAGAATGCATAGAAGATGTTAACATAGAAAAATATTATTTATATAATAATAGAATGCATAGAATATGTTAACATAGAAAAATATTATTTATATAATATTAGAATGCATAGAAAAGGTTAACATAGAAAATTATTAACATATAAAATATACCTTTATATGCCATTAGAGTTTATAGAAAAAATGATAACTTATGAAATATACCTTTATATGTCATTAGAATCCATATAAAAGGATACATAGAAATTATTCTTTTATATGGTAATAGAATACATAGAAAGGTGTTAACATAGAAATTATTCTTTTATATGGTAATAGAATACATAGAAAGGTGTTAACATTGAAATTATTCTTTTATATGCAAACAAATATAGAAAGGAAATTATACATTTTATTTGCATTTTTAGATGCAAATAAAACATAGAAAAAGAATTATACTTTTTTAATGTGATTGTAAACATAAATTAGAAAAGAGAAGAAAAAGATTACATTAGGAAAGATTACATTTTTAATGTAATTAAAGAAAGAGAGAAAATATTACATTTTTCCTATTATGTAGTAAAATAATATAAAAGTTACATTTTGCAATATAATTAAAGGTGAAATGAAAGATTTCAAAAGAAAGGAAAAGTTACATTTTTCATAAATGTAATATAAGGAAAGAAAAGATTACATTTCTATATAATGTAATATAAGGATGGAAACGTTTACATTTTTATGTGATGTAAAAAGTTTACATTTTATTTGCATTATAGATGCAAATAAAAACTTGGAAATTAAAAAGGATTATTTTAATCACATTTTAGATGTGAATAAGAACATGAATTTTAAAAGAATATTTTATTCACATTTTAGATGTGAATAAAAGGACATGAAATTTAAGAAGTACATTTTATTTGCCTTTCTATATGCAAATAAAAACACATAGAAAATGAAGTACACTTTTATTTATAAATTAGCTGTAAATAAACACATGAATATATAAAGTGCATTTTTATTTGCAAGTTAGTTGCAAATAAAAACATGAAGATATAAAGTACATTTATTTTATTTGCAATTTAGTTGTAAATAAAAACATGATTATGAAAAGTTGACATTTTTATTTATATTTTAGATATAAATAAAAACATGGATGGGAAAAGGATATCTTTATTTACATTTTAGATGTAAATAGAAACATAGAATTAAAAAATATATTTTTTTATTTACATTTTAGATGTAAATAAATGAATAGATTAAGAATTTTTTTTTTTACATTTTAGATGTAAATAAAAAGAGTTAATTTAAAGCGACATTTTTATTGACGTTGTATATTCAATAAAAAGCTTAGAATTAAGAGAAGTATTTTTATTATCATTCTAGGGACAAAAAAAAAGTAGAAGTAAAATTGGCATTTTTATCGTCATTTTAGATGCGATAAAAAGAATGGATTTTATTAGTTGAAACCGCTAAAGGAATTATAATTTATATATATAAATTAAAATTAAATGAATCGTGCTGCTGCAAATCGCGTTTTGAAATCGTAACTTTGAACGATTATACCGAAAGATCCGACCGTCGGATTTTCCCAAAACTGGATCCGTTAGGACCGCTTTGGGAAGATCTTTCCAACGATATAAACTTTGATAAATTCCAATGGTTAGATTTCCAGATAAATGTAAATCAAATTTGGTTGAAAACAGCGCTAGGGCCGCCGATCGACCCAAAGCATCGTTAAATGAATACGGCCATTTTTGTATATATAAAAATAACGATAAATCGTTATTAAGTACTATTAACGATATGAAATGGTTTTAAACTATATTTATGTGAGGATCATTTGAAAGGACCGAGTTCAATCTTGTTTCAAATGATTATACAACGATCTAAGTCGAAGTTGAAGGCGGTGATTGAAGACCGACGATCTTCACCTTGAATGGGTGTGTTGCTACTGAGGCTCATGATTGGAGTAGCTACCTTGAAGGGGAGTCAGCGGTAGCCGTCCAGACGTAGTGTTGATTGTTCGGATATGCGAGGTATAAGGTGCCTCCGGTTTCGTTCAGACCCAGAACGGACTTATAAATGGATCGTATGTCTGACATTGTATTCCTTTATACTGTATTCGTTGATCTCGGCTAAATATATATCTGTTTGGTAGTTAACACCCTTCTCTGAGACATACGAGCTTAGAGGTTATATATTGGTAGGAATCAATGGTATGGTATGGATTGACAATGTGGCATGCCAAGATGCATGGATCAAGGCTTTTGTTGAAAAGCAGGGCCTTGTGGTTGATGATCAAAGCATAGCCTGTTTAAGCATAGCTTTGTGTATAGCGTGACTTTGCAAGCCTCACACCCCGGTATGAGTCAAAAACAGGATTAGGACTGCAGGGAGTGCACATGTTTCTTTCTAGCTAGGAGTAGTGTCAGTGCTTAAACTGGCTGGCATTTTACTTATGTGGATGATGGAATTTGAGGCGCCTCGGATCTATAGGCCGTTAGTGGTCATACTATAGGTTCAAAGGAACCGGGAAGCGTGTGTTCAGGCATAATTAATCCACTACCATTAGGTGGGGACCAGCCCTAAAGATCCAAGGGTTGCCCATAGGTGTGATCCTGAGGCATTTGCTAGAGTGTCTCGAATCAGAGAGGACAATCCCTAGCCTCGATTTCATGATGGAAACCCATTTCCAATACGACACTATGCGGTTTTGATTGTAGAACTAGTATGGCGACATGATATATGGTACCCATGCCGTCTATGATTGATACATCATGATTGAAATGTTTTTGAAACATATATACACTAATAATAATATCAAATCTGTTTTATCGTATCAAGCATCTTTTGACCATTATAAGGTAAAACCCTGTCCTTCGGTTTGCCTTGCATTGTGTGATGGGACTTGGGTCTTATAATGGTTTCATTTCTCTAAAAAGCATTGCGTTGTTTAACGATTTACTTTATTTTTTGCAATGGCAATCCAATGGAGAAAACCCGTTCCGCGTTAGCGGCGTGGTCCTGTGATTATCCTTATTATTAGATTAGTTAAGTTAGATTTCTCATACCAGTCCCATGACTGACCTGTAGTCTGTTTCACTGGCAAACTCGGGTGTCCATATTTTTCACACAGGCGGTCGAGTAGTTTTTTGCAGATATTTATCTCTTTAGCAGGATCCTGGATCAAAGCTTAAAGCTATGTCTAGAGCATAGAAAGTCTTCCGCTGAGCATTGTATTAAATCTATTTTAATTTAAATCTTCCGCTGTAATTTTATTTGATGTACTCTGATATTCTGTACTCTGATGTAACATTTTTACGATGTTTATAAAAGTCTAATGTTGTTGTTCTAATGTATTGTATTCCCAAAGTTAAAGTATTCGAGGATTTCCAACATTTGAATCAGACCTGTGTGGTTTATGGTCGATTCAAAAGGGTGGGAATCTTTGGGTGTTTACACTATTTAACAACACTTCCCATCCTTGATAAATCTTCACCGTTCAAACCTGTCATCGCTATTGCCAAATCCACCGCGAGATGGAACAAAGTTCTGGTCGGTACAGTAATCGACTGAATCCTCTGGAGGTCACCATACCTGTCAAACCCTGTTCCTACTTGAGCCAAGCCAAATGAATCAGTTCCTGGTTCTTGCCCCAAATTGTGATGACCGCCGACTCCTTTGCACTATAATCGATCGGCGTTGACAGTCGCTCCTCGAAAACGCGTTATACCCTGTTCGAGCCCGATAGAAGTCATCGCGCCTCCTTCAACAATTCCACAACCATCCCCTTCGTTCATCACAACCTTTACTGTTCATCGCGACTCCCACAATTTGCCCTAAACTACGGTCGACCTTTGATTGACATCACCGAACATTTCCTCTAATCGCGAGTGGATCAGCATCGGGCTCGATCTCCAGGAATTTCTGGTCTCCGTTCGCGATTTTGATTTGAGAGAAAGAAACGAGGGCAACGATTTGAATTCATTTGTGGAGCACTGCCATTTTTAATTTAGCCGAAGACATGATTTTTACCTAGCAGAAGGACTAAATGAAATGAATAAGGGGGTCGCGATTTTATAGAGGCGAGATACTTCCTGGTTAAGGAAATGAATGTAGGTGTTTACTCGGTAAGATTTATCAGAGGTAGGTTCTAATAGGTACAAGGTTTATTAAGGCATGTATTAACTAGTACAGTGTTTATTTAATTTTAATTATCTTGTGATCGCGAACTCCTTTTTGAACACAACGACTGACCTTCCTAGGGTAAAACCGCTATTCTGAACACACTGGGACAGGTTTCAAAACTCAATTCGACCATATGGAGGAGATATTAATTTAAACTGATATAAATTAAATTCAAAACAATTTAATTCCTTGATAATAAATTATTATTATCGTCTATATCTATATTCAAATAGAATATATATTGAGATTGAATTCATACCGGTCATCTGGATTGTTTTTATTCAGTTTAAAATTCTGGATTCAATTTTGTTTTAAATTCAAATAAAAATCCATATTAATCATTTGAATTATTTTAACTCCGTTTTAAATTCAAATTGAATTTTATCAACTTGTCAAATTTCGATAATTATAAATATTCGAAATAAATTGTATTTTGATTATAAAATTTATAACATAGTTTAAATATTAATTTAGACTGTCTACTTAATATTTAAAACCATATTAAATATTTAGAATAAATCGACCATAAAAATCTGGTTTGTTACATTCTTTCGTCCTTAAAAGAATTTCGCACCGAAATTACTAAGGTAGGAAAAATGTCAAAAACCTATTAACTGTTCCTCAATTTCATATTATACAATATGCTTACAATCATTTAACTTGAATGATTCACAACACATATATTCACATTCAATTTATGTGCACTCAATTTTATTCAAATTGATTTTAATCAATTCCTTCCCTTCTTTCCATTTAACTTGTATAATTTAAATTTAAATTCCAGAATTCAAATTCCCGGGTTTTTATTTCAAATTATTTCGAAATCACATAAATATACACATATATTTATTTTTGTCACAAATTCAAAACATTTGAAATTTTCAACCAACTTGTTTTCTTCCAAACCAATTTATAACAAAACTTTTCTAAGGTAGCAATCCATCACTTAGAAACTCGAAAATGAACACTGATGATACTGCAGTCATCATCAGAATTATTTTCCAGCCACTGAAGAGAGTTCAGTGCTTAAACAATTTCAAACCCCAAAGCTATATTGTTCTAATATACTTCAAAAAATATTTTCCAACTTCCCAGGATTTAAATTCCAAATTCAGGTTTGAATTCAATTCTAATTCATCTCATTTGTATAATTAATTCATATACAAATTTTATTTTGGTTATATATAACCATTACAATTTTTATAATCTAATTTGATTATAATATTAACATCCAACACACCTATATATTATAATAATTTCAGAAAATTATTCTTTTTCTATAAAAATAGAATTTTGAGTAATATTATTTCATTTACCCACTTAAAAACAATATCGTGTTCAATCTTCTGTTCAAGTATTTACAAATTCTTATCGACGTCGTGGCGTCCCACGATTCGACCAGAATTCATAAACCACCCAACAGACTAGCCAACACAATATAAAACAATTTTTATATCAACTAACAAATACGCTCTCTCGTATATATATACACTCAACTCATTCTAGGGTACTACTGACCCTATCTTTAATGAGCACAATCCCACCAAAGCCTAGGTATTCGCTCAACCTAAGCTCTGATACCAACTGTAAAGGCCCGCAAATTCGTACTATCTGAGTTGACTAATAACACCACACGTCCAACCCGAATTGCATAGAAATACGAATCATTATTAGAAAGAAGTTAGAGGATGAGAAATAGAAAGAAACAAATGTTAGAATAGAAGAAAACAAAGAAGACTAATCTCACAGCGGAACGAATAAAATATTTTATATAAAATAACTTTTTTAAATACAAATCAGTAACTGTATATACATACCATTATCAGAGCACAACAGTTATTCCTGGAACAGTTATACACACCTGTTTCCAGATACAACACAATACACAGCGGAAATATGATAGTCTATAGCTAACTGGTGAAGCCTCCTGCTTCGAACTTCTCCAAGTGAATCTTTAAAATCCCGACTACTTGACTGCCCGTACAAATATGGGCGCCCAAGAGTTTAGGGAAAAACAAACAAAATAAACTCTGGGTCAGTCATGGGACTGGTGTGAGTAAACTCCAATCATTTGTTTAACTTTAAAAATCCTTTCAAAAGAAATGATAATCATAAGACCGATCCACACATAACACGGATGGTTTTGTGACGGTCCGCCCCGCGCCAACCGACATTTACTCCACAAGTGTGCTGTACACATGTTCAGCTAGCACGGGTAGGTCATCAGAAAAGGAAAGAAAGAAGACGAAGAATCAACAAGGAACCTGTAGAATGTCTCACAGCGCATGGAATAAAATATAATAATATAACTTGACATAAAACAGGCGAGACAGTGCATAAGCTGAAAACTAAACCATCATAGTAGTGGAAAATCCAAGTACAGCTTATGTTCCAAACTACCATTATTACAACTTTTCAAAACTGTCTCTAAAGCAAATAAGATAGGTATACTACTAATGCCCAAAGTAGATACCAACAGCGGCACAGGGAGAATAATAGGAGATAATACGTGCAAGCCTCCTGCTCGTCTCCGGAAAGCTACTCGTGCACAACCAGCTAACATGTCTCTAGTCTGCTTGTGTGAGCACCCAGAGTAATAAGAAGAGACATAAAACTCTGGGTCAGACAAAAATCTGGTATGAGCGATAAGCAACAAAACAGAACAATAACAGGTATAATCCAATCATACCTGAACCTGAACCTGGACCTGCAACCAAAGAGTTAGCACTACATACTGTACAATACTCTAAGGTGCCACTAACACATGGTGTGAATAATACGGGGTGGGGGTGTGCATGTCATAGTGATGGCAAACAATCAAGCATAGCAACCATCCTCACCTCTCTCATTCAGTGCGTAAAGCATACGATACCCACTACCTTGGTCACCTAATCCTTTGGGCCATGACGGAATCCAATCCCGTACAACTATCACTACAAGCCCACTATCCATCTCAGAGTGGTGAACCAAAGTTATGAATGCCGACAACCCCTTTGCACACGTCCCGCAGCAAAGCTCAATCATGAAGTGAACTCATTGGTTCCCAACTGGATCCTGAGCTCTAACTTCCACTTGGACTACCTTTGCATCTCGGGTTTTGGTTTCCTCCTGTTCGGGTCGGTTGGTCAAGCACCTTTCATTCTGATCGGTTTTCATCATCTCTACCCTGGTCGGTCGGTATTGCCCCCCCGGTCGGTCGAACACTTCACCATTCTTGGTCGGTCGTACTTCACCATCCCTAGTCGGTTGTACTTCATCATCGTATGGGGTCGGTCGAACATCGCATAGTGGTCGGTCTTGCCCAGCTTGGTCGGTCTCCCTAGTCGGTCGAACACTTCATACAGGGTCGGTCGTGATGTCCTCCTTCTATTCGGGTCCGTCGGTCAAAACCTTTCCCTGGTCGGTCTAACTCGACCCAAAGAAAACCTGCACCATTTCAGCAAGCTATTTTCGCCTCTCGACGGCGTTTTCAACCATCCTAACTTTATAATGCAATCATAGGTCATACCAAACAGTAGTAGCAACATGTATAATCAACCATAAACACCAAAACAACAATTTAATCAAAACAATATGGATCAAATGTACCCAAAACCCATGTTTTCCCCTTAATCATGTTTAAGCATAACTAATGATAGGATTAGCAAAACTTAACCAAATTAACCCAATTTTCTATCAGATGCCTAAAATAATATTTTGGAATTTCTAAATATTTTTCCAGATTTTTATGATGCATAATTTCGCTAATTATCACTAATAACTCCTTAATCCCCTAAATTCTGGGATTAGCAAAATTAGTCGAAATCAACCCAAATTCTCATCAGTGGCATAAAATGACATTTAAGAATTTTACAAATTTTTCCAGAATTTAATTACGCATAGTTTTGCTAATTTTCACTAATCACCCCTAATTAGCCATAACTAGCGAAAAACAAAGCAAATCACTCACCTTTGCCACAAAGTAAACTATAGATCTGAAATAATCACTGATTTGGATCCAATCTCTATGTGTTCCAGCAGCTCTATCCCGATCCTTATGCTAATCCGCCTTGATTTGATGTAGATTAGGCTAATATGTGATTAGAGATGACAAAAAGGTGTTTTAGAGTGTTTTAGAAGATGAAGGCCATTGCTAGAGCTTAAGGAAGGTTTGTGGCGGCTGATAAAACTGAAATGAAATGATTTTCCTAACCCTTCCAGCCCTCTCATAACCCTAATCCCGAAATTCCCTTTTGGGCCTAGTTGTTAATCACCCGGTTAAGCCCAATTAAGCAGTTTTTCACTATTTGAAACTTGTTTCAGCCATATCTCCCAAACGGTGAGTCCGTTTGGCTAATGTGACCACTCTACGGAAAGGTAAACCATCAAACGAATCTAATGGAAGTGGTTTCAGGTCAAAGTTCCTTTCCAATCAAAAGTTATGGCCAAAACAATATCGGTTAGGGGCAAAATGGTCATTTAAAAATCGGCAAAAATCATGAACATGGGAAATGACCCCAACAGTTGTCACCCAAAGTTACACGACCATACGACTTCATACGAAAAATAAATAAATATTCTACGATCCTAGATACGTAGAATGCGGGTTGTTACATTCTCCCCCCTTAAGAAATTTCGTCCCCGAAATTCCTTAACCCAAAACATACAAAGGATCCCGCATGCCTACCAACTATATACAACAATCAAACATGCAAAACAAACATAACCATTCTGCCCTAACATGCGATTTACTAATAAGGGAAGAATCATCGCCGCTAAAATCTTACCAGGCAAAGAGCTTTGGATACGACTTTCTTATGTCATTCTCTACTTCCCAAGTACAGTCGTTCTCTCGCCATCGATTCCCATCTCTACCCTAAGGTAACTTCTAATAGGTTGGGATCGTCCCTCTAACTGGAACCGATCCACTTAATCAAGATCGATCTAATCATCAAGCTTACTAGCGTTTCTGAATCCAATTCACACTTAGGTTTGAAGTCATATCCCGTGATATACTCTAGTTGCTTCCATTCCAGAAAAATAGCCTCTAAACTGGCACGTCTCTTACTCAATGCATCAGCTATCGCACCCAGTCCGATACTATGGCATTCGTCTATACTGTCTTTTCTTAGGTAATCCAACCATATACGCCAAATTTTCAACTACATTCCAAATGTCCTTTCAGGTCCAACTTGAGTCCTTCTTACATTCGTATTGCATGTCCAACGTACATTCACTTCCTAGAGGCAGATTAGACCCATCCAATGACCCTAGGCACTCCACCAATATCTGCACTGTACGTCTAACGTACATTCACCTTCTAAAGGTGAACTAGACTCATCCATTGAATCTAGGTACTCTACCTATATCCGTACTGTACGTCCAATGTACATTCACCTTCCAAAGGAGAACTAGACTCATCCAATGAATCTAGGTACTCTACCTATGAGTCCAAGTCCAGCTGAAACTCCTATATCCATTGAATCTCCAAGACAACGGACGCTCCACAATGCCCAACATACTTCAAGTCTAACGTAAAGTATCTTACACTCGTCATATCACCATGATCAACGAACTTACCCTATTTCCATTCAACATGATCCTACAGGCGATACTCAAGAGAAGAAAGGTAAGAACAAACACAACAACCATAACATCCATCAAACAAATCCTATCTATCACCTGCTAAAGCCATGAATACGTCAATACCTATATGTCTGGTCCAACCAACATCAATAACTAATGGAAACTCTGCCTCCAAACAGACTACCATACGTCCAACGTACGTTTATCCTCCAAGGATAACTAGATCACGTCCAACGGATCCAAGGTAAGTGGGCGTCCCCAGATACCCCTGCTTTTAGTCCGCCTGAAACACTCGAGTCCCACCCAAGTCTATCTATTATCTTGCTGCCCTCTCGAGTCCAACTCGAGTCAATCCAATTCCTTGCAACCTTCTCGAGTCCAACTTGAGTCAATCTGTTACCCATAAACTCAGACCCAGTCTTGAGTATCCATTACCTACCAACCCTAGTCCAACATGAGTTGTTCCCCTATTCGTTGCAACTCCTAGATCAACAAATACCTATTTTCTTTTACGAGTTCAAGTCCAACTTGAATCGTCCTAACCTTCGCTGCATCTTCCATGATCAATAAACTCATCCTATTCCTTCAAAGTTCTACTATCCAAAGAGAACATCAGCATAGGGTCCTAAACAATCCATTACTTTGCATCTTTCTCGAGTCCCAGTTGAGTCATTCATAACCTTATCGAGTCCAACTCGGGGCAGTCCATACCATCGAATAGTCTTATCCTATCACAACTGCCCATCACTCCTCGAGTAAACCAAGGTATCATCCAATGAAAATCACAACAACTACTTATCCCTCACACAAACCATCCTAGTCAAACTCAACATTCCCCAAGCACAAGCCCCAAAGGCCTAAACCAATATCAGACAAGAACCTAAGGAACATCTCCTCCGAATTCGGACGATCCACATGAAGTGATACTAGCGAAACAACTAAGCACTGGAGCACTCATTTGCCTCCCAGAGACAACTAGGACTTAATACAACGATAACCTCTCAGCTTCCTTGACTCCAGTTACTATCGCCATCACTAGGTAGGTACCTAATACCACCCCATTCCTTTAGAGTAGATCGACTCCTCAAATAATGCTAAACCCAGTAAAGCCCAAAACAAAGTAATCACAAACAAACTTACATCCATGACTCGATAAGACCATGTTACGGTAAATCATACTGAGGCTAGTCGAACCACTAATCGGGTTCGTCACTACTAAAGGTCTATCGACTAACTCAGGTTTGTCAAACAAAACCCAATCAAAACATCTTAAATAGAACGCATACCTCGAATAACGACACCTTTTTCCTTCTGCGCCGCAGTTGGGGCATTCGACGAAGAAGGAACAGCGTTGATAGCATATGCTTTCATGATCTGCTTCTCGAGGTTGTGGACATTCGTTCTTGTGATGTCCCGCTTGGCCACAATTAAAGCACTTCCTTTTACCAGGCTTTTCCCGACAATCTCTGGCATAGTGGCCCTTCTTACCACAGCTAAAGCACTCACCATCTTTCTTATTTTTCTTATTCTGACCATCCATGGTTTGGTCTTGTTTCCTCTTATTCTGGGAATTATTCTTGCCTTCACTGCTTGTGGCTTTGGCTCCTCTGCAGATGCAATAGCAATCTCAGTCTTTGGCTTTGGGTAAAGACTCTCTGACCTCAATGCTTTCCCCACAATCGATTCAAACGTCTCATCGATGTGGTTAATAAGCTTTTCCCCCAAGTACTGATCCAAGCTTGTTATAAACTTCTCGTTCTTCTTCTCGGGAGTATCGATAAGGGATAATCCATACTTCGACAATGTGTCGAACTCAGCAATATACTCCGAGACTGCCCTACCACTTTGCTTAAGCTCCAAGAACTTCCTAAACAATTCCGACTTCTGAGTAGCTGGGATAAACTTGTCGCTAAAGCGAACCTTAAACTGATCCCAAGTAACCTGATCCTCTGGAGTGGCTGTATTAATAGCATCCCACCAATTCATCGCTCGCCCTTGTAGCTGACGAGACGATAGCCTTCTCTTCATCGCATCCTCGATACCCAAGTCGTTGAAGATACGATCACAGCTATCCAACCAATCCTGAACATCCGTGGCCGACTCCGTTCCGTGGAACAGCTTCCCACCAAGGTTAGTGTAATCCTTGCACAACTTGGCGAAATCGGCCCTAGGCGCCTGCATTACTAGACCACCACCATTATCGGCATTGGGAGCTGCCCCTTGCACATCCCTAAGCATTTCTCTCATGAGGTTAGTAAACATCATCCTCATGTTAGCAGTATTCCCATTGTTGGCTACTCTACCAGCGCCTCTTGCGTATTGGCTCATCGTTCAATCTGTAAAGAGAAAACGATCAACCATCTCCATAGTGGTGCTAGTGCAGTGTGACTTCATCCTTAGCTATACTAATAATATATACATATATAACTTTTGAAAACCAAGGTAATCACAAATACGCATTCTCATATACATACTATCTCTCCCTAGTGTCTTTCCCTAGGTTAACTACGCAACCTAGAGCTCTGATACCAAATGTGACGGTCCACCATGCACCAACCGACATTTACTCCACAAGTGCGCTGTACACATGTCCAGCTAGCACGGGTAGGTCGTCAGAAAAGGAAAGAAAGAAGACGAAGAATCAACAAGGAACCTGTAGAATGTCTCACAGTGCATGGAATAAAATATAATAATAATATAACTTGACATAAAACAGGCGAGACAGTGCATAAGCTGAAAACTAAACCATCATAGCAGTGGAAAACCCAAGTACAGCTTATGTTCCAAACTACCATTATTACAACTTTTCAAAACTGTCTCTAAAGCAAATAATATAGGTATACTACTAATGCCCAAATTAGATACCAACAGCGACACAGGGAGAATAATAGGAGTAATACGTGCAAGCCTCCTGTTTGTCTCCGGACAGCTACTCGTGCACAACCAGCTAACCTGTCTCTAGTCTGCTCGTGTGAGCACCCAGAGTAATAAGAAGAGACATAAAACTCTAGGTCAGACAAAAGTTTGGTATGAGCGATAAGCAACAAAACAGAACAATAACAGGTATAATCCAATCATACCTGAACCTGGACCTGCAACCAAAGAGTTAGCACTACATACTGTACAATACTCTAAGGTGCCACTAACACATGGTGTAAATAATACGGGGTGGGGGTGTGCATGTCATAGTGATGGCAAACAATCAAGCATAACAACCATCCTCACATCTCTCACTCAGTGCGTAAAGCATACAATACCCACTACCTTGGTCACCTAATCCTTTGGGCCATGACGGAATCCAATCCCGTACAACTATCGCTACAAGCCCACTATCCATCTCTCAGTGGTGAACCAAAGTTATGAATACCGACAACCCCTTTGCACACGTCCCGCAGCAAAGCCCAATCATGAAGTGAACTCATTGGTTCCCAACTGGATCCTGAGCTCTAACTTTCTCTTGGACTACCTTTGCATCTCGGGTTTTGGTTTCCTCCTGTTCGGGTCGGTCGGTAAGCACCTTTCATTCTGGTCGGTTTTCATCATCTCTACCCTGGTCGGTCGGTATTGCCCCCCTGGTCGGTCTAACACTTCACCATTCCTGGTCGGTCGTACTTCACCATCCCTGGTCGGTCGTACTTCATCATCGTATGGGGTCGGTCGAACATCACATAGTGGTTGGTCTTGCCCAGCTTGGTCGGTCTCCCTAGTCGGTCGAACAATACATACAGGGTCGGTCGTGATGTCCTCCTTCTATTCAGGTCGGTCGGTCAAAACCTTCCCCTGGTCGGTCTAACTCGACCCAAAGAAAACCTACACCATTTCAGCAAGCTATTTTCGCCTCTCGACGGCGTTTTCAACCATTCTAACTTTATAATGCAATCAAAGGTCATACCAAACAGTAGTAGCAACATGTATAATCAACCATAAACACCAAAACAACAATTTAATCATAACAATATGGATCAAATGTACCAAAAACCCATGTCTTTCCCTTAATCATGTTTAAACATAACTAATGATAGGATTAGCAAAACTTAACCAAATTGACCCAGTTTTCTATCAGATGCCTAAAATAATATTTTGGAATTTCTAAATATTTTTCTAGAATTTTATGATGCATAATTTCGCTAATTATCACTAATCACTCCTTAATCCCCTAAATTCCGGGATTAGCAAAATTAGTCGAAATCAACCCAAATTCTCTTCAGAGGCATAAAATGACATTTAAGAATTTTACAAATTTTTCCAGAATTTAATTACGCATAGTTTTACAAATTTTCAGTAATCCCCCTAATTAGCCATAATTAGCGAAAATCAAAGCAAATCACTCACCTTTGCCACAAAGTAAACTATAGATCTGAAATAATATCTGATTTGGATCCAATCTATATGTGTTCCAGCAGCTCTATCCCAATCCTTATGCTAATCCGCCTTGATTTGATGTAGATTAGGCTAATATGTCATTAGAGATGACAAAAAGGTGTTTTAGAGTGTTTTAGAAGATGGAGACCATTGCTAGAGCTTAAGGAAGGTTTGTTGCGACTGAGAAAACTGAAATGAAATGATTTTCCTAACCCTTCCAGCCCTCTTATAACCCTAATCCCGAAATTCCCTTTTGGGCCTAGTTGTTAATCACCCGGTTAAGCCCAATTAAGTAGTTTTTCACTATTTGAAACTTGTTTCAGCCATATCTCCCAAACGGTGAGTCCGTTTGGCTAATGTGACCACTCAAAGGTAAACCATCAAACAAATCTAATGGAAGTGGTTTCAGGTCAAAATTCCTTTTCAATCAAAAGTTATTGCCAAAACAATATCGGTTAGGGGCAAAATGGTCATTTAAAAGTCGGCAAAAATCATGAACATGGGAAATGACCCCAATAGTTGTCTCCCAAAGTTACACGACCATACGACTTCATACTAAAAAGAAATAAATATTCTACGATCCTAGATACGTAGAATGCGGGTTGTTACAGGTTTTTACCTTACGATAACCCAAAATACTCTCGATATCAAATCCAGTGATATTATAATAATGTCTACATCATATACATAGAATTTAGAGGAACGCTTGCATCTCATGCTCCATATATAATATAAAATCAAAAATCCGCATGGCGCTTATTGGAGATTGGATTCCTAATATGACAAGATATGGAACCACCTTCCGATAGTGTATCTCTAGAGAGGAATAAACTGGGTTCAACAAGAACGTCTTGCAACCCGGCCCACATATGACCGACCACTCATTTTGCTTGAGTGTATCGAATGTATATCACCAACGGTTGGGATCAACAACCGTTTCCCGAAAAGGGACAGCATCGATACGTTAAAGAAGAAAAAGGGATTCCTCTAGATAGGTGATTATACACCCTAATGGGAGCGACCCACATAGCCATGCTTCCTGCCCGATTTCTGTCATTTCCCGGTTGTTGAAGCCCGAGACTACGATTACTTATCATTCCTTGATAGCACAATCACTTTGAATGTCACATTGTTAGATCCGTTAATCATTAATTGATTTGCACAAATATATTCTGGATATTATGCTAAGGGAATAAATCCGTTGCCACCATATATATTTATACATACCAACATATTCGATCATTGGAAATACTTTGTCAGACATTCGTCCATTTACGTTCGTTCTTGGATTGAACGAAATCGAAAGCACAATTTCTATTAATAGAAAAAGCCCTTGCATTTTACTCCCTCTTCGATTATCTTCATATAATCTGATTCGCAACGCTACTACCAATACGGAGTGGTTCTCAGAATAATCCAACCGGTCTCTCCATATTGACAATGATATTGGCAAATACTTCGATAGTCAGTTATTTAACTATCGAAGAAAAATAAACAAACATTCCATTCATCCATAACATCAACCAAATCACTGGGCCTTTAATTAATATTTCATTAATAAATTCACTTCTTCATTTCTCCGTCAAATATTTGTTAACAAAATATTTCCAGTAATCTTATTGATCTCTTACGCTAGTTGGAAAAACATTTCCCAATATCACCTTCTTTTATTTTCTATACTTAGAAAATATATTATATTCGCAATTGAAACCATTTCAATCACTTATCTCTTTCATGACTCTGTTATTTTTATACTTAGGAAATATTTATGATATATTTCCAAAATTCCACTTACCTGGGTTAAAACGATTGTTGTGTAAAACATCGTTACAACAACCCAAAATACTGCATTCGACTAACCCTTATTCAAACATTTCTCTTCGAGACTGGATCTTGCTATTTATCGGTCAAAATGAAATCAATCAAGTTGGGGTATAATTACCTCTCAGACCTTGACTGAAAACATCATTAACTTCAAAACAGATAAAACCACTTCTCCTCGAATAATCAACGTCATAAAACTAATTATTCATTTTTATCTGTATACCCTTCTCTTTCTAATTTTACCAGATTTGGTTATAAATTTTCTATTTGTTTATAATATTCTATTTTAATTTCGTTTCCTTATCGAATTCTATATATATATATATATATTGATACATTGATTTCTAACTATCAAATTTCCTTAAAAATATTCTAACTCCTTAAATTTCCGATTTTTTTTGCCATAACCTCCTTTGTACCGGGAGCATCGGGAAAATCCCCAAACCGCCACACAGGCCTCTCCAATCAAAAAGAAAAAGAAAAGCCAAGCGGCTAGCCGATACGGCGCATACAACCTCATATGGAATTTAAACATGTACCGTATTGTCGGGCACTAAAGTTATAAACTTCATTCTCTTCGTTCCTTACCGGTTTAACACATGTTCACCTGTTTTCAATTCATTTCAACTCTATCCAATCGTTTGAATTCAGTTTCGCCCATTTATTCTTTAATTAGCTATTTTGCCTATTTCACTTCTTTGTTTGAACATAACATGTTCAAATAAAATATTTAACTTGCTCATACCCAAATTGAATTCCAATTTCAATTCTAGTTTCTTTTCGATTTCGAATATAAATTTCCAAATCGAATTCACTTATTCAAAGCCCAATATCAATTCAAAATCTCATTAACTAATTACTATACAAATTAGTTAATTTTATTCAATAATCAAAAATCTGATTTCTGTTTCAAAAAATCATTTCACTTACTTCACTGGATTTCATATTTATTTTATATCTCCAGTCTGCATTTTTCTAATGGCAATTCGGATTTTATTTCCTTAAAATCCTTATATTTATATATATGAACCATTATGGTTTTTAAATGATTTTTGGCGTTGCTTTTCTGAAAATTTGATTTTGACATAACTCAAAATCTATTCGAAGAAATCCAGATTTTTCTCTTCCATTAGAAAACTATTATTCAACCGGTCCTAACGGTTCTTGTTTCAAAGAATTCCGACTTAAATTGAGTTCTATATACTCAATTGAAGTTCGAATCGCCAATTTATGAACTACAGCGCTGCGACGAGTTCGTTTTAATCATATATAAACGTTTTAAACTTCGTTTATAATAACTTCAACTTCATTCTGATATATTTTTATTATATATCAAATCAGTTTTCCAATTCAACGTAATATTTTCGATTATCTATAATTGTCGATTTTTCCTTACTCGGTAATATATTTATTTATACTTCGATCTTCTATATTTAAATTTCAATTCCTTTGACAAGTTATAAATCCTTTGGATTTATTTAAAAATCCGCATTTTGAAATATATTTCGTCGTTCCCATTTCGAAATGATTTCCACTTTCTATTTTCAAATTCTATTTGAAATTTATATTTTCAAATTCTATTTTCAATTCTATTCAAATTCTGTTCAATTCTATTCAAATTTCTGTATATTCAAATTCTATTCAAATTTTATATATTCAAATTCTATATTCAAATACAATTTAAATAAAATTCGAATTAATCGAATTGAAATCATAAATCCTTCCGGATTTATTTTAGTCCAATTTATATTCTGAACATCAGAATACATTCCATCTTTATTTCTTTAAAACGATTTCCCCATTTCTATTTTTAAATTTACATTTGAATTTATATATTCAAATTATCCAATGGTAATTTTTCTCACTTTATTTCTATAAACACTGTTTATAATTTCATTTCAATTATCTGATTATCCAACAAAAATCAATCTATTTTATTTATAAACACATTTATAAATTCACTTCAATGTCTTGTATTATTTAATTTATAAACATTGTTTGTAAGTTCAATACTTGTTTTATTTATTTATAAAACAAGTAAATATCTTTAGCCCATTCTAAATTCAAATTCTATTTTAGAAAATAGAATTTTCCTTTTAAATCTCAAAATCTCTTTCACGATATTTTTATAAATCAACATTAAGACCCAGTGATATTTCAAACAATCAAAACAACCAATTATAATTGACAAGTTTTCTAACACGTCATATATGACAGTATTGGTGCAAACAAACAGATAATATATTTTTGAGGAATCCAGTTGGATCCCTCCAACCTGTTTTTCCTGCATCCACAGACGTTAGTCAACAGAAATAATACCCATCCTGCTTCGAGGCAGGATATCGCGGTATAGAAGGTCATCCACTATCATAGCGTGGGGCGTATAGGGTAATCATCCGCTAATGGTACCGCGGGCATCCGCTAATGATACTGCGGGAAATCCAACAACCAATATATATATATATATATATATATATATATATATATATTAGCAACCACCAAGCCTAAATAACTAATATATTTACGATGCACAAAATTATTGAATGCAACCAAACATGCAACAAACAATTATTTTTAACTGATAAAAATAATTCTAAATAAAAGGTGAGTGAGATTTACTCACCAGGGTTTATTTGTCGAATATCCAATGCGGCCAATTATATAGATTTCACAATGATTCCTTCATACGTCTGGTTTTTCAATGTACACAACATTAATAAAATTCCAGTTATCTAAGCATACTGATTTTATTTAATAAATAAATAAATTTTGACATGTAAACCAATCCTAGATTAACCTTAATTTCATATTCAAACAACTTGTCTAAAATTTTAATTCTTTACAACTAATTTCTTTAAATTAATTATCAACCTATAAACCGATGTCATAATAAACATTTAAATTCTAATTCAAAAATACCTTATTGCCAATGAATTCATCATCTTAACTTTATATTTTAAATTTCAAACTTGAACTAGAATAAATTTCTAATTAACTAAGAATTTATTTAAATTAAATTGAATTAGGAGATTACCTTAAGTTTAGATTTTACTGCGGCTCAACTCTCCTTCTCCTTTACTTTACAATCCCCTTCTAATTTGCCTTAAAGCCACTGAAATCACCCCCACCATATAGATGTTAAAATCCACCTTGCTGCCAAATAACCGAACCCAACGTTACACTATTTAACAACACTTCCAATCCTTGATAAATCTTCACCGTTCAAACCTGTCATCGCTATTGCCAAATCCACCACGACCGCGACCTGGAACAAAGTTCTGGTCGATACAGTAATCGGTGCAATCCTCTGGAGGTAAACATACCTATCAAACCCTGTTCCTACTTGAGCCAAGCCAAATGAATCGATTCCTGGTTCTTGCCCCAAATTGTGATGACCGCCGACTCCTCTGCACTATAATCGATCGGCGCTGACAGTCGCTCCTCGAAACCACGCTATACCCTGCTCGAGCCCGCTAGAAGTCATCGCGCCTCCTTCAACAATTCCACAACCATCCCCTCCGTTCATCACAACCTTTACTGTGCATCGCGACTACCACAATCTGCCCTAAACTACGGTCGACCTTCGATTGACATCACCGAACCTTTCCCCTAATCGCGAGTGGATCAAATCGGGCTCGAGCTCCAGGAATTTCCGGTCTCCGTTCGCGATTTTGATTTGAGAGAAAGAAATGAGGGCAACGATTTGAATTCATTTGTGGAGCACTACCATTTTTAATTTAGCCGAAGACATGATTTTTTCCTAACAGAAGGACTAAATGAAATGAATAAGGGGGTCATGATTTTATAGAGGCGAGACACTTCCTGGTTAAGGAAATGAATGTAGGTGTTTACTCGGTAAGATTTAATGTAGGTGTTTACTCGGTAAGATTTATCAGAGGTAGGTTCTAATAGGTACAAGGTTTATTAAGGCAAGTATTAACTAGTACAATATTTATTTAATTTTAATTATCTTGTGATCGCGAACTCCTTTTTGAACACAACGACTGACCTTCCTAGGGTAAAACCGCTATTCTGAACACACAGGGACAGGTATCGAAAATCAATTCGACCATATGGAGGAGATATTAATTTAAACTGATATATATTAAATTCAAAACAATTTAATTCCTTGATAATAAATTATTATTATCGTCTATATCTATATTCAAATAGAATATATATTGAGATTGAATTCATACCGGTCATCTGGATTGTTTTTATTCAGTTTAAAATTCTGGATTCAATTTTGTTTTAAATTCAAATAAAAATCCATATTAATCATTTGAATTGTTTTAACCCTGTTTTAAATTCGAATTGAATTATTTCAACTTGTCATATTTCGATAATTATAAATATTCAAAATAAATTGTATTTTGATTATAAAATCTATAATATAATTTAAATATTAATTTATACTGTCTACTTAATATTTAAAACCATATTAAGTATTTAGAATAATCGACTGTAAAAATCTGGGTCGTTACATCATTTTAATGATTAATCCCGGGTTTATTTGATGCTTGTAACATCTAAGGTAATGTTGGGATTAATCAACATAATCGATGGTCAAATAAAAATAAGGGTGAATAACAAGTAACCTTACACAAATAACCATAATTATAGTAAACATATCAAATTCAAGCAATTAATCACATCAATACATACGAACAGTTTAGTACCGTAAAATTTATTAATTATCAGATGATGGGTTTTAAACTAGAAATAAAAGGTCAATTTTTGACATAACTATAAAATTTAAACTAACAGTCAAATTTAATTACACTATTGAAACGACCCGAAATCCCCCTTACGGGAAATCATGGATTGAGTCGAGGACAAGCCACAAAAGATCGCAGATGGAAGGACATTTCATTGTATATTACAACAATTCCATCAGATTACAAGAATATATAGAGTACAAATGAATATTACACAACAGAAAAATATCAGAGATTACAATACATTACATAGCAGCGGAAAATAATACAATACAAAACTAGAAGTAATACGCGGATACAAAGCTTTCCGAGTATCGTTCCAGCTGTAAATCAAGATCCTGCGAATATAAATCTGCAAAACCAAAACTACTAGCTGCCCGTGTCAAAATAAGGGCACCCAGAGTTTAGGTTAAAACAATAAACTCCAGGTCAGTCATGGTACTGGTGTGAGAACTAAAACAGTTATTAATCTTTATTTTAAAGTTAGGTAAATCAAGGGACCACGCCGTATAACACGGAACGGGTTTCCTCCCAAGAATACCAGTGCATAAGTCTACGTCGCAATGCTAAATAAAGAAAAAATGAAGCTATTATAAGACCCAGGTCCTATCACATAATGCAACGCAAGCCGGGGGATAGGGTTTTCCCTTATAATAGCCAAACATGCTTAGTACGTTTTAAAACAAATCATTTGATACTATTATAAGTGCATAGGGTATAAATAACTTCAAATCATAAGTATCAATCATAGGCGGCATGGGTACCATATATCATGTCGCCAATACTAGGCTCTACAAATAAAACCGCAAATGTCGTATTGGAAGTTGGGTTATCATTTATGGTATGAACCAAGGCTAGGGATCGTCCTCGCCGATTCGAGACTGTCTAGTCCGAGTCTCAGGCAAGAGCGCAGACAAGCCTTGGATCGTCAGGGCCGGTCCACACGGAGTGGATTATTATGCCTGAACAATACGTCTCCCCGCCTTATGGGGCGTAAATGAGCCAACGAATGACTCCATCGGCTTCACATAGTCACCGATATATATATCCGAGGCGCCTCGCAAACCAATAACCACATAAGTCAAACTCGTCAGGGCGTGTAAAACCACTGACGCTACTTCTAACTAGAAGGAAACACATGCCTCCCTGATGTCCGTCTCCCGTTTTTGGTTCATATCGGGTGTGAAACTCGCGAAGTAAACGTTACACAAAGCTACGCCACAAAGGCCATGCTTTGATCATCAACCACCAGACTTTGCTTTTCAACAGAAGCCTTGATCAATTGCCACTTAGGCATGCCACATCGGCAATTCACTCCATGCGATGGATATCCATCAATATATAACCCCTGAGCTCGTACAACTCAGAGAAGGGCATTAAGCAAGAGAATAAATTCTCCGCCACCAAACAAATATATATTTAATAGAAATCAATCACACAGACTGAAATCCAATGTCAGACACACAGTCCATTTACAAGTCCGTTCGAGGTCTGAACGAAACCGGAGGCACCTAGTACCCCGCATATCCATCGATCTCCAAGTACGTCTGGACGATCACCAACTGTTTCCATCTTCTTGGGTGTACATCCCAATCAAGATCGTCAGTAATCACCCAAACGACGTGAAGACCGCCGGTCTTCGACCACCGTCTTCATCTTCGACTTATCGTCGTATCAGTTATTTAAAATGGGATAAACCCGGTCTTTCCGAATAACTCGCGTATATAATAAACAAGTGTTACACAAACACAACATACGCCTCATTCTAATTCATCCATCACTAACCGTAAATTAACAAGAGAATAATTCCCCAAATATTAACCCCGAAGGCCGAAACCAACATCAGATCAATACCCAGGAAACCGTTCTACTTAGCTAACCTACAGTTAGTTTCTAAATTTCACATTCTTAGGGAAAGGTTCCCATTAATTTTATCAAAGATAAATTCCTTTAAATTTATTCTTTAATCTTCTTTTGAATATCTATTCAAACCAATCGGGATTAACAAACCTTACCGAAGTAATCATTTGTTTTAATTTCCCAACCCCAACCTATTCATCCCATGAAATAAAACTGGCCATACTTCATATCTAACACCATGGTGTTATCGGTAAATTCAGTTACCATTTCACGTTCAAATCTAATTAAAGATTTAACTACCGCCTGGAGTAAAACTGGTGATACTCCATTCTCGATCTTTTCAATCTAATTAAAGATTCATTAAAACTCCACTTAGTTTTAATCTTTGACTGGGTTAGAGAATCAGTGTCATTTAAAACACGGTTCACGATAAACCCAAAATCACATCAAATTTCAATCAGTCCCTAACCGTAAATTAGCAAGTGAGCAATTCCATAAGTATTAACCCCGAAAGCCGAAACCAACATCAGATCAATACCCCAGAAACCATTCAACTTAACTAATCTCCAGTTAGTTTCTGATTTTCTTAACTCCTTTATGTCTAAGAACGGTATAATTGAAGATACCGTTCACGACAACCCAAAATCACATTCCATTAATTATCGGGTTAAAGAACAATTGTTATTTAAAACACTGTTCACGATAAACCCAAAAATCAATACTAATTCAATTCCAATTAAATATTATTTAATTGCTACTCTTCATTAAATCTAAATAAAAAGATTTAATCTTTTTCTCAACTAGGTTCAAGAACAGAGTTAATGAAGACACCATTCACGACAAACCCAAATCACATTTGATATTAAATATAAGGCTCTGAATAGAAAATATATCGGCTTATATTCAATATCAAATTCTACGACCAACAAATATCATATTGGAAATAACGATATAAATATATCTTTCAAATTTCCATAACAATATATGTATAATCACGAAATCCAACATCGAAATAATCCAAAGACAATTTCGATTCAAATCCATTCCAATTCAATTATTGGAAATTCTGGTTACTTTTAAAACCCTTTTCAAATCCAATTTATTTATTTAAAAATAAATAGAATTTTAATTCTAGTTCAAAACTAGTTCATTTCGATAAAAAACTATTTTTATCTTTTCAAATATGGAGTTTTTCATCCCGATTCTTCCCAAATCATTTCTGATGATTTTACACAAATTATTGATATTTTTAATAATTTTATCAAGGCCCGTACAGTCGATTTCCATCAACGGCCATCGAACTGCACTTACAGCGACCTTTTCCAAATTTGATTTGGACATAATTCCAAATCCAACCGTTAGATTTCAAATTTCTAATATTTGTTAGAAATCTCTTTTCGATACGAACCCAACGGTTCCGGTTTTAGGAGAATTCGACGGTCGGATCTCCCGTAATATCCATTCGAAGTCAATGGTCGAAATTCACGAACTACCGCAGCGCGGCGCTTTCTATTCAGGCCATTATATTACATACATAATATATATAATATATACTTCATCGATTTCCTTTTAAAACGTATTTTATAAATCGTTTTAAATTCGTTTTCGAAACGATTTCAACTTCATTTTCAAATTCAAATCAAAATTGAATTTTTCCAATATAAATTCGTTTTAAATTCATTTCAAATCGATTTCAATTCAAATTGATTTCTAATTCAATTTCAGTTCTATTTCAATTCAATTCAATTTCAATTCGAATTCATTTCAATTCGAATTCATTTCTATTCAATTTCAATTTCCATTCGAATTCATTTCTATTCAATTTAATTCGAATTTCAATTCTTTTCAAAATATCAGATTTTGAAATCACTTTCGATATTCGTTATAAAATGAATAAAATCGATATAAATATCGTTCACGTCAAAATGGCGTCAATCTAACCAACATGGCTTTCAAATATTTCTACTTTCAAATATTCTATTTCAAATATTCCTTTTTTAAATATTTCTACTTTCAAATATTCTATTTCAAATATTCTATTTCAAAACTGGAATGAGTCCCAATCAATTACCATATAATGTTAATTATATGGATTTTGTACCACACGTATATAACAGCAACGACAAATCATCAACCATCATCTAAAGTGCGTTCTACACCGTATAAGCATCAAATATAAATATTTAACGCTTATAACAGTCTGTCAATCGATTGATCGACATACAACTAACTATTGGGATTGGTGTATGTCATATATCACCCCAATACCCGTGTGGGGTTTTCAAACAATCAAACACAGATTTTATTTGTGCAGTTGGGCGATGTGTAAAATTTATCGTCCAAATCAATATCAGTCAAATGTGTGTATATAAACAAATCGTTTGATTTGTTTATATTAATTTATTTCATTTCATATATACGTTAAAAATTCTATTTTTAACTTTGAAATATTTTCCACTATAAAATATTTTATTTCAACTATATAAATATTTTATTTCATTTCATATAACATCACACAATCAACTACACATCAAAATCAAACAAACAAGCATACAAGCCGTCCATGGTCTGTGGACGACGGGTGTCGGGTGCTACTAAACACCGTCTACATCCTAGTATATATTATTAACAAGAAAACAAAATTAAAAGGTGAGAAGTTCTCACCGATTAGCTAACCCAGCGCCACGACTCTCCTTATGTAGAAATCTTTGTCGTGCTCTCCTTTTGTCGCTTTCGTTGCCCGCTTTCACTACATATATAAAAATCGAATTTTTACTTCACTATTCAATATATAAAAATCGAATTTTTAATTCGCTATTCAATATATAAAAATCGAATTTTTACTTCGCTATTCAATATATAAAAATCTAATTTTTTACTTCGCTATTCAATATATAAAAATTGAATTTTTACTTCGCTATTCAATATATAAAAATCGAATTTTTACTTCGCTATTCACTATATAAAAATCGAATTTTTACTTCGCTGTTCAATATATAAAAATCGAATTTTTACTTCGCTATTCGATATATAAAAATCGAATTTTTACTTCGCTATTCAATATATAAAAATCGAATTTTTATTCTTTCTACTATATAAAAATCACATTTTTATTCTTTCTACTATATAAAAATCACATTTTTATTCTTTCTACTATATAAAGATAACATTTTTATTCTTTCTACTATATAAAGATTACATTTTTATTCTATAGGAATATCATATCTTTTTTTCTATAAACCTCTAACCTTTTTATCAATAAAAATCCAACCTTTTTTATTTATAAAAATATTTATAACAAAATCTGAAAAATAAAAATCACATTCAAATTTATTTCATGTCATATATACGATAAAGGCCCTATTTTAAATAGGCAAAAATCCTAAAACTTACATCGTTTTGAAGAGGGGGCTTTGCAAGGGTTCGTCGGAGGGCCATGGGGCCGTTGGAGGAGGTGGCCCACGTCAGAGGCGTGCAACAGCTCGGTGGGGGCGGCCAAGGTTCTGGCGGCGGCTGATTACAGAAAAAGGGGGCTAGGGTTTCGCTGGAGGAAGCGTAAGGAGGTGCTGGGGGGTATAGCATCGCGCGTGGGGGGGGGGGATGGCGACGGAGGAAGGCGATGGTGGTCTGGGAGGGGAGGGCGATGGGCGGCGTGGGCTAAAGGTGGAGCGCGATTTTTTTTCTTTTATCTGTTTGAACGGGAATGAAAGGATAAGGGGAGGGAGGAGCTTAATTGAAATTATATATATATCATTATTTAATTTATTTATTTTAATTCCATAAAGTAACTTTCTATTTCGAACTCGAAATCGAACCCATCGACTATTGTCCATAGCTAATTACCCGCATTCCGAACACAATGGGATATGTATCGTAAGCCAATTCGATTGTTACGATCAGTTTTCGTCAAAATCAACATATAACTCTATATATTGAATTTGAACGTGCATTTCAATTTACTGGGGTCACATACTAACTCTAAAAATTACAGAAAAATTATTCCTAGCTTCGTATTGACGATACGGTCCTAACAAAACTAGTTTCGTCAAATTCTGAGACCGTTTGAAAAATGGCCAATTTCCAGTCGATTAAAATCAACTAAAACAGGTCAAACGCGTTTTCTTTTGCCACGCTCACATATTGATTCAAAAAATTATGAAATTTGAAACCTAGCAATAATTTGACATCGCGGATCCATCAAAAGTGGTTTCGTCAAAATCCGAGATTGTTTGCAAAATGTCCATTTTTTAGGGCCGAAATTCCATAGCGACTATTCTGAAATTTCAACTGGACATATCTCTTGATTCCCGCTATGAAATTCCAATCTTTCGGATTCATTGGAAAGATATTCACAAATAGATTCTAATAATTTTGGTTTCACTAAAATCCAGTTTATTTTGCTCCCGGTACATTTATTTGAAATTTGAAATCGAATTATCGAACTATCGCGCCATTTTCAATTCCTTTTATATATATAAATAAATATTAATATTCTAATGACGATCTATATAATATATACGTTCGAATTCTATTCAAAATAAATTTCCCGTTGGTTTTATTTAAAATATTTCATTTTAAATAATCAAAATTCACTAAAATTGCCAAAATAAAAATTTTAAATTGGCCCAGATTTCCAGGTTATTACAATCTCCCCCACTTAAAACTTTTCGTCCCCGAAAAAGAACGAAGCCGAAAGTTGTTTAACTAATCAACTCAACTTTCTTTATTTTGACTACGGCTTAAGTTCAACTTTTCAGTTTCTAAGAACTTTTCAAAATTTTCAAAAATTTGGCTAACACCCTAAATTTTCGAATTTTTTTGCCATAATCTCCTCTGCACCGGGAGCACCGGGAAAACCCCGAAATTGCCATACAGGCCCTCTGATCTTAAAAAGAAAAAGAAAAAGACAAGGGGCTAGCCAATCGGCTCATAAAATCATCATCACCCAAACAAAACAGTAAATTATGGTAAACATGTACCTATTTGTCGGGCAAACAATTTTATTTCTCTGCTCTAGCTTCCTTGCTATGACCTGTTCAATGTAAGTACATGTATATGCAAGCAAATGCAACTAATTTTCAACCAATTCAATATTTGATTCTATTAGGCGTAATGGTTCAAAATTTCAAACAGATAACCAAATAACACAAATATCAATCAATTAGTGGATTAACGTTTCAAATTCATAACATTGATACATAGTCAAAAATTCAGATTTTTGATGCCAAATCACAACAATAAGCCCTATCTAGTTTCGGTTCTCACACCAGTCAATTGGAAATATATAGAAATCTCACTTTCGAAACTCGAAAATAAATACTGGTGATGGTGCCCCGTCACCAGAATTACCCCCGGGCACTAGAGTGCGATTCTATAACTATCCAATACATTAAAACTTCGAATACACGTTTGCAAGACATATATGCAAAATCTTTATATATTGGATCGTCCAAATCAATTTAAAATAATCAAATACGAATAATTGATATAAATTTTCAAAACAAAACTTGTTTTCAATTTAAAAATATACTCTTCACACTCATTCTAGGATACTACTGATCCCATCTCTAACGAGTCATTCCCATTGGATATTACTAATCCAATTTCTGATGAATTCTTTCGTTCGGTTCTAATGTGTCTTGTTCTCTGAGCTTTGTAAACCAAAGCTCTGATACCACGATGAAACGACCCGAAATCCCCCTTATGGAAAATCCCGGATTGAGTCGAGGACAAGCCACAAAAGATCGCAGATGGAAGGACATTTCATTGTATATTACAACAATTCCATTAGATTACAAGAATATACAGATTACAAATGAATATTACACAATAGAAAAATATCAGAGATTACAATACATTACATAGCAGCGGAAAATAATACAATACACAACTAGAAGTAATACGCGGATACAAAGCTTTCCGAGTATCGTTCCAGCTGTAAATCAGGATCCTGCGAATATAAATCTGCAAAACCAAAACTACTAGCTGCCCGTGTCAAAATAAGGGCACCCAGAGTTTAGGTTAAAACAATAAACTCCAGGTCAGTCATGGGACTGGTGTGAGAACTAAAACAGTTATTAATCTTTATTTTAAAGTTAGGTAAATCAAGGGACCACGCCGTATAACACGGAACGGGTTTCCTCCCAAGAATACCAGTGCATAAGACTACAGTGCAATGCTAAATAAAGAAAAATGAAGCTATTATAAGACCCAGGTCCTATCACATAATGCAACGCAAGCCGAGGGATAGAGTTTTCCCTTATAATAGCCAAACATGCTTAGTACGCTTTAAAACAAATCATTTGATACTATTATAAGTGCATAGTGTATAAAACAACTTCAAATCATAAGTATCAATCATAGGCGGCATGGGTACCATATATCATGTCGCCAATACTAGGCTCTATAAATAAAACCGCAAACGTCGTATTGGAAGTTGGGTTATCATTTATGGTATGAACCGAGGCTAGGGATCGTCCTCACCGATTCGAGACTGTCTAGTCTGAGTCTCAGGCAAGCGCGCAGACAAGCCTTGGATCGTCAGGGCCGATCCACACGGAGTGGATTATTATGCCTGAACAATACGTCTCCCCGCCCTATGGAGCGTAAATGAGCCGAAGAATGACTCCATCGGCTTCACATAGTCACCGATATATATATCCGAGGCGTCTCACAAACCAACAACCACATAAGTCAAACTCGTCAAGGCGTGTAAAACCACTGATGCCACTTATAACTAGAAGGAAACGCATGCCCTCCCTGATGTTCGTCTCCCGTTTTTGGTTCACACCGGGTGTGAAACTCGCGAAGTAAACGTTACACAAAGCTATGCCACAAAGGCCGTGCTTCGATCATCAACCACCAGACTTTGCTTTTCAACAGAAGCCTTGATCAATTGCCACTTAGGCATGCCACACCGGCAATTCACTCCATGCGATGGATATCCATCAATATATAACCCCTGAGCTCGTACGTCTCAGAGAAGGGCGTTAAGCAAGAGAATAAATTCTCCGCCGCCAAACAGATATATATTTAATAGAAATCAATCACACAGACTGAAATCCAATGTCAGACACACAGTCCATTTACAAGTCCGTTCTGGGTCTGAACGAAACCGGAGGCACCTAGTACCCCGCATATCCATCAATCTCCAAGTACGTATGGATGATCACCAACTGTTTCCATCTTCTTGGGTGTACATCCCAATCAAGATCGTCAGTAATCACCCAAACGACGTGAAGACCTCCGGTCTTCGACCACCGTCTTCATCTTCGACTTATCGTCGTATCAGTTATTCAGAATAGGATAAACCCGGTCTTTCCGAATAACTCGCGTATATAATAAACAAGTGTTACACAAACACAACATACGCCTCATTCCAATTCATCCGTCACTAACCATAAATTAACAAGAGAATAATTCCCCAAATATTAACCCCGAAGGCCGAAACCAACATCAGATCAATACCGAGGAAACCGTTCTACTTAGCTAACCTACAGTTAGTTTCTAAATTTCACATTCTTAGGTAAAGATTCCCATTAATTTTATCAATGATAAATTCCTTTAAATTTATTCTTTAATCTTCTTTTGAATATCAATTCAAACCAATCGGGATAAACGAATCTTACCGAAGTAATCATTTGTTTTAATTTTCCAACCCCAACCTATTCATCCCATGAAGTAAAACTGGCCATACTTCATATCTGACACCATGGTGTTATCGGTAAATTCAATTACCATTTCACGTTCAAATCTAATTAAAGATTTAACTACCGCCTAGAGTAAAACTGGTGATACTCCATTCTCGATCTTTTCAATCTAATTAAAGATTCATTAAAACTCCACTTAGTTTTAATCTTTGACTGGGTTAAAGAATCAGTGTCATTTAAAACACGGTTCACGATAAACCCAAAATCACATCACATTTCAATCAGTCCCTAACCGTAAATTAGCAAGTGAGCAATTCCCTAAGTATTAACCCCGAAGGCCGAAACCAACATCGGATCAATACCCCAGAAACCATTCAACTTAACTAATCTCCAGTTAGTTTCTGATTTTCTTAACTCCTATGGGTCTAAGAACGGTATAATTGAAGATACCGTTCACGACAACCCAAAATCACATTCCATTAATTATCGAGTTAAAGAACAATTGTTATTTAAAACACTGTTCACGATAAACCCAAAAATCAATACTAATTCAATTCCAATTAAATATTATTTAATTGCTACTCTTCATTAAATCTAAATAAAAAGATTTAATCCTTTTCTCAACTGGGTTCAAGAACAGGGTTAATGAAGACACCATTCATGACAAACCCAAATCACATTTGATATAAAATACAAGGCTCTAAATAGAAAATATATCGTCTTATATTCAATATCAAATTCTACGAACAACAAATATCGTATTGGAAATAACGATATAAATATATCTTTCAAATTTCCATAACAATATCTGTATAATCACGAAATCCAACATCGAAATAATCCAAAGACAATTTCGATTCAAATCCATTCCAATTCAATTATTGGAAATTCTGGTTACTTTTAAAACCCTTTTCAAATCCAATTTATTTATTTAAAAATAAATAGAATTTTAATTCTAGTTCAAAACTAGTTCATTTCGATAAAAAACTATTTTTATCTTTTCAAATATGGAGTTTTTCATCCTGATTCTTCTCAAATCATTTCTTATGATTTTACACAAATTATTGATATTTTTAATAATTTTATCAAGGCCCGTACAGCCGATTTCCATCAACGGTCATCGAACTGTACTTACAACGACCTTTTCCAAATTTAATTTGGACATAATTCCAAATCCAACCGTTAGATTTCAAATTTCTAATATTCGTTAGAAAGCTCTTTTCGATACAAACCCAAAGGTTCTGGTTTTAGGAGAATCCGACGGTCGGATCTCCCGTAATATCCATTCGAAGTTAATGGTCGAAATTCACGAACTACCGCAACGCTGCGCGTCCTATTCAGGCCATTATATTATATATAATATATATAATATATATACTTCATCGATTTCCTTTTAAAATGTATTTTATAAATCGTTTTAAATTCGTTTTCGAAACGATTTCAACTTCATTTTCAAATTCAAATCAAAATTGAATTTTTCTAATATAAATTCGTTTTAAATTCATTTCAAATCGAGTTCAATTCAAATTGATTTCTAATTCAATTTCAGTTCTAATTCAATTCAATTCAATTTCAGTTCGAATTCACTTCTATTCAATTTCAATTCGAATTCATTTCTATTCAATTTCAATTCGAATTCATTTCTATTCAATTTAATTTGAATTTCAATTGTTTTCAAAATATCAGATTTTGAAATCACTTTCGATATTCGTTATAAAATGAATAAAATCGATATAAATTTCGTTCACGTCAAAGTGGCGTCAATCTAACCAACACGGCTTTCAAATATTTCTACTTTCAAATATTCCTTTTTTAAATATTTCTACTTTCAAATATTCTATTTCAAATATTCTATTTCTAAACTGGAATGAGTCCCAATCAATTACCACATAATGTTAATTATATGGATTTTGTACCACACGTATATAACAGCAACTGTAACACCCCACCTCCATTAAGGTCACTCACAAAGGGAATGCCTTAACTTTGGTGGAGCATTTTATTAAACAGAACAGAAACTTACAAGACAGATAAAATAGTACTTGAAAAATTTATAACTTTATTACAACAGAAACCGAAATAAGCTTGGTTACATCCTTTCAAATCACAATATCAGAATTCAAGTACAAAATATCAGTCTTGTACAAAAAGCCTTCAGAATTCATAGTTTAAAATCATAATCCCCACAGAAGAAGACAAGCCATACTTTAAGCACTTCAAGCGGAAGAAATCTGGATCAAGCTAGAGTACTCCCTTCTACAAAACCTGGGGGGGGGGGGGGGGCGGAAGAAAGGAGGCGAAACAACAAGGGTCAGACAAAAAGTTTGGCAAGTCCAGTGATTTTTAGTTATGAACAGATAATAATAACATGACATGAAAATAAAACTGGATGAGAGATAACAGCAACAGGTGTAGCGGATATAACAGAAGAACAGAATGACATAAGCTATTTCTTTACTCTTCTCTGCACTAATACTAGTATAACATAATTAGGTGTCACCCTAATGTCTAAACTGAAACAGAAACGGGTACAGAATAATTTCCACAGAAGAGAGTGCTTGTAATGGGCCTTTGCCACCCGAACAGAAACAGACAGAAGCAGAAACAGATTAATCCCTACGGAAATAGAATGTAGAATTAGGTGTACACTAGTAATGGGCCTTTACCACCCCAACAGATGGTACCACGCAGAAACAGACAGGTGTTACCACCCAATAGAAACAGACGGTACCAACAGAAACAGACAGAACTAAGTGTACCCTAAAACCCTACCCCAAGCGATCAGCTCCCAAATACATAAATACCCTGTGTTGGCCCCATAGTAGGGTGTATCACTCCCTAAAGTGACAAGCAATTGGCACAGACCTATTTACAGATGTCACAGCGTCTTACATCCTTAGAGGCAGACCGGGATCCATGCACGCACATGACCCGGTTGGAACGCACCATCAACACCCCTCGCCATTATCAGAATGAACCGCTTATAATTAATTCAGTAAGCGTGCCCGGACCCTACCTATTGTTGGGTCAAAGTACCAGAAAGGGTTACTGACTAATATGGGTCCCAAACAACAGATGGCACAAGTAAATTTCCTCCTAACCTTGTGTTCCCAAACTAACAGATTTCAGATTAACTTGTTTACAAGTACAGACATACAGAGATCAGATTTAATAGTTCACAGATCAGAAAATCAAATCAACAAGTTTTCAGACTAACGGATCAGATGTACAGATTTAACAGAATTTCATATTTGTCTAACTTTGTATTGGGCCTACAGATTCATGAACGGGTTTATTATATATATTAGTCCAGTTGGTTTAACCCTATCCACCCAACACGTTTTGGACATCATTTTTATCTCAGATTTGCATTAATTAATTATTGATGCACAGACCTCTCACATTAGGTCGCTAGCTTGTGGCCGTTGGATGGGCCGGGCGGTTCCGGGCAGACTTCTGCCACAAGCAAGTCCTAACCTCGTGTCTAAGCATATTATGACTAACTTTTCACATTGGAACCTATTGTTTGCAGCCACTGGATGTGCCGGGTGGTTCCGGGCAGGATTACGCTGCAAACTCATTCTAACCTCGAGTTAGCCATGTTCATCTTTGCGGCCAATTAATTAATAATTTACCATTTATGCCCATGCCTAATATACATGTCAATTATTCATAACTATAGCCAATTCATATTATGTCAATAACAGACTAATTATATCAACTCAACAGATATAGCAGATAACAGATTTTGCAGATTAGGCGACTTAACGGATTTAGCAGATTAAGCGAACTAGCAGATTTAGCAGATAATAGATTAGGCATCTCAACAGATTTAGCATTATAGGCATCTCAACAGATTTAGCAGTTTAGGCATCTCAACAGATTTAGTTTAGCAGATTTGGCATTTTCAACAGACTTAGCAGATGACAGATTTAGCAAATTTAATATTTCTAAAGGTTCTATTTACATGCCTTGCTTAATCATAAATTAGGCCTACATAATTATCATGATTCACAATATGATCATATACCCCATGTTTGCATAAATTTACGTAACACAGAATATAGACATAATTTACCATATAACATATATTCCCATTTTGGTTAAACTAGCATTGTACAGCAGATTCATCTATAAATTATACCAAATATTACAATGCATGCCATATATCCAAAAATCCCTATTTAGGTGTATTCACACTTAATAGTCCTCAAATCTTATTATAGATTTTAATTTCTACACCTAAGTCACATATCTTTCCTTCTTAAAGTGTGCCACAAATCTAGGTTTTATTCATGTATCCTACACTTAAAATCAGATATTGAATTATGTCCCCAAATCACAGATTATCATACATAGCTTGTTCAGATCCAGATCTAGTTTACTACATGTAATATGTATCTAAACTAATTACATGCCTACGGTCAAATTTATGCCCCAATTCCTAAGTCATATGTCCAATGTAAATTTTATGCCTCAACTTCTCAAGTCGTATGTTCAATATTCTTTATGCCACAAAACTCAAGTCATAGGTTTAATTATATGCCTTAGATTTATGTCCTAAGTTCCAAGTTCAACCTATGTTCTTTCCTCAAATCAGTCACATATCGGTCATGCCCATTTCATGCATTATTCATTTTATTGTCCCAAATATTTTAGGTATGTTATTCTCTTATGAGATTGGCTCAGGCTCGTGGTAGCCTGGCTATAGAACAGAAAGCAGAAAGAAATACAGAATAAGGTAGATATAAACAGAACAGAACAAACATAATCTCAGATTCAAATTTACAATTCATGTCACAATCAGAATTAACGTTTATATCGTAAAATAACTGTACTTGTCTTGATTGGATTTTAAAAGAAAGATAGTTGTAGCGACGTTAGTTGATCTTCTTTAACCGTTGTTGAAGTTTCAAGCTTGAATTGAGTTGCTTAGGTTGATGTTGATTAGCTTCTAGTTTTGATTCCAGCAGAGTAGCGACGCCATTTTTATTTTTATTTAGAACAGAGGCAGAGTAGAAGCAGAATAGAATTGTGTGTAGAGAAGGCTATGTTTGGGGTTGTTTAAATAGGCTTAGGCAGACGAATCTAGGCAGAAAACGAGACCAGATACATAAGAATGCACCCAGGCCCAAAACTAGGTTCGGGGACCAGGTCGACTGCCCAGTCGACCTGGTCGGGGGGGGGGGAGGGGTCGACTGCCCAGTCGACCTGGGTACTGGGCAGGAAATTTCCCGCCCAGTCTGTTCTGGGTTTTGAATTCGAAATTTGTATTCGAATTCGAGCTGTTTTGAACTCTGAAAATTTGGAGGGCCATAACTTGGTCATACGGACTCCGATTCTAGTAAACTCGGACTCGTTTTCAAGCAGAATTTCGAGACGAACGCAATGGCGCAACCCGCTTTCCCTGATTCTTATTTTATATTTTAATTACACTTAGATTTGTAATTCTTAAGTTCACAGAAAATACTGGGTGTTACATTCTCCCCTCCTTAAAGGATTTCGTCCCCGAAATCTTCAAGTTAAGAAGAATGTGTCCTACCATCCAACATCCATCTACTCAGTCATCAATCACTGGCGTCCATTGTTCTTAGAAACTTCTAATGTTGTATGAACATATGCAAAAGTGTGTGTATATGTTCCTTACCTAATGCAAATATCAGGCGGTCCACTGATTCAGTTGACCTCCTTAATGAGAATTATGCCAGTGCCATGAGTCCAACGTGTATGCAATTTTCCTACTCGATACATATCATTTCTATATGAGTGCACAACCATTCAGTCATATGCAACATCCATGTGCTGAGTCAATCATTTTGCATCCACAAAAATTAAAAAATGCTCACACATCCATATGTAGTATGAGAGTGTTTTCGAGCCGATCTAGTGCCTAGTGTGTGTATATGCATCCACGAGCAATCACTAACAACCACTTGCATCCACTTGTAACCATCAAACATAACATGTCTCAAACACATGTTTACACCCATTAGTTTCTACCTAAAGTTCGAAGATTCGATCGATAGGATACAGTCGAATGATGGAAGCGAGTACAGATAAAACAAAAACATGGTTCCCATTAGACATGGGTCCTAAGTATCGGCCCTGAAGACCGAAACCAACATCAAATTGATACACAGAGGATTACCCTCTTTAGATAATGTCAAAACTGGAAATCTTAACCTTATCGGGAATATTCAGATATTTACAGATTACTGGTACAGATCAGGTTACCGAACTAAGCATGATAAAACCCAGAATGTATGCGTCCTACTTGACGCCTAACACAAATATCTCTCAAACCCCAATCTATCACAAACAGTTTAGTCATAACCCTTATGGGTTTGAGTCTATAGCGGAATCAGAAACAATACTAGTATTAAAGTGCAGAGTATCGATTACAGAATCAAAATGCCAGAATCAAAAAGAGTTTTAACTCTTTAATCAGATAAGAAAATTAAACCTTCTACTTAAATTTTCTTATTTCTACCCTATCTACCAGTCCCTTGAGCATTCGCCTGTCCTCCAGAAGTGGGTTCTGCCCTCTGCCCTTGCCCTCGTTTCTTCGGGCAGTCCCTAGTGAAGTGTCCCATCTCACCACAGTCGAAGCAAGTGCCCTTCCTTTTTCTGCAATCCTTGTTCAGATGAGTCGAGCTTCCACAAGTAAAGCACTTTTTCCCCTTCTTATCTTCAGACTTCTCATCCTTCTTTTGTGTTTCCTTTTTGGGCCATGCTTTCTTATTCTGTGGTTCTTCCTTCTTTGTCTCTTTCGGGCCCTTGTCTTCCTCGTGCAGTAGTGCCATGTCCACCAATTTCTCGTAAGTCGCTCCCATGGGTACATGGGTCATGGCTTGGCTGTGCAGTGGCTCGTTCAATCCTTTAACAAAGCGGAGAGCCTTTTTATGCTAATTGTTGACTAAATCCAATCTGAACCTAGGCAGTTGGTTGAACTGGTTGACGTATTCCTTGACCGTCATACTTCCTTGCTTAAGAGATAAGAACTTTTCCAGTTGTAAACTCTGTTCAGCTTGCGAGAGGAATTTTGTCTCAAACCTTGTTTTGAAATCCATCCATGTTTCAACCGGCCTCTCGGCATTAGTGACTTCCCACCAATAGGAAGCTTCGTCTTTGAGTAGCCATACCGCCAACTGTACCTTATGCCTATCGTCCACCTCGAAGATAACGAATAGATCCTCAGTTTCTTTGAGCCAGTTCCTCGCTTCTACGAAAGATTCAGTTCCCTTGAAATCCTTTCCACCCATGGCCCTAAAATCTCTATAGATCTTTGAGAACGAAATTGCACGAGGAGGGGGCAGAGGAGGGGGATCATTTACTGGACCTGCGGCGGCGGTCCTAGCCTCAAGATATTGACGAAACCAACCGGGTACATGAACACCCTCTGGTATCTCAGATGCTTCATACATGCTGAAACGAAAAAGGAGAGATTCAATACAAAAAGGACTGAACGAAAGATATATGGCTCGTGGGGATCATGTTTTTCAAAATAAGCTTTATTTTTGAAAATACTTCCTTTCAAAACCCGTTTGAAAATAGTTTTCAAAAACTTTACCCAATCTGGTAACCTTCAGCTCTGATACCAAGTGTAACACCCCACCTCCGTTAAGGTCACTCACAAAGGGAATGCCTTAACTTTGGCGGAGCATTTTAGTAAACAGAACAGAAACTTACAAGACAGATAAAACAGTACTTGAAAAATTTATAACTTTATTACAACAGAAACCGAAATAAGCTTGATTACATCCTTTCAAATCACAATATCAGAATTCAAGTACAAAATATCAGTCTTGTACAGAAGCCTTCAGAATGCATAGTTTAAAATCATAATCCCCACAGAAGAAGACAAGCCATACTTTAAGCACTTCAAGCGGAAGAAATCTGGATTAAGCTAGAGTACTCCCTTCTACAAAACCTGGGGGGGAAACGGAAGAAAGGAGGCGAAACAACAAGGGTCAGACAAAAAGTCTGGCAAGTCCAGTGATTTTCAGTTATGAACAGATAATAATAACATGACATGAAAATAAAACTGGATGAGAGATAATAGTAACAGGTGCAGCGGATATAACAGAAGAACAGAATGACATAAGCTATTTCTTTACACTTCTCTGCACTAATACTAGTATAACAAAATTAGGTGTCACCCTAATGTCTAAACTGAAACAGAAATGGGTACAGAATAATTTCCACAGAAGAGAGTGCTAGTAATGGGCCTTTACCACCCGAACAGAAACAGACAGAAGCAAAAATAGATTAATCCCTGCGGAAACAGAATGTAGAATTAGGTGTACACTTGTAATGGGCCTTTACCACCCCAACAGATGGTACCACGCAGAAACAGACAGGTGTTACCACCCAACAGAAACAGACGGTACCAACAGAAACAGACAGAACTAAGTGTACCCTAAAACCCTACCCCAAGCGATCGGCTCCCTAATACATAAATACCCTGTGTCGGCCCCACAGTAGGGTGTATCACTTCCTAAAGTGACAAGCAATTGGCACAGACCTATTTACAGATGTCACAACGTCTTACATCCTCAGAGGCAGACCGGGATCCATGCACGCATATGACCCGGTTGGAATGCACCATCAACACCCCTCGCCATTATCAGAATGAACCGCTTATAATTAGTTCAGTAAGCGTGCCCGGACCCTACCTACTGTTGGGTCAAAGTTTTGATACCAGAAAGGGTTACTGACTAATATGGGTCCTAAACAACAGATGACACAAGTAAATTCCCTCCTAACCTTGTGTCCCCAGACTAACAGATTTCAGAAAAACTTGTTTACAAGTACAGACATACAGAGATCAGATTTAATAGTTCACAGATCAGAAAATCAAATCAACAAGTTTTCAGACTAACGGATCAGATGTACAGATTTAACAGAATTTCAGATTTGTTTAACTTTGTATTGGGCCTACAGATTCATGAACATGTTTATTATATATATTAGTCCAGTTGGTTTAACCCTATCCACCAAACACGTTTTGGACATCATTTTTATCTTAGATTTGCATTAATTAATTATTAATGCACAGACCTCTCACATTAGGTCGCTAGCTTGTGGCCGCTGGATGGGCCGGGCGGTTCCGGGCAGACTTCTGCCACAAGCCAGACCTAACCTCGTGTCTAAGCATATTATGACTAACTTCTCACATTAGAACCTATTGTTTGCGGCCACTGGATGTGCCGGGCGGTTCCGAGCAGGATTACGCCGCAAACTCATTCTAACCTCGAGTTAGCCATGTTCATCTTTGCGGCCAATTAATTAATAATTTACCATTTATGCCCACGCCTAATATACATGTCAATTATTCATAACTATAGCCAATTCACATTATGTCAATAACAGACTAATTATATCAACTCAACATATATAGCAGATAACAGATTTTGTAGATTAGGCGACTTAACGGATTTAGCAGATTAAGCGAACTAGCAGATTTAGCAGATAACAGATTAGGCATCTCAACAGATTTAGCAGTATAGGCATCTCAACAGATTTAGCAGTTTAGGCATCTCAACAGATTTAGTTTAGCAGATTTGGCATTTTCAATAGACTTAGCAGATGACAGATTTAGCAGATTTAATATTTCTAAAGGTTCTATTTACATGCCTTGCTTAATCATAAATTAGGCCTAAATAATTATCATGATTCACAATATGATCATATACCCCATGTTTGCATAAATTTACATAACACAGAATATGACATAATTTACCATATAACATATGTTCCCATTTTGGTTAAACTAGCATTGTACAACAGATTCATCTATAAATTATACCAAATATTACAGTGCATGCCATATATCCAAAAATCCCTGTTTATGTGTATTCACACTTAATAGTCCTCAAATCTTATTATAGATTTTAATTTCTACACCTAAGTCACATATCTTTCCCTTCTTAAAGTGTGCCACAAATCTAGGTTTTAATCATGTATCCTACTCTTAAAATCAGATATTGAATTATGTCCCCAAATCACAGATTATCATACATTGCTTGCTCAGATCCAGATCTAGTTTACAACATGTAATATGTATCTAAACTAATTACATGCCTACGGTCAAATTTATGCCCCGATTCCTAAGTCATATGTCCAATGTAAATTTTATGCCTCAACTTCTCAAGTCGTATGTTCAATATTCTTTATGCCACAAAACTCAAGTCATAGGTTTAATTATATGCCTTAGATTTATGTCCTAAGTTCCAAGTTCAACCTATGTTCTTTCCTCAAATCAGTCACATATCGGTCATGCCCATTTCATGCATTATTCATTTTATTGTCCCAAATATTTTAGCGTATGTTAATCTCTTATGAGATTGGCTCAGGCTCGTGGTAGCCTGGCTATAGAACATAAAGCAGAAAGAAATACAGAATAAGGTAGATCTAAACAGAACAGAACAGACATAATATCAGATTCAGAATTAAAATTCATGTCACAATCAGAATTAACGTTTATATCGGAAAATAAATGTACTTGCCTTGATAGGATTTTAAAAGAAAGATAGGTGCAACGACGTTAGTTGATCTTCTTTAACCGTTGTTGAAGTTTCAAGCTTGAATTGAGTTGCTTAGGTTGATGTTGATTAGCTTCTAGTTTTGATTCCAGCAGAGTAGCGATGCCATTTTTATTTTTATTTAGAACAGAGGCAGAATAGAAGCAGAATAGAATTGTGTGTAGAGAAGGCTAGGTTTGGGGCTGTTTAAATAGGTTTAGGCAGACGAATCTAGGCAGAAAATGAGACCAGATACATAAGAATGCACCCAGGCCCAAAACCAGGTTCGGGGACCAGGTCGACTGTCCAGTCGACCTGGTCGGGGGGGGGGGGGTCGACTGCCCAGTCGACTCCCCAGTCGACTTGGGTACTAGGTGGGAAATTTCCCGCCCAGTCTGTTCTGGGTTTTGAATTCGAATTCGAGCTGTTTTGAACTCTGAAAATTCCTGAAACTTTGGAGGGCCATAACTTGGTCATATGGACTCCGATTCTCGCAAACTCGGACTCGTTTTCAAGCAGAATTTCGAGACGAACGCAAAGGCGCAACCCGCTTTCCCTGATTCTTATTTTATATTTTAATTACATTTAGATTTGTAATTCTTAAGTTCATAGAAAATATGTGGTGTTACAGCAACGATAAATCATCAACCATCATCCAAAGTGCGTTCTACATTGTATAAGCATCAAATATAAATATTTAACGCTTATAACAGTCTGTTAATCGATTGATTGACATACAACTAACTATTGGGATTAGTGTATGTCATATATCACCCCCATACCCGTGTGGGGTTTTCAAACAATCAAACACAGATCTTATTTGTGCAGTTGGGCGATGTGTAAAATTTATCGTCCCAATCTATATCAGTCAAATGTGTGTATATAAAAAATCTTTTGATTTGTTTATATTAATTTATTTCATATATACATTAAAAATTCTATTTTTAACTATGAAATATTTTCCACTATAAAATATTTTATTTCAACTATATAAATATTTTATTTCATTTCACATAACATCACACAATCAACTACACATCAAAATCAAACAAACAAGCATACAAGCCGTCCATGGTCTGTGGACGACGGGTGTCGGGTGCTACTAAACACCGTCTGCATCCTAGTATATATTATTAACTAGAAAACAAAATTAAAAGGTGAGACGTCCTCACCGATTAGCTAAACCAGCGCCACGACTCTCCTTATGTAGAAATCTTCGTCGTGCTCGCCTTTTGTCGCTTTCGTTGCCCGCTTTCACTACATATATAAAAATCGAATTTTTACTTCACTATTCAATATATAAAAATCGAATTTTTACTTCGCAATTCAATATATTAAAATCGAATTGATACTTCGCTATTCAATATATAAAAATCTAATTTTTACTTCGCTATTCAATATGTAAAAATCGAATTTTTACTTCGCTGTTCAATATATAAAAATCGAATTTTTACTTCGCTATTTAATATATAAAAATCGAATTTTTACTTCGCTATTCAATATAAAAAAAATCAAATTTTTACTTCGCTATTCGATATATAAAAATTGAGTTTTTACTTCGCTATTCAATATATAAAAATCAAAATTTTATTCTTTCTACTATATAAAAATCACATTTTTATTCTTTCTACTATATAAAAATCACATATTTATTCTTTCTACTATATAAAGATCACATTTTTATTCTTTTTACTATATAAAGATTACATTTTTATTCTATAGGAATATCATATCTTTTTTTCTATAAACCTCTAACCTTTTTATCTATAAAAATCCAACCTTTTTTATTTATAAAAATATTTATAACAAAATCTGAAAAATAAAAATCACATTCAAATTTATTTCATGTCATATATATGATAAAGGCCCTATTTTAAATAGGCAAAAATCCTAAAATTTACATCGTTTTGAAGAGGGGGCTTTGCGAGGGTTCGTCGGAGGGCCATGGGGCCGTTGGAGGAGGTGGCCCACGTCAGAGGGTTGCAGCAGCTCGGTGGGGGCGGCCAAGGTTCTGGCGGCGGCTGATTGGAGGATGGGGCGGTGGATTACAGAAAAGCGGTGCTAGGGTTTCGCTGGAGGAAGCGTAAGGAGGTGTTGGGCGGTGCAGCATCGCGCGTGGGGGGGGGGGGGGGGGGTGAATGGCTGCGGAGGAAGGCGATGGTGGTCTGGGAGGGGAGGGCGACGGGCGGCGTGGCCTAAAGGTGGAGCGCGAATTTTTTTTTTCTTTTATCTGTTTGAACGGGAATGAAAGGATAAGGGGAGGGAAGGGCTTAAGTGAAATTATATATATATTATTATTTAATTTATTTATTTTAATTCCATAAAGCAACTTTCTATTTCGAACTCGAAATCGAGCCCACCGACTGTCGTCCATTGCTAATTACTCCCATTCCGAACACAATGGGATATGTATCGTAAGCTAATTCGATCGTTACGATCAGTTTTCGTCAAAATCAACATATAACTCTATATATTGAATTTGAACGCGCATTTCAATTTACTGGGGTCACATACTAACTCTAAAAATTACAGAAAAATTATTTCTAGCTTCGTATTGATGATACGGTCCTAACAAAACTAGTTTCGTCAAATTCTGAGACCGTTTGAAAAATGGCCAATTTCCAATCGATTAAAATCAACTGAAACTGGTCAAACGCGTTTTCCTTTGCCACGCTCACATATTGATTCGAAAAATTATGAAATTTGAAACCTAGCAATAATTTGACATCGCGGATCCAACAAAAGTGGTTTCGTCAAAATCCGAGGTTGTTTGCAAAATGGCCATTTTTAAGGGCCGAAATTCCATAGCGACTATTCTGAAATTTCAACTGGACATATCTCTTGATTCCCGCTATGAAATTCCAATCTTTCGGATTCGTTGGAAAGATATTCACAAATAGATTCTAATACTTTTGGTTTCACTAAAATCCGGTTTATTTTGCACCCGGTACATTCATTTGAAATTTGAAATCGAATTATCGAACTACCGCGCCATTTTCAATTCCTTTTATATATATAAATAAATATTTATATTCTAATGACGATCTATATAATATATACGTTCGAATTCTATTCAAAATAAATTTCCCGTCGGTTTTATTTAAAATATTTCATTCTAAATAATCAAAATTCACTAAAATTGCCAAAATAAAAATTTTAAATTGGCCCAAATTTCCAGGTTATTACAACTATCGATGCTAGTTAAAAGAAATATGAAATTTTAACTACCAGAGAACAATCATATCATCTCATAAATTTTGATTTAACTAATAATCAATACTTTAGTTAGGTGTGAGTGGGTTAAATCACTCACCTTTGGTTTCAAACGAGATTGAAATCCCAATTTCAGCCCAAAAATCAGCAGTCTTAGAATCAGTCCAAAATAGCGCCATGTCATCTAGAATTTTGATACGAATCCAAGGGATCTAACTACGCGTAAACTGAACTCGTATGAAGAAGTTATCAACATTTTAGGAGTTGAATTCAAATTAATATAAAATACTAAAGTAAACAAAAATAAAATTCCTTACAAATAAAATTTCGCCACGTCACCTGCTCATTCTCCTTTGCTCCATCATTCACGCGAGATTTGTTCCAGGAGAAAATCACAAAACCCAAACCTTGCTTTCAATCTTCGAACCACGCCCACCTTAGATGCAACCGGACCTCGATCGGCCATTGTCACCCAAACCGCCGTCGTCGACTCCACCCGCAGCCCAATTCCGATCAACTGTAGTCACACTACCAGGCACCAATCGCCTATAAATCGCGTGACATTCATGTCAAGATTCTGCGAATACGCAAGAGTTAGGTACCATCATCCGTATTGATGGAAAGCCCTATCGAATCTCTACGATTTTTGTTCTAAAATTTTTTGATTTTGTTGAACAGATTGGAAGTAATTAACGATTAAAATTTTGAAACATTATGGTCATTGAAAATTAGTACGGTAGCGGCCTGAAACAAATAAGTGTTTCGAAAATTTTTGTTATTATTTTGTCTCGGTTTGCGTGTATTTAAGGCCAAAATTGGGACTCTGTCCAAATCAGGCCCGCTTACAGCCTAACAATAGGTTTTGATGCCTTCTGAACGCAATGGAATAGATTTCAAAGCCTAATTCCACAATAGCAGTTTCTTCTAAACCTGATTATTTATTTGAATTGTACGTACAAATTTATACACGATTTAAATTATTACGATCAAACGATAACTCCGTTGGCTACGAAATTTTATATTTAACAATAATTTACAAATTTGGATCAAAAAAATAATTTCATCGAATTCCGAGATTGTTTGGAAAATGACAAATTTAACCAGTTCATTAATATATTAAAATATTTATTTTTCACTTATTCACCTTTAAATCAAATTCAACGGTTATACCTCTACTCAAATAAAAATAAAATTCAGATAAATTTATAAATCAATTATTGTTTATTGTGAACAAATTTCAATATTTACGGATTCAAATTTTAGTTCATACCTTATAAATATACGACATGTGTCATTAATTTTAATATTTAAAACAATTTTGTTCAAAAACATATTAAATTTAATATTTTAAATTGTCGCAAAAATCTTGGTATGTTACACTCTCTCCCCCACTTAAAACTTTTCGTCCCCGAAATGGAACGTAGTAATGAAGTGGCAAAATAAAATTAAAATAATACAAAATTTCTTCTAAACTTAGAAAACATTTAATTAAATATATTGAAAACAAGAGTTTAAAAACAAATTTCACAAAATTTTCTAAGTCCAGATTTCACGAAAAATTTCGGTAGAGTCTCCTTTGTACGGTTAGGCCCGGAAAACAATGATATATATATATATATAATCACAAATATACATCTCATCCTAAAGATGAGGCATCCCAAAATGGGGTAACAATATATAATGCCAAAATACGATATATAATTTGATATACGTAACTTTCATTTGCGTTATTAGCGATTTAACTTATTTTTAAGCAAGCAAAACTAATTTTTATGCGCAGTAGCTCCAAAGCAAGCAAATTGCCTTTAGTAGCTACTATAACATTCAATGACCAAATTATATATATATGTGTATGTATAAGAAATAAATAAATATATATATTCATAATAAATATATATATGAACTAGCAAATACAGTCAAAACGATAAATAAAACATTCAACAATCACATTCATCCAAACAAGCCTGATAACAAATTTTCAATGGCGATATATTATTTATATAATGTTGTATGTTTCATTTCGTTTATATATACTTCATGGTCTCGATTTCAAAGGTTTAGTTTACTAACATTACTATAAACAAGTCTATTTCGTATACAATTACAACTAATTCAACATCTATTCCAAATGTCAACACACTGTAATATTAGCTAAGTGTATAAATAATAATATGTTCATTTTACTCAATTTAATTGGCTACTAACATTTCAAAACTGATTTTAACTTAATAATTTTCAAATTTATATTCTAAACCTTTATTTCATTATTATTTTAATTTAAATCACGATTTACCTTACCGCGATTTTTTTGAAAATTTGGTTTACACATATCTGGAAATCTACAAGTTGAAATCTAAAATTTTCTCTTTCATTAGGAAACTATATTCAAACAGATCCGAAGGATTCTTGTTCAAAGAATTCCGACCTATACATTCATTTAAACTTCAATTCGTAAAATTACGAACTAACGCTACGCGAAGACCTCGTTTTTTTAATTTAATTAATTCGTTCAACCATCGTTAAATTTATAAATTATAAACCAATTCACTTATATTTTCACAAACTACTTAAACATTTATTCAACTTAGAAATATCGACTATCTTAAATCGTCAAACATTCAACCATCTACATCAATACATATAATTCATATCTAACAATTCACTAAATTGGCTTAGTTCATTGATTCAGTTTACTTGCTTAGTTATATTAAATTTCAACATAACTAGGTATATATATCGTTTATTCCATACTTAAGTTTCGTTCATAATTATAAATCATCAGTTAAATTTCAACGTTCATTATCTATGCATATACTTGTATATTATCCAGTTGCTCATTCTTATAACATTTCAACTTCTTATATAATTGGTAAGTTATATATGCCAAAGAAAAGGATTGAATTTCAAAAGTTCAATGGTTTACATTTGGTTCAAATTCACTCTTTCATATTTCTAAGAGTTTCAACTTTAATTTCCATATCTCTTAGGATCATTTTTCTATTATATGATTTAGAAGTTCTTAGAGTTTCAAGTTTTGATTCCTTTCATAAATTGAAAACTATTAATTATTCGAAAATTTAAGAATCAAACTTCAGGTCAAATTTAAAACAACTTTGAAATTACATATATATATATATATATATATATATATGTATGTATGTATAGTACTTTTATCTCAAACCATAATTTAAAAGATTTAAATGAAATTAAGTTTTATATAATAAAGAACAAAAATTTCTATGTGGTCTCCCCCACTTAGATTCTAGAAAATAAACGTCGATGATGCGTGCACACATCACCGAAACCATTTCCAAAGACAAGAAGGGAGTATACACTTAGTTCTAAAATTCATTTGAAAACAATTTCTATATGAAACAACTTTTAAAATATAAATATATTATTTCAAACCATTTGCAAATCCATATTACAAAACCACTCGAAATTAATTTCCCATATTCATATTTAACTTAGTCTTATTTCATTACGAATTAATTTTTAATATTTCACTTTCTTAAACCAATCAATAAACAATAGTTTTATTTATTTATCAATCAAATGATAAATGATGAAAATCTAATATTATCATCAACAAAAGTCAAAATTCATATATTTTTAAATAATTCTTTATATATAAAAAATATAATTCAAAACAATATTATGTCAATGAGTCATATTCAAGTCTTTAGGAATCCCTATCGATGCCTTGGCGTCCCAAGTACCGACTAGAATTCATAAATACTCAACTGAACAAACCAACACAATACAAAATCATTTACATCAAACATACAAGTACGCTCTCTCATATACACTCAAACTCATTCTAGGGTATTACTGCCCTATCTCTAATGAGTTAATCCCAAATAGAGCCAAGGTTTCGCTAAATCTGGCTCTGATACCAAATGTAATATCCGTGATTTTTGATCGTTCAAATCAACAAAGGTCCTCCATTTTGACTTATACAAATCAAAAACACAGATATTTATTGGGATTTACATAAGAAAAAGAAGAAAGAAGAAAAACAAACACAGAATCTCACAGCGGAAGGAAACAATACAATAAATTAATAACAGTTCATGAAGTTGTTAAAAACATACATTTGATTATATTTTACAACAATTATCAGAGTTAACCATCATAAACATACCAATATTTGTAGCGGAATAAATAGTAAATACGTCTGTTGAGCTTCACCTTCATCTCCATAATGGTATTTTCAATAACTGAAAAACTCAGGCTGACCCTAGCAGAAATGAAAAGATAAAAATACTCGGATCAAAACTAAAATATTCTCATATCAATTAAATCAAATTCATATGATAATATGAGTGCAATAACTTAAGAGATGTTACGGGAATTTCCATCTCCTAAGGATCCGTTAAACTAGATACTATATAATATAATATGCTATTATAATTGTGTCTTTGGCTAAATATAACATATTAAAATAACATAAGCGAGATTACATTTTTACCCTTACACCGTTTATATGTTGTCGTAAACATTGCATATAAAACACCAGTAACGGTCGGTGGATAGGGATTCGCCTCTATACAACAACGTTAAATCAAAATCTTAGGGGTTTCGATCAGGATAAATATGACAAGGCATCGAGCCAATATCCATCGATAGGATTCTGCCGGATTGCGGACCCAGGTCGGTGGTAACGCATAGCCGCGACTACCGCCCACCCTGGATAATGCTTCCAAAAATCAAAGGCACCTATCAATCACAAAGTAATATATATGTTATCGAAGAAGCATGTCTGTTAAGAGGAGCTAGCTCACATCAACCTGGATATATCTCCTGTTTTAGTCATTTTAATTATGACCCGAAGGTTAAGGCTATCTATCATCGTTCTCTTGCTTCAAATCTAGTAATCACCTCCAAATCCATCCTACTTCATTCTGGAACTCCACCGCATACATAGTTGTTAAAGTGGTTTTCGGTATTGGTAGAGAATATGATAATATCTGATCCCAATCTCTTTAACAACTAAACATTTACATTTTTCACACCGGTTGTATTTACATTTCAAAGGTGTTCGTACTTCATATCAAAACATCGGATTTTTCTTTAAAACCACTTCATATTCAAAATAGGATATACTTTCATATTAAATCTCTAATTAAACCAATTCAAATCTTGAAACAACTCCAACCTTAAAAATAATTTGAATATTAAAATAGTTAAAAATATATTTGAAATAGTTTAGACATATAATTTAAATAGTTTGAAAAATAAATAGTTTGTAATTAAAATATAAAAATCAAATATAGTAAAATCTACAATTAAAATAATAAAGTAGTTTATAAAATAAATAGTAAATTATTAATATGGTTTATTTGAAATAATTAATAAAATAAAATAGTTGTAAGGTAAAATATTTTATAAAGAAAATAATTATTATAAATTATTTGTAAAATAAATAGTTAATTATTAAAATGGTTTATTTAAAATAAGTAATAAAATAAAATAGTTATAAGGTAAATAGTTTGTAAAGAAAATAATTATTATAAATGGTTTTTAAAATGGTTTAAAATACTATAGTTGGAATTTGAATCTTTCTTCAAAATTTAAACAAACTGGAAATCATATTCCATTTTCAAATTAATTCGACTAAATTTCGATATCTTAATTAAGAAGGATTTGAATTCCCATTTATATTTCAATTCGATTCAACAGTTCGATTTCGAATGATTTGATTTAATAATTTGATTCAAATAATTGAATTTCAATTTTAGTTCTCACTTTGAATTATTCGTTTATATAAAAAAAAATCTCAAGTTCACAATTCAATTATTACTATAAATCAAGTTAATTTAAAGTAAAATATCAAAGATGGATAAACAATTCAATTGCAATAAATTTATTTTATATTCAATTCAGTTTTAACTTCAATTATCCACAATTACGAATTCCTTTAAATTTATTTTTAAATTTCAAAGCTCAAAGTTCAAGTTTAAAGAAAAATTGATTAATAATATCATTATTTTGTCTTTAAAACAATATCCCAAAATTCAAGGTTAAAAACAATTTTTTTTGACCAACCGGTATCCTTATAAAATTTTCTATCCTATGGCCAAGTAGTACTTAAAATTTAATTTTAGTATTTTGGGAAAGGATATATATCATTTCAATCCAAATCAAGGTCATAGGTATTTATCATTTCAATTTACTTTCTTAATTCATTTTAATGATTAATACCGGGTTTGTTTAATGCCCGTAACATCTAGGGTAATGTTGGGATTAATCAACACAACCGATGGTCATATAAAAATTAGGGTGAATAACAAGTAATTTACACAAATAACCATCAATATAGTAAACATATCAAATTCAATCCATTCATCACATCAATACATACAAACATTTTAGTACCATAAAATTTACTACTTATCAGATGCTAGGTTTTAAACTAGAAATAAAAAGTCAATTTTAAAATAACTGTAAAATTTAAACTAACGATCAAATTAAATTACACAATCGATGCTAGTTAATAGAAATATGAAATTTTAACTACCAGACAACAATCAACACAATCATATCATCCCATAAATTTAATTTAACTAGTAGTCAATACTTTAGTTAGGTGTGAGTGGGTTTAATCACTCACCTTTAGTTTCAAACGAGATTGAAATCCCAATTTTATCCTAAAAATCAACAGTCTCAGAATTAGTCTAGAACAACGCCATGTCCTCCGGAATTTCGATATGAATCCAACAAATCTAACCGCGCATAAAACTGAATTCGTACGAAGAAGATATCAACATATTACGATTTGAATTCAAATTAATATAAAATAATAAAATAAACAAAACTAAAATTACTCATCAATAAAATTTCGCCACGTCACCGCTCATTCTCCCTCAGCTCCATTGTTCACATGAGATTTGTTCTAGGAGAAAATCATGAAACCTAAACTGTGCTTTCAATCTTCGAACCATGCCCACCTTAGATGCAGCCGGACCTCGATCGACCACTGTCACGCAAACGACCATCATCGACTCCACCCGCAGCCCAATTCCGATCACCTGCATTCACACTATCAGCCACCAACCAACTATAAACCGCGTGAAATTTATGTCAAGATTCTTGCGAATCCTCGAAGAGTTAGGTACCGTCATCCGTATTGATGGAAAGTCCTCTCGAATCTCTACGATTTTTGTTCTAAAGTTTCTGATTTCTTTGAACAGATTGGAAGAATTAACGATTAAAATTTTGAATCGTTATGGATATTGAAAATTAGTACGGTAGAGGCCTGAAACTAATAAGGGTTTTGAAATTTTTTATTATTATTTTGTCTCGGTTAGCGTGTATTTAAAGCCAAAATTGGGAATGCGTCAAATTCAGGCCTGCTTACAGCATGACGATAGGTTTTGACGCCTTCTAAACTCAATGGAATAGGTTTCAAAGCCCAATTCCAAAGTCTGTAGCAGTTTCTTTTAAAACTTGATTATTTAATTGAATTGTACATATAAATTTATACACGATTTAAATTATTACGATCAAACGATAACTCTGTTGGCTACGAAATTTTCTATTATACAATAATTTACAAATTTGGATCAAGTAAAAATAATTTCATCGAATTTCGAGATTGTTTGCAAAATGACAAATTTAACCAGTTCAGTAATATATTTAAATATTTATTTTCCACTTATTCACCTTTAAATCAAATTCAAAGGTTTATAACCTCTATTAAAACAAAAATAAAATTCAGATAAATTTATAAATCAATTATTGTTTATTATGAAAAATTTCAATATTTACAAATTCAAATTTTAGTTCATACCTTATCAATATACGACATATATCATTAATTTTAATATTTAAAATAATTTTTTTCGAAAACATATTAAATTTAATATTTTAATATTGATTCTAAAAATTATGAAATTTGAAACCTAGCAATAATTTGACATCGCGGATCCAACAAAAGTGGTTTCGTCGAAATCCGAGGTTGTTTGCAAAATGACCATTTTTAAGGGCCGAAATTCCATAGTGACTATTCTGAAATTTCAAGTGGACATATCTCTTGATTCCCGCTATGAAATTCCAATCTTTTGGATTCGTTGGAAAGATATTCACAAATAGATTCTAATAATTTTGGTTTCACTAAAATCCGGTTTATTTTGCACCCGGTACATTCATTTGAAATTTGAAATCAAATTATCGAACTACCGTGCCATTTTCAATTCCTTTTATATATATAAATAAATATTTATATTCTAACGACGAACTATATAATAAATACGTTCGAATTCTATTCGAAATAAATTTCCCGTCGGTTTTATTTAAAATATTTCATTTTAAATAATCAAAATTCACTAAAATTGCCAAAATAAAAATTTTAAATTGGCCCAAATTTCCTGGTTTTAATATTGTTTCGAAAAATTATGAAATTTGAAACCTAGCAATAATTGACATCGCGGATCCAACAAAAGTGGTTTCGTCGAAATCCGAGGTTGTTTGCAAAATGGCCATTTTTAAGGGCCGAAATTCCATAGTGACTATTCTGAATTTCAACTGGACATATCTCTTGATTCCCGCTATGAAATTCCAATCTTTCGGATTCGTTGGAAAGATATTCACAAATAGATTCTAATAATTTTGGTTTCACTAAAATCCGGTTTATTTTGCACCCGGTACATTCATTTGAAATTTGAAATCGAATTATCGAACTACCGCGCCATTTTCAATTCCTTTTATATGTATAAATAAATATTTATATTCTAACGATGATCTATATAATATATACGTTCGAATTCTATTCAAAATAAATTTCCCGTCGGTTTTATTTAAAATATTTCATTTTAAATAATCAAAATTCACTAAAATTGCTAAAATAAAAATTTTAAATTGGCCCAAATTTCCTGTTTATTACAACTATCGATGCTAGTTAAAAGAAATATGAAATTTTAACTACCAGAGAACAATCATATCATCTCATAAATTTTGATTTAACTAATAATCAATACTTTAGTTAGGTGTGAGTGGGTTTAATCACTCACCTATAGTTTCAAACGAGATTGAAATCCCAATTTCAGCCCAAAAATCAGCAGTCTTAGAATCAGTCCAAAATAGCGCCATGTCATCTAGAATTTTGATACGAATCCAAAGGGTCTAACTACGCGTAAACTGAATTCGTATGAAGAAGTTATCAACATTTTAGGAGTTGAATTCAAATTAATATAAAATACTAAAGTAAACAAAACTAAAATTCCTTACAAATAAAATTTCGCCACGTCACCTGCTCATTCTCCTTAGCTCCATCATTCACGCGAGATTTGTTCCAGGAGAAAATCACAAAATCCAAACCTTGCTTTCAATCTTCGAACCACGCCCACCTTAGATGCAACCGGACCTCGATCGGCCACTGTCACCCAAACCGCCGCCGTCGACTCCACCCGCAGCCCAATTCCGATCAACCGCAGTCACACTACCAGGAACCAATCACCTATAAACCGCGTGACATTCATGTCAAGATTCCGCGAATACGCAAGAGTTTGGTACCATCATCCGTATTGATGGAAAGCCCTCTCGAATCTCTACGGTTTTTGTTCTAAAAATTTCCGATTTTGTTGAATAGATTGGAAGAAATTAACGATTAAAATTTTGAAACATTATGGTCATTGAAAATTAGTACGGTAGCGGCCTGAAACTAATAAGGGTTTCGAAAATTTTTGTTATTATTTTGTCTCGGTTTGCGTGTATTTAAGGCCAAAATTGGGACTGCGTCCAAATCAGGCCTGCTTACAGCCTAACAATAGGTTTTGATGCCTTCTTAACGCAATGGCATAGGTTTCAAAGCCTAATTCCACAATCTGTAGCAGTTTTTTCTAAACCTGATTATTTATTTGAATTGTACGTATAAATTTATACATGATTTAAATTATTACGATCAAACGATAACTCCGTTGGCTACGAAATTTTATATTTAACAATAATTTACAAATTTGGATCAAAAAAATAATTTCATCGAATTCCGAGATTGTTTGGAAAATGACAAATTTAACCAGTTCATTAATATATTAAAATATTTATTTTTCACTTATTCACCTTTAAAACAAATTCAAAGGTTATACCTCTATTCAAATAAAAATAAAATTCAGATAAATTTATAAATCAATTATTGTTTATTGTGAACAAATTTCAATATTTACGGATTCAAATTTTAGTTCATACCTTATAAATATACGACATGTGTCATTAATTTTAATATTTAAAACAATTTTGTTCAAAAACATATTAAATTTAATATTTTAAATTGTCGCAAAAATCTTGGTATGTTACACTCTCTCCCCCACTTAAAACTTTTCGTCCCCGCAATGGAACGTAGTAATGAAGTGGCAAAATAAAATTAAAATAATACAAAATTTCTTCTAAACTTAGAAAACATTTACTTAAATATATTGAAAACATGAGTTTGAAAACAAATTTCACAAAATTTTCTAAGTCCAGATTTCACGAAAAATTTCGGTAGAGTCTCCTTTGTACGGTTAGGTCCGGAAACCAATAATATATATATATAATCACAAATATACATCTCATCCTAATGATGAGGCATCCCAAAATGGAGTAACAATAATTAATGCCAAAATACGATATATAATTTGATATACGTACCTTTCATTTGCGTTATTAGCGATTTAACTTATTTTTAAGCAAGCAAAACTAATTTTTATGCGCAGTAGCTCCAAAGCAAGCAAATTGCCTTAAGTAGCTACTATAACATTCAATGACCAAATTATATATTTATGTGTATGTATAAGAAATAAATAAATATATATATTCATAATAAATATATATATATATGAACTAGCAAATACAGTCAAAACGATAAATAAAACATTCAACAATCACATTCATCCAAACAAGCCTGATAACAATTTTTCAATGGTGATATATTATTTATATAATGTTGTATGTTTCATTTTGTTTATATATACTTCATGGTCTCGATGTCAAAGGTTTAGTTTACTAACATTACTATAAACAAGTCTATTTCGTATACAATTACAACTAATTCAACATTTATTCCAAATGTTAACACACTGTAATATTAACTAAGTGTATAAATAATAATATGTTCATTTTACTCAATGTAATTGGCTACTAACATTTCAAAACTGATTTTAACTTAATAATTCTCAAATTTATATTCTAAACCTTTATTTCATTATTATTTTAATTTAAATCACGAATTACCTTACCGCAACTTTTCTGAAAATTTGGTTTACACATATCTGGAAATCTACAAGTTGAAATCTAAAATTTTCTCTTTCATTAGGAAACTATATTCAAACAGATCCGAAGGATTCTTGTTTCAAAGAATTCCGACTTATTTTCGACCTATACATTCATTTAAACTTCAATTCGTAAAATTACGAACTAACGCTACGCGAAGACCTCGTTTTTATTTAATTTAATTAATTCGTTCAACCATCATTAAATTTATAAATTATAAACCAATTCACTTATATTTTCACAAACTACTTAAACATTTATTCAACTTAGAAATATCGACTATCTTAAATTGTCAAACATTCAACCATCTACATCAATACATATAATTCATATCCAACAATTCACTAAATTGGCTTAGTTCGTTGATTCAGTTTACTTGCTTAGTTATATTAAATTTCAACATAACTAGGTATATATATCGTTTATTTCATACTTAAGTTTCGTTCATAATTATAAATCATCAGTTAAATTTCAGCGTTCATTATCTATGCATATACTTGTATATTATCCAATTGCTCATTCTTATAACATTTCAACTTCTTATATAATTGGTAAGTTATATATGCCAAATAAAAGGATTGAATTTCACAAGTTCAATGGTTTACATTTGGTTCAAATTCACTCTTTCATATTTCTAAGAGTTTCAACTTTAATTTCCATATCTCTTAGGATCATTTTTCTATTATATGATTCAGAAGTTTCTAGAGTTTCAAGTTTTGATTCCTTTCATAAATTGAAAACTATTAATTATTCGAAAATTTAAGAATCAAACTTTAGGTCAAATTCAAAACAACTTTGAAACTACATATATATATATATATATGTATGTATGTATGTATGTATAGTACTTTTATCTCAAACCATAATTTAAAAGATTTAAATGAAATTAAGTTTTATATAATAAAGAACAAAAATTTCTATATGGTCTACCCCACTTAGATTCTAGAAAATAAACGTCGATGATGCGTGCACACATCACCGAAACCATTTCCAAAGACAAGAAGGGAGTATACACTTAGTTCTAAAATTCATTTGAAAACAATTTCTATATGAAACAACTTTTAAAATATAAATATATTATTTCAAACCATTTGCAAATCCATATTACAAAACCACTCGAAATTAAATTCCCATATTCATATTTAACTTATTCTTATTTCATTACGAATTAATTTTTAATATTTCACTTTCTTAAACCAATCAATAAACAATAGTTTTAGTTATTTATCAATCGAATGATAAATGATGAAAATCTAATATTATCATCAACAAAAGTAGAAATTTATATATTTTCAAATAATTCTTTATATATAAAAAATATAATTCAAAACAATATTACGTCAATGAGTAATATTCAAGTCTTTAGGAATCCCTATCGATGCCTTGGCGTCCCAAGTACCGACTAGAATTCATAGATACTCAACTGAACAAACCAACACAATACAAAATCATTTACATCAAACATACAAGTACGCTCTCTCATATACACTCAAACTCATTCTAGGGTATTACTGCCCTATCTCTAATGAGTTAATCCCAAATAGAGCCAAGGTCTCGCTAAACCTGACTCTGATACCAAATGTAATATCCGTGATTTTTGATCGTTCAAATCAACAACGGTCCTCCATTTCGACTTATACAAATCAAAAATACAGTTATTTATTGGGATTTACATAAGAAAAAGAAGAAAGAAGAAAAACAAACACAGAATCTCATAGCGGAAGGAAACAATACAATAAATAAATAACACTTCATGAAGTTGTTAAAAACATACATTTGATTATATTTTACAACAATTATCAGAGTTAAACATCATAAACATACCAATATTTGTAGCGGAATAAATAGTAAATACGTCTGTTGAGCTCCACCTTCATCTCCATAATGGTATTTTCAATAACTGAAAAACTCAGGCTGACCCTAGCACAAATGAAAAGATAAAAATACTCGGATCAAAACTAAAATATTCTCATATCAATTAAATCAAATTCATATGATAATATGAGTGCAATAACTTAAGAGATGTTACGGTAATTTCCATCTCCTAAGGATCCGTTAAACTAGATACTATATAATACAATATGCTATTATAATAGTGTCTTTGGTTAAATATAACATATTAAAATAGCATAAGCGAGATTACATTTTTACCCTTACACCGTTTATAAGTTGTCGTAAACATTGCATATAAAACACCAGTAATGGTCGGTGGATAGGGATTCGCTGCTATACAACAACGTTAAATCAAAATCTTAGGGGTTTCGATCAGGATAAATATGACAAGGCATCGAGCCAATATCCATCGATAGGATTCTACCAGATTGCGGACCCAGGTCGGTGGTAACGCATAGCCGCGACTACCGCCCACCCTGGATAATGCTTCCAAAAATCAAAGGCACCTATCAATCACAAAGTAATATATATGTTATCGAAGAAGCATGTCTGCTAAGAGGAGCTAGCTCACATCAACCTGGACATATCTCCTGTTTAAGTCATTTTAATTATGACCCGAAGGTTAAGGCTATCTATCATCGTTCTCTTGCTTCAAATCTAGTAATCACCTCCAAATTCATCCTACTTCATTCTGGAACTCCACCACATATATAGTTGTTAAAGTGGTTTTCGGTATTGGCAGAGAATATGATAATATCTGATCCCAATCTCTTTAACAACTAAACATTTACATTTTTCACACCGGTTGTATTTACATTTCAAAGGGGTTCGTACTTCATATCAAAATATCGGATTTTTCTTTAAAACCACTTCATATTCAAAATAGGATATACTTTCATATTAAATCTCTAATTAAACCAATTCAAATCTTGAAACAACTCCAACCTTAAAAATAATTTGAATATTAAAATAGTTAAAAATATATTTGAAATAGTTTAGACATATAATTTAAATAGTTTGAAAAATAAATAGTTTGTAATTAAAATAGAAAAATCAAATATAGTAAAATCTACAGTTAAAATAATAAAATAGTTTATAAAATAAATAGTAAATTATTAATATGGTTTATTTGAAATAATTAATAAAATAAAATAGTTGTAAGGTAAAATATTTTATAAAGAAAATAATTATTGTAAATTATTTGTAAAATAAATAGTTAATTATTAAAATGGTTTATTTAAAATAAGTAATAAAATAAAATAGTTATAAGGTAAATAGTTTGTAAAGAAAATAATTGTTATAAATGGTTTTTAAAATGGTTTAAAATACTATAGTCGGAATTAATATCTTTCTTCAAAATTTAACCAAACTGGAAATCATATTCCATTTTCAAATTAATTCGACTAAATTTCGATATCTTAATTAAGAAGGATTTGTATTCCCATTTATATTTCAATTCGATTCAACAGTTCGATTTCGAATGATTTGATTTAATAATTTGATTCAAATAATTGAATTTCAATTTTAGTTCTCACTTTGAATTATTCGTTTATATAAAAAAATCTCAAGTTCACAATTCAATTATTACTATAAATCAAGTTAATTTAAAGTAAAATATCAAAGATGGATAAACAATTCAATTGTAATAAATTTATTTTATATTCAATTCAGTTTAACTTCAATTATCCACAATTACGAATTCCTTAAAATTTATTTTTAAATTTCAAAGCTCAAAGTTCAAGTTTAAAGAAAAATTGATTAATAGAATCATTTATTTTGTCTTTAAAACAATATCACAAAATTCATGGTTAAAAACAATTTTTTTTGACCAACCGGTATCCATATAAAATTTTCTATCCTATGGCCAAGTAGTACTTAAAATTTAATTTTAGTATTTTGGGAAAGGATATATATCATTTCAATCCAAATCATGGCCATAGGTTTTTATCATTTCAATTTACTTTCTTAATTCATTTTAACGATTAATACCGGGTTTGTTTAATGCCCGTAACATCTAGTGTAACACCCCGAATTTTCTATTATGAATATAAAAATATTAATAAGTATGTAAGAGAGGGGATGTATCTAATATGTATATAAAAACAATAATAAGTAAAGGGGGATGTATCTAATATGTACATTGTAGAAAATATATATATATATTTATGACATGAATAGAAGTTTATTAATATGCTGAGTGTTTGCTGAGTCACTTCTGACTCATTGCTGAGTCAACAAGATAAACCCCATCTTGTCTGAACGGCTGCGGTTATTTCTAGGTTAAATCTAATTGCCTAAATGAATTCTAAAATCTATAAATAAGTGGGTAGACCCTAGACCTAAATCATTTGTAAAATTAGAGAAGCTACCGTCATGCTGCTGCCACGGAGTTCAGTATAGCCGTCACAAACTAAGAAGAGGAAGCCTAATCATCTACAACTAAATCTACACAAATCAAATCAAAAGATCTCTCTTTCTCTAATTCTTTTCTTTTGTTGGTGAGTATGATGATTCTCACAAGACTATTACAAACTAATTTGACTCAGTTATGAATGGATCACAAGAAAGTGATGTGATTTGTAATTGTAAATTCTATATATTGTGGATCTCTTATTATGTTATTATGTTGTCGTATGATGTAAATTAAATATGCTATGTTGTAAATTCTCTTATGCTATGTCGTGCTATGTTGAGAATCATGTCAAGCTATGTTATACTATCATACTATGCCATGTTATAAATCATGCTATATTATGTTGAAAAATCATGCTGTTGGATCATGCTTAAAGTTATGTTTTTTTTTTCTTAATTTAAATGGATCTTGTTTATGGGAATTTGCCTATTAGGTTAGGTGTACCCATAAACTTGAAACTATAATTAAATAAAACTTGATTATGGGAATTTGCCTATTGAGTTAGGTGTACCCATATAAAACCATGTTGTTAAAAAATTAGATGATGTTGATTCACACATGTTCATATGTAAGTTTATGAAAATTGATTGAGATTATATTAGGTGAATTTTGAACAAGTTGACACCTTTAGGTCCATGACATGTATAATCTATGCAAGTTAGACATATGCAAGTTTCACCCCTTATTATGGTTCATTTGGTCACATATACATGTTGTTATTATGATAATCTCTTTTATGCTATGAGTTAGGCTATTCGAGTCTAACATATATTTTGCGAGTAAACGTTCAAACGTGGGGTAGGGGTAATATTAGGAATTAATAAATTGGGTGCAATTTTGTAAGATTTTGCATACCATGAATGGATGTCCATAATTGAGTCAATTATGGACATTGTTAAAAATTGGAAGTAATTAATAATTCAAGTAGGGAATTATTAAAATTGGGGGAAAGTGGATTATTATTAATAATCAATGCTTAGGACACGAGGTTGGACCCGTTTGTGATGTAAACCTGCCCGGACCCGCCCGGCAAATCCAGTAGTCACAAATGTCGGCCCAATGTGAGAGGTCCTAGGCCCAAACTAAAGCATAATAGTTGTAAAGACACGAGGTTAGACTCTTTTATGGTGTAAGACTGCCCGGACCCGCCCGGCAAATCCAGCTGCCATAAATGCCAGTCTAATGTGAGAGGTCTTTATGAGGTTATGGCCTTAATGAACTAAGAAATACTTAACCAGATAATCATGTAAGGTGGGACATGGGGGTTAAGTAGGTGCCTTGGGTGGCATGAGGAATCTGGTGGTTGCCTTTAGAGGCATTTGAAATACGATTAGACTTAACCAAACACACATGTAAATGAACATGACTAAGTGGGTTAAGTGGGATGGACTAATGGGGACAAGCTTAGGTGGAATGCTTGTGGTAAATAGTGGGGGCCCATTTCAACCAGTATCCCAAAACATATCTTTGTGGGCTCGACCCAAGTCGAGGACGGGACACGCATACTGGGTTTGACTATAAGAGGCCAAAACAGGGAGCGGTGGCAACGCAAGTCCAACGGGTTTCATATGCGTGTGTGGACCCGGGCTGGTAGGTAAGACGTTGTTGCATCGTGTAGGTATAAGTCGTGCATGTCCGTTGTATCAGGTTGCCACTTTAGGGGAGTGATACACCCCACTGTGGGGCCAGCACGGGTATCTACGAGTTAGGGAGCCGATCGAATAATGGGAAGTAGGGTACACCTAGTGGAGATAGGGGCAGGCGGCACCTATGTAGTCAGCTAGGGGTACGTAAAGCCATTGGGAAAGTTTCTAAGTGAAGCTAAGTGGGATGAATCTTTAGGGTGACTGGTGTGGTGCAGTATAGTGTTTATCCTTTAGTATTTAGGAGCGCCTATAACGTTGCCTTTAGCGATTGTCTATGTCCTTAATCTGCTCTTCATAGACATTTTCTTGTTTTCCAGCTTATGCCTTAGTCCAATTATTTTGGTAATAGTATTGTAGAATTATAATATTCACCAGACTTTATGTCTGACCCCCTCTTTTCCCATCCTTTTTCTCCCTTCAGGTCCGCAGGTTGGGCCAAGTTCTAGTGGAGTCTAGTTGGATCGCTTATCTTCTGGAAAGCTTGGACTGCTGAAGTAAAGTCCAGCTTGTTATCTTTCTTTTTAATGGCTATTCATGTAATGGGATTATGTACTTGTTTTATCAAGATAGATATTGTACTTGACATTGAATGTGGTGTTATGATGTAATCAAACATGTTTTGACTTCTACTACAATGAAATAAAGTTTTTGAATTTCCAAGTACTATTTTATATCTGTCTTGTTGTAATTTTACTGTTCTATATTCACTTAAAACCTCCATGGAAGTTAATGCATTCCCTTTGTGAGTGACATTAATGGACGTGGGGTGTTACACGTGGTATCAGAGCATAAGGTTACCAGAACAGATAAAAAAAATTTTAGAAAAATATTTTTTTTTCTAAAGTATTTTTGGAAGAAGTGCTTTCAAAAAAAAAACATGTTATTTAAAGAGAGTTTTTATGTAAAACATAATCCCAAATAGCCACATCCTTATCTTTATCTTTCAAATTCTCCATTTTGAATCTTTCCTTTTTCGTTTCAGCATGGCTGAAGATCTTAATCTCCCAGAAGGTGTGACGATTCCAGGGTGGTTTAGGAGATACTTGGAGGCTAGGGCCACCACTGCAGGCCCAGCGGATACTCCTCCACCCCTAGTTGCACCCATTCCTCCTCCTCCTCCTCCTCCTCGTGTTGACACTTTTGCAAAGACGTGCAAGGAATTCAAGGCTATGGGAGGAAAAACTTTTCAAGGGACTGAGACGTTTGTGGAGGCCAGAGATTGGCTTAAGGAGACTGAGGAATTGTTGGATATCTTTGAAGTGGAAGATGGGAGGAAAGTCCGTTTAGCTGCTTGGTTAATGAAGGGAGAGGCCTCGTTTTGGTGGGAGGTCACTAACGGGGAACGTCCAGTTGATTCATGGGCGGATTTCAGACGAAGGTTTGAGGCAAAGTTTCTTTCAAGGGCAGAGGAGAACTTAAATATGGAAAAATTCCTGGCACTAAAGAAAGGGAGCTCATCAGTAAAGGAATATGTCAATAAATTTAATCAGTTAGCAAGGTTTGGCTTGGAGTTGGTGAACACGCCAGAGAAGAAAGCTTTGAGGTTCGTTAGAGGCTTGAATGAACCGTTGCAAGGGTTGGCTATGACCCACATCCCTATGGGAGCCACCTTTGAAAAGCTAGTAGAAATGGCACTTATGCATGAGGATAAGGCAGTTGAAAAGAAAGGGGATCAGAAGAAACCCCAACAGCAAAATAAGAAGGGTGGTAAAAACAATAATGGCAAAGGGAAGAAGAAATGCTTCAATTGTGGGACGCCTGGCCATCTCAGCAAAGATTGTAGAAAGAAAAAGAAGACTGCTTGTTTTCATTGTGGAGATGCGGGACATTTAGTGAAGGACTGTCCAAAGAAGGGGCAGAGGGCAGGGTCTACCTCGGGAGGACAGGTGCAGGCTCTTATGGCACCAGGGCAGGCAAGGGGGCAAGTTCAGGCTATTGCGGCCCCACCGCTGCAAGAAAGAGGTAGAACAATTTCTGTTGAAAGCTTAGTTTTTCTGTTTGATTATCCTGTCCGTACCTTATTCGATTCTGGCGCATCTCATTCGTTTATCTCTGCATCATTAGTTGAATCACTGCACTTGAACACCAGTTTAGTAGAGGATCCCTTGGTCATTTCAAATCCAATTGGGGGTTCGGCTCATTTGACCATGATATGTTTGGATTTGAAAATCTCTATACTTAGCGTTGAATTTAGATGTGATGCTTATGTATTGGGCTTCACGGGCTATGGGCTAATTTTTGGAATGGATTGGTTGTCTAGAAATAGGGCCATTCTTGATTGTGAAAGGAGAGTAGTTAGGCTTGTGACTCGCCTTGGTAATGCTCTCGACATCTTTTGTAATCCCATAAATTCCGTTATGCTAAGTTATCTTGAATTGCTTAACGCGTCTGTAGAGAACCTGCGATCGATAGAAGTGGTCCGGGAATATCCAGATGTGTTTGAGGAGGTGAAGGGCTTACCTCCAAAGCGGGAGATAGACTTTCGAATTTATCTTGTGGATAATGCTAAACCCGTATCTTTGCCAGTGCGCCACATGGCTCCTCGTGAAAGGAGGGAACTCAATAAGCAAGTAAAGGAGTTGCTTGAGAAGGGGTTCATAAGACGTAGTATATCGGAGTGGGGTGCTCCAGTAGTTTTTGCCACAAAGGCGGATGGGTCTCTTAGACTTGTATGGACTATAGAGAACTAAACAAGCTTACTAAAAAGAACCGACACCCACTGCCGAGGATTGACGATCTCTTTGATCAGTTAGTTGGCGCCTCAGTGTTTTCGCAGTTGGACTTAGCCACTGGCTTTCATCAACTGAGAGTGGCTGAGGATAGTATAGATAAGACTGCTTTTAGGACTCCTGACGGATTCTATGAATGGCTAGTGATGCCCTTTGGTTTGACAAACGCCCCTGCATATTTTGTTGATTTGATGAGTAGGGTGTTTAGGGAATACCTTAACAAATTCGTGGTAGTCTTTGTGGATGACATCTTAGTCTTTTCTAAGAATAAAGAAGAGCACTCCCTACATCTTAGGGAAGTGTTGGAAACCCTTCGAGCGCATAACCTTAAGGAAAAATTTTCTAAGTGTCACTTCTGGAGGAAGGAAGTACGGTTCTTAGGGCACGTGGTTTCCAAAGAAGGGATAGCAGTGGATCCCGCAAAGGTGGTGGCCATCCAAGATTGGAAGGTCCATAAAAATGCAACCGAAGTAAGAAGTTTCTTGGGGTTGGCTGGCTATTATTGGAAGTTTATCAAAGACTTCGCAAAAATATTAGCTCCCTTAACACGGTTAACGAAGAAGAACCTGGTTTTTACGTGGGACAAAGATTGCGATGATGCGTTCCAACGTTTAAAGAGAGCCTTAACTTCAGCCCCAGTCTTAGTGCTGCCAGACGGGAATAAACCATTTACCATCTATACTGATGCTTGTGGGACGGGACTTGGCGCGGTCCTCATGCAAGAGGGAAGAGTAATAGCCTATGGTGGAAGGCAGTTGAGGGTTCATGAAAAGAATTACCCCACGCATGACTTAGAGCTAGCCGCAATTGTTTTCGCGCTTAAGTCTTGGCGTCACTATCTTCTTGGTGAGAAATTCGAACTGTTCACTGAACACAAATCATTAAAATACTTATTCTCTCAGAAGGATTTGAATTTAAGGCAGCAACGGTGGATGGAATTCTTAGCCTCCTACGATTTTGAAATAGCATATACCCCGGGCAAGGGTAACGTGGTGGCAGACGCCTTAAGTAGGAAAAGGTTGTCCTTGAGTCCGTTGTTTGTTGAACGACAAAGCTTAGAATTCATCTCTATGTTTGACTTTAGACCCTCCGTTGACTTAGTACCCGGTCTGTTAGCATCCTTGGAGGTTAGACCTACACTTCTAGGACGGGTTGGTGAGGCACAGCGAGACGACCCACAGTTGGTTGAGATAGTAGAAAAGCTCAAAGGGGGGGAGTCGTCAAGCCATCTTCGTAGGTATACCCTAGACGATAAGGGTTGGTTACGAAGGGATAATAAACTTTGTGTACTACAAGACGAAGACTTAAGGAAGGCCATTCTTGATGATGCTCATCGCTCAAAAATGACCATTCATCCCGGCGGGGATAAGATGTACAAAGATATGAAGCGGGTTGGGCCGGTATGAAAAAGGATGTGGCCGAGTACATCGCTAGATGCTTGGTGTGCCAACGAGTTAAAGCAGAACAAAAGAAACCCGGTGGGTTGCTTCACCAATTAGAAGTTCCACTATGGAAATGGGAAAGCATCTCAATGGATTTTGTGGATGGATTACCAAGATCAAGGAAGGGTAACACGGGGATTTGGGTTATAGTAGATAGACTTACTAAAAGCGCCCATTTTATTCCCGTGAAAAGTAAGAGGACTGCTCCGTGGTTGGCTTCTGTATACATTAAGGAGATAGTTCGTTTGCACGGTATTCCTTCTAGTATAGTAAGCGACCGTGACCCCATCTTTACTAGCGAATTTTGGAAGAGTTTACAAGAGGCGGTAGGGACTCAGCTATGTTTGAGCACCGCATATCATCCTCAGACAGACGGCCAGACCGAGAGGGTAAATCGCATTCTAGAGGATCTTTTAAGGCTTTGTATCCTAGACTTTGGGGGTACATGGGAAGAGCACCTTCCGTTAGTAGAATTCGCATATAACAATAGCTTTCAGTCTAGTATTGGCATGGCACCTTTCGAAGCTCTTTATGGAAGGCCTTGCCGTTCGCCTACATGTTGGTGGGAATCTACCGATAAAATCCTACTTGGGCCCGATATGGTTAGGGAAACCTCGGAGAAGATTGAGTTGATTCGAAGGAGGATGAAAGCAGCACAAGATAGGCAAAAATCGTATGCTGATAAGAGGAGGACAGATCTTGAGTTTGACATTGGGGACATGGTTTTTATCAAAGTATCTCCGTTACAGAATGTTGTTCGCTTTGGGTCCGTGGGGAAATTAGCACCAAGGTTTGTAGGGCCATTTCCTGTAAAAAAACAGGATTGGGAAGATGGCATATAGGGTGGAGTTGCCTGAGAAACTTAGTGGAGTACACGACGTATTCCATGTATCACATTTGAGGAAGTGTTTGCACAAGACCGCGGAAGTGGTAGAGCCGAGCTTGCTTAAAGAGGTGGAAATAGAGCGTGATGCAACAATTAGACGAGCTCCTACATGCATTCTTGGGTCGGAGATCAAAAAGTTGAGGAATCGAGAGGTCAGACTGGTTAAAGTGCAATGGGGAGATGATGAGAGCAACGCAACTTGGGAGACAGAAGAGAAGATGCGTTCGTTGTACCCTTTTCTTTTTGAGGGTATGTCTTTTAATTTCTCCTTTATCGCTTAGCTTATCTTATCTTATCTTTAGTATGTCCTCTCATTAGTATCTTTGACCTTTAGTTAGGATAATCCTATGGTAGAAACATGTGTTTGAGACATGTTATGTATGATGGATGCAAAATGGATGCAAGTGTTTGCTAGTGGTTGTTCGTGGATGCATATATACACACACTTTAGGCACTAGATCGGATCAGTCACTACATATTGCATATTGCATATATATGGATGTATTTAGTAAAATGGATGAACGATGGTTGTATTATCATGTGGATGCTGCATTCAGATGATGGTTGTGCACGCATATAGAAGTATTATGTAGCATTAAGAATCTTTTGCATACATAATGGATGCATGGCACGATCATAGTTGCATTAAGGAGGTCAACTGAATCAGTGGACCGCCTGATTTTGCATTAGATACGGACATATACACACACTGTGCATTTAAACATGAAAGCATTAGAAGTCTGTAAGGACAATGGATGCCTGTGTATGATGGATGAGTAGATGGACGTTTGGATGGTAGGATATACATTCTTCCAGACTTGAAGATTTCGAGGACGAAATCCTAAAAGGAGGGGAGAATGTAACACCCCGAATTTTCTATTATGAATATAAAAATATTAATAAGTATGTAAGAGAGGGGATGTATCTAATATGTATATAAAAACAATAATAAGTAAAGGGGGATGTATCTAATATGTACATTGTAGAAAAAATATATATATTTATGACATGAATAGAAGTTTATTAATATGCTGAGTGTTTGCTGAGTCACTTCTGACTCATTGCTGAGTCAACAAGATAAACCCCATCTTGTCTGAACGGCTGCGGTTATTTCTAGGTTAAATCTAATGGCCTAAATGAATTCTAAAATCTATAAATAAGTGGGTAGACCCTAGACCTAAATCATTTGTAAAATTAGAGAAGCTACCGTCATGCTGCTGCCATGGAGTTCAGCATAGCCGTCACAAACTAAGAAGAGGAAGCCTAATCATCTACAACTAAATCTACACAAATCAAATCAAAAGATCTCTCTTTCTCTAATTCTTTTCTTTTGTTGGTGAGTATGATGATTCTCACAAGACTATTACAAACTAATTTGACTCAGTTATGAATGGATCACAAGAAAGTGATGTGATTTGTAATTGTAAATTCTATATATTGTGGATCTCTTATTATGTTATTATGTTGTCGTATGATGTAAATTATATATGCTATGTCATGCTATGTTGTAAATTCTCTTATGCTATGTCGTGCTATGTTGAGAATCATGTCAAGCTATGTTATACTATCATACTATGCCATGTTATAAATCATGCTATATTATGTAGAAAAATCATGCTGTTGGATCATGCTTAAAGTTATGTTTTTTTTTCTTAATTTAAATGGATCTTGTTTATGGGAATTTGCCTATTAGGTTAGGTGTACCCATAAACTTGAAACTATAATTAAATAAAACTTGATTATGGGAATTTGCCTATTGAGTTAGGTGTACCCATATAAAACCATGTTGTTAAAAAATTAGATGATGTTGATTCACACATGTTCATATGTAAGTTTATGAAAATTGATTGAGATTATATTAGGTGAATTTTGAACAAGTTGACACCTTTAGGTCCATGACATGTATAATCTATGCAAGTTGGACATATGCAAGTTTCACCCCTTATTATGGTTCATTTGGTCACATATACATGTTGTTATTATGATAATCTCTTTTATGCTATGAGTTAGGCTATTCGAGTCTAACATATATTTTGCGAATAAACGTTCAAACGTGGGGTAGGGGTAATATTAGGAATTAATAAATTGGGTGCAATTTTGTAAGATTTTGCATACCATGAATGGATGTCCATAATTGAGTCAATTATGGACATTGTTAAAAATTGGAAGTAATTAATAATTCAAGTAGGGAATTATTAAAATTGGGGGAAAGTGGATTATTATTAATAATCAATGCTTAGGACACGAGGTTGGACCTGTTTGTGATGTAAACCTGCCCGGACCCGCCCGGCAAATCCAGTAGTCACAAATGTCGGCCCAATGTGAGAGGTCTTAGGCCCAAACTAAAGCATAACAGTTGTAAAGACACGAGGTTAGACTCTTTTATGGTGTAAGACTGCCCGGACCCACCCGGCAAATCCAGCTGCCATAAATGTCAGTCTAATGTGAGAGGTCTTTATGAGGTTATGGCCTTAATGAACTAAGAAATACTTAACCAGATAATCATGTAAGGTGGGACATGGGGGTTAAGTAGGTGCCTTGGGTGGCATGAGGAATCTGATGGTTGCCTTTAGAGGCATTTGAAATACGATTAGACTTAACCAAACACACATGTAAATGAACATGACTAAGTGGGTTAAGTGGGATGGACTAATGGGGACAAGCTTAGGTGGAATGCTTGTGGTAAATAGTGGGGGCCCATTTCAACCAGTATCCCAAAACGTATCTTTGTGGGCTCGACCCAAGTCGAGGACGGGACACGCATACTGGGTTTGACTATAAGAGGCCAAAACAGGGAGCGGTGGCAACGCAAGTCCAACGGGTTTCATATGCGTGTGTGGACCCGGGCTGGTAGGTAAGACGTTGTTGCATCGTGTAGGTATAAGCCGTGCATGTCCGTTGTATCAGGTTGCCACTTTAGGGGAGTGATACACCCCACTGTGGGGCCAGCACGGGTATCTACGAGTTAGGGAGCCGATCGAATAATGGGAAGTAGGGTACACCTAGTGGAGATAGGGACAGGCGGCACCTATGTAGTCAGCTAGGGGTACGTAAATCCATTGGGAAAGTTTCTAAGTGAAGCTAAGTGGGATGAATCTTTAGGGTGACTGGTGTGGTGCAGTATAGTGTTTATCCTTTAGTATTTAGGAGCGCCTATAACGTTGCCTTTAGCGATTGTCTATGTCCTTAATCTGCTCTTCATAGACATTTTCTTGTTTTCCAGCTTATGCCTTAGTCCAGTTATTTTGGTAATAGTATTGTAGAATTATCATATTCACCAGACTTTATGTCTGACCCCCTCTTTTCCCATCCTTTTTCTCCCTTCAGGTCCGCAGGTTGGGCCAAGTTCTAGTGGAGTTTAGTTGGATCGCTTATCTTCTGGAAAGCTTGGACTGCTGAAGTAAAGTCCAGCTTGTTATCTTTCTTTTTAATGGCTATTCATGTAATGGGATTATGTACTTGTTTTATCAAGATAGATATTGTACTTGACATTGAATGTGGTGTTATGATGTAATCAAACATGTTTTGACTTCTGCTACAATGAAATAAAGTTTTTGAATTTCCACGTACTATTTTATATCTGTCTTGTTGTAATTTTACTGTTCTATATTCACTTAAAACCTCCATGGAAGTTAATGCATTCCCTTTGTGAGTGACATTAATGGACGTGGGGTGTTACATCTAGGGTAATGTTGGGATTAATCAACACAACCGATGGTCATATAAAAATTAGGGTGAATAACAAGTAACTTTACACAAATAACCATCAATATAGTAAACATATTAAATTCAATCCATTCATCACATCAATACATCCAAACATTTTAGTACCATAAAATTTACTACTTATCAGATGTTGGGTTTTAAACTAGAAATAAAAAGTCAAATTTAAAATAACCGTAAAATTTAAACTAACGATCAAATTAAATTACACAATCAATGCTAGTTAATAGAAATATGAAATTTTAACTACCAGACAACAATCAACACAATCATATCATCCCATAAATTTAATTTAACTAGTAGTCAATACTTTAGTTAGGTGTGAGTGGGTTTAATCACTCACCTTTAGTTTCAAACAAGATTGAAATCCCAATTTTATCCTAAAAATCAACAGTCTCAGAATTAGTCTAGAACAACGCCATGTCCTCCGGAATTTTGATATGAATCCAACAAGTCTAACCGCGCATAAAACTGAATTCGTACGAAGAAGATATCAACATTTTACGATTTGAATTCAAATTAATATAAAATAATAAAATAAACAAAACTAAAATTCCTCATCAATAAAATTTCGCCACGTCACCGCTCATTCTCCCTCAGCTCCATTGTTCACATGAGATTTGTTCCAGGAGAAAATCATGAAACCTAAACTGTGCTTTCAATCTTCGAAACATGCCCACCTTAGATGCAGCCGGACCTCGATCGACCACTGTCACGCAAACGGCTATCATCGACTCCACCCGCAGCCCAATTCCGATCACCTGCATTCACACTATCAGCCACTAACCAACCATAAACCGTGTGAAATATACGTCAAGATTCTGGCGAATCCACGAAGAGTTAGGTACCGTCATCCGTATTGATGGAAAGCCCTCTCGAATCGATTTTTGTTCTAAAGTTTCTGATTTCTTTGAATAGATTGGAAGAATTAACGATTAAAATTTTGAATCGTTATGGATATTGAAAATTAGTACGGTAGAGGCCTGAAACTAATAAGGGTTTTGAAATTTTTTATTATTATTTTGTCTCGGTTAGCGTGTATTTAAAGCTAAAATTGGGAATGCATCAAATTCAGGTCTGCTTACAGCCTGACGATAGGTTTTGACGCCTTCTAAACTCAATGGAATAGGTTTCAAAGCCCAACTCCAAAGTCTGTAGCAGTTTCTTTTAAAACTTGATTATTTAATTGAATTGTACATATAAATTTATACACAATTTAAATTATTACGGTCAAACGATAACTCTGTTGGCTACGAAATTTTCTATTTTACAATAATTTACAAATTTGGATCAAGTAAAAATAATTTCATCGAATTTCGAGATTGTTTGCAAAATGACAAATTTAACCAGTTCAGTAATATATTAAAATATTTATTTTTCACTTATTCACCTTTAAATCGAATTCAAAGTTTATAACCTCTATTAAAACAAAAATAAAATTCAGATAAATTTATAAATCAATTATTGTTTATTATGAAAAATTTCAATATTTACAAATTCAAAATTTAGTTCATACCTTATCAATATATGACATATATCATTAATTTTAATATTTAAAATAATTTTTTTCGAAAACATATTAAATTTAATATTTTAAAGTGTCGCAATAATCTTGGGATCTTACACCTGCTACAATTGTAATATAACCTCGTGTCTAAGGGCGGTTACAGTTTCTAATTACTATAAATCTAGGCATATTCATTATTAGCCAAGTTTCATGTTTATCCAAGATTATGCCCCAAATCCCAGTTTGATTCATAATACAAGTTATGTCCCAAATCAAAGTTTTAGATCAAGATATAAATTATGCCCAAATCCTAATATAAGTTATGCTCCCAAATTAACATTCCATATCGTTCCGAATTTCGTGCGATCGCATATTTCAGAGATAGACCTAGGCTCGAAGGTAGCCTACCTATAAATTTAAAAAGGGAAGGAGGGAGAGAAGAGAACATGAATAGGCATAATAACAATATAGGCATAATATGTCAGAAATAGGCATAATGGCAGAATGGGCATATGATGACAAAATTAGGAATGATAACAGAATAGGCATATCATGAATAGGCATACGAGAACTAATAAGCAGATTAGGTGAACAAGTATAACACCCCACGTCCATTAATGTCACTCACAAAGGGAATGCATTTAGTTTCGTGGAGCGTTATTAGTAAACAGAACTGAATATTACAAGATGGATAAAGTAGTACTTGAAAAAAATTATAACTTTATTGCAGCGGAAACAGAAATAGGTTTGGTTACACCTTCCAAACAACAAAACCAAGTACATAATATCAGTCTTGTACAAAAACCTTCAGAGTACATAATTTTAAAGCCATAACCCCTAACAGAAAATGCCATAAGAAGAATCAAAGCCAAGCAATACATCTTTCAACTTTAAGCTGGAAGAAAGAGACATCTGAACTAAGCTTGAGTATTTCCTCCCTGAGAACCTAGGGGGGAACGGAAGAAAAGAGGTGAAACAAACTAGGTCAGACATTAGTCTGGTGAGTCCAGTAACTTTAGCAATATAATCATTAAAGTAACAATGTAAGAACATAAACTAGAAAGTAAGAAATGACTGTACATAAGCATGCATGACAAGGTAGGCAAGATGAATAACATAAACGTTAATTGCGCTTTCAATCACTATTGTGTAATTACTACACTGCACCAATGCTAAATATATCGCACCGTTACTAATTCCATACTGAAAGTTGATCCTAACCCCACAATTGGGGTGTACCAATCCCTATGATGGCAACCCGACACAACTCAAGATGCACAGTGTATGACTACTGATGCCCAGTGCCTGCTTTTTCAACTCCGGAGCACGTGCATGCCCATACTCCATCGAAACCTACACTAACGCACCACCCGCCGCTATTTTGACCGCTTATAATCAGCCCTGTAATCGTGCCCCACCTGCCTAGTTCAGGGTACCGAGATACATCTATGTGGGTTACTACTGAAATTGGTCCCCGTTACTAGGGTTTCCTAATCAACATGTTATAACGGATAAGTGTTCTCAATATAACCTAACCCCATCCATCTGTTTTAATTAACGTGTTGTATTGGTTAAGTGTCGCCTTCCCACTGATTCACGCATGTTAATTTTAACGGTTAAGTTTGTGGGCCTATATATACTAATATGACCCACCTATCTAAGACTTACTTAACCCCTCCACTTATCAAGTCCATATGTATTATTGGTTAAGCTTGCCTTAACCCTATCCATTTTGTTCACGTAATATTGGTTAAGTTGTCTTCTTACCCATGTTAACTTAATCCCACCCACCTAACTCGTTTAGGTATCATATTCATCTTTGATCAGCATTAATTAGTTATTAATGCACAAACCTCTCACATTAGTTCAATCACTTGTGGCCGCTGGATATGCCAGGCAGTCCCGGGCAGACTTCCACCATAAGCCAGACTTAACCTCGTGTCTAAGCATCTAATTTATGCCTTTGACCTCTCACATTAGACTGCCGTTTACGGCTGCTAGATATGCCGGGCGGTTCCGGGCAGTCTTATACCGCAAACCAAGTTTAACCTTGTGTCTTAGGCATTCATTTACGTATTTACTGTCCAAGTCTAGATTTATATGTAAATTATCCATAAGTGTGGTCAATTCAAGTTATCCCACATTTACTTGTTATGCCCTAAATTACTTAATTAAGCGATACCCAATTCCCCGCATTTCAATCGCACGTACAACAAGGTCCAGAAATAAAATGGAGAGGGATAGAGGAGAAACACAAGAATTGACATAAGGAACAAAATAGGCATGTAAACGTGTACCCAACTCAAGAATCATGTTTCCAATAGACCTGTTGTACATTAACAATAAGTATGGATAAACTGAGCAAGTTACATCATAGGCATAAAGATTCGATAGAACTGGACATAAAAGAATCACCAATTTGGTGTACAACATGATAGGTTCCATTGTTTCAATCACAACAGTCTCGTAGGCATAGGTAATTCAGATTTGACAAAAGGATAAGCATGAGTCAGAATTGATTATCTTACAATTAGGCATAGTTCTAGATTCGATTCATTACAAGTCATGATTCCTACTACATGTTCCAAATCTGAGAAATAACTGAACTTACAAAATTATCGCAAGTTTACACCCAAACCCATTTATGTCAAGTCTCATGTTTGCTTATTATATACAATTTTTCCCAAACCATAGCCATCATCAATTTATGCCTTTTACAAATCATATGTTATTCAACATTTCCCAAACTTTTTCCCCATCATTCAAGCATTATACGTGCGCGAATTTCGCATAATATGATAGGCTAGAAGTTAGCCTAACTCATAAAGAAAAAGGAAAAAGGAAGAGGGAAGAGAATCATGGTATCAAAATTGGCATAAATATACAAGCACAAATAGGCATGAATTGATAGAATTGATCAGAAAAGCATAGGCTATGAATCAAAAAAAAAAAAAAATGGCAACTTGCAAATTTGATAAGATCCATTATAGGCATAATCATATGATCACAATTTACAACTTATCATAATTACTTCGGTTTAATTATCTTGTGAAAGCTACATGAACTCACAGAGATTAAGAAAGAAGAGAAGATCTGGAATCTGATTTCTGAAGTTGATAAGCTAATCCGTTGATGTAGGCTTTGATCTTTTTCTTTTATCTTGAATTTGATTAGTTATGGTGGAGGCCAGGTTAGCTTAGAGATAAATAGCATGACGGCTTCATAGAATAGGGTTATGAGGTTTAGGGTATATGTTTGATGTGATTATATAGAAGTATAGAATTAATATGAGCCTTTAGATCAACCTAGGATCCATCCAAACCATCCAGTCTAAGAAAATGCATCTCCATGCCAATTAGAAGTTGCCACGTAGCCCTGTGACTCAGAAAATCGTCATTGTCCAGAATAGTCAGCAGGGGTCGACCCCTACAGGGGGGTCGACACCTATATTGACACCCCTATCGGGGGGTCAACTCCCATGTCGACACCCCTTGCGGGGGTCGACACCCCTGAGCGGGTGATTTCCCGCTCAGCTGCTTTCCTGAATTTTGAATTTCGAATCTGTTTTGATTATTTAATTATTATTTTAATTTAATTTCTGCTTACACTTGAAATCTTCTAACCTCCATAACTTCTTCATACGGAATCCGATTCACGTAGACTCGGACTCTATCTCAAGCTGAATTCCGAGACGAACGCAATGGCGTAACCCATTTCACCTAATTCTTCTTCTAAAAATTAAGTGTTCGTAAATTTGTTAATTTTAATGTTTTAAGATTACGGGGTGTTACATTCTCCCCTCCTTAAAGGATTTCGTCCTTGAAATCTCCAAGTCAAGAAGAAAGTATATCCTACCATCCAACATCCATCTACTCAACCATTCAATCATAGGTATCCATTGTCCTTAAGAAGATTTTTATTGCTTTCATGATCATATGCGTAGTGTGTGTATATGACCTTATCTAATGCAAAATTAGGTGGTCCACTGATTTAGCTGACCTCCTTAATGCAAATCATGATAGTGCCATGCGTCCATTATGTATGCAAAAGAACCCTATTGATATATATCATTTCTATATGAGTGCACAACCATACATTCATACAAATGCAACATCCATATGATAACACATCAAGTTTCAGCCCATATACAAATACATATATGCATATGCAATATGAAAGTGACTGAGCCGATCTAGTGCCTAATGTGTATGTAAATGCATCCACGAGCAACCACTAGCAGACACTTGCATCCACAAAACATAACATGTCTCAAACATATGTTTACAACCATAGAATTTTCCTATCTAAAGATCGAGGATGTAAACGAGAGGACATACTAAACGATAGAACAAGTATAAACAAAGCAGTAGAAAAGGGAAAGTTAAGAACATATCCTTACAAAAGGAAAGGGTATGACACACGTATCTTGTCTTCTGTCTCCCAAGTCGCGTCTCCTTGATCATCTCCCCATTGGATTTTAATCGACTTGACCTCTCTGTTGCATAACTTCTTGATCTCCGATCCAAGGATGCATGCAGGAGCTCATCTAATCATGGCATCTTGCTCCACTTCCACTTCTCTAAGCATGCTCGGCTCCACTACTTTCGTGGTATCATGTAAACACTTCCGCAAATACGACATGTGAAACACGTCATGAACACCACTAAGCTTCTCCGGCAACTTCACTCTGTAAGCCATCTGTCCAATCCTCTCTATAATGGGAGAGGGTCCTACAAACCTTGGTGCTAATAACCTCCCCAAAGTGAACTACGTTCCTCAACGGTGACACTTTAATAAAAACCATGTCTCCAACATCGAACTCAAGATCGGTTCGTCTCTAGTTAGCGTTTGACTTTTTCCGGTCCTGTGTCATCTTCATTCATCTTCGAATCAAGTCCATCTTCCCTGAAGTTTCTCTCTGATCAGCTCGGGTCCAAGCAAAATCTTATCCGTAGACTCCTACCAACAAGTTGGTAATCGACATGGTCATCCATAAAAACCCTAATACTAGCTTAATAACTATTGATATAAGCGAACTCCACAAATGGAAGGTGCTCTTCTCATGTCCCTCCAAAATCTAGGGTATATAACCTCAAAAGGATCTTCAAGGATTCTATTCACCCTTTCTGTCTGTCCATCCGTCTGTGGATGATACACGATGCTCAAACATAACTACGTACCTACCGCCTTTTACATGTCACCTTTTCCTTTTGCATCGAAAACTTCTCCAAGCCTTGTCCCGCAAGCACCGGTGTATACTGTGAACGGTTTGCTCCCATCTAGTAAATTCAAAACTGGGGCTAATATCTTCGCAAAGTCCTTAACGAGCTTCCTATAATAGCCCACCAACCCTAGAAAACTTCCTACTTCCTTTGCTTTTCTAGGAACCTTCCAATCTTGGATTGTCACCGCCTTCGCAGGGTCCACTGCTATCCCTTCCTTAGAGACCACGTGTCCTAATAACCTCACTTCTTTCCACCAAAAATGACATTTGGAGAACTTAGCTTTGAGTTGATGCGCTCGTAGGGTCTCTAAGACTTCCCTAAGATGTAGGGCATGCTCTTCTTCGCTTCTAGAGTAATCAAAATACCATCCACACAGACTACAACAAACTTGTTTAGGAACTCCCTAAACACCCTACTCATCAAGTCTACAAAATATGTGGGTGCATTCGTCAAACCAAAAGGCACGACGAGCCATTCGAAGAAACCGTTGGAATCCCTAAAAGCAGGCTTATCAATGCTATCCTTAGCCGCCTTTAGCTGATGAAATCCTGTAGCTAAATCCAACTGCGAGAAAATCGAAGCACCAACCAACTGATCGAACAAGTCATCTATCCAGTGCAATGGGTGTATGTTCTTCTTCATGAGCTTGTTCAGCTCCCTACAGTCCACGCCCAATCTAAGCGAACCATCAACCTTCGTAGCAAAAATCACTGGAGCACTCCATCCCGAAATACTTCTTCTTATGAAACCTTCCTCAGGTAGCTCCCCTACTTGCTTACTGAGTTCCCTCCTCTCTCTTAGAGCCATGTGGCGCACTGGTAATGCAACTGGCTTTGCATTATCTAATAAGTATATGCGGAGGTCTATCTTGCACCTTGGGGTTAAACCCCGAACCGCATCAAAGATGTCACCATACTCACGGACTACATGAACAGATTCCAAATCATCGATGGATGCGTCAAGAGATTCTAGGTAGTAAGCATCACCGGATGTGACGATCCCAAAACCCCGTGACACGGTGTTAAGGATAATCATTGGAATATAACACATTAATCATCATTAGCAGATCACAGATAATAGCATAAACAGAAAATAGAATAATTTACACACATATGACAGCGGAATCATATAGATATCATCACATCAGAGAAGCACAGTAAAGGATACAACTTAGTGCATAATGATACATAGTCAGTCACCATCGCCTGAGGCGGAATCATACATAAAGAGTACACAAAATAATATCAGTCTACATCGCCAATGGCGGAATCATAATATAGATACAATAATGGCGGAGAAAATCCAAGTCAGCACGGTGTAGTCAAGCCTCGCCATGAGCCAAAAGGTGCGTCAGAAACCTGTAACTAGGCTGCCTGTGTGGAAATGTGGGCACCCGAGTTTGCAAGGTGAAACAAACTACGAGTTAGTCATGGGACTGGTATGAGAAATCTACATAACTTACTAACAACAATAATAAGGCAAAACAAAGGACCACGCCACTTTCGCGGAACGGATTTATTCCAATGAGTGCTAGTGCATGAAATAAAGTAAATGATTAAATCATCGCAATGCTTTTTATAAAATGAAGCCATTATAAGACTCAGGTCCCATCACACAATGCAACGCAAGCCGGAGGATAGAGTTTTTACCTTATAATGGCCAAAAAGCTTCATACGTATAAAACGGAAGTGTTTGATATTATTACTAGTGTATATATATTTCAAAAGCGATTTCAATCATAAATATCAATCATAGGCGGCATAAATGACCCATACCACTATGTCGCCGTACTAGTAATACAATTACGTCTGCATATTTCGTATTGGAAATTGGATTCCTTCATGAGTCGAGGCAAGGGGCAAGCTCCTCTCCGATTCGAGACACTCTAGCAAATGCCTCGGGACCGCACACAGCAATCCCTGGATCCTCCAAGGCCGGTCCTCTCTTACTTTTGAGGATTAATTATTCCTGAACACACATTTCTCGGTCCTTACAGACCTATAATCGAGGCGCCTCGTATTCCAACAACCACACAAGTGAAAAGTAGATATAAATGTCAGGGCTGGGAGGTCACTGACACCACCATAGCTAGAAAGAAACGTCGTGCACTCCTTGGGTCCTTCTCACGTTTTTGACTCATACCGGGGTGTGAGGCTCACGAATTCACGTTATACACAAAGCTACGTCACACAGAACATGCTTTGATCCTCAACCACAAGACTTTGCTTTGCAACAGAAGCCTTGATCATATGCCACTTAGGCGTGCCACACAGGCAATCCACTCCATGCGACTGATTTCTGTCAGTACATAACCTCTGAGCTCGTACGTCTCAGAGAAGGGCGTTAAGCAAGAGAATAAATTCTCTGCCGCTAAACAAATATATATTTAACAGAGATCAATCAGCACAGAACAAAATCCACTGTCAGACACACAGTCCATTTACAAGTCCGTTCTGGGTCTGAACGAAACCGGAGGCACCAATTCCTCACATATCCGTACAATCAACAGTATGTTTGGATGGCTACTACTTCAGTTCCTTCATGGTAGCTACTCCAATCACGAGCATCAGTAGCGCCCATCCATCCAATGTGAAGATCGTCGGTCTTCAACCGTCTTCCACTCTTCGACTTCTCAACGTCGATGGATTATTTGAAATGAGATAAACTCGGCCTTTTCAAATAACCCACGTATATTTAGATTTTCAAATCAATTATTCACATGGTTGGACTATTCAACATTCACATTTCAGTTCTTTAGTTATAATTTTCCTGTCAAATACATTCAACCACTACATATCAAGCAAACACAACAAAGTTGGTTTATTTCCACTCTATATCGTCTATAGTATTTTATAACGATATATCGCCATTTTTATTTAATTTAAAATGGCCCTACTTAATTAAACGACGTTTCAGGTCGTGTCGATGCACTGGCGCTGCTTTTCACTAATTTTGTTTTACACATATCTGGAAATCTAACCATTGGATCTTCACAAATTTTATATCATTAGGAAGGTCTTTTCAAAATGAATCCAACGGTTTCAGTTTTGGGAAAATCCGACGGTCGGATCTTCCACACTAGTCATTTGAAGTTACGATTTTAATTTACGAACTGTAGCATCGTTATTCGATTTAATTATATATATATATATATATATATATATATATATAATCGTTTCTGGCGCTGTTTTTCCTCAGATTTGAATTACACATTCCAGACAATCCAACCGTCGGATCTTCACAAATTTGGTGCCGTTGGAAAGTTATTTCCAAGGCGAACCCAACGGTTGCGGTTTCGGGAAAATCCAATGGTCGGATTTCCCGCACTAGTCATTTGAAATCACGGTTTCAAAACACGAATTGCACGGCCACATTTCGTTTTAATTTTATTTTTATTTATATATTTATATAAATATAGTTCATTCAAAAATTCCTATATCGTTTTCACTTCAATTATTTCACTAACGCCTTTAAATTTTGGAAAATTTCGCCATAACCTCCTTTGTACGGGAGGGGCTGGGAAAATTCCCAAATAGCCACACGGGCGTCTCATGTCAAAAAGAAAAAGAAAAAGCCAAGCGGCTAGCCAACAGGCTCATAAAATCATCACCCAAACAAAACAGTAAATGTGTACCTATTTGTCGGGCACAAAATTTTATTCCTCTTCTCTAGCCCCTTTGCTATAACCTGTTCAATAAATATGCATGTACATATATACAATTTTTATCACTTATCATTTTCCATTCAACTTCATATTTGATTTACTTTGGTGTAAAAACACCACTCATCCTAATGTTGCATGCACAGGCTAAAATCATATCATTAGCTAATTAATGTATTTTTCAACTCATGCATATTTTATTTGAACAAGTGGCTATTTTAAACACTTCACATTTCAAAGATGATAATTTGGCGAACTAAAATAGATTTCAACACTTGACTATTTTATTTAGTTCCCATGCATGTTAAAAATAATATTTCTTCACCAATATTTATTTCAACATCCGCATATTTCTAGCATATCACATATATGATAAAAATGATATTTTTATCATTTAGAATATTTATTCGACAAATGGATAATTTCAACACTTCATAGTTTCAATAAAAATGTAATTTTTATTGTTCGATCTTTTTATTCAACACATGAACTTTTCCACTACACACACCTCTCAACACATGAGCATTTCCACACATGGATATTTTATTTATGTAATTCATATAAGAAAGATAGAATTTTTATTTTTGAAACTATTTATATAAGGAGAATATTTTTTATAGTTCATATATATTATAAAAATGTGATTTTTATTGTTTAAACACTCCATTCATTCACAAATGAATTTAATTTTCACATCACACTTTTCAACACATGAACATTTCCACACATGGATATAGTTTCAACATATGACTTTAATTTCAACGCATGAAAATAATTTTAACATATGAAAATTATTCTAACACATAAAGATTATTCAAAATTTCGGCAGCACAACGGCAGGGTAGTTAAAACCGGCACCGTCCCTAGTACGGCTCCTCGCTCTACCTTAAAACCTCGCGGTTTTTGACAATGGGGATTCATGCATCTAATTCGCACGTAGGCGGCATGTTTTATTTTTATTTCCACAAATATTTCCAATTCATTTCAATCACCAATGGGTATTTTTCAACCACAACCAAACAATATCAACCACAAACAATTATTCAACCATTCTTATTTTTCATCCAATATTTCACACCAATTCACAACAATAAATATCGTCCATGGTTTGTGGACAAGGGGAGTATATATGTATATATATATATATATATATATATATATATATCTAATATAATTGCTATATTTCACTTGCATTTCAACACATATATCAATTATTATATGCATGTAAAATTCATTCTTCGCTCATATAGCCTACACCACGCATGTACATGAGGTATACAACACGTGTGTAATTTATATTTCGCTAATATAATTTATACACGACATTTTCCATTCAAATTCATTTAATTTAGATTTCTCACATTGGTTTTCGGAGTGCTAAAAATCGTAGATGACTCAGAAAAATCCGTGGCTTCTTCTATTGGGTAGAGAGCTTCCTTGCGGTCCCGATGTTTACTGTTTCATCGAGTTTCGTCAACACACCAAAAAGATATGATTTTTCAAAGTGCAAACATAAAAAAGAACTCAACTTTCACGATGGTTCAAAACTAGGTTTGCGGTTTTCGCGAGAACTGAGGCACGAGGGGATGATCGGCGAGTTGGATGTGGAAGAGCTTCGAGACGGCTAGAGGCGCGCGGTGGTTTGGTGGCGCTCGGTGGTCGGGATCGTCGGCGGCGGCGGTTTGAAGGTCGGGACTTTGGAGGGAGACATCTCGACGTAGAAGCAACGATAGGGGGAGCTCCTTATATGGATTTGAAGAGGGGAAGGAGAACTACAAAAAGTTGAACAGGGGGAGGGGCTAATTCGGGCTGTGGCGATCGGAAATCGCTAGGGAAGTGGGGGTGCTTTTCCGTCATCGATGTCGGGGGGTCGGGGGGGTTTTTTGATGTTTTTTTTAATGAATTGAGAAATATGATTGGTCGATAGTTTTATTAAATTTTTAAATAGCGTTTTCTCAAACGAACTCCTTTTCAAACCTAACGACTGTCGCCCCTAGCTAAATACCCCCATCTCGGACACAATGGGATATGTTTCGTAGGCCAATTCGACTGTTACAGTCAGTTATTTTTCAAATTAAAGTTTAAACCATTTAGTTTTTAACTCTGAACGCACATTTCAATTTTCCAGGGCCCGAAACTGATTCGAAAAATTCCAGAAAAATAAATCTAGCTATGTTTTGACGCTACGATCCCAAAAAAACTAGTTTCGTCGAATTCTGAGATCGTTTGAAAAATGGCCATTTTCTGGTCGATCCAATTTAACAGAAATTGACCAAACGCATTTTCTTTTGCCACGCTCACGTACTAGCTTCAAAAATTATGAAATTTGAAACCTAGCCATAGTTTGACATCCCGGACCCAACAAAAGTGGTTTCGTCGAATTCCGAGGTCGTATGCAAAATATCAATTTTCCAGGGCTATATATTCTATATAGCGACCATTCTGAAAATTAATTCGGCCATATCTTTTGATTCCCGTTATGAAACTTCGATTTTTTAGATTCGTTAGAAAGGTATTGATAAACAGATTTAGATATTTTTGGTTTTGCTAAAATCCATTATATTCTCCACCCTGCACAGTCAGTCAAAGTTTGAATTCAAATTTTCAAACTGACTCACTATTTCTAATTCACTATTTTATTGAAATTTTCTATTTCAATTGTTCAAATTCCTTTGAAATCACCAATTTAAATTTTTTTAATTGGCTCATATTTTCTGGGTTATTACAATCTCCCCCACTTAAAACTTTTCGTCCTCGAAAAGGAAACAACAGTAAAGTAGGAAACAAAATGTAAATGCAAAGTATTGTAAAGGTACCTTGCACCGGAGTTAGTCAGAGATATCCACTCTGCATTTGGGGTAAGCTTGCTTAATGCTTTCCTCAGTTTCCCAAGTACAGTCTCTAGGATCACTGCTCCACTGCACTTTAACTAAATGAACCTTTTTTGCTTCTTAGTTCTCTAGTTTTTTGCCAACAATCTTTAATGGCTCTCTTCTGAGTGCTAATTCTGGAGTTATGTCTATATCCTGTTGCGCTGCTTCCTCTACAACAAGATCTGGATTATGCACATGTCTTCTAAGTTGTGATATGTGAAATACATCATGCACTCCAGGCAACCAATCTGGTTATTGAACCCTATAAGCAAGAGTTCCAATTCGCTCAAGTATAGGAAAGGGACCAATAAATCTCGGTGCCAACTTCCCAGTTTTTCCAAATCTGATTAATCCTCTCATCGGAGAAACCTTCAAATAAACATGGTCACCAACAGCAAACGTCAAATCTCTCCTTCTAGAAACTGCATAACTTTTCGGTCGGCTTTGCACGGTTCTCAATCGCTTTTTGATGAAGTCGACTTTATCAGACGCTTCTCTAATCATACCGGGTCCTAACACAAGTCTATTGCCAGGTTCTACCCAACATGCTGGAGATCTGCACGGTCTGCCATATAATGCTTCAAATGGTGACATTCCCAAACTTGCTTGATAGCTATTGTTATATGAGAATTCTGCCAAATGCAAATGATCTTCCCATGACCCACCAAAATCAATTATACAAGCCCGCAATAAATCTTCTAGAATTTTATTCACCCGCTCAGTTTGGCCATCTGTTTGAGGGTGATAAGCAGTGCTCATATTCAGTTTCGTTCCCAATTCTGTCTGGAAAGCCTCCTAGAATTTGCTAGCAAATAGGGGATCTCTATCACTGACTATGCTTATGGGAATTCCATGCAGCTTAACGATTTCTTTGAAATATTTCTGTGCTAGACTTTGAGCGGTTCTAGTGGATCTGACAGGTATAAAATGGGCAGTCTTCGTGAAGCGATCTACGATTACCCAAATGTTGTCATTACCTTTCCTGGTTCACGGCAAACCATCTATGAAATCCATGGAAATCTGTTCCCATTTCCAACTTGGGACTTCCAATGGTTGCAACAATCCTGCTAGCTTCTGTTGGTCGCTCTTGACCAATTGACAAGTAGGGCATCTGCTAACATACAAAGAAATATCCCTTTTCATTGCCTTCCACCAGAAAGTGCGTTTGATATCGTTGTACATTTTACTCACCCCAGGGTGGATGCAAAATTTGGATTTATGGCATTCATCCGACACTTCTCTTTTGAGCTCAGGAATGTCGGGAACACATATTCTTCTATTCAACCTCAGAACTCCCTCACTATCCACCTGGAAACTGGAGCCTTAGCCCCTTTGAATCCTTTTTATCATCTCTTTCACAAAATTGTCAATTTTCTGAAGAACAGATATTTTACCAATCAGTCCTGGCGTAATTATAAGATTGGCAATGATTGCGGTTTTCCTACTAAGCGCATCTGCTACAACGTTAGCCTTTCCCGGCATATACAGGATATCAAGATCATACACTGCAAGAAATTCTAGCCAACGCTGCTGTCTCAAATTCAGATCTTTCTGGGTATATAAATACTTCAATGATTGATGATCTGTATACAGTATAAATTTCTCGCCCAATAAATAATGCCTCCAGATTTTAAAAGCAAAAACGATGGCTAGCAACTCAAGATCACGAGTTACATAATTCTTCTCATGCGTTTTCAGTTGGCGGCTTGCATAAGCGACTACTTGGCCTCTTTGCATTAACACTGCACCAAGACCTCTAATAGAAGCATCTGTCCAAACCGTTAAATCCTGATTGCCATCAATAATGGTTAACACTGGAGCAGTGGTCAGTTTCGATTTCAATTCCTGGAAAGCTTCATCACAGTCGGAAGTCCACTTAAACTTCTCATGTTTCTTCGTGAGCTTCGTTAACGGTCCGGATGTCTTCGAAAAATCCTTAACGGACTTTCGATAATAACTAGCCAACCCCATGAAACTTCTAACTTCTGTGGGAGTAGTGGGTTGTTTCCAGTCTTGAATCGCTGTTATTTTGCTTGGGTCAGCAGAAATCCCTTTCTCTGACACGAGATGGCCAAGAAATTTCACTTCTTCTTGCCAGAAGACAAATTTAGAGAATTTGGCTTTGAAGACGTTCTTCCTTAGAATCTCCAATACTTGTTCTAAGTGTTTTTCATGCTCGGGTTTTGATTTGGAGTAGATTAAAATATCATCGATGAATATGAGGACAAATATATTCAGAACTCCCCTGAACACTCTATTCATTAGATCGACAAAAGTATGCTGGAGCGTTGCATAGGCCAAGCGGCATTACTAACCATTCATAAAATATGTCTGGACCTCTGAAAGCTGTCAAAGGAACACACTCTTCTGCTATTCTCAATTGATGAAAACCTGTAGCTAGGTCCATTCGGGAAAATACTTTTGCCCCATTCAATTGGTCTAGCAAATCATCGAAATGGGGTAATGGATACTTATTTTTAAGCGTCTGTTTGTTGAGGTCTCGGTAATCAACGCATAATCGAAGAGTACCGTCTGACTTTGGGACAAACACAACAGCTGCACCCCAATTAGAAAAACTAGGTCTGATTAGACCCTTCCACAACAGTTGGCGAGTTTGATCGCCTAATTCTTCTTTTTCCTTCGGAGTCATTCTGCGAATTGGATGTACCACCGGTCTGGCATTGGGAATCAGATCGATTCGGGATTCTATTTCTCTTTGCGGAGGTAAGTTTTCAACTTCTTCAAACACATCCGCATAGTTTCTAACAATCGGAATCTTTTCTATGGAAGTGGGGGTAAGTTCTAATGCCGACCAAAATTCTTCTCTCTTCGGATTCGAACCATGACAGGGTATATATATATATATATATATATATATATATGTCCATGCTTCGTTCGAATCTTAACGTTTCTTTCCGCAAAATTCACTTCGGCTTCGTATTTTGTTAACCATTCTAACCCAAGGATAACGTCGAATTCGGGAAAATCCATAACAATTAAATTAATGGGAAATTTGTAGAAAGAATAAGAGATTGGCACTCTACAACATGAACTGAGAGCGATAGAACCACCTATCGGGTTATGAACTTCAACCGATTCTTTAAGCTTTCTTTATTTTAACTTTAATTTGTGCATTGTATTACTAGCAATAAAACTACGCGACGCACCTGTGTCAAACAATACAGAAACAGGAATATTTTTAATGGTAAGGGTACCTCCCAAAACATCAGGTTTACCTGCTCCATCGGAAGCAGCTGGCGGGCTCGACCCGTCATATACGTGAGCTACTGTGGCCTTCTTCAGCAAAGGACAGTCTTTGACCAGATGATCGGTCTTACGACAATTAAATCAGGAGCGAGTGTTTTGTTGGGATCGTAGCGTCTAGAGTAGTGCCCCGCTTTGCCACAGTTAAAGAAATTTCCTCTCGGTGGCTTGCCAGTCTGAGGGTTTGAAGATGCTGCTTGGCTTGACTCAGATTGATTCACAACAGGCTTGCGTTTGTTCCCGGCTTGGCTTCTAGCGCGATCCTGCTCCAGATGCCTATGGTCAAGGTCTTCGTAGTTGCATGTCATTTCCACCAGTTCGTTGAATTCCAGCTTGACATGGGCCATGGCTCTATCATGATACTGTCGCCTTAGCCCAAGGATAAACCTCTTATTTTTGGACTTTGCAGTAGCGACGAGCTCCGGAGCATAGGGCGACAACAGTGTAAATTTATTCAGATAATCCTGCATGGAAAGATCCCCCTACTGGAGGTTGGCGAAGTCATCGTGCATTCGCTCTAGAGCTTGTTCTGGGACATATTTCTCCTTGAAGAGCTCTTTGAATCCATCCCATGTTCTTCCAGCTTCTCTATTCCCGGCGATGAGAGATTCCCACCATAGTTCAGCTTGTTCCTACATAAGCCAGGCGCCCATAATAGCTTTATCTTCGTCTCCAAGCCTTAGGCCTTCAAGAATTTTCTCGCATGTTTTGAGCCATGCAAGGGCCTCTATTACTATGCCAGTTCCCGAGAAGGTCTTGCCTCCTAAGTTTTTGTATCTCTTGGCTACACGATCTAGCTCGAAGTATTGAGCGGCCGGAGGTTGTATCAAAGGTCCTTCTTGAACTGGGGCTTCTCCCCTTCCTCGGCCTCGGCCGGCACGGCCTCCTCTAGCGGCGGCTGCTCTGGTAGCCATTCGTCAAATTCTGTATAAGCAAGGAAAGAGTCAGCTAACAGAAATGATAGTTTATTTCATAGTTAAGCAGAAAATTTACGGAAAGATAACGATGGGCTGATTCAATTGTTTTCGCTATTCTGCTCGGCTCAATCTAGGACTTTACTAGTCCTATCTCTAATGAGCGACTCGCCTTAGAATACTACTGATTCAATTTTGACGAAGTGTTTAATGTGTTAGACTCCAGAACTAAGGTTAACCAAAGCTCTGATACCAGCTGTGACAATCCCAAAACCCCGTGACATGGTGTTAAGGATAATCATTAGAATATAACACATTAATCATCATTAGCAGATCACAGATAATAGCGTAAACAGAAAATAGAATAATTTACACACATATGACAGCGGAATCATATAGATATCATCACATCAGAGAAGCACAGTACAGGATAGAACTTAGTGCATAATGATACATAGTCAGTCACCATCGCCTGAGGCGGAATCATACATAAAGAGTACACAAAATAATATCAGTCTACATCGCCAATGGCGGAATCATAATATAGATACAATAATGGCGGAGAAAATCCAAGTCAGCACCGTGTAGTCAAGCCTCGCCATGGGCCAAAAGGTGCGTCAGAAACCTGTAACTAGGCTGCCCGTGTGAAAATGAGGGCACCCGAGTTTGCAAGGTGAAACAAACTACGAGTCAGTCATGGGACTGGTATGAGAAATCTACATAACTTATTAACAACAATAATAAGGCAAATCAAAGGACCACTCCACTTTCGCGGAACGGGTTTACTCGAATGAGTGCTAGTGCATGAAATAAAGTAAATGATTAAATCATCGCAATGCTTTTTATAAAATGAAGCCATTATAAGACTCAGGTCCCATCACACAATGCAACGCAAGCCGGAGGATAGAGTTTTTACCTTATAATGGCCAAAAATGCTTCATACGTATAAAACAGAAGTGTTTGATATTATTACTAGTGTGTATATATTTCAAAAGCGATTCCAATCGTAAATATCAATCATAGGCGGCATAAATGACCCATACCACTATGTCGCCGTACTAGTAATACAATCACGTCCGCATATTTCGTATTGGAAATTGGATTCCTTCATGAGTCGAGGCAAGGGGCAAGCTCCTCTCCGATTCGAGACACTCTAGCAAATGCCTCGGGACCACACACAGCAATCCCTGGATCCTCCAAGGCCGGTCCTCTCTTACTTTTGAGGATTAATTATTCCTGAACACATGTTTCCCGGTGCTTACAGACCTGTAATCGAGGCGCCTCGTATTCCAACAACCACACAGGTGAAAAGTAGATATAAATGTCAGAGCTGGGAGGTTACTGACACCACCATAGCTAGAAAGAAACGCCGTGCACTCCTTGGGTCCTTCTCCCGTTTTTGACTCATACCGGGGTGTGAGGCTCACAAATTCACGTTATACACAAAGCTACGTCACACAGACCATGCTTTGATCCTCAACCACAAGACTTTGCTTTGCAACAGAAGCCTTGATCATATGCCACTTAGGCGTGCCACACAGGTAATCCACTCCATGCGACTGATTTCTGTCAATACATAACCTCTGAGCTCGTACGTCTCAGAGAAGGGCGTTAAGAAAGAGAATAAATTTTCCACCGTCAAACAGATATATATTTAACAGAGATCAATCAGCACAGAAAAAATCCAATGTCAGACACACAGTCTATTTACAAGTCCGTTCTGGGTCTGAACGAAACCGGAGGCACCAATTCCTCGCATATCCGTACAATCAACATTATGTTTGGACGGCTACTACTTCAGTTCCTTCATGGTAGCTACTCCAATCACGAGCATCAGTAGCGCCCATCCATCCGATGTGAAGATCGTCGGTCTTCAACCGTCTTCCACTCTTCGACTTCTCAACGTTGATCGATTATTTGAAATGAGATAAACTCGGCCTTTTCAAATAACACACGTATATTTAGATTTTCAAATCAATTATTCACATGGTTGGACTATTCAACATTCACATTTCAGTTCTTTAGTTATAATTTTCCTGTCAAATACATTCAACCACTACATATCAAGCAAACACAACAAAATTGGTTTATTTCCACTCTATATCATCTATAGTATTTTATAACGATATATTGCCATTTTTATTTAATTTAAAATGGTCCTATTTAATTAAACGACGTTTCAGGTCGTGTCGATGCACTGGCGCTACTTTTCACAAATTTTGTTTTACACATATCTGGAAATCTAACCGTTGGATCTTTACAAATTTTATATCATTAGGAAGGTCTATTCAAAATGAATCCAACGTTTTCAGTTTTGGGAAAATCCGACGGTCGGATCTTCCACAATAGTCATTTGAAGTTACGATTTTAATTTACGAACTACAGCGTCGTTATTCGATTTAATTTAATTATATATATATATATATAATCGTTTCTGGCGCTGTTTTTCCTTAGATTTGAATTACACATTCCAGACAATCCAACCGTCGGATCTTCACAAATTTGGTGCCGATGGAAGGATATTTCCAAGGCGAACCCAACGGTTGCGGTTCCGGGAAAATCCAATGGTCGAATTTCCCGCACTAGTCGTTTGAAATCACGGTTTCAAAACATGAATTGCACGGCCACGTTTCGTTTTATTTTTATTTTTATTTATATATTTATATAAATATAGTTCATTCAAAAATTCCTATATCGTTTTCACTTCAATTATTTCACTAACGCCTTTAAATTTTGGAAAATTTCGCCATAACCTCCTTTGTACGGGAGGGGCTGGGAAAATTCCCAAATAGCCACACGGGTGTCTCATGTCAAAAAGAAAAAGAAAAAGCCAAGCGGCTAGCCAACAGGCTCATAAAATCATCACCCAAACAAAACAATAAATGTGTACCTATTTGTCGGGCACAAAATTTTATTCCTCTTCTCTAGCCCCTTTGCTATAACCTGTTCAATAAATATGCATGTACATATATATTATTTTTATCAATTATCATTTTCCATTCAACTTCATATTTGATTTACTTTGGTGTAAAAACACCACTCATCCTAATGTTTCATGCATAGGCTAAAATCATATCATTAGCTAATTAATGTATTTTTCAACTCATGCATATTTTATTTGAACAAGTGGCTATTTTAAACACTTCACATTTCAAAGATGATAATTTGGCGAACTAAAATAGATTTCAACACATGACTATTTCATTTAGTTCCTATGCATGTTAAAAATAATATTTCTTCACCAATATTTATTTCAACGTCCGCATATTTCTAGCATATCACATATATGATAAAAATGATATTTTTATCATTTAAAATATTTATTCGACAAATGGATAATTTCAACACTTCATAGTTTCAATAAAAATGTAATTTTTATTGTTCGATCTTTTTATTCAACACATGAACTTTTCCACTACACACACTTCTCAACACATGAGCATTTCCACACATTGATATTTTATTTATGTTGTTCATATGATAGAATTTTTATTTTTGAAACTATTTATATAAGGCGAATATTTTTCATACTTCATATATATTATAAAAATGTGATTTTTAATGTTTAAACACTTCATTCATTCACAAATGAATTTAATTTTCACATCACACTTTTCAACACATGAACATTTCCACACATGGATATAGTTTCAACATATGACTTTAATTTCAACGCATGAAAATAATTTCAACATATGAAAATTATTCTAACGCATAAAGATTATTCAAAATTTCGACAGCATAACGACGGGGTAGTTAAAACCGGCACCGTCCCTAGTACGGCTCCTCGCTCTACCTTAAAACCTCGCGGTTTTTGACAATGGGGATTCATGCATCTAATTCACACGCAGGCGACATGTTTTATTTTTATTTCCACAAATATTTCCAATTCATTTCAAGCACCAATGGGTATTTTTCAACCACAACCAAATAATATCAACCACAAACAATTATTCAACCATTCGTATTTTTCATCCAATTTTTCACACCAATTCACAACAATAAATATCGTCCATGGTTTGTGGACGAGGGGAGTATATATATATATATATATATATATATATATATATATATATATATATATATATACAATATAATTGCTATATTTCACTTGCATTTCAACACATATATCAATTATTCTATGCATGTAAAATTCATACTTCGCTCATATAGCTTACACCACGCATGTACATGAGGTATACAACACGTGTGTAATTTATATTTCGCTAATATAATTCATACACGACATTTTCCATTCAAATTCATTTAATTTAGATTTCTAACATTGGTTTTCGGAGTGCTAAAAATCGTAGATGACTCAAAAAAATCCGCGGCTTCTTCTATTGGGTAGAGAGCTTCCTTGCGGTCCCGATGTTTCCTGTTTCATCGAATTTCGTCAACACACCAAAAAGATATGATTTTTCAAAGTGCAAACATCAAAAAGAACTCACCTTTCACGATGGTTCAAAACTAGGTTTGCGGTTTTCACGAGAACCGAGGCATGAGGGGATGATCAGCGAGTTGGACGTGGAAGAGCTTCGAGAGGGCTATAGGCGCGCGGTGGTTTGGTGGCGCTCGGTGGTCGGGATCGTAGGCGGCGGCGGTTTGAAGGTCGGGACTTTGGAGGGAGATATCTCGACGTAGAAGCAACGATAAAAGGAGCTCCTTATATGGATTTGAAGAGGGGAAGGAGAACTACAAAAAGTTGAACTGGGGGAGGGGCTGATTCGGGCTATGGCGATCAGAAATCGCCAGGGAAGGGAGGGAGCTTTTTCGTCGTCGATGTCGGGGGGTTTTCTGATTTTTTTTTTTATATTTATGAATGGAGAAATATGATTGGTCGATAGCTTTATTAAATTTTTAAATAGTGTTTTCTCAAACGAACTCCTTTTCAAACCCAACAACTATTGCCCCTAGCTAAATACACCCATCCCGGACACAATGGGATATGTTTCGTAGGCCAATTCTACTGTTACAGTCAGTTATTTTCAAATTAAAGTTTAAACCATTTAATTTTTAACTCTGAACGCACATTTCAATTTGCCAGGGCCACAAACTGATTCGAAAAATTCCAGAAAAATAAATCTAGCTATGTTTTGACGCTACAATCCCAACAAAACTAGTTTCGTCGAATTCTGAGATCGTTTGAAAAATGGCCATTTTCTGGTCGATCCAATTTAAGAGAAATTGACCAAACGCATTTTCTTTTGCCACGCTCACATACTAGCTTCAAAAATTATGAAATTTGAAACCTAGCCATAGTTTGGCATTCCGGACCCAACAAAAGTGGTTTCGTCGAATTCTGAGGTTGTATGCAAAATATCAATTTTCCAGGGCTATATATTCTATATTGCGACCATTCTGAAAATTAATTCGGCCATATCTTTTGATTCCCGTTATGAAACTTCGATTTTTCAGATTCGTTAGAAAGGTATTGATAAACAGATTTAGATATTTTTGGTTTCGCTAAAATCCGTTATATTCTCCACCCTGCACAGTCAGTCAAAGTTTGAATTCAAATTTTCAAACTGACTCACTATTTCTAATTCACTATTTTATTGAAATTTTCTATTTCAATTGTTCAAATTCCTTTGAAATCACCAATTTAAATTTTTTAAATTGGATCTATTTTCCGGGTTATTACACCGGACCTCTAGGGTCACAAGAAATATTAAGGGTTCTTCCACAATGAATCAACAATCTAACTACCCTCATGTCGACACAGTCTCGGATGGCACCATACCTGGCTAGCCAATCCACTCCTGGAATCAAGCCGTAGCCCATGAAACCAAGAACGTAGGCGTTGCATTCAAACCCAACGCCCAAGATAGACACTCTCAAATCCCGACAAAGCATAAATAATTGAGCTGAACCTCCAATAGGATTTGAGACTACAATGGGATCTACATCTAGACAAGTTATTAGGTGCATTGTTTCAACTAACGAAGCAGATACAAACTAGTACGAAGTGCCAGAATCAAACAAAGTTAAAACAGGATGATCAAAAAGGAAAAAAAAAATCAAACTTTCAACAAAAACATTTCTATCTCTCTCCTATCCTGGTGCCATGAGAGCATGAACCTATCCTCCAGAAGTAAGTCCTGTCCTCTGCCCTTGCCCTTGTCCTTGCCATCCTGGGCAGTCTTTAATCAAATGTCCTGCCCCACTGCAATGAAAACAACCAAGCTTCTTCTTCTTCATGCAGTCCTTAATTATATGGCCCGTTATACCTCAAATAAGACACCTTCTTTTGTCATGGGGTTAATTATTCTTTCTACTTCCTCCTTTACCTTCTTCATGGATTAAAGCTATATCAACAAATTCCTCATCCTTGGGTTGTGCTCCTTAGCCTAAACTCCCTCATCAACCAAGCAGCTAGCTGAACCTTCCTTCCATTGTTTATCTCAAAGATACCAAATGAGTCATCCACTTCATTGAGCAAATTCTAGCTTCGACAAACGTCTCAGTCCTGTGAAACGGTTTTCTACCCATCGCACATAAGTCCTTACATATCTTAGAAAAATCATCTATACGCGGGGAAAGAGACTCAAGAAGGAAAAAGGAAGAGATTCAAAATAAAGAATCTAAAGAATGATATATGGATTTTTGGGGATTATGTTTTTCATAATAAATCTTTCTCTTGAAAACTCCTTTAAAACGTGTCTTTTTTGAAAATACTTCTTTATAAAAATGCTTTTGAAAATGGTTTTTCAAAATATTTTATCTGTTCTGGTAAGCTTCAGCTCTATACCAAGTGTAACACCCCACGTCCGTTAATGTCACTCATAAAGGGAATGCATTAAGTTTCGTGGATCGTTATAAGTAAATAGAACGGAATATTACAAGACATATAAAGTAGTACTTGAAAAAAATTATAACTTTATTGCAGCGGAAACAGAAATAGGTTTGGTTACACCTTCAAAACAACAAAACCAAGTACATAATATCAGTCTTGTATAAAAGCCTTCAGAGTACATAATTTTAAAGCCATAACCCTCAACAGAAAATGCCATAATCAGAATCAAAGCCAAGCAATACATCTTTCAACTTCAAGCTGGAAGAAAGAGACATCTGAAATAAGCTTGAGTATTTCCTCCCTGAGAACCTAGGGGGAAACGGATTAAAAGAGGCGAAACAAACTAGGTCAGACATTAGTCTGGTGAGTCCAGTAACTTTAACTATATAATCATTAAAGTAATAGGATAAGAACATAAACTGGAAAGTAAGAAATGACTTTACATAAGCATGTATGACAAGGTAGGCAAGATGAATAAGATAAACGTTGATTGCGCTTCTAATCACTATAGGGTAATTACTACACTGCACCAATGCTAAATATATCGCACCATTACTAGTTCCATACTGAAATCTGATCCCAACACCACAATTAGTAGCCATCAGGCATAACATCTAGTAAGAGGTATTTATCTCATACAATCCTTGACAGCCTACTTACCCATAATGGAAACTAGATGTCCTCATACTACCCCTAATCGATCAGCTCCCTAACTCGCATGTGTTTATTACTTGTGTCATTCGGCCCTGCTCGTTTGTAGATACCTGTGCTGGTCCCACCATGGGGTGTATAAATCCCTATGATGGCAACCCGACACAATTCAAGATGCATAGTGTATGACTACTGATGCCCAGAGCCTGCTTTTTCCACTCCAGAGCACGTGCACGCCCGTATTCTATCGGAACCTACACTGACGTACCACCCGCCGCTATTTTGACCGCTTATAATCAGCCCAGTAATCGTGCCCCACCCTGCTTAGTTCCGGGTACCGTGATACATCTATGTGGGTTACTGCTGAAATGGGTCCTCGTTACTAGGGTTTCCTAATCAACATGTTATAACGGTTAAGTGTTCTCAATATAACCTAACCCCATCCATCTGTTTTAATTAACATGCTGTACTGGTTAAGTGTCTCCTTCCCAATGATTCACGCATGTTTATTTTAACGGTTAAGTTTGTGGGCCTATACATACTAATATTACCCACATACCTAAGACTTACTTAACCCTTCCACTTATCAAGTCCATATGTACTATTGGTTAAGCTTGCCTTAACCCTATCCACTTTGTTCATTTAATATTGGTTAAGTTGTCTTCTTACCCATGTTAATTTAAACCCACCCACCTAACTTGTTTACGTATCATATTCATCTTTGATCAGCATTAATTAGTTATTAATGCAAAGACCTCTCACATTAAGTCGACCACTTGTGGCCGCTGAATATGCCAGGCGGTTCCAGTAAGACTTCCACCACAAGCCTGACTTAACCTCGTGTCTAAGCATCTAATTTATGCCTTTGACCTCTCACATTAGACTGCCGTTTGCGGTTGCTGGATATGCCGGGCGGTTCCGGGCAGTCTTATACCGCAAACCAAGTTTAACCTCGTGTCTTAGGCGTTCATTTACGTATTTACCGTCCAAGTCTAGATTTATATGTAAATTATCCATAAGTGTGGTCAATTCAAGTTATCCCACATTTACTTGTTATGCCCTAAATTACTTAATTAAGCTATACCCAATTCCCCGCATTTCAATCGCACGTACAACAAGGTCCAGAAATAAAATGGAGAGGGATAGAGGAGAAACACAAGAATTGACATAAGGAACAAAATAGGCATGTAAAGGTGTACCCAACTCAAGAATCATGTTTCCAATAGACATGTTGTACACTAACAATAAGTATGGCTAAACTGAGCAAGTTACATCATAGGCATAAAGATTCGATAGAATTGGACATAAAAGAATCACCAATTTGGTGTACAACATGATAGGTTCCATTGTTTCAATCACAACAGTCTCGTAGGCATAGGTAATTCAGATTTGACAAAAGGATAAGCATGAGTCAGAATTGATTATCTTACAATTAGGCATAGTTCTAGATTCGATTCATTACAAGTCATGATTCCTATTGCATGTTCCAAATCTGAGAAATAACTGAACTTACAAAATTATTGCAAGTTTACACCCAAACCCATTTATGTCAAGTCTCATGTTTGCTTATTATATACATTTTTTCCCAAACCATAGCCATCATCAATTTATGCCTTTTACAAATCATATGTTATTCAACATTTCCCAAACTTTTTCCCTATCATTCAAGCATTATACGTGCGCGAATTTCGCATAATATGTTAGGCTCGAAGTTAGCCTAACTCATAAAGAAAAAGGAAAAAGGAAGAGGGAAGAGAATCATGGTATCAAAATTGGCATAAATATACAAGCACGAATAGGCATGAACTGATAGAATTGATCAGAAAAGCATAGGCTATGAATCAAAAAAAAAAAAGATGGCAACTTGCAAATTTGATAAGATCCATTATAGGCATAATCATATGATCACAATTTACAACTTATCATAATTACTCTAGTTTAATTATCTTGTGAAAGCTACATGAACTCACAGAGATTAAGAAACAAGAGAAGATCTGGAATATGATTTCTGAAGTTGATAAGCTAATCCGTTGATGTAGGCTTCGATCTTTCTCTTTTATCTTGAATTTGATTAGTTATGGTGGAGGCTAGGTTAGCTTAGAGATGGATAGCATGACGGCTTCATAGAATAGGGTTATGAGGTTTAGGGTTTATGTTTGATGTGATTATATAGAAGTATAGAATTAATATGAGCCTTTAGATCAACCTAGGATCCATCCAAACCATCCAGTCTAAGAAAATGCATCTCCATTAGACTGCCGTTTGCGGTTGCTTGATATGCCGGGCTGTTCCGTGCAGTCTTATACCGCTAACCAAGTCTAACCTCATGTCTTAGGCGTTCATTTACATATTTACCGTCCAAGTCTAGATTTATATGTTAATTATCCATAAGTTTGGTCAATTCAAATTATGCCACATTTACTTGTTATACCCAAAATTACTTAATTAAGTTATACCCAATTCCCCGCGTTTCAATCGCACGTACAACAAGGTCCTAAAATAAAACGGAGAGGGATAGAGGAGAAACACAAGAATTGACATAAGGAATAAAATAGGCATGTAAAGGTATACCCAACTCAAGAATCATGTTTCCAATAGCCACGTTGTACATTAACAATAAGTATGGCTATACTGAGCAATCATAGGCATAAAGATTCGATTGAATTGGATAAAAAAGGATCACCAATTTGGTGTACAACATGATAGGTTCCATTGTTTCAATCACAACAGTCTCGTAGGCATAGGTAATTCAGATTTGACAAAAGGATAAGCGTGAATCAGAATTGATTATCTTACAATTAGGCATAATTCTAGATTTGATTCATTACAAGTCATGATTCCTATTACATGTTCCAAATATGAGAAATAACTGAACTTACAAAATTATCACAAGTTTACACCCAAACCCATTTATGTCAAGTCTCATGTTTACTTATCATATACAATTTTTCCTAAACCATAGCCATCATCAATTTATGCCTTATTACAAATCATATGTTATTCAACATTTCCCAAACTTTTCCCCCGTCATTCAAGCGTTATACGTGCGCGAATTTCGCATAATATGTTAGGCTCGAAGATAGCCAAACTCATGAAGAAAAAGGAAAAAGGAAGAGGGAAGAGAATCATGGTATCAATATAGGCATAAATTTACAAGCACGAACAGGCATGAACTGATAGAATTGATCAGAAAAGCATAGGCTATGAATAAAAAAAAAATATGACAACTTGCAAATTTGATAAGATCCATTATAGGCATAATCATATGATCACAATTTAAAACTTATCATAATTACTTTGGTTTAATTATCTTGTGAAATCTACGTGAACTCACAGAGATTAAGAAAGAAGTGAAGATTTGGAATCTGATTTCTGAAGTTGATAAGCTAATTCGTTGATATAGGCTTTGATCTTTCTCTTTTATCTTGAATTTGATTAGTTATGGTGGAGGCTTGGTTAGCTTAGAGATGGACAGCTTGATGACTTCATAGAATAGGGTTATGAGGTTTAGGGTTTAGGTTTTATGTGATTATATAGAAGTATAGAATTAATATGAGCCTTTAGATCAACCTAGGATCCATCCAAAACATCCAGTCCAAGAAAATGCGTCATCGGGTCAATCAGAAGTCGCCACGTAGCCCTATGACTCAGAAAATTGTCACTGTCCAGAATAGTCAGCAGGAGTCGACCCCTACAAGGGGGGTCGACACCTATGTCTACACCCCCTGAGCGGGAGATTTCCCGCTCAGATGCTTTCCTGAGTTTTGAATTCCGAATCTGTTTTGATTATTTAATTATTATTTTAGTTTAATTTCTGCCTACACTTGAAATCTTCTAACCTCCATAACTTCTTTATACGGAATCTGATTCACGCAGACTCGGACTCTATCTCAAGCAGAATTCCGAGACGAACGCAATGGCTTAACCCGTTTCACCTAATTCTTCTTCTAAAAATTAAGTGTCCTTAAATTTGTTAATTATAATGTTTTAAAATTACGGGGTGTTATAACAAGTAATAGCAGATCTGATTAGTTATGATTCAAGTAATTAACAGGCACTGATTTAGATCCAACTTATGTACATGTCAGGGTTACTTTTTACATTTTTACATCTAAAAATAACATAGACTCACTGTGACTGGATCCAAAGAACAGAGAAGTGATTGTCGATGTCGTAGCAGAGATCCTTGAATCCGTATAACTTGTTGTTGCAAAAGAATAGGCTATTTTAATCTGAGTTAGAGAAGCACCTCGTTGTCTCCATTTTTTTGTTGAATAAAACAATGAGAATGAGGTCCTATTTATAGCCTAAGGTCAACGAATCTTGCTTAGAAATGTGTCTACATTCACGTAAATTGATCTGCCCAGATATGACTGGGGTCGACCCCAGGGTCGACACCCCTATGTAGGGGTCGACCCGTGGGTCGATACCCATAGGGAGGGGTGTAGGGGACGACACCCAAAAGGGTCAGGGTCGACCCATGGGTCGACACCCATAAGGTATGGGGTCGACCCCTAACGGGCTGATTTCCCCCCTTTTTCCCGTGGTTTGATTTCAAATTCTGGATTTGTTTTATTTATATTTAAATGGCTTATATGTATATAAACTTCAAACCTTAATATCTTCTTCATACGATGTCCATTTTACGCAAACTCGTAGTCTATATTAAGTAGAATTCCGAGACGAACGTAATGGTGCAATCCATTTTACTTGATTCCCAATATTTAATTAAGTATTCTTTAGTTTATCATTATAGTATTCTTTAAAATTACGGGGTGTTACATTCTCCCCTACTTAAAGGATTTCGTCCTTGAAATCTCTAAGTTAAGAAGAATGTATATCCTAACATCTATCATCCATCTACTCATCCATCAATCTCAGGCATCCATTGTCCTTAAAAGATTTCTAATGCTTATATGAACATACTCGAAGGCGTGTGTATATGTCCCTATATTAATCCAAAAAATCAGGCAGCCTATTGATTCAGTTCACCTCCTTAATACAACGTATGTTAGTGCCATGAATCCAACATGTACGCCAATAATCCTAATATATCATGTAAATGTTATATGATTATACAATCATTCATCTAAATGCAACATCCATATGATGATACACCCATTTCCATCCAAAAAAAGAAAAAGAAAAATACACACGCATCCATATGCAGTATGAGAGTGATTGAGCCGATCTAGTTCCTAATTTGTGTGTATATGCATCCACAAGAAACCACTAGAAAACACTTGCATCCACTTGCATCCATCAAACATAACATGCTTCAAAAACATGTTTACATTCATGGATTCCCTACCTAAAGGTCGAAGATTTGATCGATAGGATATACTTGAATGACAGAAGCAAGTACGAATGAAAGCTTTAGAAAAAGAAGTTAAGAAAATACCCTTGAAAAGAAAAGGGTACGAAGTGCGAATCTTGTCTTCAGTATCCCAAGTTGCTTTCTTGGGGTCTTCTCCTTATTGAGCTTTCACAACTTAACCTCTCGGTTGCATAGCTTCTTAACCTCTGATCCAAGAATACGGGTAGGAAATCATCTAACTGTCGCCTCCCATTCCACCTCTTCTTCCTTTTAGCATAATCGGCTCAACTACTTCTGCGGTATCATGCAAGCACTTCCGTAAATGAGAAACATGGAAAATATTTTGAACACTAGATAGTCTCTCTGATAGCTTTACTCTATAGGCCATTTGGCCAATCCTTTATGTTATGCGAAATGGCCCTACAAATCTTGGTGCTAATTTCCCTACAGATCCAAAACGAACAACATCCTCAAAGGTGATACCATGATGAAAACCATGTCCCCTACTTCAAACTCAATATCGATCCTTCTCTTATCTTTGTAGGACTTTTGTTTGTCTTGAGTTGTCTTCATGCGCCTTTGAATAAGATTAATCTTTTCTGAAGTTTCTCTAATCATCTCAGGTCCAAGTAGAAGCCTTTATGTTGACTCCCGACAACAAGTCGGTGATCTACAGGGTCGTCCATACAATGCCTCGAAGGGTTCCATGCCAACACTAGTTTGATAACTGTTGTTTTAGGTGAACTCTACCAAAGGAAGATGCTCTTCCCAAGTCCCTCCGATGTATAGGATACACGATCTTAAAAGATCCTTAAGAACTCTATTCACCCTCTCTGTTTGTCCATCGGTCTGCAGGTGATAAGTGGTGCTCAAACAAAATTGTGCACCTAATGCCTCTTGTAAGGTCCTCCAAAGCTCACTGATGAAAATAGGGTCACGATCACTTACAATACTAGAAGGTACTCCACGTAGACTGATTACCTCATGAAGACAAACTACTATCAACCATGCTGTCGTCCTCTTACTCTTAACAGGAGTGAAATGAGCGCTCTTAGTAAGCCTGTCGACTACGACCCAAATACTGGTGTTGCCTTTCCTTGATCTATGCAAACCATCAATGAAATCCATAAAGACGCTCTCCCACTTCCATTGCGGGACTTTCAAAAGATGAAGTAAACCTCCAGGCTTCCTTTGCTCAACCTTGACTTGGTGGCAGATCGAACATCGAGAAACGAACTTTGCTGCATATTTCTTCATCCCGGCCCAAAAGAAAACCCTCTTCATATCTTTATACATCTTACCACCGCCTGGATGGATAGTCATCCTACGATGATGGGCTTCCTCAAGGACTGTCTTCAACAAACTCCCAACCCGTGGAACACAAAGCCTTCTATCTCATCGCAACCATCCCCTATCATCCATGGAATATCAATTGAGGTGACTGTAAGTCACCTCTCTACTGAGCCTATCCAATATAACTGCTAGCTGTGGGTCCTATCGCTGTGAAGTTCCAATCTGATCTAATAGAGTAGGCGTACCTCTAATGATGCCAATAAACCAGGTGTGAACTCGGTGGAGGGTCTGAAGTCAAAAGTTGATATAAACTCCAAGTTGTGCTTCTCTACAAATAGAGGACTCAAGGTTATCCTCTGCCTACTCAATGCGTCCTCCATCACATTACCCTTGCCTGTGGTATAAGCAATATTAAAGTCATAGGATGCTAGGAACTCCATTCATATTTATTGCCTCAAATTGAGATCCTACTGTGAGAACAAGTACTTGAGAGATTTATGATAGGTATACAACTCAAATTTCTCTCCAAGTAGACAATTGCGCCAAGTCTTAAGCGCAAATACTATGGCAGCTAACTCTAAGTCATGGGTAGATTAGTCCTTCTATGAACTCTTAATTGTCTACCTCCATAACATACTACCCTTCCCTCTTGCATCAGAACCGCACCAAGCTCTGTACCACATGCATCAGTGTATACTGTGAACATTTTGTTCCCATCAGGCAAAAGTCAAGATTGAGGCTGTTATCAAAGCCCTCTTTAATCGTTGGAAAGCTTCCTCATAGTCTATACCCCAAGAAATGTTAGATTCTTCTTTGTCAGTCTGGTGAGTGGGGTTGATATCTTCGTGAAGTCCTTAATGAACTTCCTATAATAGCCTGCTAAGCCAAGAAAACTCCTCACCTTCGTTGCATTATTTGGAATCTGCCAATCTTGAACTGCAACTACTTCCGTGGGATCCACCATTATCCCGTCCTTAGAGACCACATGCCCTAAAAATTTCAATTCTCGAAAAATGACATTTATAGAATTCCGCCTTAAGCTGGTGCGCTCGGAGAGTCTTCAAAACCTCCCTTAAATGTAGGGCATGCCCTTCCTCGCTCTCCGAGAAAATCAAGATGTTTTCAACAAAGACCACAGTGAAATTATTTAGAAACTCTTGAAACACCTACTCATCAGATCCACAAAATAGGCTGGTGCGTTCATCAAGCCAAAAGGCATGATGAGCCACTCGAAGAAACCATCTGAAGTTCAAAGGAAGTCTTGTCTATATTATCCTCGGCCTCCATCGATGAATCCTTGTGGCCAAATCTAACTGGGAGAAAAAAGACACACCAACATGCTAGTCAAACAGATCATCTATCCTTGGAAGTGGGTGCCTATTTTTCTTAGTGAGTTTATTCAACTCTCTGTAGTCCACACACAAGCGAAGCGAACCAGCCGCCTTAGTTGCGAATATCACCAGAGCACCCCATTCAGATATGCTTTGCCTAATAAACCCTTTCTCAAGTAGCTCCCTTTCTTGCTTGCTGAGCTCCCTCCTTTCTCTCAGAGCCATGTGGCACACAGGAAATGCAACTGGCTTTGCATTGTCCACCAAGCATATAATAAAATCAATCTCGCGCCTCGGAGGTAAGCCCCAACTGACTCAAAAACATCAGGATACTCGCAAACTACTGGTACAGATCGTAAATCATCAATATATGCATCAAGTTACTCTAGGAAACTAAGCATGACAAACCTCTTAGGGTCATTAGAAATCTAGAGGGTGCTCCCATGGCAAGTCAAAAGTCTAACGACCCTCCCCTCTCAGTCCAAAATGGCACCATACATGGCTAGCCAATCCATCCCTAGAATCAAAACATAGCTCATGAAACCAAGCACGCATGCATTGCACTCAAACTCGATGCCCAACACAGATATTCTCAAAACTTGACAAATCAAAGACAAATGAGTCGTACTGCCAATGGGGTTTGAGACAACAACGGGATCCAAAACCATAATAGTACTAAGGTGCAGAGACTCAACCACAGAATCAGATATAAAAGAATGCGCTAAAATCAAACAGGGCTCTAACAGGATGATTGGGAGAGAAATCAAACCTTCAACAGAAACTTTCCTACCTCTATCTGGTACACCGGCCACGAGAGCATGCACCTGCCCTCTAGAAGATCTTGTCATTTGATCCTGTACTTGCTTCTTTGAACACTCCTTAGAATAGTGTCCAACTTTGCCATAATTGAAACAAGCATTCTTCCTTTTTCAGCAATCTTTGACCAAATGACCCATGTTCCCAGAACTATGTTACTTCTTCTTGTCTTTATTTGAACTTTATCAGGCTTTCCTTCTTTCACCTATGTTCCCTTCTTGGACCACCATTATTCTCATCCTTGGGCTGTGCTCCTTAGCCCTAACTCCCTTATTCTCCATTTTACCATCCTTGTGTAACAAGCTAACAAGTCTCTCGAAAGCTACGTCCATCGCACGGAAATCCTTATGAAGATTGAGAGAAAATTAGCCTTAGGTGAAACTACTGAGGCCACAGATGTAGGTTAGACATTCCTTGCCCTTCGACATGTGCCGTAGTTTTAACATGCCTATGGAACCATGCCGCAATGTGGAACCCTTCGGGAAGAATCCGTTCCCCAGACATGCTAAAAAGAAAAAGGAAAAGGGACTCAAGCGGAGAATTGAGAGATATTTTATATGGCTCCGCGGAATATGTTTTTCAAAAACAAACTTTTATTTGAAAATACTTTCTTTTGAAACCTTTTTGAAAACAATTTTCGAAATCTTTTATCATCTGGTAACCTTCAACTCTGATACCAAATGTGACACACCACGTCCGTTAATGTCACTCTTTATCAGAATGCATTAAGTTTCGTGAAGCATGTAGGTACACAGAAACATTTCAAGATAAATATAAAATAACAGCGGAAGTTAAAACTTTATTTAAATAGAAAACATCGTGGTCCAATAAATGATTACATCATAAGTCTGAAATACTGAAAACCCATTACATCAACTTAAAACTTTTGTCTTGTACTAAAATCATCTGAGTACAATAATAAAAGAAGCATAGTTCCCCATAAATATAGCCACATCAGAGAAGACATGAAATCAAAGTGGTACATCTAAGAAGTTCCATGAAGACTGAAAGAGAGAATCTGAATCAAGCCTGAGTATTCCCACCTTAAGAACCTGTGCTGGGGAATGGAAGAGAGAGAACAGGAAACAAACTGGGTCAGACATAAATTCTGGCGAATCCAGTTACTTTTAGCATATAAATAGATAACAGCATTATGACAAGCATATAAACTGGATGGGAGAGATAATAGTATCATAAGACATGTATAACAAACTGAGCAGGATAAACTGAACAAACATGACGGAATATATTGCGCTTCTCAAGTACTTTTCTCTGCACCAATACTAGCATAATAAGAACAAGATGATCCCAACTAGAACAAAATGGTAGACTTAGGTGTACTTCTAGTAGCATGTTTTACCCCCAACAAGAATAACAGGTAGCCCAACAGGAATGACAGCTGTCACATCCAACAAGAATAATAGGCTCCCAACAAGCAAGACTAGATGTACCCTAATTACTACCCCTCATCGATCAGCTCCCTACCCCGTAGATACCCGTGTTGGCCCTATAGTAGGATGTATCACTTCCTAAAGTGGCAACCCCATTATTTTCAAGATGCACAGCTATATCTACTTACGTCATAGCATCTTATCTTCCTGAGCAACCGGACCCATGCACGCACATGACTTCGGTGGAACGCGCCGTCAACACCCTCATTCAAGTGACCTCTTATAATCAGCTTAGTAAGCGCGCCCTGACCCTGACCTAGTTCGGAGTAATCGTTTGATACCAAGATGGGTTACTGACTGAAACAGATCCTGCACAACAGATGATACAAGTTTCCCTCCTAGGCTTGCATCCCCACTACTAGGATTTTAATAGGTCATGCCTAATAGTTTAACAAGGTTGCATAACCCCCACACATAAAAAGGTTGAGTTTGTCGGGTATGTATGTATGTATATATACATATAAAACCCGTCCCCATAGATTTGAACAAGACTAACTTAAGCCCACTGACTCAAGCAAGTTTACTTAACCTCTAATCAATTTAATAGGTTCATGTAACTCCCCCACCCCCACATATTTAAAAAGGTTAAGTATTACCGATTAACAAGTTATACATTTATGGCTTATTAATGGATTAGACTTCTCACATTAAGTCTATTTCTTGTGGATGCTGGATATGCCGGGCGGTTCCAGGCAGACTTCTACCACAAGTCGGACTTAATCTCGTGCCTTAGTACCGTTATGTGTACATTTATGCACTTAACCCCTCACACTAGATTAACCGCTTGTGGACGCTGGATTTGCAGAGCAGTTCCAGGCAGACTTCTACCACAAGTATAATCTAACATTGTGTCTAAGTGCGGTTACAGTTTCTAATTACTATAAATCTAGGCATGTTCATTATTAACCAATTTACATGTTTATCCAAGATTATGCCCCGAATCCCAGTTTGATTCATAATACAAGTTATGTCCCAAATCAAAGTTTTCGAACAAGATATAAATTATCCCCAAATCCGATACAAATTATTCCCCCAAATTAACATTCCCCACTATTCACAATTTCATGCGCTAGCATATTTTAGCGGTAGGCTAGTCTGGAAGGTAGCTTGGCTATAAAAGTAAAAAGGGAAGGAGGGAGAGAAGAGAACGGGAATAAGCATAATAACAAAGCCGACATAATATGTCAGAAATAGGCATAATGGCAGAATGGGAATATGATGACAAAATTAGGCATGATAGCAGAACAGACATATCATGAATAGGCATATGAGAACTAATCAGCAGATTAGGTGAACAAGTAATAGCAGATCTGATTAGTTATGATTCAAGTTATTAACAGTCGCTAATTTAGATCCAACTTATGAATATATCAGGATTACTTTTTGCATGTTTACATCTAAAAATAACATAAACTCACTGTGACTGGATCTAAAGAACAGAGAAGTGATTGCTGATGTCATAGCAGATATCCTAGAATCCCTATAACTTGTTATTTCAAAAGAATAGGTTATTTTAATCTGAGTTGGAGCACCATCTCGTTGTCTTTATTGTTTTTGGTGAATAAAACAATGAGAATGAGGTCATATTTATAGCCTAAGGTCAATGAATCTTGCTCATAAATATGTCCACATTCACAGAAATTGATCTACCCGGATCTGACTGGGGTTGACCTTGGGGTCGACATAGGGGTCGATACCCCTGTGTTGGGATCGACCCATGGGTCGACCCCTAACGAGCCGGTTTCCCCACATTTTCCCGCTATTTGATTTCGAATTATGGATTTTTTTTGTTTATATTTAAATGGCATGTATGATTATTAACTTAAAACCTTAATATCTTCTTTATACGATGTCCGTTTTACGCAAACTCGGAGTCTATCTTAAGCAGAATTCCGAGACTAACGCAATGGTGTAGTTTCTTTAATTAATTCCCAATATATAATTAAGTATTCTTCTGTTTATCATTATAGTATTCTTTAAAATTCGGGGTGTTACAATCTTCCATTAGTAGAGTTTGCGTATAATAACAACTTGGTATGTCTCCCTTCGAGGCATTATATGAGCATCCCCGCCGATCACCTACTTCTTGGTGTAAGTCCACAGATAGACTTCTACTTGAGCCTGAGATAGTTAGGGAAACCTCAAAGAATATAGATTTTATTTAGAGGCAAATGAAGGCATTTCAGGATAGACAGAATTCGTATGCAGATCAATGAAGGAAAGATCTAGAGTCTAAGGCAGGAGACTTGGTTTTCATTAAGGTGTCACCTTTGAGGAGTGTTATTCGGTTCGGCTCAGTGGGAAAGTTGGCACCGAGGTTCGTAGGGCCATTCCCTATAGTAAGGAGGATAGGTCAGATGGCCTACACGGTTACACTACCGCAAGGATTGGCTGGAGTTCATGATGTACTCCATGTTTCGCACTTGTGAAAGTGCTTGCATGATTCCGCGTTAGTAATAGAGCGAAGTACTCTAGAGGAGATTGAGGTAGAGAGGGAGGCATCAGTCAGACGGTTTCCCACATGGATACTAGGATCTGAGGTGAAGAAGTTGCGGAACAAAGAGATCAAGCTTGCTAATATTTAGTGGGGAGAGGGCAACATTGACGCGACTTAGGAACCAGAGGATAGGATTCACACTTCTTTTCCATTTCACTTTGATAGTACACTCTTAATCCTTTCCTAATATTTAAATTTGAATCTATTTTTCCTAATATTTGAATTATAAGTCTAAGGTAGAAGCCTATGGATAGTAGGAAATGGTTTAAAACATGTTAATGGAACATGTTATGGTTGAATGGATTCACGTGGATGCAAGTGCTTGCCAGTGGATGTAGTGGATGCATGTGCACACACTAGGCATAGTTAAAGATCGAAAAATTAGGGCACTTACATAATTGTATATGGACATGTGTGCATTTTTAATTTAATTTAAGTATCTATGGAAATGGTTGATTCATTACTTGAATGTTTCATTTCAATGAACGGTTGTTGCACGCATACAGAATTACATGTATTATTAGGGTTCCTTTGCATACATATTGGATAATGGCATGGGCATGAAATTGCATTAAGGAGGTCAACTGAATAAATGGACTGCGTGATTTTCCATTAGCTTAGGAACATATACACATACACCATTTTCATATGCCCATGAAAATCATTAGAAAATCTAAGTAAAATGGATGTCAGTGGTTGGTGGTTGAGTAGATGGATGTAGACAATGGTTGAAAATATTTATCATTATTCTAGCCTTCGAGATTTCAGGGACGAAATCCTTCAAAATGGGAAGAATATAACACTCCGAATTTTAGTAAATAACAATTAAATAGAAATAAATTAAATATCTATATAATAAAATTCCTTGGTATATAAACAAAAAACAAATAATGGTCCAAATCAAATATAAGGTTGGATAAAGAGTGGCTACGATTTGGCCAGCTGTGCTAAAACTTCTCTCTGTTTAAATTAAATAGCCACTACGCCATTATCTTGGAAATCGTGGTCCACTGCTTTTCTTCTTCGAATTCTGTTTTTGCGTTTCCGTTCCATCTCCCACCAATCTCTTGTTTCATTAAGCTTGATTTCAGATATAGTTAATTTATGGACCCTGTCATGGTATGATCTTTTATCTTCATCTTTTTTCTGATTACATGAATCCGATGTCATTTGCCTTCTCCTTACTCAATTTTATATTGTGTTCTACTCTATCTCAGACTTAACTAATCTGCTTATCATGTTACAATACATCTCCCGCATCTTAATTATTTTCATTAATCTAATTTGGGACTTGAATTTTTTTCTATCGACAATTTTCACCATCTCATTTTATCATGCCAGATATACCTAATTTGTTGTACAGTATTGTTCTATCTAGACTTCATCGAATGGTGGAATTTTACTCCATTGTATTGTATATTCTTTAATTTCATTTTAATGCAAATTGGTATTTCTTTAGTTTTAGTTTGCTATACTTTCAGACTTCATCTTTGTTTCTCAATAATTAATGATTTCCTTTACAAAATAAAGCTTTAATTTTGAAGGCGTCTAACTATAGGTTTGAATTTACTCTTCTTCACCATATTCGTGCAGGTCAAGTATAAGTAAAGACACACAGACACATGTTAATTCTCAATTAAATTATGTGCTAACTTTAATTTTGTAGCACACTTTCCAATTTCACTACCCTATACTTTCTATTATTTCCATATAAAAATGCATAGTAACTGGAATACGTGACTTCAAACGTTTTTTACTTTCCATTTTCACATTATTCCATAATTTTTAATATGGTGCAACTAACAATGATTTTGCATAAGGTGATATATTGAAAACTGTTCATTTGTGCTGAAAGTCAGTTCCCTTCAACAATAACTTTTAAAATTAGTTTTTGGAAATTTTGACTCTTTGATATGCTATAATGTTTTGCATGTTGGAAATTATGATTATTCGGTTACAATGTGGAGCAAGTCAATATGACATAAACATGCTACCCTATCTCATAAGCAGATGTGCTTACTTTTGTTTTGTTCACTACTTCCTATTAAAGTGATTGTATGTTTACGGTGCATTTTATGTTATTATTGTTTTTTTTAACTATGAACCATTTTTATTGCAATTGAGTATAATGAGCGAGTGGACTAATTGGTTATCACTATCAATTTCTTAGTAAGTGTAGTAACTTTTTTTACTCTTGGTTTCAGTCTGCATATAATCCAAAAATTCAGCAAGGCCGGTATTTACAGTCACTTATAAGTATTGGGGTAAGTGAATATTTTGATATACATTACTGTACTATGGTTTTTAATTCATTCATTTATTCAAACGTCGATGATTTATTTCACTAACTTTTAATCAACTATTATTATTCTATTTTGATATCTATCTAAATCACTTTTCTAAAATTTATAATAATAAAAAATTAGATGGTCCTAGCAAGGACCCATGCTTAAAATACTTCTCTACTTATATAAGGCATCTTTGATATGAAAATATTATTTCATATGCAGTAGGAACCATTTCATATTCGGCAATTTTGCTTGGTGGACTGAAATACTATTTGATATCTTCAAGTTAGCGTATGAACCAACACTGCTTGTAGCAATTATTAATTCCCTAGCCATTCTGGTATTCTTTCAACCATTAATAAAACCTGAGATAAGGGTTACATGTTATTGGGTTGACTCGCACATCGGTGTAAAAGTTGATGACTTTGGAACATATCGGTTGTACTAGGGATACATTAATGTTAGTGCTATTGCTTATCATGATTTCATATTTTCGATTCTTTATGGATTCTACTCTTTTTTTTCATCCGTCCTCTTTTATGCTGGTGCATTACACAAGATTTGAGTTTTGTTATTCATGTCTCGCCGGTTAATTCTGGCAATAGTCATTAGTTATTTTTTCCAATAGAGAATTTAAAACTAGTATTAAATTGATTTCATCGTGTGGCTTTCACCGGTTAAATTGAGAAGTGTAGGAAAATATTTTAGGATTTATTATGTTTCTTTTCATGATGACGTTGACCATTATTTATTAAATAAAAATTATCAAATGAAGATATTTTTCGATCTATTATGTTTCTTTTCAAGATAATTCAGAAATGATTTGTAAGTTAAGGTTCCAAATCATGGTTTATTCATTATCTTTTGTTTCTATGGCAAATCAGCTGTACCATGCCATGTTTGTCCAACCCTTTAGTATTCAGGACAATAGGTTAACAATAGAAAGCATTGCATCTTTCCTCATGAACGTTCAAGTTTCTTCATTTCAATGTGAAAGATATGAGCTGCTCATCTCAATGACCAATTATTCTGTATTATTTTCTGCTTCATAGTTTCAAAGACAATAATACTTCCAAATTTGCATAGGATTTTTTTTTTTGGAATTAATATAATAATAACTCTATTCAAATCAAATATATACCTAATATGGTATGTTCAACTAAATTCCCATGTGAATAGTTAATTTTTTGCTGCTTTTAGTACGTGTTCCTTTGTTGAAAGTTAACTTTAATTCCAACATTGCAAGATGGAAGAAGACAGTTTTGTAATTATTCTAAGTTTATGTTATGCTCCTTAATTTCTTTTTTCCTATTACTCCTTAGTTGGTTTGTTTTTAAATGTAAATTAGTAACTGGTATTACTAATGCAATTAATGCAATGTTTATTGCTTTATTCTTCTACACACTCCAATGCAAGTTCACGTGATTACTTACGACATAACAAATTGTATTGTTTTATCACCGTATGATCGTTTGTTGAATGCCCAATGTACTACATGAATGGAATATACATGAAGTGACCAAAAAGTTGAACTAACAACAATATTGGAACTTGCTACCTTCATGTACTCAAAAATGTAGATCTTATTTAACTCTATAGTAATTTTGTATCAGTTATACGAATCTTTCTTTAGTAACTTATTAAATCGGTTCAATGGTTCTACTTGGAGTAAATTAGACATCTCCGGTCTTTTCATTTTTCTGTATGTATTTTTGCTTCATGTTACACTGCATTGAACACCTGCTTTGAATATTTAACATGCCTATATTTTTCTTAACAATTGTATTGTTCGATAGCTTAACTCATTTCATTACTATTAGAACCCGATAATTTTAATTGAAAATTCAAGAATATTAAATTTGGAATTCAGTAGTTATTTCTTTGTCGAATTGTACTTTATTTTTTGGTACTAATTTAATGCTTTTTTCTGAACTTATATGCTATAAGAGTGTTACATTATCATCCTTAGACACAAGTTATGAGGGTTACATTTGATAGTTTGCAATTTGATTATAATCTTCAAGGTTTTTTTGACATACATTTTAGAGATTATAATAATCAATTATAGGATAGATAATCATTTAGGTTTGAATTTATATTACATGGAACTATAAGTATCATGAGAACTTGGTTATTGCCAAATTCTTGATTATAAGAAATCTGCATTACAAAAGGCAAATAGTAGAATCAGGTCTTCTAGATCATATTCCATAATTTGATATTCTTTTTTCTCTAGAAATAAACTCTGGATCATCACTTCAATTGGAATAAATGTGAGTTTATTCCTCTAAAAAAGGTCATAAGTGTTGAATATTTTCATAACATAAGATTTTCTTTTTTATGGTCATATTCCCTTACATTATTAACCAATTATTATGTAAGTATAGATCAACGATGACCATGCACACCTGCTTACAATTTTATGGGCAATAAGAGGGGTTGTCTAAGAAAGTTACTTATATAAGGTCACATGGTCGTGAAGTATAAGAGACTGCAATATTCTATAGATCACATAATCTGATTAAGAGTTTTGCCCTCGGTCTACTTATTGCTTTCTTATCTATCTTCAACCGAATGTTTCTTACGTGTAAGATTATTCATGCCATATAATGTTTTTTCTGAATTTCCTGAACTTTCTTTAACTATAGTGTAGTCACATTGATTTGTTATATTTACACCTGAATCATCTAGATTGTAAGTTGAATTTGCGTGTTACTTCAAATTGTTTCCATTTTAAGAAATTATAACAAATCAATCATATATTGGATGGTCCAACTGATTATGTTTAAGTTAAGGGTAGCAATGTTAAATATTAAAAATGGATTTGTCCAGATAACATGTTTCTATGCAGTTTGTAGCAATGCGCTTACAATTAAATTTTCTGTCTCTGCTCATTTACATGTGTTGAATGGCTAATGAAAAGATAATGAATGTAGTATATTAAACAAACACCTCTTTGGAATGGGTAAATTTTTGATGGGATATCTTTATTAATAATTGTGTTGGAAACACGTATTTTTGGTCTAACCATGAAGTGCCAAAATTGGCCTTTATCTAAATTAGAAAACTATACTAGAATAGTAGGATTTGCGCAGTTATTTTTTCTTTAAAACTTCATTTATCTATGCGTTGGACCTTCAGTAATGGGTCAATAACATTCCACACACGAAGCGCGTGTCACGATCACGCGCGGAGCACATGCCATTACGCTCATTAATTAGAATAAACTTTAGAATTGGACAACGGGTTTAGCACCATTAGGTCCATTGTAATTTTCTAATTAAATGGACGCTTGGTTTGCGGAAATCGGAGTTAAAATGAATAAGATATTAATGAAAGAAGTTTAACCATAAAATCGTGTGTGTGTATATATATATAATTTAACATAGCACCTGGGACGATAGTGGGTAGCAATTGGGTCGACCCTGTGTCGATCCAAGCTAGCTTGGGTTGGCCCCAAAGCGCAGGTGTGTCGATCCAACGCTCCTGTAGGCTATGCCTTGGTGCGCACTTTTGCAGTGAACATTTTTTATTTCATTGGAATGTTATTTTAGCTGATATGCTTTACTTTAAGTGTTTATTTTGAACCAAAGGCTGATGTGGCACTTTCTATTTGGTTTAATGACATGGCTGGACAGATTTGATCCTAAATTTGGATGGTTGAGTACATCTAGTAAACCCTATAAATAGACTAGCAAAGCCTCTCTCATTTCTTCACATCCATTCATTCTTTCTTCTTCTTCTTCTCAAGGCCTATCCTCAAAATTAGGAAAGGCCAAAAAATTAAACTTTTTACGTTGATAAAGAAGTTATATACTTTTAAATGTTTATTTTTATAAGTACTTCTAGAGGCGGAGTGTAACAACCCGGAATTTTGGAACCAATTTAAAATTTTTATTTTAGCAATTTTAATGGATTTTGAATATTTAAAATAATTTATTTTAAATAATATCAATTAAAAATTTATTTAAATCGAAGTTAGAACGAATTTTTTTAATTTAGTTATAAAAGGAGCTAGAAATAGCACGGTAGTTTGAAAATTTGAATTTGTACTTTGACAGACTTTACAGGATGCAAAATAAATTGGATTTTGGTGAAACCAGAAATATTTAAATCTGTTTAAAAATATATTTCCAACGAAGCTGAAAAATTGAAATTTCATAGCGGGAATCAAAAGTTATGCCCAGTTTAAAATTCAGAATAGTCATTATAGAATTTATATATATATTTTATTAAAAATAGCCATTTTACAAACAACCTCCGTTTTCAACTAAACCACTTTTGTTGGATCCGGAATGTCAAATTATTGCTTGCTTCCAATTTTCATAATTTTTGGAATCAATATGTGAGCGTGGCAAAAGAAAACGTGTTTTGTCAGTTTCAGTCAAATCAGGTGGAGTATTCACGGGCGGTACTGCCGAACATGTACGAGCTCCGTATCGACCAGAAAATGGCCATTTTTCAAATGGTCTCCAAATTCAAAGAAATTAATTTTGTTAGGACGTATCATCAAAACATAGCTAGATCGGGAATATTTGGAGTCAGTATGTGGCCCCAGTAATTTGAATTGTGCGTTTTAATTTAATATATATTGATTTATATTTTATTTTTGATGAAAACTGATCAAAACGATAGAGCTGGCTTTCGGGACATATCCCATTGTGTCCAAAATGGGGGTATTTGGCTAGGGGCAACATTCATTGAGTTCGACCGCCATTCTCCTTTTCTATGGCCAATACGCTGTGAATTTCCCCTCTTAAATTTGTCCAAACCACAAACACATTTCAGAGATTTATAGAACAAAAATCGAAGATCTTCCATGGCCTTTCAATCCATACGACGGGGATGAAATTCTGTTGACTAGTTTGCTTGGGATTCGAGCTCGAAGTGGACTCGTTTGGGGGCGGTTTTGGGTATAGCTGGTGGAGTCGCGGGCTACGGCGATCATGGCACCGAAGGAGGACGCCTTGGCCTTGGAGGCGGTGGCATTGGATTGGCTCCAGGTGGTTTAGAGGGTGGCGCGCAAGGGGATTTGTCTGTCGAGGTTTGGAGTTCGGTGATTACGACTTCTACCGTGTAACGAAAAGGAGAGAAGGGTTTAAATACCTAACCATGTAATTAATTTTAAATAATTATATTTAATAAATAAATTATGTAATCAAAGTTTTGTAATCCCATACCTTTCTCAAATCAAAACATAATTACACGAAACTGAAAGCATTGCGACCGTAAATACGAGATCTACATTTCAGATCTGAAACGGAGCTAGCTACAAATTCAGAAGGAATAATTACCATGGTGAGATCTCTATTTTAAAATAAAATTAATTATTTATTGCAATGTGAAATTTATATTTATTCTATATAAAATTCATGTTGGAGTTGTATATATTTATTGCAATGTTGATTGTTTTGTGACTGCGATGAACCACTTAATTGAATTGTGTATATTCATGTCTGTCAAAATTTTGTGTATACTAAAAAAACCATATTTTTATTGTATATATAAAATATATTATATTCATGTTTGTCAAAATTTGTGTATACAATAAAAACCATATTTTTATTGTATATATAAAAAAAATGTTAGGTTAGTCAAAATTAGGTCATACCATAAAAAAAACATATTTTTATTGTATATATAAAAATAAAGATGTTCATGTTTGATTAGATAAAAATAATAACATGTTAAAAATAGATTTTGTCAAAATTAGATTAGCAATAAAAATCCCATTTTTATTATTTACATGAAACATAGTTTTTGTCAAAAATTTGTTTTCATTAAAATAAAAAGATTATAATAAAGATATTATAATAAAAAGATTATAAAAAAAGATTTCATTTTTGTTGCCACTTTGTTTAATACAATAAAAAGAGTAGAATTAAAAGATGTGTTTTTGTTATTATTGTAGTTAAAATAAAAAGAGTAAAATAGAAAGATATGTTTTATTGTCATTTTTGTTGCAATAAAAAGATTAGTTATTAAAGATCATGTTTTTATTTTCACTTTGTTTAAAGAAAAAGAAGTAACATGAAAGATTATATTTTTATTGTTCATAGTTTTTCAATAAAAAGATTGAACATAACAAAAATTATATTTTTGTTAAATAAGATTAGAGTTAAACAAAGATTACATTTTTGTTAAATAAATTTGAGTTATAATAGTTGAAACCAAATTTGTCCCTTTTGTCAAATGTAATAGTTGAAACTAAATTTATCACTTTTGTCAAATGTAATAGTTGAAACAAAATTGGCCCTTTGTTAAAATATAATTGTTGAAACAAAAATGAATTGATTAAGTCAAAATATACATTTTTTAACAAATTAAAATTGTTAAATTATAATTATCATGTTTAACAAATTAAAATTGTTAAATTATAATTGTCATGTTTAACAAATTAGAATTGTTAAAATATGTTAACGATAAAATTTACATTTCTATCGTATATGTAGAAAGGATTAAAAATGTTCATTTATTTGAAATGAAAATTTGTTAATGATAAAATTTACATTTTTATCGTATATGTAGAAAGGATTAAAAATGTTCATTTGTTTGAAATGAAAATATGTTAATGATAAAATTTATATTTTAATCGTATATGTAGAAAGGATTAAAAATGTTCATTTATTTGAAATGAAGCTATGTTAACAGTAAATATTCACATTCTTATTGTAAACAAGAAAAAATAAAAAATGATCAATATAGAAAATAAAAATATGTTAAGAATAAAAACCACATTTTTATTGTATAAATAGAATATGTAAAAATGTTAATTTGTTTTGAATTAGAGATATGTTAAAAAATAAATATTCACGTTTATTTGCCATATTAAAGATTCAAATTTGTGTACCAATAAATATTCACTTTTATTGGTTATGTTAAAGATAGGAATGTGTACGCAAATAAATTATTCTTTTACTTGTCATTAGAATGCATGGAATATTGTATACAAATAAATTGTTCTTTTATTTGTCATTAGAATAATGTATGCAAATAAATTGTTCTTTTATTTGTCATTAGAATACATAGAAAAATGTATGTAAATAAATATGCCATTTTATTAAATTAAAATTGTCAAAAATGAATTGTTATTTTTGTCGAAACTAGGATTGTCAACAAAAATGAATGAATCATTTATGTTCATTTTGTTAAATTAGAATTGTTAACAATATGAAATTATCATTTGTTATTCATTTTGTTAAATTAGAATCGTGAAAAAATATGAATTACCACTTTTATTCAATTGGTTAAAATAAGAGTTGTTAACAATATGGAATTATCACTTTTAATCATTTTATTGAAATAGAATTTTCAACCAAACTGAAAAGATCATTTTTAATCATTTTGTTGAAATAGAATCGTCAACAAAAATGAGAGAATCATTTTTATTGTTAAAACATACAGTATGATTTATATACAAATATAAGAATCATTTTCATGCTCAAAACATATATTAGAATTGTATGTGAATTAAAATGACATTTTTTTGTTAAATTATACAATAGAATTTGTATGAAAATACAAGTGACATTTGTATTCTCAAATTATACATTATAATTTGTGTACAGAATAAAGAGGCATTTCATATGTTATGATTTGAAACCATACATGCAAATAAAACAATTTCTTTTTATTTATTAAAATTAAAACTAGAAATTGCATACAAATAAAGGAAAATGAAAATTTTCTTTTTATTTGCCATCAACAACAATGCCATGTAAATAAACTACATTTTATTAGACATTGGATACATGTAAGGAAATTATGCGAGTAAAATACATTTTTATTCGGCACAGGAATATAATAACATGTTTTGTTCATTATCATCAACATGTTAGTGGAATTAAAATTGGTTAAATTCATTAAACAATGATTTATTTAGATGTACTGTTGTTGGCTGAAAACCCCACATAGTTATTGGGATGATATTTGACATACACTAGTCCCAATATTTAGTTGTATGTCAATCGATAGATTGACAGGCTGCAGTGAGCGTTATTTATTCATTTTAATACTCACACGGCTATAAATTTCACTCTGGATCTGACTGGATTGTTTAATGATATTTATCATTATTTCCGTATACATGCGATGTATGAAATCCATATAACCAAAATTATATGGTAAATGATTGAGTCGCATTTCAATTTAGAATATCTTTTAAATAAAGAACATTGTAATATAAAGAATATTTTAAAATAAAGAACATTACAATATAAAGAATGCGTTTGCATAAAGAATATTTTTAAATAACGAATATTTTAAAATAATATCAGTGAAAAACAAAATGATGATTTCTATGTCCGTTTTTGGATGGACACAAAAGATAAAAATATTTTTTTGAAATGAATTAGTTATTAACTAGAATAAATCTGTTAAATTAAGATTTAATGAAGTCTTCCAATTAATTAATATTTAATTAGAATTAAATAAAAGAATTAGATTTTGAGTTGTCGTGGATGGTGTCTTAAATAACACTATTCTTAAACCCCGTATGAAAAGAATAAATCTTTAAATTAAGATTATTAGAGTTTCCAATTATATTTAGTGATTGGAATAAAATGATATGTTAATTGGGCTTATTATGAACTGTGTTTTAAATGACATTTGTTCTTTAGCCCAATTAACAGTAGATATATGATTTAGAATTTATAAATCTTTTTATTTAGATTTAAAAAGGAATTTTCCAAAGCAAGTTTTCCAATTAAATATATTAAATTGGGACTGAGTGGAAATTCGATTTGATAATAATCGAGATAGGCTTCTGTAAAGAAAGACTATTATATATATATATATATATATATATATATATATATATATATATATATATATATATATATATATATATATGGAATTTAAAATGCTTTGCCGTTATTCCATTTATATTATTAGTCTAATATGAATATTTATATCGATTATATATTGATTTGATTTCTATGGAAATTCCATATCTAATGGAAGTTGATTTTGGGTTTATCGTGAACTGTGTTTTAAATGACTTTGGTTCTTTAACCCAGTTAAAGATAAGATTAAGTTCTTAAAAGTTGAATAATCATAAAGTAATGATTTTTGATATTAAAATCAAATTGGAGTTTTAATGAATCTATAAAAAAAGATTAAAGAATAAATTTAAAAGAATTTATCTTTGATGAAATTGATGGGAACCTTTCTCTAATAATATGAATATTTTATTAAAATAATATTCTGAATTGGAATGAGGCATATGATGTGTATTTATAGCACTTGATTTTTAATTATAAAATACGAGAGTTATTCGAAAAGACTAAGTTTAACCATTCTGAATAATTACTACGACGACTAAAAGTCAAAGATATTGAAGACGGTGATCGAAGACCGGCGATCTTCACATCGAATGGGCGACTACTGATGCCCTGAACTGGGTCGCTCCTATGAAAGGGTTAAAGTGGTAGTTGTTTAGATGTACTTGTTGATTGTTTGGGTATGCGAGAACCTCTCTTCCGTATTGGACATACGGGACAAGGAATAAGTGTCTTCGGTTTCGTTCATACCCAGAACGGACTTGTAAATGGATGTGTGTCTTTTAATATATGTTTGTGGTGGAGGAGAATTTATTCTCTTGCTTAACACCGTACTCTGAGACGCACGAGCTCAGAGGTTATATATATTGGTAGTTATCGATCGCATGGCGTGGATTGTCAATGTGGCATGCCAAGATGCAATTGATCAAGGCTTTTGTTGAAAAGTAGAGTCTTGTGGTTGATGATCAAAGCATAGCCTATTTTGGTATAGCTTTGTGTATAATGTTACCTCGCGAGCCTCACACCCCTGTAAGAGTTAGAAACGGGACAAGGGAACGCAGGGAGTGCACACGTTTCTTTCTAGCTAGAAGTGGTATCAGGGTTTTGAAAGCCCTGACATTTTACTTATATGGTTGATGGTTTTTGAGGAGCATCGGATTTATTGGTCAATATTGACCATTTTATAGGTTCAATAGGACCGGGAAGCATGCGTTCAGGCATAACTAATCCACTAAAGTATTTGTTGACGGCCCTGCAGGATCCAAGGGTTTGCCACCGTCCGAATCCAGAGACATCGCTAGAGTGTCTCGAATCGGCAAGGAGATCGTCCCTAGCCTTGACTCATGATGGAAACCCAACTTCCAATATGAAATTACGGTTTTGATTGTAAACCTATATATGACGACATAGTAGAATCGGGTACTATGCCGTCTAAGATTGATACATTTATTTTGAAGTATTTTAAACTAATTAGACACTAAAAATAATATTAAAATATTACTTTCTGCATATCAAGCATGTTTGATCATTATAAGGTAAAACTATATCCCCCGGTTTGCGTTGCATTGTGTGATGGGACTTGAGTCTTATAATGATTTCATTTTTCTAATAACCATTGCGTTGTTTTGAATAAAAATTTATAAAATTTATGCACTGACTATCCAATGGAGTAAACCTATTCCGCATTAGCGGCGTGGTCCTGTGATTAGCCATATTTTTAGATAAGGTAGGAAAGATTTCTCATACCCGTCCCATGATTGACCCGTGGTTTGTTTCACTCTGCAAACTCTGGTGCCCCCTTTTCCACATGGGTAGTCGAGTAGCTTATTTTGCAGATATATTGAGCAGGATTCTGGATTAAAGCCTAAAGCTGTATCTAGAGCATTGATAGACTTCCGTTGTATTAATTTATTGTTTCCGCTGCACTGTATTAAATATACTGAAAACTTATCTTCCGCTGTATTTTATTCGATGTACTCTTATATATTCTGTACTCTGATGAAACATTATTATAATGTTAATAAAAGTCTTCAGTTATCTAATCTGATTTGTTGTATGCCCAAAGATAGTGCATTCGGGTTTTTGAACGATCCTAGTCAATTTTGCGATCGATTAGGTCCGGGCGAAATTCAAATCGTTACAGTTGGTATCAAAGCTTTGGTTAACTCAAATCTTTAGGGTACAACTGTTAGAACTTAACAAAAGACTCATCGGAGGTAGGATTAGTATTATCCTATAAAAGAATACTCATTAGAGATTGGACCAGTAGTAGTATCCTAGAATGAGAAAACACGTTAGAGATGGGGTTAGAAATGCCCTAGAATGAGTTGAGAGTAACAAATTTATAATTAGCGTATTTGTGATTATATATATAATCCTATCTTAGAAAATATAATTTTTGATATATAAAAGTCATATATATTTGAAAAGCTAATCAACTAATGGATTGATGATTGTGTTGTGTGATTATTAATTTAACTAATAAAATTATTAAAACCAATAAAAAAATGAAAATTGAGTTGGTTAGTTAAAACAACTTTCAGCTCCGTTCCTTTTCGAGGACGAAAAGATTTTATGTGGAGGAGATTGTAACAACCCGGAGTTTTGAAACCAATTTAAATTTTTTTTTAGCAATTTTAATAGATTTTGAATATTTAAAATAATTTATTTTAAATAATAGCGATCAAAAATTTATTTAAATCGAAGTTAAAATGATTTTTTTTAATTTAATTATAAAAGGAGTGCAGATTGAAAATTTGAATTTGAACTTTGACTGACTATATAAGATGCAAAATAAATCGGATTTTGGTGAAACTAGAAATATTTAAATCGATTTAAAAATACCTTTCCAACAAATCTGAAAAATTAAATTTCATAGCGGGAATCAAAAGTTATGCCCAGTTTAAAATTCAAAATAGTCGCTATAGAATTTATATATTTTATTAAAAATAGTCATTTTACAAGCAACCTCCGTTTTCGACGAAACCACTTTTGTTGGATCCAGAATGTCAAATTATTGCTTGATTCCAATTTTCATAATTTTTGAAATCAATATGTGAGCGTGGCAAAAGAAAACGTGTTTTGTAAGTTTCAGTCAAGTCGGATCGACCAGAAAATGGCCATTTTTCAAACGGTCTCCAAATTCGACGAAATTAATTTTGTTAGGACCGTATCCTCAAAACATAGCTAGATTTACTTTTTGGGAATTTTTGGAGTCAGTATGTCACCCCGGTAATTTAAATTTTACATTTATATTTAATATATATTAATATATATTTTATTTTTGATGAAAACTAATCAAAACGATAGAGTTGGCTTATGGAACATATCTCATTATGTCCCAAATTGGGGTATTTGGCTACGAGCGACATTTGTTGGGTTCGATTCGGAGTTGATAGCAACGAATAAATATTTTTTAATTTAAAAGAATTAAAATTAATAAAATATTATTATATTATAAATAGCCCTATTACCCTAAACCCTAATACGTATACTTCAGCCGCCATTCTCCTTTTCTATGGCTGATATGCTATGAATTTCCCCTCTTAAATTCATCCAATCCACAAACCCATTTCAGAAATTTATAGAACAAAAATCGAAGATCTTTCCATGGCCTTTCAATACATACAGTGGGGATGAATTTCTGTTGGCTGATTTGCTTGGGATTCAAGCTCGAAGTGGACTCGTTTGGGGCGGTTTTGGGTGCAGCTGGGGGAGTCGCGGGCTACGACGATCATGGTGCCGGAGCAGGACATCTTGGCTTTGGAGGTGGCGACATTGGATTGGCTCCAGGTGGTTTAGAGGGTGGCGTACGAGGGGATTTATCTGTCGAGGTTTGGGGTTCGGTGATTACAGCTTCTACTATGTAACGAAAAGGAGAGAAGGATTTAAATCCCTAACCATGTAATTAATTTTAAATATTTATATTTAATAAATAAATTATGTAATCAAAGTTTTGTGATCTCATGACTTTCTCAAATCAAAACAGAATTAAACGAAACTAAAAGCAATGCGACCGTATATTCGAGATCTAAATTTCGGATCTAAAATGGAGCTAGCTACAAATTCAAAAGGAATAATTACCATGGTGAGATCTCTATTTTAAAATAAAATTAATTATTTACTGCAATGTGAAATTTATATTTATTCTATATAAAATTCATGTTGGAGTTGTATATATTTATTGCAATGTTGATTGTTTTATGATTGCGATGAATCACTGAATTGAATTGTGTGTAATCATGTTGTCAAAATTTTGTGTATACAATAAAAACCATATTTTTATTGTATATATAAAATATATAATATTCATGTTTGTCAAAATTTGTGTATACAACAAAAACCATCTTTTTATTGTATATATAAAAATAAAATGTTAGGTTAGTCAAAATTAGTGCATACCATAAAAAAAACCTATTTTTATTGTATATATAAAAATAAAGATGTTCATGTTTTATTAGATAAAAAGAATGACATGTTAAAAATATGTTTTGTCAAAATTAGATTAGCAATAAAAATCTCATTTTTATTGTTTACATGAAACATAGTTTTTGTCAAAAATTTGTTTTCATTAAAATAAAAAGATTATAATAAAAAGATTAAAAAAAAAAGATTTCATTTTTTTTGTCACTTTGTTTAATACAATAAAAAGAGTAGAATTAAAAGATGTGTTTTTTTTGTTATTGTAGTTACAATAAAAAGAGTAAAATAGAAAGATATGTTTTTATTGTCATTTTTGTTGCAATAAAAAGATTAATCATTAAAGATCATGTTTTTATTTTCACTTTGTTTAAAGAAAAAGAGGTAACATGAAAGATTATATTTTTATTGTCCATAGTTTTTCAATAAAAAGATTGAACATAACAAAAATTACATTTTTGGTAAATAAGATTAGAGTTACACAAAGATTACATTTTTATTAAATAAATTTGAGTTAAAATAGTTGAAACTAATTTGTCATTTTTGTCAAATGTAATAATTGAAACCAAATTTGTCACTTTTGTTAAATGTAATAGTTGAAACAAAGTTGGCCCTTTGTCAAAATATAATTGTTGAAACAAAAATGAATTGGTTAAGTCAAAATATACATTTTTTAACAAATTAAAATTGTTAAATTATAATCGTCATGTTTAACAAATTAAAATTGTTAAATTATAATTGTCATGTTTAACAAATTAAAATTGTTAAAATATGTTAACGATAAAATTCACATTTTTATCGTATATGTAGAAAGGATTTAAAATGTTCATTTGTTCGAAATGAAAATATGTTAACAATAAAATTTACATTTTTATCATATATGTAGAAAGGATTAAAAATGTTCATTTGTTTGAAATGAAAATATGTTAACGATAAAATTTACATTCTTATCGTATATGTAGAAATGATTAAAAATGTTCATTTGTTTGAAATGAAGATATATTAATAGTAAATATTCACATTCTCATTGTATATAAGAAAAGATTAAAAATGATCATTATAGAAAATAAAAATATGTTAAGAATAAAAATCACATTTTTATTGTATAAATAGAATATGTAAAAATGTTCATTTGTTTTGAATTAGAGATATGTTAACAAATAAATATTCACGTTTATTTTTCATATTAAAGATTGAAATTTGTGTACCAATAAATATTCACTTTTATTTGTTATTTTAAAGATAGGAATGTGTATGCAAATAAATTATTCTTTTACATGTCATTAGAATACATAGAATATTGTACACAAATAAATTGTTCTTTATTTGTCATTAGAATAATGTATGCAAATAAATTGTTCTTTTATTTTTCATTAGAATACATAGAAAAATGTATGTAAATAAATATGCCATTTTATTAAATTAAAATTATCAAAAATGAATTGTTATTTTTGTCGAAACTAGGATTGTCAACAAAAATGAATGAATCATTTGTGTTCATTTTGTTAAATTAGAATTGTTAACGATATGAAATTATCATTTGTTATTCATTTTGTTAAATTAGAATCGTGAAAAAAATATGAATTACTAGTTTTATTCAATTGGTTAAAATAAGAGTTGTTAACAATATGGAATCAGTGGGTTCTAATCATGGCGATTCAAAGTCCAGAGGAGTCAGTGGGTTCTAATCATGGCGATTCAAGTCCAGAGGAGTCAGTGGGTTATAATCATGGCGATTCAAGTCCATATTTGCAGTAAGTTGTATATGGTCGTATGTGTTAGCAGGTTATGCTGCTATGTCTTCTTTTGGCTTATGTATAATCTTCATATTTCTCTATCTGCGTTTCGGGGTGTTCTAGCTTCTGTAGTAATGTTTGTTTTGGCTTGGACTATTGTATAATTATGACTCTCTGATATTCGGTAAATGGGCCACCAGTTGGGCTTGTCAACTGGGCTACATATATTTTAATAGTATATTTAATCGGCTGTGTAGTTTCGCACTACACATCCGTCCTACTAAAAACACAATATGGAATTATTACTTTTAATCATTTTATTGAAAAAGAATTTTCAACCAAATTGAAAAGATTATTTTTAATCATTTTGTTGAAATAGAATCGTCAACAAAAATGAGAGAATCATTTTTATTGTTAAAACATACAGTATGATTTATATGCAAATATAAGAATCATTTTCATGGTCAAAACATACATTAGAATTGTATGTGAATTAAAATGATATTTTATTGTTAAACTATACAATAGAATTTATATGCAAATACAAGTGACATTTGTGTTGTCGAATTATACATTATAATTTGTGTACATAATAAAGAGGCATTTCATATGTTATGATTTGAAACTATACATGCAAATAAAACAATTTATTTTTATTTGTTAGAATTAAAACTAGAAATTGCATACAAATAAAGGAAAATGAAACTTTTCTTTTTATTTTTCATCAACAACAATGCCATGTAAATAAACTGCATTTTATTAGACAATAGATACATGTAGGGAAATTATGCGAGTAAAATACATTTTTATTTGGCATTAGGAATATAATAACATGTTTTGTTCATTATCATCAACATGTTAATGGAATTAAAATTGGTTAAATCATTAACCAATTATTTATTTAGATGCACTGTTGTTGGCTGAAAACCCCACACGGGTATTTGAATGATATTTGACATACACTAGTCCCAATATTTAGTTGTATGTCAATCGATGGATTGACAGGCTGCGATGAGCATTATTTATTCATTTTAATGCTCACACATTTGTAAATTTCACTCTAGATGTGAATGGAGTGTTTAATGATATTTATCATTATTTCCATATACATGCGATGTATGAAATCCATATAACCAAAATTATATGGTAAATGATTGAGTCGCATTCCGATTCAGAATATCTTTTAAATAAAGAACATTGTAATAAAAAGAATATATTAAAATAAAGAATATTGTAATATAAAGAGTATGTTTACATAAAGAATATTTTTATATAAAGAATATTTTTAAATAATGAATATTTTTAAATAATATTCAATGAAAAATAAAATGATGATTTCTATGCCCGTTTTTGGATGGACACAAAAGATAAAAATATATTTTTGAAATGAACTAGTTATTAAATAGAATAAATCTGTTAAATTAAGATTTAATGAATTATTTCAATTAATTAATATTTAATTAGAATTAAATAAAAGAATTAGAATTTGGGTTGTCGTGGATGGTGTCTTAAATAACACTGTTCTTAAACCCGTATGAAAAGAATAAATCTTTAAATTAAGATTATTAGAGTTTCCAATTATATTTAGTGATTGGAATAAAATGATATGTGAATTGGGCTTATTGTGAACTGTGTTTCAAACGACATTTGTTCTTTAGCCCAATTAACAGTAGAAATATGATTTAGAATTTATAAATCTTTTTATTAAGATTTAAAAAGGAATTTTCCAAAGGCAAGTTTTCCAATTTAATATATTAAATTGGGATTGAGTCGAAATTCGATTTGATAATAATCGAGATAGGCTTCTGTAAAGGAAGACTGTTACTATATATGGAATTTAAAAAGCTTTGCCATTATTCCATTTATATTATTAGTCTAATGTGGAAATTTATATAAATTATATATTGATTTGATTTCTGTGGAAATTCCATATCTAATGAAGTTGATTTTGGGTTTATCTTGAACTGTGTTTTAAATGACATTGGTTCTTTAACACAGTTAAAGAAAAGATTAAGTTCTTAAAAGTTGAATAATCATAAAGTAATGATTTTTGATATTAAAATCAAATTGGAGTTTTATAGAATCTTTAAAAATAAGATTAAAGAACAAATTTAAAAGAATTTATCTTTGATGAAATTGAAGGGAACCTTTCCCATATAATGTGAATATTTTATTAAAAGAATATTCTGAATTGGACTGAGGCGTATAATTTGTTTTTATAGAGATTATAAAATACGCGAGTTATTCGAAAAGACAAGTTTAACCATTCTGAATAATTACTACGACGATTAAAAATCAAAGACATTGAAGACGGTGATCGAGGACCAGCGATCTTCACATCAAATGGGCGACTACTGATGCCCTGAACTAGGTTGCTCCTAGGAAAGGGTTAAAGTGGTAGTTGTTCAGATGTACTTGTTGATTGTCCGGATATGCGAGAACCTCTCTTCCGTATTGGACATACGGGACAAGGAACAAGTGTCTTCGGTTTCGTTCAGACCCAGAACGGACTTGTAAATGGATGTGTGTCTGACATTGGATTTCATTCCATGTAAATTGATCTCTTTTTAATATATATCTATGGTGGCGGAGAGTTTATTCTCTTGCTTAACACCCTTCTCTGAGACGCACGAACTCAGAGGTTATATATCTGTAGTTATCGATCGCATGACATGGATTGTCAATCTGGCATGCCAAGATGCAATTGATCAAGGCTTTTGTTGAAAAGCAAAGCCTTATGGTTGATGATCAAAGCATAGCCTATTTCGGTATAGCTTTGTGTATAACGTTACCTCGCGAGCCTCACACCCCAGTAAGAGTTAGAAACGGGACAAGGGAACGCAGGGAGTGCACACGTTTCTTTCTAGCTAGAAGTGGTATCAGGGTTTTGCAAGCCCTGACATTTTACTTATGTGGTTGATGGATTTTGAGGCGACTCGGATTTATTGGTCGATAGTGACCATTTTATAGGTTCAATAGTACCGGGAAGCGTGTGTTCAGGCATAACTAATTCACTAAAGTATTTGTTGATCGGCCCTACAGGATCCGCCAGTGTCTGAATCGTAAGACGTTACTTTAATGTCTCGAATCGGCAAGGAGATCGTCCCTAGCCTTGACTCATGATGGAAACCCAACTTCCAATACGACATTACGGTTTTGATTGTAAACCTATACATGGCGACATAGCAGGATGGGTACTGTGCCATCTAGGATTGATACATTTACTTTGAAGTATTTTAAATTGATTAGACACTAATAATAATATTAAAATATTATTTTCTATGTATCAAGCATGTTTGATCATTATAAGGTAAACCTCTATCCTTTGGTTTGCATTGCATTGTGTGATGGGACTTGAGTCGTATAATTATTCCATTTTTCTAAAAAGCATTGCGTTGTTTTGAATAAAAATTTATATAATTTATGCACTGGAAATCCAATGGAGTAAAACCGTTTCGCGTTACCGGCGTGGTCCTGTGATTAGCCGTATTTTTAGATCAGTTAGGAAAGATTTCTCATACCAGTCCCATGACTGACCCGTGGTTTGTTTCACTTTGCAAACTCGGGTGCCCTCTTTTCCACATGGAAAGTCGAGTAGCTTATTTTGCAAATATATTGAGCTGGATTCTAGATAGAAGCCTAAAGCTGTGTCCAGAGCATTGATAGACTTCCACTGTATCAGTTTATTGTTTCCGCTGCACTGTATTAAATCTACTGTAAATTTTTCTTCCGCTGTATTTTATTCGATGTACTTTGATATATTCTGTACTCTGATGTAACATTATTATAATGTTTATAAAAGTCTTCTGTTATCTTTTCTGATGTGTTGTATTCCCAAAGTTAGCATATTCAGGTTTTTGAACGGCCTTAATCGATTTTGCGATCGATTAGATCCAGGCGAAATTCGAATCGTTACACGGAGGTTCTGCTAGAATAAAGAAAGGCCACGGGGGAAGATCTTTTCATTCGATCTGTGAGTTTTTATGTGATATTTAGACTAGTAATTTATGTAGGAAAAGTTAAATAGTTAAATAATTTAGTTTTTGCAAGTTTAATGTTTACAGTTATTTACAGTATTTATATGTTCAGTTTTCTGTAAAGTTACTGTAAATTTTTTACTGTCTATGCCTATTACTTTCTAGTTATTTACTATTTATAAGAAATTTTCCTTCTTCTCTCTCCTTCTATGTTGTGGTTATATTTACAATCAGAATATGCCTATTTTATTTATTTTATTTATTTTGTTTACTTTTGAGTCTAGGCCTTGCGAGTAGCATAGACCATTTGCCATTTTTCTTTCAACGTGAGCCTAGGCATAAAAGAGAGCCTAGGTCTTTATCGTTATATTTGCGTTAAAATTAGCATAATGTTAAAATGATTAAATAGGGATAATTGGGCTTGTCAGAACTGATTAAATACTAAAATCATAATTTGACTGTAATTGGGGATAAAGCTTAACATGTAATTAAAGAACACGCAAACATACGAATTGAAATAGGACCAACTTAGTTGGACGCCAAGTAAAGTGAGGTTGGGTTATACAAAAAGATAAACATTATTAGAAATGTTTAATACAACCTATGATTATAACATGAGGTTATATTGAGTTTATTAATGAACTTAAGTTGTGTTAAGTTCAATTGAAGATAAATTAATTAGCTAAGATAAGGGAGTCCGTTCCGGCAGCGTGGGGTTGATTGGGGAAAATATATGGCTTGTAGGTTCGTTTCCGCAGCATGGGGCTGATAGAGAAAAATAAAAGGCCTAATAAATTAATGAAATTGTAGTAGGAGTCCGTTCCAGCAGCGTAGGGATAACTAGTGAAAATAATAGGCCTAATAAAATGATAAGATCGTAGTTTAGGTCCGTTCTGACAACGTGAGGTTGATGAAGGAAACTAAGTGTCCTAATAGAATAATAATTGGAGACCAGGGTTAGGTGGTGACTTGTGTCAATTGCATATTTGGTTGGGGACCCATATTAGAAAGTATCCCTATTATCATCTATGGTTGTTCTCACACTAGGTAGAAGCAAGGGCACGCTTTACTACGTTGGATAGTAAGAGGTCCAAATGAGGTGGGTACGACGCGTTCTAGCAGGACGTTGAGCGTGTATCATGTCGATTGGGGAAAATAAGTCGTTGTAACGCTTGTGATTAACGGCTATGTCCTTTTAGTTGATGGTATCGGGATTGATAACCCCGAGTTCCATAGCTACAGCTGGCATAGGTTATCACATTATGGTTATAGGAGCCGATCGACGGATAGAAATTAGGTAAACCTAATTATGATGTCTTTGGTAAAATGGTGCAGAGATCTTGGATACGAATGAGAAGCAAATCTTTATCTGTGCTTAGCTTTGTCTACTACTTTTTTACCGCCGTGTCTTATGTCCTTAAAAGTTCATCTATTTAATGCTCCCTTAATTTACGCTTATGCTAGAAATTAATAGAACTCACCAGATATATGTCTGACCTAGTTTGTTTTTGTAACGACCTTATTTTATTAAAAAATAGTTAATAAAAATTAAATATTTAAAACGGTTTATTTTAAAAATTAACGACTTGGAATTCATTTAGTTTAACGTTCGAACATATATTGTATGATATAATTAAAAACGATCTCACATCAGCACAGTAGTTCGTAATATTACATTTTGAACTTTAAATAAATGTATATGATCCAATATAAGTCAGAATTCATTGAAACAAGAAACGTTCGAATCCATGGAACTATAATTTTCCAATGAAAGTGAAAAATCGAGATTTTGTCCTGTAGATTGTAAGTTATATCAAAATCAAATTTTTAGAAAGTCGCTATGGAATCGTTTATAAAACATAACGATTAATTTATATAATAATAGGGATTTTATTATAAACTAAATATCGATTTAGCTTAGAAAACAAAGTATCGAGTTATAAACCCAAGTATGATTATTTTGGAGCTTCAAGATATTCTATTTGGATATATATGATAATATTAACTTATTATTGTTAAATTGAATTGTTTTTTAATTTAAATTATATATATCTATTTAATTGAGTATGGAAAAAATTTCATTTTGCAAACGATCTCGGATTTCGATGAAACCAATTTTATTGGATCCGGAATAGTAAATTATTGTAAGATTCCAAATTTCGGGTCAATCATAGTTAGAGTGATATAAACGTTCAATGTAATTTCGTACGTATCAATAATTTAAGCCCAAACTAGCGCTATTTGACGAAACAAGTTTCATTAGGACTAGAATGACAAACCATAGCTATATATTAATTTTCAACACGAACGGAGTCGTATGTGCCCATGCGAATTTTTAACGATGATTGGAGATAGCGATAGGCACATAGTAATATAATAATAGAATAGAATATCATTAAACTGAAAATATCTCTCCTATAAGTACCCTACCCTAGGCCCAAGGGTAGCCAACCCTAAACCCCTATGTCGATTGATATTTTACATATAAGTCCTTCTCATTTTAATTTATTCTTCTCAGTCCATCAAGAATTGGTGAAAATCATCAACATGAAAGTTGTAGATCATGTTGAGGATTACCTACTACTAAAATTTCATGGCCAACGGGCATCCGAGGTCGCCGGAATCTCACCACGACCATGAATTAATGGGTTTCGGATTTCCTTGAACGACGTGCAAACGATGGAGAGTTGGCTGAAGGTGACAACTGGTAAATTGGAGAGGGGAGAGAGGGTTGCAACTTTGTAGTTGAGAATTCGACCTAAAATTGCTTATGGTGGTCCACTCGGAGATAAACATGGACTATGGGTTTTTAGGAGTTGCGAATGATTTGCAAGTTTTCCAGTCGGTGGAGAACGAATTGGAGGACATTGTCAATAGAGAAGAGGTGAAGGTTGGTGAGATGCGTCGATCGACGGTGGTGGCATCATCGTTGGTGAAGTGTGTTGGGAGAATTTGGTCCCGAAACTTTTTACGGTCGACTTAAGTTTTAGGGACGGAGGTGGCGAATTGGGTGTCGACGTTCAATGTGGAGGTGCGCCTCAGAGCAGCGATGGTTGTGAGGGGTCAGGTTTGGCCTCTAACAGCATCCAATGGTGGCGCAAGGTAGAGAGAGGAGGAGAGCGTGTGCGTAAAATAAAGGGAAGTGCTATTTAAAAGGTTTTTATTTTTTTAATTAATGTACCTAAGTTCGAATGACAACAACTCATTCATATAAACTCAGAATATGACGAAACGTGTTCCGTCGGGATCGTATGGATGCACGCTACGCGTACAAATTGATTTGGGGAGATTAGAGCTAGCTAAAATTTTAGGTTACATTAAACCTATGCTTAATTTAATTTAAAAATGATCGTTATTGAAACAATCAAAAATCATTGTGAGAACTCTTTTTAACTTTAATAGTTATTATAATGGTCAATTAATTATATGTTGATTATTTGTGGTTGCTATGGTTGCTTCGGGGTTAATGGTTGTTTATTACAGTTTAATTTATACTGTTTATGTGCATTTAAGCGTTAACAATTATAACACTTGTCTTATGATCGTTGATTGTTGGTTGACAACTGTTGTGGTTATTATTATAATTGTTCGCACAATTCATACTACGAATATGAAATTATTTTGGAATTGATTGGGTCTTGTTGCATTGGAATTTTAAATGAACAATATATTCTTTTAAATGAAATTATACATAAAAAAGGAAATTGGATTTTTTTACATTTGAAATGATTTGGAAATGAAATTAAGATGATTTCAAACAACCATTTAAAAAGTTGAAATGGTTTTGAAAGAGTTTCGAATTAGAAATGACTTGTTCTAATTTAGTATTGATTTTGAATAGTAAATTCAAAAGTGAGTTCGAGATAGATATATAAACAATGTTTTTAACTCGAATTGATTGTTCCAATGATATTATTTATTTTTATAATAGATTTCAGGAAAGTTTGGATTTCAAAAGATTTAATTTTGAAAAATATTATTATTTTAATATTGTAATAATATAGACTATTCAGTTTTGATGTATAATTGAATTTGAAGTTAAAATAGCTTTCAAACAATTTTATAAATGAATTATAAAATATTATTCGAGCTGAATTGAACAAGTTTACTATAAATAATAATATGGTTTGAATACGATGAGTCATGCAGCGACAGTTCACGATTCAACCATGAACTTCAAACAAGCATAACTAATGTAATTTAAATCCGATTTCCCAAAACTTGAAACTTTTGTTTTCTATTGATGAATGATAGATTTCCAATGAAAGAAGAAAATTTGAATTTCAACTTATGTTTAAATCTAGTTTTGAAAAGGTCGTTGTAAACGCAATTCGATGACTAAAATTGGAAATCGATCGAAATGGCCATATAAAGATTATTTAAAATGGAAAACTTATGATAGGTCATAATTAGTGATTTCAAAGTGATTTGGAAAGAAATATGAAGTTTCAAACTATATTTTAGATATTTGTGTTTTTAGCCTAACTTGTTGGAAAGGGTAAAATGACGTTTCGGGAATTTAAGTTAAATGAACTGAAGTTTTCAAATCTTAACTTATTGAATTTGATTGGAATTAATCATCAAGTGTTTGATGTTAATTCCGTAGATGAGACTCATACTATTCGTGGAATTTAATATTAATTGTTTTCGGGTTGTTGTGGATGATGTCTTGAATAACATCATCCTTAATCCAGCAAGTTAAGTTAATTTGTTATCAAATATAACACTATTTTGAAAGATGTGTTTTGATAAATCTATTGAGCAAGATGGAAGTTTTCCGAATTTAATTAATTAGATATGAATAAAAATGATCTTCAAATATTTGGCATTGACTACTGTTGTGCAAGTGTTTACTGTTTGAGGAATTAGGAAGATGTTTACATTATTATTCTACTTATAGTATTTTTTGATTATGAGAAGTAGAGTTGAATATAAGTGTATGTAAATTTTGTTTAAGTTGTATATTTATTATCAGTTGAGTTTGGGTCTGTCGTGAATGGTGTCTTCAACAAAATCGTTCTTTAACACAGTTGAAGATGAAATTTTTGGAATAAATCTTTTAATTAAGATCAATGAAGTTTTCCGAAGTTATGTACTCCAATTAACAAATTAAATTGGAATTAAATGGGAATTGATTTAGTGATATTCGAGATGCATCTCTGTGGATGATGACCTTTACTACTTAAGGAATTTAAAAGGCTTTTCCATTATTCCGTTTATAGTATTAGTTATGTACGAGAATTTATATGATTATAAACTGATATGATTTCCGTGAAGATTTCATTTAAAATGAAAGTATGATTTTGGGTTTATCGTGAACAATGTTTTGAATAACGTTTGTTCTATAACCCATGTAAAGGAAACGGTAATTTTCCAAGACAAGTTTAAATGAAATCTTTATTTAATTCAAATACAAAGATTTAATGAAAGTATTTTCCCTAACAAACAATAATGGGAATGAGTTTAAGAATCACTTAAAATAAGATAAGTGTATTTTTTGCGTAAGTGATAAAATTAATAAATTGTAAGTGCGATTTTGGGATAAAGATTTTATACCTTAATCAATGATCAAAAAATGGACTGGGTTTGAGATAAATATGTTTTCTTGTAAGGATAATTGAAATCTTTAATCAGATATGAAATGAATGAAGGTTAATAATCTTACCAAATACGAGGGGTGTTAGATATGGAGTACCACTAGTTTTGCTCCATGGGTTGAATAGGATGGGAATGGGATAATAAGTTGAGAAATTAGCCTTCTCGTGAGATTCAATAATCTAGATCAAGTGAATAAAACTTGATTTAGTGGTAAATCTGTGAAATGAGATTTTATAATAAATTGAAATGATTTCTAAGGAAAGATTTAAATAAGAGTTTAAAGTACAAAAATCTCTGATAAGATTTAGGGGAGTAATTTCCAATGTAAAGAGTGATTTGAGTAAAAGAATATTCAGAAACGGAATGAGACTCATGATATGTTTATATATAAATATCGGTTTTAAAGACGCGCTAGTTATTTCAAAAAGATCAGGTTCTGGCCCATTTTGAAAAACTATACGATGAATATTCAAGATTATTTGAAGATGGTGGTTGAAGACCTGGTATCTTCACATCACTTTGATTGATTGCTGATGTATCGATTGGGAAGTACACCCAAGACGAGGTTTTAGGTGGCATTTGTCCGGACATACTTGTTGATTGTTCGGATTTGCAAGGGCAATACTCCTTTATTGGACGAGGAATAAGGTGTCTTCGGTTTCATTCACAACCCTAAAAAAACTTTTATGGATATGTGTCTGACATTGTATCTTGTAGTATGTAATGGATTTTTGCTAAACGTATTTTTGTTGGTGGCGGAGAATTTATTCTCTTATCTTAACACCCTTCTTTGAGACATATGAGCTCAAAGGTTATATAGTTAATTATATATCGATTATATGTTATGAGACGACAACGTGGCATGCTAAGTGATGAGCTATTGACGATCAAACCTTTTTGTTGAAAAGCAGAGCTTTGTGTAAAACGTGACTTCAAGACCTCACAACTGGTAACAAGCCATAACAGGATGAAGTACAAAAGAGATAAGCACTAATGTTTCCTTCTAGTTAAAAGGTAATGCCATGGTATGTAGTCCAGGCAATTTACTTAGTTGATAATGGAATGAGGCACCTCGAATAGAGGCCGACAACGATCGGGGTATGTTATGTTCAAGAGAAACCCGAACTACACCTGGTATAAGTGGGCCATTTCTGCCGATACAGAAGGAGCAATATGTTAATCCTAGTACATCCCGCTAGAGGTGTTACGAATCACGGTAAGGAAGATCCTTTGGCTTGGTCATTGATTGAATCCAACTTCTGAAATGAACCTTTATGGTTTTAGTTGTAAACAATCTCAGTAGATGTAATATATGGTACCTACATCTTCTATGATTAATACATTTACTTTTGAAAGTAATTTTCACACTATGTACTAGTAATAATAAAAGTTGCTTTCATGTATCAAGCATATTTGGTTGCCATAAGGAAACACTTGCTACTAATGGTTTGTATTTGCATTTTGTGATGGGACGCGAGTATTTTGGTAGCTTCATTCTTCAAAAAGCATTGCGAGTAGTTTAGGATTGGTATGCAGGTGGAGAAAACTCAATCCGTGTTATACCGTGTGGTCCTATGATTTAACCAACTTTAAAATAAAGGTTTATAATTGTTTTAGTTCTCACACCAGTCCCATGACTAATCCAAAGTTTATTTTTCTTTTCCGAAACTTTGGGTGCCTATATTTTCAACATGGGAAACTAGTAGTTTTGGTCTGCAGATATTTTATAGAGTAGGTGTTGGATTGAAGCTAGTGCTGTGTCCAAAGCATTTTTATTTCGTTTATTGAGAATTTATGTTTTCCGTTGTGTACATGATATACTCTGGTACAGTTATTCCTGCTGAGCGTGTATTTATTATTGTACTGTGATGTAAGCTGTAATTTGATGTAAAAGATATTGCAATGATATTTAAAAAATTATTTTGTTCAGTTCTCATTAGTCGTATACCCTTAGTTAAAGTTTCGAGGATTTTTTCGGTTTGGATCGAACTTGTGTCGTTTATAGTCAATTCGAAAGGTAAGTATTTTCGGGCGATTACATTTGGTATTAGAGCTTTGGTTTATACAAAGCATTGGGGTGTGGCTCATTTGAACAAAAGGGAAGGACTCATCAGAGATAGGATTAGTAATATCCTAGAAGAGTGACTCATTAGGGATAGGGTTATTAATACCCTATAATGAGTTTAAAGAATATTATATGTATAAGAGAACGAATTCACGTATATATAAAAACGAATTTCATTTTGAGAGATTATATTTAGAATATAAAAAGAAATATGTTTAGAAAGAACATATGGTTAGCATACCTGATTATCTTATAATAAGAGTTTGAATATATTATTTGACGTTTAGGTTGGAGTATCGAGTATAAGATGATTTTGAATATACGCCTGGCCGGTGGACATATGTACGAAGTCTCAAGTATGCTAGATAGATATAGAATCACATTCGAGTCACTTGGCTTTTGGATTATCTTTGTGGGTGACGAGAGCCTAGAGAGGCGAGTTGTAATTGTATCGATCAAGCTGTACAAAAGAGGTTATGGCGAAATTTTTCAAAAAATTAAGGCATTAGCCAATTTCAAGAATTGAGAAATCTTTAAGAAACTGAAAGTGTAAGAACTTAAGTTAGTTAGAATAGAGGCTTTGTTGGTCAAGTAAACGACCTTCAGTTCAGTCTTTGATTTTGAGGACGAAATCTTCTTTAGTAGGGAGATTGTAACGACCCAAATTTTATTAAGAAATATTTAATGAATATTATATATTTAAAACATTTTTTTTTAATAATTATTGACTTTGAATTTTTAAATTTAATGTTTGAATGAATAATTTATAATATAATTAAAAATGAGCTCGCAACGGTGTGGTAGTTCGTAATATTAAGTTTTGAACTTTAAATGAATGTATAGGATCGAATATAAGTCAGAATTCGTTGAAACAAAAAATGTTCGAATCTATGGAACTATAATTTTCTTATGAAAGTGAAAAATCAGAATTTCATCTTGTATACTATAAGTTATGTACAAATCAAATTTTTAGAAATTCGCTATGGAATCGTTAATAAACCATAACAATTAATTTATATAATAAAAGGGATTTTATTATAAGTCGAATATTGTTTAGCTTGAAAACAAAGTATCGAGTTATAAACCCAAGTACGATTATTTTGAAGCTTTATGATATTCTTTTTGGATATATATGATAATATTTTATTACTATCAAATTGAGTTGTTTTTGAATTTAAATCATATATTGATTTAATTGAATATGGAGAAATTGACATTTTGCAAATGATCTCGGATTTTGACGAAATTGATTTTTTCAGAATTGGAATAGTAAATTATTGTAAGATTCCAATTTCGGGTCAATCAGAGTTAGTATGTGGTCGTGCAAGATATAAACGTTCAATGTAAATACCTATGTATAATTAATCAATAATTTAAGTACAAACTAGCGCTATTTGAGCAAACGTACTTTGACTTCGACGAAACAAGTTTTATTAGGACCGTAATGGCAAACCATTACTACATATCAATTTTCACCACGAACTGAGTTCATATGTTCCCATGCGAATTTTTAAACAACAATTGGAGATAGCGATACACACATAGTAATATAATAATGTAATATAATATATTTAAACTAAAATATCTTCCTTACTAGTACTTACCCTAGGCCCAAGGGCAGCCAACCCTAAACCCCCAAATCGATTGTTATTTTGCAAATAAGTCCTCCTTTTCATTTTAACTATTCCTCTTAAAGCATTAAGAATTGGTGAGCCATCAACTTGAAAGTTGTAGATCGTGTTGATGGCTACCTACGACCAAAATTTCAAGGCTAACATGCACCAGAAGTTGCCGGAATCTCACCATGGCCATGAATTGGTGAGTTTTAGACTTCCTTCAACTGCATGTAATTGAAGGAGAATTGGCCGAAGGTGTCAACTAGGAAGTTGGATAGGGGAGAGAGGGCTACAACTTTATAGTTGGGGGTTCGGCCTGAAATGGGTTGTGGTGGTCACGGCGTAGAGATAAACGTGGACGATGGTTTTTAAGGATCTATGAATGGCTTTGCACGTTTTCCGGTCGGTGAAGGATGAATTGGAGGAGATGGCCAATAGAGAAGAGGTGGAGGGTAGTGAGATGCGTCAGTCGGAAGTGGTGGCATCGTCGTTGGTGAGCGTGGTAGGAGAATCTGGGCCTTAATCTTTTTACAGTTGAGATGGGTTGTAGGGGCGAAAGTGGCGAATTGGGAGGCAACATTCAAGTCAAAGGTGCGACTTAGAGCGGTGCAGGTGGTGAGGGGTTAGGCTTGGCCTCCGACACCTCCAAAGGTGGCGCGAGGTGGAGAGAGGAGGAGAGCGTAGGTGTGAAATGAAGAGGAAGGTTATTTAAAAGGTTTTTATTATTTTAATTAATTTACTTAATGTATCTAAGTTTGAATGATTATAACTCGTTCATGTAAACTTAGAATTGGACGAAACATGATCCATTGGTATCATATGGATGCAGCCTATGCATACAAACTTTTTTGGATGAGATTGGAGCTAGCTGGAATTTTAGGTTAAATTAATCCCACGTTTAATTTAATTCAAAAATGATCTTTATTGAAATGACCAAAAATCAATGTGTGAACTATTTTTAACTTGAATTGTTATTATAATCGTCAGTAGATTATATATTGATTGCTTGCGATTGCTATGGTTGCTTTATGGATGATGGTTGTTTATTACAATTTTATTTATATTGTTTATGTGCATTTAAGCGTTAACAATTATAACGCTTATCTTTTGACTGTTGATTGATAGTTGATAACTGTTGTAGTTGTTGTTATAATTGTTCATACAATTTACATCGCGAGTATGAAATTATTTGGGAATTAGTTGAGTCTCATTCCATTGGAATTTTAAATGAACAATATATTCATTTAAATGAATATGGACGTAAAAATGGAAATTGGATTTTTATATTTGAAATGATTTGGAAATGAAGTTAAGATGATTTCAAATAACTAATGAAAAGTTTGAAATGGATTTGAAAGAGTTTTGAATTAGAAATGACTTGTTCTAATTTAATATTGATTTTGAATAGTAAATTTTAAAGTGAATTCGAATTAGATATATAAATGATGTTTTTAACTCGAATTGCTTTTCCAATGTTCTTGTTTATTTTTGTAATGGGTTTCAGGAAAGTTTGGATTTCAAAAGATTTAATTTTGAAAAATATTATTATTTTAATAATGTAATAATATAGAATATTTAATTTTGATGTATAATTGAATTTGAAGTTAAAATCGCTTTCAAACGATTTATAAAATATTATTCGAACTGAATCGAACGAGTTTATTATGAATAATAATATGGTTTGAATAGTATGAGTCACGCAGCGACAGTTCGCGAATTTCAACCATGAACTTCAAACAAGCATAGCTAATGCAATTTAAATTAGATTTCCCGAAACTGGAAGCATTTGTTTTCTATTAATGAGAGCTTTCCAGTGAAAGAAGAAATTTTGAATTTCAACATATAAATTTCAAGTTATGTTTAAATTTGGTTTTGAAAAGGTCGTTGTAAACGTAGTTCGATGAATGTAATTTGAAAATAGATCAAAATGACCATATAAAAATTATTAAAAAAATGGAAAAATTATGATAAATCATATTTAGTGACTTCAAAGTGATTTGGAAAAGAAATACGAGGTTTCGACCTATATTTTGGATATTTGTGTTTTTATCCTGACTTGCTGAAAAGGTAAAACGACGTTTTGAGAATCTACGTTAAATGAACTGAAGTTTTCAAATCTTAACTTATTGAGTTTGGTTGGAATTAATCATCAGGTGTTTGATGTTAATTCCGTAGATGAGACTCGTATTATTCGTGGAATTTGAAAGGTGGATACACCGTTATTCTGCTTATAGTATTTGTTGAATATGCAATGTTGATATTGCATATAAGCTGGTACGATTTCTTTCTAAATCTTTTATTTAATATTAACCATTTTCAAGTTGTTATGGATGATGTCTCGAATAACATCACCTTTAACCCAATATGTAAGTTAATTTGTTATCAAATATAACACTGTTTTGAAAGATGTATTTTTATAAATCTTTTGAGTAAGATGGAAGTTTTCCGAATTTAATTAATCAAATTTGAATAAAAATGATCTTCGAATATTTGTTACTGACTACCGTTGTGTAAACGTTTATTATTTGAGGAATTTGGAAGATGTTTAAAATGTTATTCCATTTATAGTATTCATTGATTACAAGAATTGGTGTTGAATATAATTGGATGTAAATTCTATTTAAGTAGTAAATTTAATATCAATTGAGTTTGGGTTTGTCGTAAACGGTGTCTTCAACAACATCGTTCTTTAACACAGTTGAAGATGAAGTTTATGGAATAAATCTTTCAATTGAGATTAATGAAGTTTTCCAAAATGAAGTACTCCAATTAACAAATAAAATTGGAATTAAATGAGAATCGATTTAGTGATAATCGAGATGGGTCTCTGTGGATGAAGACCTTTGCTACTTAAGGAATTTAAAAGGCTTTTCCATTATTCCGTTTATAGTATTAGTCATATACGAGAATTTATATCGATTATAGACTAATATGATTTCCGTGAAGATTTCATTTAAAATGAAAGTATGATTTTGGTTTATCCTGAACGATGTTTTAAATAACGTTTGTTCTATAACCCATGTAAAGGAAACGATAATTTTCCAAGACAAGTTGAAATGAAATCTTTATTAAATTCAAATATAAAGATGTAATGAAAGTATTTTCCCTAACAAACGACAATGGGAATGAGTTTAAGAATCTCTTAAAGGAAGATAAGCGTGTTTTTCGCGTAAGCGATAAGATCAAGAAATCGTAAGTACGATTTTGGGATAGAGATATTATCAAGCAAAGATAAAGTAATCTTCCATAATCAATGATCGATGAATGGATTGGGATTGCGATAAGTATGTTTTCTCGTAAGGATATTTGAAATCTTTAATCATATTTGAAATGAATAAAGGTAATTAAAATTACCAAAATATGAGGGGTTTTAGATATGGAGTACCACAAGTTTTACTTCATGGGATGAATAGGATGGGAATGGGATAATAACTTGAGAATACAACCTTTTCGTGAGATTAAATAATCTCGATAAAGTATAGAAAACTTGATTTGGGGTAAATTTGTGAAATGAGATTTTATAATCAATTTAAATGATTTCCAAAGAAAGATTTAAACAAGAGTTTAAAGTATGAAAATGTTTGATAAGATTTAGGGGAGTAATTCCCAATGTAAAGAGTGATTTGAGTAAAAGAATATTCCGAAATGGAATGAGACTCATGATATGTTTATATATAAATACTGGTTTTGAAGATGTGCTAGTTATTTCGGAAAGACTGGGTTCCAACCCATTTTGAAAAACTATACGGTGAATGCTCAAGAATATTTGAAGATAGTGGTTGGGGACCGGGGATCTTTACATCATTTGGATTGATTGCTGATGTATCAGTTAGGAGGAACACCAAAGAGGAGGTTTTAAGTAGCAGTTGTCTGGACATACTTGTTGATTTTCCGGATTTGCAAGGGCCTCCCTCCTTTATTGGACAAGGAATAAGGTTTCTTCGGTTTCGTTCACAACCCTAAATGGACTTGTATGGATGTGTGTCTGACATTGTATCTTGTAGTATGTGATGGAGTTTTGCTAAACGTACTTCTGTTGGTGGCAGAAAATTTATTCTCTTAGCTTTACACCCTTTTTTGAGACGTACGATCTCAAAGGTTATATAGTTAGTGACATATCGATTATATGTTATGAGACGACAATGTGACATGCTAAGTGATGAGCTGTCGATGATCAAAGATTTTTCCTGAAAAGTAGAGTTTTGTGTAAAACATGACTTTAAGACCTCACAACCAGTAATGAGCCGAAACAGGATGAAGTACAATAGTGTTAAGCAATAATGTTTCCTTCTAGTTAAAAGGTGATGCTATGGTATGGAGTCCTGGCAATTTACTTAGGGGACAATCGAATGAGGCGTCTCGGATAAAGGCCGACAATGACCGAGGGATGTTATGTTCAAGAGAAACCCGAACTACACCTAGTATAGGTGGGCTAGTTCTACCGATACAGAAGGAGCAATATGTTGATCCTAGGACAACCCGCTAAAGGTGTTCCGAATCGCAGTAAGGAAGATCCTTTGCCTTGGTCATTGATGGAATCCAACTTCCAATATGAATCTTTATGGTTTAGTTGTACTATATGCATGTAAACATAATATAAGGTACCTACGTCTTCTATGATTGATACATTTACTTTCGAAAGTGGTTATCACACTATGAACTAGTAATAATAAAAGAGACGTTAATGTATCAAACATATCTGGTTACCATAAGGTAAAACTTTCTCCTAATGGTTTGTGTTTGTATTGTGTAATAGGATGTCCGTCTTATGGCAGCTTTATTTTTCAAAAAGCATTCTTAATAGTTTATGACTGGTATTCATGTGGAGAAAACTTGTTCCGTGTTATACGGCAATGTCCTATGATTTACCCAACTTTAAAATAAAGGTTTATTACTGTTTTAGTTCTCACACCAGTCCCGTGACTGATCCTAAGTTTATTGTTATTTCCCTAAACTCTGGGTGCCCATATTTTCAACATGGGAAATTAGTAGTTTTGATTTGTAGATATTTTATAGAGCATATGTTGGACTGGAGCTAGAGCTATGTCTAAAGCATTTTATTTCTTTCGTTGGAAGTTTATGTTTTCCGTTGTGTACATGATATGCTCTTGTACAATTATTTCCAATGAGCGTGTATTTATTATTGTACTCTGATGTAAGGTATACTCTGATGTAAAAGTTATTGTAATGATAATGAAAAAAGTTATTTTTTTTCAGTTCTCATTAGTCGTATACCCTTAGTTAAAGTTTCGAGGATTTTTGTCGTTTGGATCGAACTTGTGTGGTTTACAGTCGATTCGAAAGGTAGAAATTTTCGAGCATTTACACTTGGTATTGGAGCTTTGGTTTATACAAAGCCTTGAGGTGCGGCTCATTTGAACAAAAGGGAAGGACTCATCCGAGATAGGATCTGTAATATCCTATAAGAGTGACTCATTAGAGATTGGGTTAGTAATCCCCTATAATGAGTTTAAAGAATATTATACGTATAAGAGAACTCACATATATATAAAAATGAATTTTGTTTTGAAAGATTAACTTTCGAATATAAATAGACATATATTTAGAAAGTACATATAGTTAGCATATCTGAATATCTTATAATAAGAGTTTGAATATTTTATTTAACGTTGAGGCTGGGGCATCGAGTATAAGAAGATTTTGAATATACACCTGGCCTGACAACGTATATACGAAGTCTCAAATATGGTAGATGTATATAGAATCGCATTCTAGTCGCTTGGCTTTTGGATTTTCTTTTTGGGTGATGAGGGCCTAGAGAGGTGAGTTGTAATTGTGCCGGTTGAGCCGTACAAAAGAGGTTATAGCAATTTTTTTCAAAAATTTAAGGTGTTAGCTAAATTTCGAGAATATCTTTAAGAAACTGAAAAGTTGAAGAACTTAAGTTATTTAGAATAGAGGCTTTGTTGGCTAAGTAAACGACCTTCAGTTCCGTCTTTGATTTCGAGGATGAAATCTTTTTAAGTGGGGGAGACTGTAACGACCCAGGTTTTATTAAGAAATATTTGATGAATTTCAAATATTTAAAATGAATTATTTTAATAATTAATGACTTTGAAATTATTTAATTTAACGTTTGAACGAATAATTTATAATATAATTAAAAATGAGCTCGCAGCGGTGCGGTAGTTCGTAATATTACATTTTGAACTTTAAGTGAATGTATAAGATCCTATATAAGTCAGAATTTGTTTAAGTAAGAAATGTTCGAATCTATGGAACTATAATTTTCTTATGAAAATGAAAATTCAAGATTTCGTCTTGTATATTGTATGTTATGTCCAAATCAATTTTTTAGAAAGTCGCTATGGAATCGTTTACAAATCATAATGATTAATTTGTATAATAAAGGGATTTTATTATAAATTTAATATTGTTTAGCTTGAAAACAAAGTATCGAGTTATGAACCCAAGTATGATTTTTTTGAAGCTATATGATATTCTATTTGGATACATACGATAATATTAATTTATTGTTATTAAATTTAATTATTTTTGAATTTAAATTATATATCGATTTAATTGAATATGGAAAAATAGACATTTTGCAAATGATTTCAGATTTCTACGAAACCAATTTTATTGGATCCAAAATAGTAAATTATTGTAAGATTCCAATTTCGGCTTAATCCGAGTTAATATGTGGTCGTGGGAGATATAAACGTTCAATATAAATACTTATATATAATTAATAATTTAAGCCAAAAATAGCGCTTTTTGAGCAAACGGACTATAATTTCGACGAAACAAGCTTCATTAGGACATTATTGACAAAACATTGCTACATATCAATTTTCACCACAAACGGAGTTCATATGTGCCCATGCGAATTTTTAAACGATGACTAAAGATAGCGATTGCCACATAGTAATATAACAATAGAATATAATTAAACTAAAAATATCTTCCTTATTAATACCCTACCCTAGGCCCAAGGGCAGCCAACCCTTAACCCCCAAATCAACTGATATTTTGCAAATAATTCCTCCTTTACATTTTAATGTATTCCTCTCAAACCGTTAAGAATTGGTGAGTCATTAACATGAATGTTGTAGATCGTGTTGAGGGCTACACAGGACTAAAATTTCATGGCCAACGGGCACCCAAAGTCATCGGAATCTCACTGTGACCATGAATTGGTGGGTATCGGACTTCCTCGAACTGCATGTAAACGAAGGAGAGTTGGCTAAAGGTATCAACTAGGAAGTTGGAGAGGGGAGACGGGGCTACAACTTTATAGTTGGCGGTTCGGCCTGAAATGGCTTGTGGTGATCATGGCATAGAGATAAACATGGACGATAATTTTTAAGGATCTACAAATGGATTTGCACGTTTTTCGATTGGTAAAGGATGAATTGGAGGAGATGCCAAAAGAGAAGAGGTGGAGGGTGGCGAGTCGCGTCGATCGGCGGTTGTGGCATCGTCATTGGTGAAGCGCAGTGGGAGAATCTGGGCCCGAAACTTTTTACGGTTGAGATGGGTTTTAGGGGCATAGGTGGCGAATTGGGCAACAATGTTCAAGTTAAAGGTGTGCCTCAGAGCGGCGCAGGTGGCGAGGGGTTGGGATTGGTCTCCAATGGCCTCCAAGGGCGGCGTGAGGTGGCGCGAGGTGGTAATGAAATTATTTGGGAATTAATTGAATCTCATTCGATTGGAATTTTAAATGAACAATATATTCATTTAAATGAAATTAGATGTAAAAATGGAAATCGGATTTTTATATTTGGAATGATTTAGAAATGAAGTTAAGATGATTTTAAACAACCGTTGAAAAGGTTGAAATGGATTTGAAAGAGTTTCGAATTAGAAATGACTTGTTCTAATTTAATTTTGATTTTGAATAGAAAATTCAAAAGTGAATTCGAGTTAGATATATAAATGACGTTTTAAGTCGAATTGATCATTCCAATGATCTTATTTATTTTTATAATGGATTTCATGAAAGTTTGAATTTCAAAAGATTTAAATTCGAAAATTAGTATTATTTTAATATTGTAATAATATAGAATATTCAATTTTGATGTATAATTGAATTTGAAGTTAAAATTGCTTTCAAACGATTTTATAAATGATTTATAAAACATTATTCGAACTGAATCGAACCAATTTATTATAAATAATAATATGGTTTGAATAGGACGAGTCATGTAGTTTGATGACTGTTATTCGAAATCGATTGAAATGGGGATATAAAAATTATTAAGAAATGGAAAAATTATGATAAATCATAATTAGTGATCTCAAAGTGATTTGGAAAAGGAATATGAAGTTTCGAACTATATTTTGGATATTTGTGTTTTCGTTCTAACTTGTTGAAAAAGGTAAAATGACTTTTTGTGAATTTAAGTTAAATGAACTGAAGTTTTCAAATCTTAATTTATTTAATTTGATTGGAATTAATCATCAAGTGTTTTGTATTAATTCCGTAGATGAGACTCGTGCTATTCATGGAATTTGAAAGGTGGATACACCGTTTTCCTGCTTATAGTGTTTGTTCAATATGCAAAGTTGATATTGTATATGAGTTGATACGATTTCTTCATAAATCATATATTTAATGTTAGCTGATTTCGGGTTGTTGTGGACGATGTCTTGAATAACATCATCCTTAACCCAGCAAGTTAAGTTAATTTGTTATCAACATAACACTTTCTAAGAGACATGTTTTGATAATTCTTTTGAGTAAGATGGAAGTTTTCCGAATTCAATCAATCAGATTTGAATTGAAATGATCTTCGAATATTTGGACTACCGTTGTGTAAACATTTACTATTTCGGGAATTTCGAAGATGTTTACATCGTTATTCTATTTATATTATTCATTGATTACGAGAATTGGAGTTGAATATAAGTGGATGTAAATTTTGTTTAAGTTGTATTATTATCAGTTGAGTTTGGATTTGTCATAAATGGTGTCTTCAACAATATCGTTCTTTAAGAAAATTGAAGATGAAGTTTATTGAATAAATCTTTTAATTAAGGTTAATGAAGTTTTCCAAAATGAAGCATTCCAATCATAAATTAAAATTGGATTTAATTGAGAATCGATTTAGTGACAATCGAGATGGGTCTCTATGGATGAAGACCTCTACTATTTAAAGAATTTAAAAGGATTTTACCATTATTCCGTTCATAGTATTAGTCGGATACAAGAATTTATATCGATTATAAATTGATATGGTATTCGTGAATATTTCATTTAAAATGAAAGTATGATTTTAGTTTTAAAAAACAATTGTTTTATAACTAGTGTAAAAGAAAAATATAAATTTCCAAGATAAGTTGAAATTAAATCTTTATTTAATTCACATATAAAGATTTAATGAAAGAGTTAATAAATGATAATGGGAACGAGTTTAAGAATCACTTAAAAGAAGATAAGCGTGTTTTTTGCATGATCAATAAGATTTAGAAATCGGAAATATAACTTTGTGATAGAGGTATGATCAAGCGAAGATAAAATAAACTACCTTAATCAATGATCAACAAATGGATTGGGTTCGTGATAAATATGTTTTCCCATAAGGATAATTGAAATCTTTAATCATATTTGAAATTAATGAAGGTAATTAAACTTACCAAAATACGAGGGGTATTAGATACGGAGTACCACCAGTTTTGCTTCATGGGATGAATAGGATGGCAATGGAATAATAACTTGAGAAATTACCCTTTTTGTGAGATTCAACAGCCTCAATAAAGTGTAGAAAACTTGATTTGGGGTAAATTTGTTAAATGAGATTTTATAATCAATTGAAATGATTTCCAAAGAAAGACTAAAGCAAGAGTATAAAGTATGAAAATCTTTTACAAGATTTAGGGGAGTAATTCCCAATGTGAAGAGTGATTTGATATAAGAATATTCCGAAATGGAATTAGACTCATGATATGTTTATATATAAATACTGGTTTTAAAGATGCACTATTAATTTCAGAAAGATCGGGTTCTATCCCATTTTTAAAAACTATGCCACGAATATTCAAGAATATTTGAAGACGGTGGTTGAGGACCGGGGATCTTCACATCATTTGGATGATTATTGATGTCTCGAATGGGAGGTACACCCAATGAGAGGTTTTAAGTGGCAGTTGTCCAGACATGCTTGATTATTCGTATTTGTAAGGGCCTCTCTCCTTTATTGGACGAGGAATAGGGTACCTTAGGCCTTCTTCACAACCCAGAACGGACTAGCATGTTTGTGTGTCTAATATTGTATCTTGCAGTATGTGATGGATTTTTGCTAAATGAATTTCTGTTGGTAGCGGAGAATTTATTCTCTTAGCTTAACACTCTTCTTTGAGACATACAATATAGTTAGTGATTATCGAATATATGTTATGAGATGACAATGTATTATGCTAAGTTATGAGCTATTGATCAAAGCCTTTTGTTGAAAAGTAGAGTTTTGGGTAAAACATGACTTCAGGACCTCACAACTGGTATTCAGCCGAACATGGTGAAGTATAACAGAGGTAAGGACTAACATTTCCTTCTAGTTAAAAGGTGATGCTTTGGTATGGATCTAGGCAATTTACTTAGTGGACAATGGAATGAGGCGCCTCGGATAAAGGCCGACAACGACTGGAGAACGTTATGTTCAGGGGAAAACCGAACTACCCCTAGTATAGGTGGTCCAGTTCTGCCGAACAAGAGCAATATGTTGATCCTAGGACATCCCGCTAGAGGTGGTCCAAATCGCGGTAAGGAAGCCCTTTGCCTTGGTCATTGATGGAATCCAACTTCCAATACAAATCTTTATGGTTTTCGTTGTACTATATGTATGTAAACGTAATATATGATACCTACGTCTTCTATGATCGATACATTTACTTTCAAAAGTGATTTTCACACTATGCACTAGTAATAATAAAGAGACTTTCACTTATCAAGCATATCTAGTTACCATAAGGCAAAACTTGCTCCTAATGGTCTGTGTTTGCATTGTGTGATAGGATGTTTGTCTTATAGTAGCTTCATTTTTCAAAAAGAATTCTGAGTATTTTATGACTGGTACTCATGTGGAGAAAACTCATTCTGTGTTATACGGTGTTGTCCTATGATTCACCCAACTTTAAAACAAAGGTTTATAACTGTTTTAGTTCTCACAACGGTCCCATGGCTGATCCAGAGTTTATTGTTCTTTTCCTAAATCATGGGTGCCCATATTTTCCACATGGATAGCTAGTAGTTTTGGTTTGCAGATATTTTATAAAGCATGTGCTGGATTGAAGCTAGAGATGTGTCTAGAGCATTTTGTTTTGTCCATTGAGAGTTTATGTTTTCCATTGTGTACATGATATACCCCTGTTTAATTATTCCGTTGAGCGTTTATTTGTTATTGTACTCTAATGTAAGTTGTACTTTGATGTAAAAGTTATTGCAATGATAATGAAAAAAGTTATTTTGTTCAGTTCTTATTAGTCATATACCCTTAGTTAAAGTTTCCTGGATTTTTGCCATTTGGATTGAACGAGTGTGGTTTATAGTCAATTCGAAAGGTTGGAATTTTTAGGCCTTTACAGTTTCTCCTTCTCTCTTCCTTCCCGTCTCCCTCCAGCTTCGTAGAGTGGAGGATCTCGGCAGTGATTCTTGACTTTTCTGTTCAACTTGGATTCAGACTCATGTGTTGGTTCATTTCTCATTTTCAGATTATTGTATTGACATTTGAGAGGGATGATTTTATTTATGTACTTTAGTATTATTATTTTCCGCGAGATAGTCTATTTGGCTTTATGGTGTTGACTATTTGATATTTATGAAATGTTATATGTACTGTGATTTGACTTGCTTTATGAAATGTTGTTTTAAAATTCCGCTGTGTTTTATATTTATGTCTTGTGAATTTTAGTCTTTTGTTGTTACTTTATACCTAAGCGCTTCATAAACCTTAATGCCTCCTCATATGGGTGATGTTAAGGGGTATGGGGTGTATCGGTTTCCATAGTAATATAAGTGGCACAACCCACTATAAAAATCAGCTTGCCTTGCCATAAAAAAGTATAGAAAAATAAATAAACATATATATATAATATATTGTTGACATGGGGAATTGGTCAACAAACATCAACACTTGATGGGTTAATATTATCTAAATAACCCAAGAGCAATTCAAACGCTGAGTATGAAAAAGTAAGTAACACAAAGGTTTGTAGTGGTTTGACAGAAACATATGTGTCCACTTTGAGGTAACTATTCATCTTTGTCATATTGTTACAAGTACAATCCTAATCCAATACATTTGTTTGCAAGATTATGTGTTGAGAATGACATAGTCCTTGATAATCAACTCCAAAAGTCAGATAGTGAAGCTTCCTATGTCTAAAAAGCTTCTATGGACAAAGAAGTGGTGTAAAGAGATGTCCAAGAACCCAATCCAAATGCCAAGATATCAACCTGAGTACCAAGTTGCTGGTGATGATCATGAAGGAGATGTTCACAAGTCCAAAGACATGAAGGAAGTCATTAAAGAACTTCCAAACCAAGAAACCCGAGTGTAGTAGCGAATGGCCAAAAGAATCCCGAAATCAACTAAGGAAAGGGTTGTTTACAGAAGTTGGGATATGTATTTCATATCCCCCATATTTCGTACCCTGGGTTCGGTATCGATCCTGGGTCGGTGCCTATCCAGGGACTTAACCAGAATCCTCCTTCTCTTCAAAGCACCTCATCTTATGCCAAGCCATCTCCTTCATATATCCAGATATAAAATACCAATTTCATACTTTGAATGCCTTAGAGAAAATTAACGATTTCCAAGCCATTTCATTCTTCCTGCTGTGTACCTCGAGGACAAAAAATCTTCGAAGATGAAAAACCAGGAATCCAACAAAAGAAAGAAAAGCGCCAACCCATGCTTAGTGTGTTTTTGTATCTGTAATGCCTTATTCAAATTCGATCATGAAAGCGGGGATACGCAAAAAAGAAACCGCAACTGGGATACAAACTTCACTTGAAAACTAGAACCTTTGATCCTTGGATGACCGAAGGGGGTACGAAAATTCGTACCATAGCAATACCGATCTCGGGGTCGGTTGGATCAATACCAACCCCTGATACTTAACATATTTCTACCAAATCCTGAACTCCGCCATTTGCACCAATCCGAACGTGTTTCCAGAATTCATACGGACCTCGAAACATTTATCCAAATTCCTGGGCTTTTCTCAAGTTTTGCTATTTCGTGCCAAATCGCTTCAAACCTTCATGAATTTGTAATCGACTCCTAAGTGCCTTGATATCCAAAAATCGAGGTGTTTGCTAAAAAGGTATTCCCCTCCAAAACATGTATTTTATTAGATGATGTTTTTGGAAGAATACAGAAATTCGAGAATCTAGAAGCTAAGAACGAAATGAAGTCCAAGAAAAACCAAATAAACGGAAACTAGAAAACCAGAAACCACGATCGCACTGGATCAAATTAACAGAAAAACAAAAATCTAAAAGGTTGCGATCATGCCAGATCGCAATAATAGAAAACAAGAAACAAGAATATCCAAAATCCAGAGAACTAAAATAACCAATAACCAGATAAATGGAGAAGCCCGAAAGGCAGAATAACTGGATGAGGTATAATCCATACCTACAAAAAACAAATGATTCTTCTTGCCATGTCCTAACAGAAAAATCCATAACCAGAGTGAATGATCTTGCCAAGTCCTGAAAAGACCACCAGAGATTAGCAAGGAAAATAGTGAGTTGACTGCCAAGTTCTGACAGTACAACACCGAACCAAACGGGCAAATTCCTTACCTGCCACTAGACTGGGGGCCTTGCCAAGTCCTGACAAGACAGCCCGTCCCTTCCCAAGTGAAGTCCTTGCTTGAGGACTAGATTTTTATACTTAATGAGAAAGTCCTTACTATGCCAAGACCTTAAAATTTGGAACTCCAATTCTAGATTTTATCTCCTCAAGCAAAGTAATTTTATTAATGTTTTCAAAAGTTTGAAGTTTTTAATAAAATCAAAGTGATATCTAATGGTTTATCACCCAGTAGAGAGTACACCTAATGGTTAAGGCCTAATTTCATACGTGGGCGTGTTGACTTGGCCTCTTTCGATCTCAAATTTGTTTAGTGATGTAAATTTTGTATTTGATGGTCCATCGTCGAGCAAAGAGCATGCCTAGAGTTCTCGCTGGTCCCCATACGTGGGTAGGTCGACTTAGCCGTACTAAGTCGGATAACTAGAAATGAGAGTAGGAAGTTGGCCGATTTGTCGTATGCAAGGAGCATGCCTAGGGATTAAGACTTAATCCAATGCATGGGTAGGCATGCTTAGCCAGATCCATATGATGACAATTGTATGGGAGATTGGATAGTTTCTCATCCGCAAAGAGCATTCCTTAGGATTAAGACCAAATCCCATGCATGGGTAGACAGACTTAGCCCTCCGAAATTCAAAAGCTAGAATAACTAGAGATGATTGTAGGGGATTGGACGAATTCTCATTCACAAAGAGCATGCCTAGGAATTAAGACCTAATCCCATGCATGGGCAAGCATATTTAGCCCTTTAAAGTCCCACAATCATGAAAACCATAAAAACTACTTAATTTTGAGGTGGATGGTTTACAGTCAGATATAGAGCACACTTTGGGATTAAGACCTAATATCGTACGTGGTTGGGCTGACTTAAAATTATCTAAAACCAGAAAGCCATTGATATAATGTTAAATAGGCCGAAGCTCATACAACCAAATCCCGAAGGCTAAAAGCCAAAATACATAAGCTAGAAATCATGATTCACATAGAGCCATATCGAAAAGCAGAAAGACTGAAATGTCGAAATCCAAAAGATGAAAAGCCAGAGAATCAAAAAACCAGAAATTTAGAAACCAAGCAACCAAAAGCCAAAGACCACAAACTAGAGAATCCAGAAAAAACCATATCAATCAATGATCAAACCACTGGGCTAGGCCCTTGTCCATTCATATTTCGAGCCAGAGTAGGTAGCTATGCATGTCCTAGTATTGCAGTCTGAATACGAACATACTTCGCCTGCCCGCCAGCTCTCCCTGTCTAACGTGCTCCTGAAACATGTCCTGAAAATGCCTGCAACCATTTGTGTATTGATCATCTAGGTCATGGAATAAACAATTGCTATCAGAATCCCTTTCCAACTTAGTTGGCTCCCTCGCAAGAGGCTTTCTGAATTAACCAACCAGATAAGCTTCCAAATAGATCTCCTCCAGAGTACGATTAAATTCCTTATATGAAGGGAATCTAGGTTGACTCCACAGCATATTCTGATCATTTTGAGAAGAAGACTCCCGGATGGTCCTATGCCCTTAACCAAATTAACCTTGAGAACTTTCTTATCAGTTCTCGCATTCTATTCACTCAAAAACCTTTTTGCTTCGAAGTAGAAGTCACCAAATTCCCATGGTGGAACAGGTTGAAGTGAGATCTGGAAATCTGTTTTTGTTAAGACACTAGAAATGACAACCATTAAAACCATAGATGGGTTTGGTCGGTGGATCTATGCCAGCGCCACATTAAATCTCTCCAAAAACATCCATAAAGCCACGTCGGACCTTGGCTTAATCGTCATAAGAGTCACTACCTTCTTGGGTCAAGCAACATGAACCCTGAACTATTCGACGAACCTTCATTCCAGCTACTAAGTGGTTCATTTATAACTACTGAAACCACATGGAAGCAACGTCCATATGATAGAGTGCGAAGCGCTTCGCTATAACATTCTCCAATATCGAAAGAACTTCAGTGTGGCGCATGTAACACATCAGGTGAACCTGAGGATCCTTCCTTCCATCAAAAGCCTCCAACATCGGCAATTTGAAATCCGATGGGTTTTGAGAATTTCATATTTCCTGAGTGAATGGACTGCGAACATCACAATCCAAATCCAAAAGCAACGCTCCACCTCGAATATATCTCCGAATCACATCAACGATCCAACTTCCATTTCCATTGCCAAATAGTCGATTCCAGTCATTCAATCCCACACCAGTTCCTCCAGTGTCAAGTCCAAGATTAGCAATGTGTTGAGAACCAACAAGAATATCTAGCTTTATCCTAAACTAAGGTGCTACCATGGGCACAAAACTAAATTCCAGAGCCACAGGAATTCCTATATCCAAAACTACGTGCATCGGTGCTTGAGCCACATTTGAGACATTTTCGGTACTGGAACCCAAAACTTGACCAACCACAACCACTTCAGTTGAACTTTCATCAGGATTGGTGTTGGTTCCACCAACTAGTTGAACTGGTACTGACCCTGGTATTGGTATCAACCCGGGGTTAACTTTCAATAATTGCCCCCAAGTCCCGAGCAAAACCTGAAGGAACACTAATGCTTGTTCCTGCAAATTTTCCTAGTCCCAACGACCTTCTGAAAACCTCGATCCTAACCATAAAAGCATTTATAGTCTCTTGTTACCTTATGAAATGCTCTTCCTACCTTTATAACCACAAAGTCAAGTCCTTAACCATGACGTCCATATAGTTTCGATTCACATAATTCGAAGGATTTCCAGTAGTGGAAGCCTCCTACCTTTCCTTTACTCCCACTTCTTCCAAACGGCCAAAAGAGTTTTGTTTCCTTTTAACCATCCTTAGAGTTTTGAGCAATCTGTATCCTTAGCAATCCAAAGTTGCATGTATCCTCTTCCTGGCATGCCAAAACGTTTGACGTGGGGAGTCGGTCTACGCACATCAATACTCGGTGGGTTAATATTTTGTGAATAATCCAGGTGTAATTCAAACACCAAGTACGGAAATGTAAATAACATGATGGCTTATAGTGGTTCAATAAAAATTCCTATGTCCACTTTGAGGTAACTGTTTATCTTTGTCATACAATTACAAGTACAATCCTAATCCAAACCTTTTATTTACAACATTATGTGTCGAGAATAACAAAGTCCTTGCTAATTCTCTATCAAGTCCAAAATTTCGATAGTGAAGCTTCCAATGTCTAAAAAGCCTTTATGTTCAAGAAAATTCAACGGGAAGAAGCCATGACAAGAGTATCAAAGAAATCAATCCAAATGCCAAGATTTCAAGCTGAGTGCAGGTGTGTTGGTGATGATCTTCAAGGAGAGGTTCACAGAGCATCAAATCCAACAAATCCAAGTGCAACATCGAATGGCCAAAAGAATCCTGAAATCAGCCAAGGCAAGGGCTATTTATAGAAGTTAGGGTGCGTATTTTGTATCCCCCACAATTTATACCCTGGGGCCTGTACCAATCCAGGGTTTGGTACCTACCTGGGAACTTAACCAAACTCCTGCTTCTGTTCAAAGCACCTCATCCAATGCCAAGCAATCTCCTTCGTATGTCCAAATATAAAACGCCAAATTTGCGCTCCAAAAGCCTTAGGGCAAATTCACGAATGCCAAACCATTTTGTACTCACTGTTTCGTACCTCAGGGACATGAAATCTTTGATGACGAAAAATCAGGAATCTAGGAGAAGAAAGACAAGCACTGACCCTTGCTTTGTGTTTTTGTATCCCCAATGGCTTATACAAATTCATAGTGAAAGTACAAAAACATGAAACCACAACATGGATACAAAATTCCGTTGCAAACAAGAACCACTGACCCTTGGATGATTGAAGGAGGTACGAAAATTCGTACCATAACAATATCGATCCTGGGGTCCATTGGAGCAATACCGACCCATGATACTTAACCAGTTTCTATCTAGTCTTGAACTCCACGAGTTACACCGGTCCGAACATGTTTCCGACAATCATTCGACCACAAACACTTAACCAGATTCCTAAGCTTCCTTTAGTTTCACGACTTCATCCAAATAGCTTCAAACCTTACCGAGTTCATACTCGAGTCCCAAGCACTCCGATAGCAAAAAATCAACGCGTGACTACCTTGCAAAAAGGCGGGTCAACATATATATATATATATATATATATATATATATATGTAATTGAATTTTTTTAATCTAATTTACAATTATTATATATCATAATTTAATATGAACATAATATATCAATATATAAGTAAACATGAATTAATTAATTGGTTTGGTGTTAATTAAATAGTATAAAATAATTTTTTATTAAAATATAAAATTTTAGAAAATCTTGATAAATTTTTTGAAGGTAGCAAAAAATTTCAAAATTTTCTTAAAAAATTTAGTATTTTTAGTTAATTAATTACTTAAATGGTTGATTTTAAATTAATCGTTCAAGTCATAAAAATAAAAGGAATTTTTTTTATTATTTTCGAAAGCTATTGACATCATGAAAATCTTCAGAAATGATGGAATAATTACAATGTTTGTTAAACTAAATTTAGAATTTATTTATTTTATATAAATTTTTGAATCTTATAATGATTAAATAATGATATAAAAATCTATTGGTAATTAATTTTTTTTATATTTTGTATTTACAATTGACATAAACATGTATTAAAAATATTAGATCGAATATATATATATATATATATATATGTGTGTGTGTGTGTGTGTGTGTGTGTGTGTGTGTGTGTGTGAGAGAGAGAGAGAGAGAGCTTTTATATCAATGAATTATGCGTACTATATTTTAGCAAGGCCAATTGGCTTTTAAAGTGATTTGTAATATTTCTTTATTACGAATAATAAATACAATATGATATAAGAGTTAGACAGGATGTCTAAATACCGTGTGCGATTTTTATAGTGGACCAACCACTCCGATGGTTTTTAGAGTGGGCATACCATCATGCTACACCACGTAGGGTCAACTTACTTACAGGATACATACCAAAAGCATACTAGCTATTTGCTAAATGAAATCACATAACAGTAAGCCAACTCTCCGCATGGAGGAATATGACACCGAACAAATGACAATGCAAGTCATTAACTTACCATAGTAAGATAACTTCTACAATAAATTACATCCAAAACGATACAAACCTAATTGAAAATTGCAAGATCAGGCCATAACACTCGACTAACAACTCAGCAAAGAACTTGTCATGAGAAGAATCACTACAAAAACTAGTTACAGAAAGCGAACCAAAATAATAGCTCTGATCAAGCTCGACATGAAACGATATACCCAAAAGATAGCTTACACCTCATACATTTCTTAAACCATGGCCACGCATTGAGTAGGAAATCAGATAGGAAACATCACAAACCATAGTATAACCGCTTATGGTAGCAATGCTATTACTATGGTAAACGATGATGATGGAGGAGCTCCAACGATGAAAAAACAACCCACTTAGATCATACCAGCTCAACATCACACAAATGAAAATGAAGACCAAAAGGAAAGCACTAAAAACCACAAAGAAAATTAGGAGTCGCATACGCTAATGCAAAGTCACAAGAAACTCACCAAACTGAAGACAAACTCAATCCGTGGCCTAAAACAACAAAGCTTGCCTAATCTGCTCTAAACAATCACGTATGTCGAAGCAATAGGAATCAACCATAATGAAAATCAATCTGGTCAGGGATTCCTTGTTAGATCTAAACACTAATGGATCATCAGAGCCAAAAAGGAGGACGGTAATGGAGTGACACGATTAAGATCCGAGGAAATCAACCAAGCGGTATGTATGGAAAGCTTACAGCCTAAGGCAGGCATAGATAAAACTGGGTTATTAGAGAGGGAGACGATGAAGAGTTGGGAAGCGAATAGGATGTGAAATGAATGAGATAAAAGAGGCGACAGAAAAATAACCTAGTCCCCACTTCCATTTTAGCTGAAGCTTTTCTTGACAGATATACGTGTACTATTCACTACACCACAACAGGCAATTCATAACACTTAAAAGTGTCATAGATAATTCCGATTACACTATCTTAGTATTATCAATGGCCTATGGGGAATAGACAAACTTGCGATACTTATAAATGTCACTGAACTATATTTCACTAACGCATATAAGCATTGTTATTGTATTATTTAGCAATGTGAGCATTGTAAAATGTAAGCTTGGTAACATTTTTTAGCATTAGTAAAGGTAACAATGTTTATCATTAGTTTTTTTATAATATTTATAACTATTATTAACCTAAATATCAATAATATATACAAATATTACTAGCATAAACTTATGGTTTTACATATTTCTTCTAATACTAAAATTAAAATATAAAGCAAATGGCGTATGATGTATCATAAACAATGGTTTCTTTATCACACTTAATTCATCATATATTCCCAATGTAGAATTTAAAATCTCCACAAATATTCGTAGTCACAACATTTTTCACTTCCAAGTTTTCAAATATTTTACATATAGCAAATGTAAGTTATTCACTGTATCGGTCAGTTCCCAAGTAATCAAATACTATGTAAACAATAATAAATACATGTATTTAAATTAGTTTGATGTATAATGCATTACCCTAATATAACTGCTTTTCATAGTAACAAACAATTATATTATTCTTATTTGTAAAACACAGAACATGGACATACATTAATGAACAAACTTTATATCTTTTTGTTGACGTGGAAAATTGGTTATTTGTGAACGCCAACCCCGAGTGTAAGTTTAGTGTACACTTATAATCCAAAGTATGAGAAATGTAAAGGAACACACAACTATTTATAGTGGTTCGGCACTAACGCCCGTGTCCACTTTATAGTTATTATTCATTATAATATTGTCGATTACAAAGATTGTACAAGTTCAGGAAATTTGTGTATATAAAGTTTTACAATTGAATATCAGGTATCTTGTTAGTTCATAACTTTGACCAAAACGTCCTTCTTCTTCGATTAGTTAAAGTGTGCTTGAGAAAGCAAAAATGTCCAAGAAATAACTACAATGTCCAAAAATATGCAAATGTGACCAAAAGCAAACCAAAAATCCAATAGAATGTCCAAAAGTTGTTGGTAAACATTTATGTAACATTTACAAGTCCATGGAGATGTCCAAAGTCATGAAGATGATGATGGCGGCCATTAATGGTAATTGAGAGCTCCAATCTCATATGCCAAAGTGTAGGCAAAGTCCAAAAATGTCAACCCCTATGAATGCCAAGTAAGGGGGTATTTATAAGTGAGCTTTGGAGGCATAAACCCGAATTTCGAATCCGGAGGGGATGCAAAATTCTCATATCGAAAAATAGCCAAAAACCAAGTTTCATCCAAAAAATCACATCCTGAAGTTGTGCAATTTCGTATACCAAAAATGCTTGATTGACATGTGCGGATTAGCCAAAATTGTGTAAACCGCACGTCAGAACAAACATGCCAAACTTCCCTGGAAAATTCCAACATTTCGCATCCCAGGTAGCCGAAAATTCGAGCCTCCAAAAGTTTTCCATGCGCATATTTCTCAAACCAAAATGGAGTATCTTCTCATGTAGACCATCATGCCAAATTGCCTTGCCAAAAACCAGTTTTCGTATCCTATGTCTGAGTCATGTTTCCGCATCCCGGATCCTCGAGATGCGCCGGGGAAAAAGCGCGTCTGGCCCAATGCGATCAGTGGGATTTCACATTCGTTATCGGTGCCAAATTTGTATCCACTTCGTGTCATGCCAAGTTTTCGCCTTCAAATCCTTCGGTGCGTGCATAGGAAAATGGGGGATCGCATCACGATTTTGTATCCCGATCCAGGATGCGAAATCCCTTGAGCTAGGCCGAAATCCAGTGTTTTCTAAGCTTGGCACGAGCACATGGAAATCCATGTTTTCATTGTGTTGAACAGTTGTTTTTGACGTGCTAGATCAACTAATTTTCCAAATGCCATATTTTACCAAATCAAGTTGCACAAGTGACTTAAGTGACCGTTCAATGCTGATCAGCTGTTTTTAAATGCGCGAAACCAGAATTTACCAAAAACCATTTTGTAACACCCCGTGAATTCTATAATATTAAGCTTCACAAATTAAAGTGTAATTAATTCTAAATGAAAGAATTAAGGGAAATGGGTTACGCCATTGCGTTCGTCTCAGAATTCTGCTTGAGATAGAGTCCGAGTTTACGTGAATTGGACTCCGTATGAAGGAGTTATGACATTCGGAAGTTTCAGAATAAAATTTAAAATTCAAACAGCTCGGTTTCAAGTTCAAAATTCGAAAAACAGGTTCAAACTGGGCTGGGCGGGAAAATTCCCGCCCAGGGACCAGGTCGACCATAGGGTCGACCGTGGTGTCGACCTGGTCACCCCAAGTCGACCATAGTGTCACCCTGGGTGTTGACCTGCCAGTCGACCTACTTGGTCGACCTGGCTGGCTGGGTCTGGCTCCGGCTCGGTGTGTCATTAGGGCTGACATGTCACCTCTTGATTGGCTCTTCGGACTTTGTATGGTCTAGATTCCTCCTGTCTTTTTCTAACGGCTCAAAACAATCTAAAAATCTATATATACACCCTAAGTCTCAACTAAAAATTCACACAAAAAAATTAGATTGGAGTCGTCAGCTGCCAGGAAGGAATTGAGCGTAGCCGTCAAGAGAGAGGAGCTTAGAGACGAATCAAATTAAGAAGAAGACTAAAGCTTAATCAAATTAATCAATGCAACGTTAATCTACCCAAAGGAACGCATCTCAATTTCAGAATTCAGAATCCAGACTTCAGGATTCTGCATTCGTTGTAAGTATAGTGACCTTTCAGAATATGAATACAAATGTGACGTGATTCGATGTAAATAAAAATAGAATTGTGTTATTGTATGATAATGATATAAATTCTGTGTATTGTAATGATTCTGTCATGACTTATGTATTGATATTTGGGGCCTAAATTGATTGATGCAAGCCTATTGAACAATTATATATGAAAACAATGGCACTTGTGAGTTTGTAGCAAAAACTAGAATTTGATCCCTTTATGTTTATGTCTATGGCATGGACTATATACATTTTCTAAGTCTCAATTAAGGCTTATGTAAACATGTTCTAGATTTGAGACCTTTTATGCCTACATGACCCAAAACCTATGAACACATTCTTATGTTTATTTACAAGTATAATTGGATCTATGTTAAGTATCCTTTGGGTCACATAAACTATGCAAGTTCATGTTGAAATATTGGTGAATATACAACATGCTAGTTTTGTGGTTGACATTATGCCAAGTTAAACATGTTTAAACCCAAGTTTGTATAAGCCTAAACTATGCCATTTCATGTCATCTACTTAGTTATACTCTGATTTGAATGCAAGTTCACATGACCCATAATTTATGTTAGTTGAATCGCTAAATTGCAAGTTCATGCGCCACACACCTTTATGTATTGTAAAATATTACGTGTTCTTGATTTCCCCTTTTCTCACGTTTATAAAGTTGGGCTGAATTGTGTCGAGCTCAACATTTGTTATAATGTTGCGAACGTACAAACGGGGGTAATAACGTTGGGTGTAAAACATGAAAAATATATGTTGGCATGTTTGGCACATGCCAACGACAATGACATTTAAGCGGTATGAATTGTTATACCCAAGAATAAAGGACATGACTTTTACATATAAAATTGAGAAGTGATACAATATGTAAATTTAGAAAACACGGTATGCTTAACCCGAGGTTAGATTGAGTTATGACGTAAACCTGCCCGGACCCGCCCGGCTGTCCAATAGTCACAACAATACCTATCCAATGTGGGTGGTTAAGCATTGAGCCCAATAAGGACCCGAGGTTAGACTGAGCTATGGTGTAAACCTGCCCGGAACCGACCGGCACATCCATTAACCGTAGCAATATCTGTCTAATGTGAGTGGTCGGTGCTCTAAGAGGCTAAGGACATGTGGTAGGGTTAAGTCAACTAAAAACACTTAACCAAATTCAAAATGTTAACAAGAATTGATGGGTGAGGTTAGGTAAATACAGACACTTAACCACTTAACATTTTTGACTAGAAAACCCTAGTAACGAGGCACCCGTTTCAGCAGTAACCCATGTTAGGTATCATGGTACCCTGAAACTAGGCAGGGTGGGGCATGATTACTGGGCTGATTGTAAGCGGTCAAAACGATGGCACTGGGTGCACAGTGTAGGTTCTAACGGGGTGCGGGCATGCACACACTCCGGAGAAGACAACAGGGCACTAAGGCACCAGTAGTATAACCTATGCATTCTAAGGTTTGTGTCGGGGCCGCCACCATGGGTCTTGATACACCCCATGGTGGGACCATCATAGGTATCTACAATTCTTGGGGGCCGTATGACATATGTTTACGCGAGTAGGAGTCGATCTTTAGAAAATGGGGATCACTTCAACCTTAGCATGGGGTGCCAGTTAGAATAAGCTCAAGTAGGTGCAGAGATATAGTGTGGGTGCGATAGTACATTCGATTCTAAACTGCACTTCCTTAGCTTGTGATACTTTCCAGTTTTCAGTTTATATCTATCATGCCCTTTTTCTTATTCACATACTGAAGAGTCACTAGATTTACTCAGGCTTTATGTCTGACTCTATTTTCTTTTCGTCTTCTTTTCTTTCGTTTCCTCCCCAGGTCCACAGGGAGGAAACAACCCAGCTCAGTCAGACTTTTTGCAACCTTCAAGACCGTAAATGTATGGTTTGGATCTCTTTTGCTCGGATTATGGCTTTGGATATCAATATGGGGATTTTGTTACTTTATTTATGTTTTATGCTTCTTTAATAATCAAGAGAGTAATGAGGTTGTAATGTTGGAAGTATTTTGAGACAATTATGGAAATGTTTTGTACGAACACATATTGATGAAATAAAGCATGTTTGTTTTCCGCTGTTTAAAATATGTGTATTTATATCTGTCTTGTGTTTATCTGTGACTTTTACTTATAAACCTCCACCAAAGTTAAGGCATTCCCATTGTGAGTGAACTTAACAGAGGTGGGGTGTTTCACTTGGTATCAGAGCATAGGTTTACCAGATAAGATAAAAAGTTTTTGAAATTTTTTTCAAAAGAAATTTAAAGAAGCATTTTTCAAGAAAAAAATGTTATTTTTTTTAAAAGTCATAATCCCCCAAAGCCATGTGCACTATCTCTCTCTATCCTTCGTTTTGATTCTTTCCTTTCTGTTTCAGCATGTCTGGAGACCTTAACCTTCCAGAAGGAGTGACCGATACCCGGTTGGTTTAGGAGGTACTTAGAAGCAAGGGCCAATGGCGCGGGCCCAGTAGACATTCCTCCTCTATTGGCCGCGGTTCCTCCTCCTCCTCCTCGTGGAAATGCCTTCGCAAAAACATGTAGAGACTTCAAGGCTATGGGTGGAAAAGACTTTTATGGGACAAAGTCCTTTGTAGGAACAAGAAACTGGCTAAAGGAGACCGAGGATCTGTTTGTCATCTTTGGAGTTGATGACAGGCAAAAGATACAGCTAGCAGTGTGGTTGCTTAAAGATGAAGCTTCCTAATGGTGGGAGATTACCAATGCTCAGAGGGTGGTGGAAACATGGGAAGATTTCAGGACAAGGTTTGAGATGAAATTCCTCTCCCAAGCTGAAAGAAGCTTGCAAATGGAGAAGTTCCTAACTCTTAAACTAGGGAGCATGACGATCAGGGAGTACGTCAATCAGTTTAATCAACTGGCCAGATTTGGGCTGGACTTAGTAAACACCCAACATAAGAAGGCGCTTCGCTTCGTCAAAGGTTTGAATGAGCCTCTACACAGCCTTGCTATGACCCATGTATCCACGGGAGCGACTTATGAAAGCTTGATGGACAGGGAGTTGCTACACGAGGAAGACAACGGCAAGAAAGAGACTAAGGTGGAAGAAAAGAAAGAGGGTTTACAAGCTAAGAAAACAGACTTCAAGAAAGGAGGGAAGAACAATAAGCCTCGTGAAAAGAGAAAGTGCAATTTCTGTGGCATTGTGGGACATATAGAAAAAGACTGCTGGAAGAAGAAGGCAAAAATGAATGGTGGTTTCTTCAGTTGTGGAGAGACTGGGCACTTGGCTAAGGACTGCCCAAAGAAGCGGGGGCAGGGGCAGAGGACTGGATCCACCTCTGGAGGTCAAGTTCATGCACTGGTGGCACCTCCGCAGGAACGAGGTAGTAATATTTCTGTAGAAAGTGTAGTCTATCTTTATGATCATCCAGTTCGCACACTTTTTGACTCTAGCGCATCACACTCCTTTATTTCATCTGCCTTAGTAGAATCTCTGCATCTAGATACTAGTATGGTAGAGGATCCCTTAGTAGTTTCAAATCTAATTGGGGGCTCCGCTTACTTGTCAATGGTTTGTTTGGGTTTGAAAATCTCTATTCTCAGCGTTGAGTTTAGTTGTAATGCCTTTGTTTTGGGCTTCTTGGGATATGGTTTGATCTTAGGCATGGACTGGTTATCCAGTAATGGTGTCATTCTTGATTGTGAGAAAAGAGTAGTTAGACTCTTGACTCGGCTTGGTAACACTCTAGAAATTTCTTGTAATCCCTTGAATGCTATTATGCTTAGTTATCTAGATTCGCTTGATGCTTCTGATGAGAATTTGCAGTCAGTTAGAGTAGTCCGGGAATATCCGGATGTCATTGAGGAGGTGAAGGGCTTACCTCCAAGGCGGAAAATAGACTTCCGCATATATCTTGTGGATAATGCAAAGCCTATAGCTTTACCTGTCAAACACATGGCTCCAAAGGAGGGAAAGGAGCTCAGTAGGCAGGTTAAAGAACTTCTCGAAAAGGTGTTCATTAGACGGAGCATTTCGAAATGGGGTGCTCCAGTGGTGTTCGCAACCAAAGAGGACGGTTTGCTTCGCCTTTGCGTTGACTATAGGGAGTTAAACAAATTGACCAAGAAAAATAGGCAACCTCTTCCCCGAATCGACGATTTGTTTGATCAGCTTGTAGGTGCGTCAGTCTTCTCCTAACTTGATCTGGCAACTGGGTTCCATCAGCTAAGAGTAGCTGAAGACAGCATTGATAAAACGGCGTTCAAAACCCCAGACGGTTTCTTCGAGTGACTTGTCATGCCTTTCGGCTTGACAAACGCACCCGCTTATTTCGTAGACCTAATGAGCAGAGTGTTCAGAGAATTCCTTAACAAATTTGTGGTTGTCTTCGTAGACGATATCTTGATCTTCTCAAAGAATAAGGAAGAACATGCTCAGCATCTGAAAGAAATCATGGAAACTCTTCGAGTTCATCAGCTAAAAGCCAAATTCTCCAAGTGCCACTTCTGGAGAGAAGAAGTAAGATTTCTTGGACATATAGTGTCCAAAGAAGGGTTGGCGGTGGACCCCGCGAAAGTGGTGGCAGTGCAAGATTGGAAGACACCAAGAAATGCAACCGAAGTCCGAAGCTTTCTTGGGCTAGCTGGTTTTTACCGAAAGTTCATTAGGGATTTCGCGAAAATATCAGCTCCACTCATAAGGCTAACAAAGAAAAATCTAGCATTTTCTTAGGATTTGGACTGTGACATTGCCTTCCAACGCCTAAAAAGGGCTCTTATAACAGCTCCAGTTCTAACTCTGCCTGACGGAAGCAAAATGTTCACAGTATACACAGATGCATGTGGAACGGGACTAGGCGCTGTTCTAATGCAAGAAGGGAGGGTAGTAGCTTATGGTGGAAGGCAATTGAAAGTTCATGAAAAGAAATACCCAACCCACGATCTTGAGTTTGCTGCCATCATCTTTGCACTTAAGTCTTGGCTTCATTATCTCCTAGGTGAGAAGTTTGAACTGTATACTGACCATAAATCGTTGAAATATCTTTTCTCGTAGAAAGATCTTAACTTAAGGCAACAGAGATGGATGGAGTTTCTTGCCTCGTATGACTTTTTGATTTCCTTTACTCCGGGCAAGGGCAATGTAGTAGCAGACGCCTTGAGCAGAAATAAGTTGACCCTAAGCTCGCTCGTTGTTAGCCTACTTTGTGAACTAGGCAACACAAAGTCAAGAAACCAAACATTGAATGGTATTTTTAATTATAAGACTTCGGTTCGGATTGGAGGAAAACACTACAATTCAGGTTGATAGCTGCAGTTGTTCGGATCGGATAGGGTCCTCTGTTCGGATCGGGTTAGAGCAGCATATTGGCTCGGATCGGATAGAATTCTCTGTTCGGATCGGTGATCTCTTACTGGATAGATTGGTAAGGCATATCCAATCGGATCGGAAGGCAACTAAATCTCGAATGGATCGGAAAGCCATCTGCTTGCCACAACACTGGAGCGGAGCGGAATAGGTTAGAGAAGGAGAGGCGCCCAAACCAGTCCGGTTCGGATCGGGTATCCCGATCCGAACCCCTTACCTGCACGTCTCCGACCCGCACCCATGATCCATGTTAATCTCCTGTAAAATCGCCTGGAGAACCGGACCGGCTATGACTAATTCCAACCCCTAACGTCCTCCCTTTTGATGCGTTGTCAACCTGATAGTTCATCCGAACCCGAAGAGAGTGCGATGGATGACACGTGGCCCGACCCGGATCAAGTCTCAAGCAAATTCACACCTATAAATACCCCATCTGGAGACAAAGAGAAGGATCTTTTTTCAGCACTTAGAGAATTCAATCACCTCCATCATCCGAACTCCATTACTCCCGGAGAATCCAAACCATCTTTCATTTCTTGTTTTAGTCAATTGAGTGAACAAAAGTGAGTTGTGAGTGAATATTACTTTGTATTTGCAACTGAATTATTGAATATAGTGAAAAATAAGTGGACGTAGGCATTTGTTCGCCGAACCACTATAAATCCTGCGTGTTCATTTTTATTTTTATCTCATTTTTATCTTATTTCAAGTCAATTTGGGTGTTAGAACCACTTTTGGGTCTAACATTTTGGTGCTTTCACTGAGAATCCTCATCTAAATTCTTTATTTTCCGGGATCTCTTTCTACTTTTTGGACCGTTGAGTTCAAAAAAGTGAATCCTTAAGTTTCTCCGCTTTCTTACATTCGTTGAAGTAATTGTCAAAAACTCATGGTCAAAGGAAAAGGCAAGGAAGTTCAGTCTTTTCGAGGAAATGGAGCTGGCGAAGATCAGCAAAATGCTGTTGTAACAAGATCTCGGGGGCAGAGTTCAGCAGCAGGAAGAATCAATGCAGGAAATCCGAGCCGCCAGCAGGGGGAGAGCTCCGATCCGATCCGGGTAGGAGACTCTGAAGCAGTGCATTCCCCCAATCTGAACCGACCCGAACTGCCTGCTGCGCTCCGATCCGACCAGGCACCCCAGCTCTGATCCGACCCGACCTCTTACCTCCGACTCAACCCGATGCTTGGTGAAGCTGGAACCTCTACTCGAGTCCCTACGAATGCTCCAATTCCAGCTGCCAGGGTTGGAGATCAGGTCAATCCATCTGCGCCCATCACTCAAGGAGATTTCTCGCGCTTGCTTGACATGCTTGAGAGCACAAGGGAAGCTATGAGAGTTCATGAGCGCACTAATCTCATGATGCAGGAAAATATGAGGCTCATGAGTCGGGAGATTAGCGAACTCCGTCGGCAACGGACTCCATCACCGGTTCGTCACACACCAGTAGATCAATCTTCATCTTCCGAGGAAGAAAGGCCGCGTGAACGGAGGCCACTCGAACGACCTCAGAACGTGGAGCAGTTGACATTTGGATCTTTGGGATCTCGTGAGGATATTGCACGAGCATTAGGAAACGATGACCCCACTCGGGGGCAAAGACTCCAGTCCCCTCTTCCCGAGATCGACCGGGAACACAGGGAGCGGAATCGAGCAGAGGCAGCTCGAAGAAGAAGGGCATCTCCTGAGCAAGAGCCCAGAAGGAACTCGGATACTAGGGCCAGGGAACCTGAGCAGCCCCTAACTAGTGCTGATGTACAGGCAATGGTTCGCCGAATTATGTCCGAAAGCCGGAATTATACAAATGAAGACTATGGCATTGAACGAAGCCATACTCCGTTCACCGACGATATCCTCGACTTCCAATTTCCCCGACGCTTTAACTTGCCACAGATGGACAAGTATAACGGAAGGACTGATCCAGGACAGCATTTGATGTGGTATTCGTGGCTCATGAATGCCGCTGCTGCCCCTGATGAAGTGAAGTGCAAAGCATTCCCAATCTACCTAGAAGATGTGGCATTATTCTGGTTTACCCGACTTCCTCCTCGTTCAATTTCTAATTACAAAGAACTAGGCGAGCGTTTCATGAACCAGTTCCGACTACATGCCCGAAAGTCCAAGAGTGTTATTGAATTGTCAAGAATCAAACAGGCACCAGGAGAATCTTTAAGGGCATATCTTGATCGTTTTAACCAAGCCGTAACTGAGGTCAGTGACCCGCACGAACCCACTATTCTGATGGCATTGAAGGAAGGAGTCGATCCTGAATCCGAGTTTGGAGACTACCTTTCTGGGAAAACACCCCCCACAAGGGCGATATTCTACGAAAAAGCCGATATTTATCTAAGACGAGAGGAGGCCAGGGCAAACCGAAAGAGAAAATCTGAGACAGCTTCAAAGGAGAATGTGCAGAGTAATATTGCCGTGAAGCAGTCTGGGGAAAGTTCTAGCAAAAGGTTGAAGTAAATGTAGGAAACAAGGGTGGAAACAGCAATACTGGAAATGGGGGAAACAACAACAACCGTAATTCGAACGGTAACAGAAGAAACAGAAATAGGGGAAGTGACCCTAACAAGAGGCCCCGATTCCAGAACTACGAGAACTATACACCATTGAATGACACCCTGGAAAATATTTACCTGGATACGTACAATGTGTTGCAGTACAAAAGACCGCCACCTCGTGATTCGACCGAGAAAGAAATGGCGACTGGGAAATTTTGCTTGTTTCACGGAACACATGGACATTCGACCAATGAGTGTCGGCATTTGAGGGATGTAATTGAAAAGCTGCTGCGTGAAGGAAAGTTGGATGAGTACAAGGTTGCCCCGAGGGACAGGGGGCAAGGAGAGCAGGCTCCAAAACAGATCCTACCTGCTCCTAAGCCTACCGCGCAGCAGAAAGGTAAAGGGATTGTCATCAACTCCATAGTAGGCGGACCTCACCCGGCAATCCGAAGTTTTAGGTCAATGGACCAATATGTGAATGTTGGCAAGCATCTAAATGTGAATGAAGGTGACGATTTGGAAGATGTCACCCCCATAAAACAACAAAAAACCATGTTCGACGACGTGGTATTTCGCAGCCGAGACAACACGGGGATACAATCTCCCACCAATGATCCGTTGGTTATTACTACCACCATTGGGCCGGCCTTGGTCCATAAGGTATTAGTAGACAACGGAAGTTCCGTTAATATTTTGTTCAAGAAGTCATTTGATCAGATGAAGCTTGAGCCTGAAGATCTGAAACCTTGTGAAGGATGGATTAGAGGCTTCAACGGAGCGACGACAGCTCCCATGGGATATATAGAGTTGCCCGTGACCCTAGGGCAAGGAGAACGTAGAAGAGTGTGAATGCTTCAGTTCGTAGTATTGGACGTAGATTCGCCATATAACGCATTTTTAGGGAGACCTGCCCTCGCTGAATTTAGAGTTTGTATCGCCCCTTGGTGCTTATTACTAAAGTTCCCAACCGAAGCCGGGACTGGAGTAATAAGAGGGGATCAGGTTTCTGGACGGGCCTGCTATGTGGCCGAACTGAAGATGTTGATGAAAGGAGTTAATGCTGAGAGAAAGGATGCATCGTCTCCCTCAAAGGGGGACACGGCATAGCAATTAGAGAAATTGACCCCAAAGGAGTTGCCCAAAGGAACACCTGAAGACCTGGATCCTAGAAAAGACGAGGAACCAGAGGCTAGGAATGCAACTCCTAACGAAGCGACAGTGGAAATTCCCATTGATAAAGCTGATCCGACGAAAGTTTTGAAGATTGGTTCTCAATTGGATCCACGTCGCGCTGAAGAACTGACGGACTTCTTGAAGGCAAACTTAGACGTGTTCGCCTGGACCCATGCTGACATGTGTGGGATATCACCTTCCATTATCAGTCACAAATTGAATGTAAATCCGAAGCATCCGCCTGTGAAGCAAAAGAGACGCATGCTGGGCCCAGAGAGGTCGGCTTCTCTCAAAGAGGAAGTAGAGAAATTGAAGCAAAATGGATTTATTCGAGATTCGACTTATCCCAACTGGATATCGAATCCCGTCTTGGTAAAGAAGCCAAACGGAAAGTGGCGAACTTGTATTGACTTTTCAGATTTGAATAAAGCTTGCCCGAAAGATAGTTTCCCACTTCCCAGGATTGACCAGCTTGTAGACTCGACAGCAGGTCATGAACTTCTTTCTTTCATGGACGCATACTCTAGATACAACCAAATTCCTATGCACATACCAGACCAAGAGCATACGAGTTTCATTACGAATTTGGGGCTGTATTGTTATGTTGTAATGCCATTCGGGTTAAAAAACGCTGGAGCTACTTATCAGCGCTTGGTAAATAGAATGTTTTATGATCAAATAGGAAAAACTATGGAAGTTTATGTGGATGATATGCTTGTCAAATCAAAGCAGTCTTCCAGTCATACACAAGACTTAGCGGAAATGTTTGGTATCTTGCGAAAATACCGTATGAAATTGAATCCTTTAAAATGTTCATTTGGAGTGGCGTCGGGAAAGTTTCTTGGCTTCATTGTGAGCTCCCGAGGAATTGAAATCAACCCTAGCCAGATAGCAGCGATTAGAAACATCGAAGAACCGAGGAGAATTAAAGACGTCCAAAGTCTGGCAGGGAAGGTAGCGGCGTTGAGTAGATTCATCTCCAAAGCCACAGATAAGTGTGTTCCGTTTTTTGATTTGATAAAAAGGGGAAAGAAGAACTTCCAGTGGACTCCCGATTGTGTTGAGGCCTTTCAAAATCTGTTAGAGCTGTTAGAGAAACCGCCAATCTTATCAAAGCCCGTAGATCACGAAGAATTATTTGTTTATCTAGCAGTCTCGGCTCACGCTGTCAGCACAGCCCTGGTTCGAGAAGAAGACAAAGTACAAAGGCCAATGTACTATGTGAGTAAGAAATTAGCAGCGGCAGAGCGCAACTACCCAAAGATTGAGAAGCTTGCTTACAGCCTCCTGATCGCATCCCGAAAACTTCGTCACTACTTCCAAGCCCATCCAATAACCATATACACCGACCAGCCGTTAAGACAGGAGTTGCAGAGACCCGAAGCATCGGGAAGGTTGATCAAATGGAACATAGAACTAAGCCAGTTTGATTTGAATTTTCAACCACGAAACTCAATCAGGGGGCAAGCTCTAGCAGACTTTATTGCGGAGTTCACCATTCCAGAGGAGGAAATAATCAATGACCGAGTGGTCAAATCCGAGGATAAGCTAGAGATGAATCCGTGGAAATTATATACAGATGGAGCTAAAAATGACCGAAGGTCCGGAGCTGGAATTGTCTTAGTCACTCCCGAGGGACGGTCGTTATATTATGCCCTGCGATTAGAATTTTCGGCAACTAACAATGACTCTGAGTATGAAGCCCTGATTGCCGGGCTGAAACTTGCTAAAGACCTCGGAGTAAAAATGATGGACATATTTTGTGACTCTAAGATTGTTGTTTGTCAAGTGCGAGAGGAATTCGCGGCTCGAGGACCTCGACTTATCGCCTACTTCAAGAAAGTGAAAGAGCTATTGAATAGCTTAGAGCGGTACAACATAACGCATATTCCTAGAGTTGAGAACCAGAAAGCGGATAGACTGGCAAAACTGGCTAGTTCTGACAATCCAGAAGGGACTGAGGTAATTCCAATTGAAACGTTGGAATCGCCAAGCTTTGAGTCAATGGAAATTGAATTCGCTCTTGAAGCGGAACCAGAAAAGGAGTCATGGATGACTCCAATTAAGAATTTTCTTAAGAATGGGACACTCCCATCGAAGAAGAGTGAGAAAAGAGCTGTAGTTCGCAAAGCTACCAGATATGTTATACAAGATGATACTCTCTATAGACAAGGATTTTCTATGCCCCTGTTACGATGTATCGCACACGACGACATCAAGCGTGTACTAAGAGAAGTGCACGAAGGTGAGTGTGGAGATCATACAGGAGGTCAAACTTTAGCAAAGAAAATATTGCGGTACGGATACTTCTGGCCTACGATCAACAAAGATGCAGCTGATTATTCACGACGCTGCGATAAGTGCCAGAGATTCGCCAAAATCCCCAGGGCACCGTCAACCCAGCTTAAATCGATGGTGAGTCCTTGGCCATTTGCCACATGGGGAATTGATATCATTGGAGTTTTACCGATTGTTAAAGGAGGAGCTAAGTATGCAATAGTAGCCGTGGATTATTTCACAAAATGGGTGGAAGCTGAGCCCTTGACTAAGATCACCACAAGAAAGGTGATAAGTTTTGTGGTCAGAAATATTATATGCCGATTCAGGATCCCAAGGACGATTGTTACTGACAACGGGACCCAATTTGATAGCACTGAATTCAGAAATTTTTGCCAGAAATATAAGATAGACAAACGATATACTGTAGTTGCATATCCACAATCGAATGGGCAAGTAGAGGCAGTAAACAAAGTTATAAAATCCATCCTCAAGAAATGGTTGGAGCGTGCAAAGGCAAGGTGGGTTGACGAATTGCCCCTAGCTTTGTGGGCATATCGAACAACATTTAAAACGGCTACCGGTCATACCCCTTTCTCTCTCTCCTTTGGCTCAGAAGCAGTAATTCCAGTTGAACTGGAAGTTCCTTCCCACATGGTGACGTATTATGACCCGATGACGAATCAGGCACTTTTACTTGAGTCTCTTGATGAAGTCGAAGAGAAAAGGGACGAAGCAGACTTGCATGCAGCAAGATATCGGCGTCAGATGGCACGCTATTATGACAAAAAAGTTCGCCTCAGAACTTTTGAACCAGGAGATTTGGTGCTAAAGAGAGTTTTTCCATCCCTTCCTCACCTCGGCCCAAAATGGGAAGGACCCTTTGTCATCCAACGGAAACTTGAAAAAGGAACCTTCAAGTTAACGACCGTAGATGGCGAAGAAGTTCCTCGAGCATGGAATGCCCAACACTTAATGCGATATTTGGATTAGAAATGCTATACTTTTTGTCGTTTTTACTGTGAATTCTGTAACAAGACATGCCTTGCCTTGGGAAAATCTGATGATATGAATAAAGGACTATAAAGTGGATGTAGGCTACGACTTAGCTGAACCACTATAAAAATATTGTGTGTTATTTACTTTTATGCATTTACATTCATTAGTTGTTCTGTTGTGATTATAAAATACAGGATAACTCAGAGCCTAAAAAAAAAAAGGTTGAAAACAGTCTGGACATAAAAAGAAGCACAATGATTATTTGTGCAATAAGACGTAAAAGAATGAGAAAACGACATTCTAACTCTAACTCTCCAGAGAAAGAGAGAGAGTATAAAAGCGTCTCAGATTGAGCGCTGAAAAAGAAATTCTATTCTTAACTCTAACTCTCCAGAGAAAGAGAGAGAGTATAAAAGCGTCTCCGACTGAGCGCTGAAAAAGAGATTCTACTCCGAACTCTAACTTTCCAGATAGAAAGAGAGTATAAAGGCGTCTCCGACCGAGCGCCGAGAAAGAAATCTTTTCCCGTTGAGAGACCGGGGAATGAATAGATGACTAAGCTCGAACTCTAACTCTCAAGAGAAAGGGAGAGAGTATAAAAGAAATGCCGGGAAAAACAACGGGTATTGACGACACAGGAAATGCCATCCCGTTAGAGAATTGGGAGCATTCAGATTGCATGGTTAAGCATTGAATAACTTATGGAGATTGACTGGGGACACATATGCATACACATATTTCCCCCCTCCACAACTTTGTTTCATAACTATAGACATGCATTTTTACATAAGTGCAGAACTGCTAACAAATAAACATTGCAAAAAGTGAATTATTTTTATTTACAAATGAATGAATTTGTACAGGGAAATAGCTAAAAAAGAAAGTGCGGAAGCTGTTTTTGTAGCAGCACCTATTGGTTCACAAAGATGCTAAAAAGACACAGGGGAACCCACTATTTGGGTTTGGGATGAGCCTTCGATTTCTTGGCAGCTTTTTCCGCATCCTTTGCTTCCTTCTCGGCTTCAGTCAAGATTCGTTTTGATTTCTTTTTCCCTGAAGATGTGGTACTGGAGCCAGCAGACTTCTTCCCGGAGGGCGGGGCACTGGAATCAAGAGAAGATTTTTTAGCAAGTTCTTCGGTAATAGATCTAGTTGAGAGCTTAACAACTAACCTTGAACCTGCATCCACAACTGCAAGGGGCTTGAGGACCTCACGGTCTAGTTCTTCGGCCTTTAATTGCAAGCGCTTGTCTTGATCGGCCTTCATGGCCGCCAAGGTAACGTCATCGGCGCTTTTCGACTCCCCAGTTATTGCAACCTCCGGTTCCTCATCATGCCCCTCGTCTCTTCCGTCGTCTTTTAAAGCTGCGATCATTTCTTCATCATGAGGAGTGGTGACCTTAGTTGGTTCATTTCCTTCTCCCAAGTCTATAGAAGCAGCCTTGTCTCCCCCTTGTTTGGCCCCATCTGCGGGCTTTGTCCCAGCGGTAGCTCCTTGAGCTACATCTGTCTTTGCGGATGATTCAACACCTACAGAATGAGAAACATCGGTTATCAACTCGGGCGAAAGCAAAGGGTTTCTCATCGAACGTTCAATCACGTAGCCAAAGGTAGTACTAGCCTTGGCAAACTGAGGAGAAAAGATAGGAATACCTTCTGAAGACTTTTCAGCGGGGGTGACTACTACCTCTGGAGTTATTTCAGGAATGGGAGATAGCAAAGTTGTTCGGGAAATTCCCGGGTTTTCGGGATCATACCCTTCTACTTCGGGAGTTGTAGGAGCAGAAGACGAGGAGCCAGCTTCGGGAATGGTCTTCTGTTTAGACTTCCGCCTCTCTTCTTCCATGGCCTCAGCAATTAGGCGGCGCCCTTCAGCTAGGCGCTCCGGTTCATCGTCTCTCAAGTATTTCTCCATCAGCTTATCTTCATCAAGAGAATCGACCTTAAGTTCTTCTTTTTCCCACTCAACGATTTGATTCCATACTTGAACCAGAGTGGATGGATAGTCCTCGATCCAAGAAATGTTTCGACGACGAATAATATGTGCAAAGAATTCAATCATTAATTCGCCGAAACTTTGAATCTCAACCTCCGCCTCAGATAATTGCTTGCGGGCTTCCTCCGCAGATTTAATGGCACATTCCACATTGCCCTCGGCCAGAGCAGCCCTGTTTTCTGCCTCCAACAGCTTCGAAGCCAAGTCAGCATTCTTCTTTTCTAATTCAGCATTCCTTTTTGCTAACTCGGCGTTTTTCCGTTCAAGCTCAGCATAAGCAAGGTGTGTTTTAGCGGCTTCTGATTTGGCCTCGTCAGCTTGCTTTTTTAGTTCAGAGCGCTCCTGAGTATGAGACTCAAGCAAGTCATGATAACGCTTTTGCATGTCCTCAAACTGTTGTTTGAAATTAGAAGCGTTCTTTTGAGCGACAGCTAGTTGAGCTTGAGTGTCTTCTAAGTCTTTTCCTAAGGTTTTTAAGGCCTTAGCATCCTCCTCCGCGGTCTTTTGCATTGAGTTAGCATTTGTCATTAGAGTGCGGATGATTCTAGAAAGATTGCGTGAATACTTGAACATCTCGGAATATTGTTTTTCTACCAAATCAATTTTTGCCTTGGCCTCATCTGCCCAATTAGAAGAAATAGGTTCAAGGGTAGGTAGAAAGGTCAGAGTCTCGAAGTAGTGCTCGGGAAATTGCTCCTTTAAATATGCCAGCTTTACTGCAGTTCCCGCATCTGGTGGAGGAGGAGCGAGGATTGTTAATTCGGTGTCCCTTCCTGAAGAAGATTCTGAAGAACCCTTGTCTGTCCTAGGTCGTTTAGTAGCAGGGACCTTTTGCTTACTTCGAGACCCGGTTTCCTTTGGAGGAGTTTTCTCTCTACTCCGCTTTTCATGGGAGGAAGTGGAATCCTTAGATGGTGGTCTATCCTCCTCCCTACGACCTTGATAGCTCTTGTATTTTTCTTGTTCCGGTCGAACTGGTGAGCGGGAGCGTGAGGGCCGAGATCGATAGGGATCATAAGGTCTTCTTTCCTCCCTACCACGGTCATCCCGGCGATCATACTCGACATCCTGAGGAGGATTGGACATGCTGCGATGAAGCTTTCTTATATCATAATAGGATCGAGACATTGTACCTGCACGATAAAATAAACGAAGTTTAGAATCAATGGATTCATGGAGAAAGAAGTGCAATGAATGCTAATGCTGTGGTGTAAAGTGCATCCTAAGTGGTGTGTGTCCCCCCAACCAACCCGAGTCTGAAGCTAGACTGGTGCGGGCAGGCTCTTTGGCCTTAGCGGGAGTAGTTTCTTCAGAAGAAGTGAAGACTAAAGGGTCCTTCCTGAAATCCTCTGAAGTATATATAGTCTCAGGTAAGGGGAGATCCCCCAAACCCTGAAATATGTGCTCATCAGTGCTAGGAACATCCCCTTCGGAAGCGTGAAGTGGCGACTCTTGGGAATATTTTGACTTGTCTAGAGAAGTAGTTTCCTCGGGGGCAATATACCCTTCACGATGCTTTTTGGCCAGATTAGCCAATTCATCATCTTGCGTAGAAGATGGAGAAGGTGAAGTGTGAAGAGAAGCTGTAGGAATTCCTGAACCTTCTCCTATCTCTGGGGCCACCTCCACTGGAGGAATGTACGCGTATGGAACCGTCCCATGTCCAATGCTACGAAAAACAGATAGCAGCCCATGAAAGTGAAGGTATTCATCTTTAAGGACCTCGTCGATCGTCAAGAATTTTTGATCACCATTAAGAAGTCGGTGCATCCGATCAAAGAACACCTGATCTGATATCTGTTTGGGATTGTCAACTGCAAATAAAAAGGAAAACAGGTCAGGGTGATGATTCAAGTGTATAGAGTCCGGGTTCAGAAAATCAACGCTTTACTTGATTTTGTCCATCTCCTGGCGCATCCAGATTGTTGCTTTATATAGAACCATTCTAGTCTGGAATCTCCAGCTTTACTGCTAAATGGTGCAGAGATTATCTTTCTCTTTGGGACTGATTCAAAGTAGCAGAAGGATGGAGTCTCTCGAGTCCGATGCTTAAAATTATAAAAGAAATGAACGTCATCGAATGTGAGCTCCAGGCCTAGGATTTCACGATATGCTATGTACAAGGTGTGCAAATAGGCATATGAATTGGGATGCAACTGCATGGGGGCAATCCGCATTTGTCTTAAGAAATCAACGATGAAAGGCGAGAACGGAGGAATGGCGCCAACCATGCACATCAATCGAGTGACCGTCATATATCCTTCTGGAGGGTTGTGGGGACGGTCAGAGCGTGAGGGCACTAGGGTGTCCCTTTTCATTATTCCATACTTTAAGCAAATTCGAACAAGTCGGTCGTTGTCGATTGTCGATTCTACGGAATCTGGAGGTGACTCCAATATAATGGCTGAGTCAAATTCATCGGGTGCTCGATTGTCACCAATCCCTCCTTCCTCCTCAAAGCCCAGGGAAACTTCATTCTCTGAAGACGCTTCGTCGCTTTCCCGATGACCAACTCCGTAATCCGGACCTTCACTGTCCCATTCCGGATCGGACGAAGAAGATATATCCTCAAGAGTGATTTTGCTAGAAGTTTCCGGAACTTCTTTCCTCTCAGCTAGACGGGAAGAGCGTCTGGGCCTCATTGTCATGGAACTATTGAAGAAGCAATAGCACGGATTAGAGTAAATTATCCTGTGCCCCCCTTTGTGTATGTGTGTGAACTAAAGTGTGTGCAGCAAATGTGGGAAATGCAAAATAAAAGTACAGCAATGTAAGACGAAGCTTTGAAGAGAAAGTGATAGTCAGAGTTGTTCTTAATTCTCGTTTATGTTCACAGGGCACTATCCTAACTGTCCGCGAAGTTATCGTCTAGAGTAAATGTTAGTTGAATTAGTTGGGTAGTCTTTATGTGCCAAGTTTGATACGTTCGGTTCGGTTCGGATATGCATATGATAATTGGCTCAATACAAATACAGATGTAGTGTCGGTTCGAATGCTTCATTAAAGCAAGGTCAGTTCAAAACAAGGGAAACAATGGGTTCGGAAGCAGGACTGATCTGATCGGATCGGGTGACCTGATCCGAACCGAACCAGCATCACTTAACCAGTCCATTTATTTCAACCTCTTATCCCATTCTCTTCTCCGACCCGAACCGACATTTTCCTTCCTTCCCGTCTTTCTAAAGTATGCAATCCGAACCGATCCCCTTTCCTTCTCCTTCCTTTTTGCTCCTTCGTCTTCTACCCGAACCAACTCCAATTTGTCATCACGCTCCTCATCTTCTTCCTCTTTCCCCCCTACTCGCAAACAAATCTGTTCTATCGCCAAAGCTACCGTTAAGGACAAATATTTGCCCTCTCCAGCCTCGCAACGCCTCGAAGTGATGGCGGATCCACCAGTAACGACGTGGAATTCAAGCAAAGCCCCGTGGCTAAACCATCCCAATCAACCACGAATTGAAATCAAGAACAGTTACAACGAAGTTATTCGAGATTTAAAAAGCTACCTATATGTTCGATTTGAGAAATCTACAAGGAATGGTTTCAGGGTATTGGAGTTTTTGAAGTTTTCAATACTAGGTTTGGAAGCGGCGGCGGAAAAGAAGAAGAAAAGAAAGAAGACGGTGGTGAATTTATATAAGGGGTAGTGTTGACTCCTCGTATTCCTATTCTTTCTCACCCGCTCGAACCGGAGTGAAGGCCCAGTAGCACAACTCTGCCTGAAGGCCCAATGTCCAAGAACCAAATCCACGAAAGCGCTTCGGATCGGAATCCGAATCGAGCAAATTTCACACATTAATTTAGCATCCGACTCGAATTGAAGAGAAGAAGAATAAAGGAAGAGCATACCTGCAAGAAGCATTATATGTCGAGAAAAATTCCCAAATTTGCTCAGAAATGAAGAAAACGTGCTCGAGTCAGACACCGAACCGAATAGAAATCTGTGCATTCCTCCTGACTGTTCTGATTCAAGGACTAGCATTTAAACGACATCAAAGCACGCTTCGTACAACAGAAGCATCCTTTGAGGGGGCAAAATGTTAGCCTACTTTGTGAACTAGGCAACACAAAGTCAAGAAACCAAACATTGAATGGTATTTTTAATTATAAGACTTCGGTTCGGATTGGAGGAAAACACTACAATTCAGGTTGATAGCTGCAGTTGTTCGGATCGGATAGGGTCCTCTGTTCGGATCGGGTTAGAGCAGCATATTGGCTCGGATCGGATAGAATTCTCTGTTCGGATCGGTGATCTCTTACTAGATAGATTGGTAAGGCATATCCAATCGGATCGGAAGGAAACTAAATCTCGAATGGATCGGAAAGCCATCTGCTTGCCACAACACTGGAGCGGAGCGGAATAGGTTAGAGAAGGAGAGGCGCCCAAACCAGTCCGGTTCGGATCGGGTATCCCGATCCGAACCCCTTACCTGCACGTCTCCGACCCGCACCCATGATCCATGTTAATCTCCTGTAAAATCGCCTGGAGAACCGGACCGGCTATGACTAATTCCAACCCCTAACGTCCTCCCTTTTGATGCGTTGTCAACCTGATAGTTCATCCGAACCCGAAGAGAGTGCGATGGATGACACGTGGCCCGACCCGGATCAAGTCTCAAGCAAATTCACACCTATAAATACCCCATCTGGAGACAAAGAGAAGGATCTTTTTTCAGCACTTAGAGAATTCAATCACCTCCATCATCCGAACTCCATTACTCCCAGAGAATCCAAACCATCTTTCATTTCTTGTTTTAGTCAATTGAGTGAACAAAAGTGAGTTGTGAGTGAATATTACTTTGTATTTGCAACTGAATTATTGAATATAGTGAAAAATAAGTGGACGTAGGCATTTGTTTGCCGAACCACTATAAATCCTGCGTGTTCATTTTTATTTTTATCTCATTTTTATCTTGTTTCAAGTCAATTTGGGTGTTAGAACCACTTTTGGGTCTAACACTCGTTATAGAAAGGCAAAGCTGGGAGTATATAGTCAGTTTTAACTTTAGGCCCTCCTTTGATTTCGTACCGGGTTTGTTAGCATCTCTTGAAGTGCACCCTACTCTTTTGGATACAATATGAGCTACACAATGAGAAGACCCTCAGCTTGTTGATGTGATTGATAAACTTATTAGGGGTGAGACGTCTAGTCACCTCAATAGAAACACCATCGATGATAAGGGACGGCTGAGACGCGATGGAAGACTATGCGTCCCACAAGAAAGGGACTTGGTAAAGAAGGTTCTTGAGGAAGCACATCATTCCAAGATGACAATACACCCAGGCGGAGACAAAATGTGCAAGGACATGAAGAGAGTTTTCTTTTGGAGCGGCATGAAGAAGGACGTGGCAGATTTCGTTTCTAAGTGTATGATATGCCAACAGGTCAAGGCGGAACAGAAGAAGCCTGGAGGACTGCTTCATCCTCTAGAGGTCCCACAGTGGAAGTGGGATAGTATTTCAATGGACTTCGTTGATGGGCTGCCTAGGTCGAGAAGGGGCAATACTAGCATTTGGGTAATAGTGGATAGGCTTACAAAAAACGCCCACTTTTTACCTGTCAAGAGTAGAAGGACTGCCTCATCCCTAGCGTCTCTTTACCTTAAGGAGATAGTTGGACTCCATGGGATACCCTCCAGCAACCGAGACCCAATCTTCACAAGCGAGTTTTGGCGGAGTCTGCAAGAAGTTGTAGGCACACAGTTATGTTTGAGCACAGCCTATCACCCGCAAACCGATGGCCAGACGGAAAGGGTGAATAGAGTTTTAGAGGATCTTTTGAGACTTTGCGTTCTTGACTTTGGAGGGACATGGGAGGATCATCTTCCTTTGGTAGAATTCGCCTACAACAACAGCTACCAAGCCACCATCGATACTTCGAAGCTCTGTATGGAAGACCGTGCAGATCACCAACTTGTTGGTGGGAGTCTACAGATAAACTTATACTTGGGCCGGACATGATTCGAGAGATTTCAGAGAAAGTAGACTTGATATGGAGAAGGATGAAGACAGCCCAAGACAGACAAAATTCCTACACCGACAAAAGAAGGACCGACCTTGAGTTTGAGGTTGGGGACAAGGTTTTCCTTAAGGTATCTCCTTTAAGGAACGTCGTTCGCTTTGGATCCACAGGAAAGTTAGCACCAAGATTTGTAGGGCCGTTTCCTATCATCGAGAAGGTTGGGAAGATGGCCTATAGATTAGAGCTACCCGAGATACTGGCCAGAGTGCACAATGTCTTTCATGTTTCTCACCTCCGGAAGTGTTAGAACCTAGCATTCTAGAAGAAGCCGAAGTGGAACGTAAAGCAACTGTGAGGAGAGTTCCAACCCACATCTTAGGAACTAAAGTGAAAAAGCTACGCAACCACGAAGTTAAACTCATTAAAGTTCAGTGGAGCGATGCCGAGGAAGACGCGACTTGGGAAACCGAGGACAGCATACGCACTGCCTATCCTTTTCTTTTTGAGGGTACATCTTTGATCTCTCTTTTTCCTTAAGTTATCCTCTATCTATCTTTTTAGGTATATCTCCTTGGTCCTTTTCCTAACTCCTTAGGTAGAAAAAAATGGATGCAAACATGTATTTGAAAACATGTTATGGATGATGGCTGCAAATGGTTGCTAGTGGTTGCTCGTGGATGCATATACACACACACCCTAGGTTTTAGATTGGCTCAGTCACTTCATATTGCATATGCATGTATGTATTCTCATTTGTATATGGTTGAAACTTGATATGCTGTCATATGGTTGTCGCATTTGTATGAATAGTTGTGCACTCATGTAGAATTATGAGTAGGAAAAATTTGCATACATAATGGATTCGTGACACTTACATGATTCGCCTTAAGGAGGTCAACTGAATCAGTAGACCGCCTGATTTCTGCATCAGATAAGGGCATGTACACACTATGCATATGATCATGAAGCATTAGAATTCTTTTAAGGAGAGTGGATGCCTGTGTTTGTTGGTTGAGTAGATGGACGGTTGGATGGTAGGATATACATTCCTCCTAACTTTAAGATTTCGGGGACGAAATCCTTTTAAGGGGGGAGAATGTAACACCCCGTGAATTCTATAACATTAAGCTTCACAAATTAAAGTGTAATTAATTATAAATGAAAGAATTAAGGGAAATGGGTTACGCCATTGCGTTCGTCTCGGAATTTTTCTTGAGATAGAGTCCGAGTTTGCTTGAATCAGACTTCGTATGAAGGAGTTATGACCTTCGGAAGTTTCAGAATAAAATTTAAAATTCAGACAGCTCGGTTTCAAGTTCAAAATTCGAAAAACAGGTTCAAACTGGGCTGAGCGGTAAAATTCCCGCCCAGGGACCAGGTCGACCATAGGGTCGACCACAGGGTCGACCATGTTGTCAACCTGGTCACCCCAGGTCGACCATAGTGTCGACCTGGGTGTCGACCTGCCAGTCGGCCTACCTGGTCGACCTGGCTGGCTGGGTCTGGCTCTGGCTCAAATTTCTGTGGCTCGGTGTGTCATTAGGGCTGACATGTCACCTCTTGATTGGCTCTTTGGACTTTGTATGGTCTAGATTCCTCCTGTCTTCATCTGACGGCTCAAAACAATTTAAAAATCTATATATACACCCTAAGTCTCAACTAAAAATTCACACACAAAAATAAGATTGGAGTCGTCATGCTGCCAGGAAGGAATTGAGCGTAGCCATTAAGAGGGAGGAGCTTAGAGACGAATCAAATTAAGAAGAAGACTAAACCTTAATCAAATTAATCAACGCAACATTAATCTACCCAAAGGAACGCATCTCAATTTCAGAATTCAGAATCCAGAATTCAAGATTCTACATTCGTTGTAAGTATAGTGACCTTTCAGAATATGAATAAAACTGTGACGTGATGCGATGTAAATGAAAATAGAATTGTGTTATTGTATGATAATGATATAAATTCTGTGTATTGTAATGATTCTGTTATGACTTGTGCATTGATATTTGTGGCCTAAATTGATTTATGCAAGCCTATTGAACAATTGTATATGAAAACAATGGCACTTGTGAGTTTTTGGCAAAACTAAAATTTGATCCCTTTATGCTTATGTCTATGGCATGGACTATATACATTTTCTAAGTCTAAATTAAGGCTTATGTAAACATGTTCTAGATTTGAGACCTTTTATGCCTACATGACCCAAAACCTATGAACACATTCTTATGTTTATTTGCAAGTATAATTGGATCTATGCTAAGTATCCTTTGGGTCACATAAACTGTGCAAGTTCATGTTGAAATAGGCTATATGATTAGATGTTAAAATTGGACATTTTGGTGAATATACAACATGTTAGTTTTGTGGTTGACATTATGCCAAGTTAAACATGTTTAAACCCAAGTTTGTATAAGTCTAAACTATGCCATTTCATATGTCACATACTTAGTTATACTCTGATTTGAATGCAAGTTCACATGACCCATAATTTATGTTAGTTGAATCGCTAAATTGCAAGTTCATGCGCCACACACCTTTATGTATTGTAAAATATTACATGTTCTTGATTTCCCCTTTTCTCACGTTTATAAAGTTGGGCTGAATTGTGTCGAGCCCAACATTTGTTATAATGTTGCGAACGTACAAACGGGGGTAATAACATTGGGTGTAAAACAGGAAAAAAAATATGTTGGCATGTTTGGCACATGCCAACGACAATGACATTTAAGCGGTATGAATTGTTATACCCAAGAATAAAGGACATGACTTTTACATATAAAATTGAGAAGTGATAAAATATGTAAAGTTAGAAAACACGGTATGCTTAACCCGAGGTTGGATTGAGTTGTGACGTAAACCTTCCCGGACCCGCCCGACTGTCCAATAGTCACAACAATACCTATCAAATGTGGGTGGTTAAGCATTGAGCCCGATAAGGACCTGAGGTTAGACTGAGCTACGGTGTAAACCTGCCCGGAACCGACCAGCACATCCAGTAACCGTAGCAATATCTATCTAATGTGAGTGGTCGGTGCTCTAAGAGGCTAAGGACAGGTGGTAGGGTTAAGTCAACTAAAAACATTTAACCAAATTCAACATGTTAACAAGAATTGATGGGTGAGGTTAGGTAAATACAGACACTTAACCACTTAACATGTTTGACTAGAAAACCCTAGTAACGAGGCACCCGTTTTAGCAGTAACCCAAGTTAGGTGTCATGGTACCCTGAAACTAGGCAGGGTGGGGCACGATTACTGGGCTGATTGTAAGCGGTCGAAACGACGACGGTGGGTGCACAGTGTAGGTTCTAACGGGGTGCGGGCGTGCACACACTCCGGAGCAGACAAACAGGGCACTGGGGCACCAGTAGTATAACCTATGCATTCTAAGGTTTGTGTCGGGGCCGCCACCATGGGTCTTGATACACCCCATGGTGGGACCAGCATAGGTATCTACAATTCTTGGGGGCCGTATGACACATGTTTACGTGAGTAGGAGCCGATATTTAGAAAATGGGGATCACTTCGCCCTCAGCACGGGGTGCCAGTTAGAATAAGCTCAAGTAGGTGCAGAGATATAGTGTGTGTGCGATAGTACATTCGATTCTAAACTACACTTCCTTAGCTTGTGATACTTTCCTGTTTTCAGTTTATATCTATCATGCCCTTTTTCTTATTCACATACTGAAGAGTCACTATATTTACTCAGGCTTTATGTCTGACTCTATTTTCTTTTCGTCTTCTTTTCTTTCGTTTCCCCCCAGGTCCATAGGGAGGAAACAACCCAGCTCAGTCAGACTCTTTGCAAGCTTCATGTAATGACCCGCATTGGCAGAGGTATTACAATTAATTTATTTAATTATATAAATAGTGATATAGTGAATTAAATGGACGTGAATTAAATAATGTTGAATATTTTATTAAAATAATAATTAAATAATATATTTAATTCTGAAATAATCAGAATTGGCTGAAATGACGATATGGTGTGAACCGGATCATCTATGATATTTAATTCATCTTGGAATTCATGAATAACGAATATATTATATAAACGATAGTTTGAACGTAGAGTTATAACATAATTAAAATCGAGCTCGAAATGGCGCTGTAGTTCATAAATTGGCGATTTGAACTTCAACTGAATGTACAGGGTTCATTTTAAATTGGATTTCTGTGAAACAAGAAACGTGTGGAGCTGGTGGAGTATATCTTTCTAGTGGAAGAGAAAAATCAGGATTTCTTCGTATAGATTTTGAGATATGTCCAAATCAAATTTTAAAATAGTCGCTATAGAATCGTTTATCGACCATAACGGTTTATTCGATATGACGAGAGATCGGGTTTAAATTTAGACGAGGTTCTTTTGGGAAATAGCGATAATTTAATTTTTAGAATTTTACTGTAATTTTTAATTAATTTAATAAGTGACTTTTTATTTGATGTATTTCGCACCCTGTAATCAACATTTTGAAGTTTCAAAATATAAGACCACCTACCGGTATTTTTATATTTTTGGGATCACGGCACATTACTCGATTTAATGATATTTTCATATTAGTCCGCGGACAAACAAAGTCTCACATAATGGGATACTCTCAAATGTAAAACAAAATGTGTGAACATAAAAGGAGCCACGTCCTTGGAATTCCTCAGCCACATATTATTTCTGAAAACGTGGAGACCGAATTCTCCACAAAATATCTCACCCCTCAATCCTATAAATAACCTTAACTTCACTACCTTAAAACCTAATTTTTTTTCATTTGTCTTCAGCAAATAAGAAACGATCCGCCACCATCTCTTAATTCCAAAACGAGAAAATCACGAGCTTCTCAAAAAAATCAAAATCCAAGTGAATGAAAGCGAGCTCATCTACTCCCTCAAACCATCTCGTCGCTCTCGGTTCTCCTCTGGAACGCGAGGCCTTGCTGCCGTTTAACAAGGGGACGAGCTCGGGTCCTTTGAGATGGTGAGTTATAGGATGTGTACAGGAGTTTTAAAATGGATTCAAGGGGGAGGCGTGGTGTCTTCGAGGAAGTTGTTTGTGTAGGTGAAAATACTGATGGCCATTATTTTTGTGGTGTGAGAATACTGGGAGACTTGGTTTCTGCGTGAGTATTCGGAGGGGATTTTTGTGGTGATAGCGGTATGTTGAATCATGGATTGAAGAGGGGGATTGAGGCCTGAAAATGGCGGCAGCAGTAATACACAAATGAACATGAAAGGGGAGTCGTGAGTTGATCAGGTGGATGGTGATTTTGTTGCATGAAGACAAGGTGGCATTGCTGTGTTGTTTGAGGAGTATAGGGACTCGGTGCTGTGAAGTTATGTTAAAAGTTAGGAAAAATGTTGTAGTTGTTGGGGAAGAAACAGGTGACAGTGCGTAGTTAAGAGGAGAAAAGGTGGTCTGGAGTTTCATGAAAAGGGTGGAAGTAGTACGATGGTAGGTGGTGTTATCCGTATGCCGTGTTGATTCTGTTCATAGACATTGCGGTGAAGAATGATAAGGAGCAGGTTATATCTTCAACAAGAAAAGGGAATGTGCAAAGTTGGAAATGGATACGTGGAGTTGCGGGTTTATTATAGAGGAGGAAAACGATGTGTATAACAGCAAAAATTCATGGGAGTTGGGCCCGTGGTTTATAGGGTATTGGGCCAGTGAAGTATAAGGTGAGGCCCAAAAACATATTTAAAGAAAATAAGTAAGTTTATTTAACTAAAATTTTATATGTACAAACATATAAATTGAATACCTTATCATGCGATATCAGAAATTCACAAACAGAAACCGATAGGATCACATGAGCAAACACTACACCATGGAACTAGTCTGTAGAAAATTGGAGCTGGTTACTATGTATAATGAGATGGATTGTATGATCCGAACCAACAACCGTAAATCGTTAGTTAACGATTACGGACAATGTGAGTAAATCTCACTAACTCTGAACAGTTTATAATTTCATGTTGTATTTTTAGAACTGTTAGAAATTGTTTGATTTACTGTGTGTTGACTGTTTGATTGAACTGCTAGTCAGTTAGTTGAATTTCTATATTGATTCTGTTTAACAGAATATATCATATGGAACTGAAAGTGATGTTATCTATATTGTTTAACATCTGTGATGCAAGGAAACAGGTTGTAGGAATCCAACTGGATTCCTCAACATTTATTTTACTGTGATTCATATATTGTGATATATGATGTGATATATAATCTGTTGTTGATTATGTGTGTTTAGACGATAATTATCGTTGTTATATGGTGTGTTGAATACCAGAAGAAATACTAGATGTGGAAAAGGGATTTTTAAAGTATATTTTGAAAATAATTTATTTATATAAAATCAATGGATTTTATATTATAAAAGAAAAAGGGTTTTGAAATAAAAGAAACATATTTGATAATCAAATATAAGGGAATTATATTTGAAAATCAATATAAGGGAATTATATTTGTAAATCAATATATGGGAATTATATTTGTAAATCAATATAAAGGAATTATATTTGTAAATCAAATATAAGGGGATTTTATTTGTAAAACAAATATAAAGGAAATTATTTGTCAAACAGATAGAAAGAGAAATATTTGTAAACCATTTACAAATAGGTTAAAAAGGATTTAATTATTTAGGGAATAAATAAAGGTATAAAGGATTTATTTATGTAAGGAATAAATAAAGGGGTAAAGGAGATATTTATTTGATAAACAAATAGAATTAAATCAAAGGAGTATTTATTTGACAAATAAATAGGATAGAATAAAAGGGGAGTTATCAAATCTAATAGAGTTAGAGGAGTTAATCGAATACAGTTTATTCGAATATAATTAGAAGAGTTAATCGAATATAGTTTATTCGAATATAATTAGAAGAGTTAATCGAATATAGTTTATTCAACAGGAGTTAAGTGAATAGGGTAAATCAAATAGAGTAAATCAAATAGAGTTAAGCAAATAAAGTTAATCCAAAGGAGTTAATCGAATAGAGTTAAAGAAATAAAGTTAAACAAGATTAGAAACTAACTAGAAATTAGTTAAGTTGAATAGTTTTCTGAGTATCGATCTAATGTTGGTTTTGGCCTTCGGGGTTTATAATTAGAGAATTGTTCTCCTACTAGTTTACAGTTAGAATCTGATAGTTGTGGAATGGTAGTGATTGATGATTGATTGATAGTATTTCCATTTGGAAATAATATCGTTGTTTGCACACGTATTTTCCTTTGATAGTTAAATCACAGACTATCGAAGTTTTGACCCATTTACGTTGTTAATATGGAGAGACCAGTTGGATCATTATCCAAAGAACCACTCTGTATTGGCATAAGCGTTGCGAATCATATATGCCAAAGATAATTGAAGACGGAGGAAAGTGCAATGGCTATTGTATAAGTCTTAGATAACACTACCTAAGATGGATGTACTGAATGGTGCCTTCGGTTCATCCTGTTCTTGGATGACTTGTATGGACGGATGTCTGACAGAGTATTTCCAGACGATCACGTATATTGATTTCTCCAACCGTACCAAGAGTGGAAGCGGAGAAGGAAACTTCTTTTAGCTAACACATAATGTATGTATGAGGACGTCAATCGGTGAATTGATGGATTTGACGATGTGACATTCAAAGTGAATCTAGTGATGATAAAGCGTAGCTTCTAGCCTCATCAACCGGTAAATGACAGAAATCGGGCAGGCAGCATGGTTATGTAGGTCGCACCTATTAGGGTGTATAATCACCTAATCTAGAGTTTCATTTATTTCTAAAAATCTATTGTCGATACTGTCCCATTCAGGAAACAGTTGCTGATCCCAACCGTTGGTGATATACATTCGATACACTCAAGCGAAATGAGTGGTCGGTCATGTGTGGCCGGGTTGCAAGATGTTCTTGTTGAACCCAGTGTATTCCTCTCTAGAGATACACTAGCGAAAGGTGGTTCCATACCTTGTCATAGTTGGAAATCCATTACCCAATACGTGCTTGCGGTTTTGATTGTATAATATATATGTGGAACGTGAGACGAAAGCGTTTCTGCTAGATGATTATTATATTGTGGTTGATAGACATTATTATAATATCAAAAGGTTTTTGATATAAAGATAATTTGGATACTCATAAGGGAAAAACCCGTTCCGTTATACGGCGTGGTCTTATGAGATATCATTTACCTGCTTGAACTGTTTTACTCATACCAGTCCCATGACTGACCCGGAGTTTATTCTGTTGTTTTCCCTAAACTCTTAGGTGCCTAAATTTGTATGGGCAGTCAGGTAGTCAGGATTTATAGATATACTGGAAGAGCTTGGAGCAGGAGGCTTCAGGATCATATAGCTATAGTTATTTCCGTTGTGTTGTAAGTGTTGTACTTTGATATTGATGTATATTCAAGTACAGATGTATATTTCAAGTTATGTTATATATATTATGTGTTATTTGTTCCGCTGTGAGGTTTGTGTTACTCTGATGTTGTGTTCTTCTTCTTCTATTATAAGTTTCTATCTTATCTTTCCTTACCCTCTGTTTTCTTTCTATTAATTTCCTGATTTTCATTTTAATTTGGGGTTGGACTTGTGTTTTTGGTCAGCTCAAATTTGACCGGATTTTTGGGTCATTACAGTTGGTATCAGAGCTTAAGTTAAGTGAATTACCTTGGCTCTGTGGCGTGACTCGGTAGAGATGGGGTTTGTAATACCCTAGATTGAGTTTGAGTGTATATATATGAGTGAACGTATTTGTTATTTGATTTTTTTTTTATATTGTGGGGATTCATTGGTTGAGTTGTTGATGAGTTCTGGTCGATCAGTTTGATCCACTGTATCGGTAGGAGTACATAAACACTCGAATACGATGGGTTGACACGATATGTTTTGGAAAGAGGGTAAACGATATAATTTTACCCAAATTATATTTTGATATAAGGGAGATATATTGGTTGTGATTATAATCGAGTAAGATTATAAGTAAAATGGTTATGTAAATAATCGATTAGAATCCATATAAGTAAATTATATGGAATTGAAATGAATTAAATCTGAAATTTAAATTAGAATTGGAATTAAAGTCCCAGAAGTTGAAAAAGTGTTTGTAAATGAATCTGGATTAAGTATAAGGAAATTTTAAAATCCTGGGAGATTTTAAATTGGTTTAAAGCATTGTGAATGGTATTTGAAATATATTTCAAAGTGGAAGTGTTTGAGAAATGATTTTGAAAGCTGATATAGTATTGAACTCACTTTGATCACCGGGAAATAACTCTGATGATGATGGCCACATCATCAGTGTCATTTTCGAGTTGTAAGTGACGGATTACTACCAAAGATGTTGTTTTTGAAATTGTTTAGAAAAGCAAGTGTTTTGAATCTTGAAAAGGAAAGTTTGATTTCGATGTGGCAAGCTGTTTAAAATTCCCAGGAAAAGATTGTTGAATTAAAACCAATTTGAGTTAAAAGTTGGAAAAGCAATTGGAAATTAAGTTGAAATCAATTATGTGGAAATTGAATTGGATATGATAAAGGATATCGAGAAAATTGATGTGTTGAGTAAGAATTTTGAATTGAGATTGGAATTTGAGTTTGATTCGACTTAGGTATAAGCGAAAAATCGGTTGAGATGACGTTGGTATATGTTGAATTGATAACAGGTAAAGTGATAGAGTTGATATGCCCGACAAAAAGGTACAAGTTTATATTCGATATAAGCATGAGATTTATGAGTCGAATTGCAAGCCGCTTGGCTGTTTGATTTTCTTTTGGGTTAGAGATGGCCCAGAGGATGGCCTAGAGAGGCGAGTTGGAGTTTGACCTATTGACCAGTACAAAGGAGGTGCTGGCAAAAAATTTCGAAAAGTTAAGGCGTTAGAAAATTTTCAGGATTTTTGAAAATTTTCGTTAGTCAGAATTAATTAATAATTTAATTGAAATTAAATTGATTCAGTTGAAACTGAAGTTAAGAAGTGAACAAATATGTTCTAACCAGTCGATAGGGTTGTCCCCTACCTTTTAGCAATTTCGAGGACGAAATTATTTTAAGTGGGAAAGATTGTAATGACCCGCATTGGCAGAGGTATTATAATTAATTTATTTAATTATATAAATAGTGATATAGTGAATTAAATGGTCGTGGAATTAAATAATATTGAATATTTTATTAAAATAATAATTAAATAATATATTTAATTCTGAAATAATCAGAATTGGCTGAAATGACGATATGGTGTGAACCAGATCATCTATGATATTTAATTCATCTTGGGATTGAATTTGAATAACGAATATATTATATAAACGACAGTTTGAACGTAGAGTTATAATATAATTAAAATCGAGCTCGAAATGGCGCTATAGTTCGTAAATTGGCGATTTGAACTTCAACTGAATGTACAGGGTTCATTTTAAATCGGATTTCTATAAAACAAGAAACGTGTGGAGCTGGTGGAGTATATCTTTCTAGTGGAAGAGAAAAATCAGGATTTCGTCGTATAGATTTTGAGATATGTCCGAATCAAATTTTAAAATAGTCGCTATAGAATCGTTTATTGACCATAACGGTTTATTCGATATAACGAGGGATCGGGTTTGAATTTAGACGAGGTTCTTTTGGGAAATAGCGATAAATTAATTTTTAGAATTTTACTGTAATTTTTAATTAATTTAATAAGCGACTTTTTATTTGAAATATTTCGCACCCTGTAATCAACATTTTGAAGTTTCAAAATATAAGACCACCTACCGGTACTTTTATATTTTTGGGATCACGGCACATTACTCGATTTAATGATATTTTCATATCAGTCCGCGGACAAACAGAGTCTCACATAATGGGATACTCTCAAATGTAAAACAAAATGTGGGAACATAAAAGGAGCCACGTCCTTGGAATTCCTCAGCCACATATTATTTCTGAAAACGTGGAGACCGAATTCTCCACAAAATATCTCACCCCTCAATCCTATAAATAACCTTAACTTCACTACCTTAAAACCTAATTTTTTTCATTTGTCTTCAGCAAATAAGAAACGAGCCGCCACCATCTCTTAATTCCAAAACGAGAAAATCACGAGCTTCTCAAAAAAATCAAAATCCAAGTGAATGGAAGCGAGCTCGTCTACTCCCTCAAACCATCTCGTCGCTCTCGGTTCTCCTCTGGAACGTGAGGCCTTGCTGCCGTTTAACAAGGGGACGAGCTCGGGTCCTTTGAGATGGTGAGTTATATGAGGTGTACAGGAGTTTTAAAATGGATTCAAGGGGGAGGCGTGGTGTCTTCGGGGAAGTTGTTTGTGTAGGTGAAAATACGGATGGCCATTATTTTTGTGGCGTGAGAATACTGGAAGACTTAGTTTCTGCGTGAGTATTCGGAGGGGATTTTTGTGGTGATAGCAGTATGTTGAATCATGGATTGAAGAGGGGGATTGAGGCCTGAAAATGGCAGCAGCAGTAATACACAAATGAACATGAAAGGGGAGCCGTGAGTTGATCAGGTGGATGGTGATTTTGTTGGATGAAGACAAGGTGATATTGCTGTGTTGTTTGAGGAGTATAGGGACTCGGTGCTGTGAAGTTATGTTAAAAGTTAGGAAAAATGTTGTAGTTGTTGGGGAAGAAACAGGTGACAGTGCGTAGTTTAGAGGATAAAAGGTGGTCTGGAGTTTCATGAAAAGGGTGGAAGCAGTACGATGGTAGGGGATGTTATCCGTATGCCGTGTTGATTCTGTTCATAGACATTGCAGTGAAGAATGATAAGGAGCAGGTTATATCTTCAACAAGAAAAGGGATTGTGCAAAGTTGGAAATGGATACGTGGAGTTGCGGGTTTATTATAGAGGAGGAAAACGATGTGTATAACAGCAAAAATTCATGGGAGTTGGGCCCGTGGTTTATAGGGTATTGGTTCGGTGAAGTATAAGGTGAGGCCCAAAAACATATTTAAAGAAAAAAAAGTAAGTTTATTTAACTAAAATTTTATATGTACAAACATATAAATTGAATACCTTATCATGCGATATCAGAAATTCACAAACAGGACCCGATAGGATCATATGAGCAAACACTACACCATGGAACTGGTCTGTAGAAAATTGGAGCTGGTTACTATGTATAATGAGATGGATTGTATGATCCGAACCAACAACCGTAAATCGTTAGTTAACGATTACGGACAATGTGAGTAAATTTCACTAACTCTGAACAGTTTATAATTTCATGTTGTATTTTTAGAAATGTTAAAAATTGTATGATTTACTGTGTGTTGACTGTTTGATTGAACTGCTAGTCAGTTAGTTGAATTTCTATATTGATTCTGTTTCACAGAATATATCATATGGAACTGAAAGTGATGTTATCTATATTGTTTAACATCTGTGATGCAGGGAAACAGGTTGGAGGAATCCAACTGGATTCCTCAACATTTATTTTACTGTGATTCATATATTGTGATATATGATGTGATATATAATCTGTTGTTGATTATGTGTGTTTGGACGATAATTATCGTTGTTATATGGTGTGTTGAATACCATAAGAAATACTAGATGTCGAAAAGGGATTTTTAAAGTATATTTTGAAAATAATTTATTTATATAAAATCAATGGATTTTATATTATAAAAGAAAAAGGGTTTTGAAATAAAAGAAACATATTTGATAATCAAATATAAGGGAATTATATTTGAAAATCAATATAAGGGAATTATATTTGTAAATCAATATAAAGGAATTATATTTGTAAATCAAATATAAGGGGATTTTATTTGTAAAACAAATATAAAGGAAATTATTTGTCAAACAGATAAAAAGAGAAATATTTGTAAACCATTTACAAATAGGTTAAAAAGGATTTAATCATTTAGGGAATAAATAAAGGTATAAAGGATTTATTTATGTAAGGAATAAATAAAGGGGTAAAGGAGATATTTATTTGATAAACAAATAGAATTAAATCAAAGGAGTATTTATTTGACAAATAAATAGGATAGAATAAAAGGGGAGTTATCAAATCTAATAGAGTTAGAGGAGTTAATCGAATACAGTTTATTCGAATATAATTAGAAGAGTTAATCGAATATAGTTTATTCGAATATAATTAGAAGAGTTAATCGAATATAGTTTATTCAACAGGAGTTAAGTGAATAGGGTAAATCAAATAGAGTAAATCAAATAGAGTTAAGCAAATAGAGTTAATCCAAAGGAGTTAATCGAATAGAGTTAAAGAAATAAAGTTAAACAAGATTAGAAACTAACTAGAAATTAATTAAGTTGAATAGTTTTCTGAGTATCGATCTAATGTCGGTTTCGGCCTTCGGGGTTTATACTTAGAGAATTGTTCTCCTACTAGTTTACAGTTAGAATCTGATAGTTGTGGAATGGTAGTGATTGATGATTGATTGATAGTATTTCCATTTGGAAATAATATCGTTGTTTGCACACGTATTTTCCTTCGATAGTTAAATCACAGACTATCGAAGTTTTGACTAATTTACGTTGTTAATATGGAGAGACCAGTTGGATCATTATCTAAAGAACCACTCTGTATTGGCATAAGCGTTGCGAATCATATATGCCAAAGATAATTGAAGATGGAGGAAAGTGCAAGGGCTATTATATAAGTCTTAGATAACACTACCTAAGATGGATGTACTGAATGGTGCCTTCGGTTCATCCTGTTCCTGGATGACTTGTATGGACGGATGTCTGACAGAGTATTTCCAGACGATCATGTATATTGATTTCTCCAACCATACCAAGAGTGGAAGCGGAGAAGGAAACTTCTTTTAGCTAACACATAATGTATGGTTGAGGACGTCAATCGGTGATTTGATGGATTTGACGATGTGACATTCAAAGTGAATCTGGTGATGATAAAGCGTAGCTTCTAGCCTCATCAACCGGTAAATGACAGAAATCGGGCAGGCAGCATGGTTATGTAGGTTGCACCTATTAGGGTGTATAATCACCTGATCTAGAGTTTCATTTATGTCTAAACATCTATTGTCGATACTGTCCCATTCGGTAAACGGTTGCTGATCCCAACCGTTGGTGATATACATTTGATACACTCAAGCGAAATGAGTGGTCGGTTATGTGGCCGGGTTGCAAGACATTCTTGTTGAACCCAGTGTATTCCTCTCTAGAGGTACACTAGCGAAAGGTGGTTCCATAACTTGTCATAGTTGGAAATCCATTACCCAATACGTGCTTGCGGTTTTGATTGTATAATATATATGTGGAACGTGAGATGAAAGCGTTTCTGCTAGATGGTTATTATATTGTGGTTGATAGACATTATTATAATATCAAAGGGTTTTTGATATAAATATAATTAGGATACTCATAAGGGAAAAACCCGTTCCATTATACGGCGTGGTCTTATGAGATATCATTTACCTACTTGAACTGTTTTACTCATACCAGTCCCATGACTGACCCGGAGTTTATTCTGTTGTTTTCCCTAAACTCTTGGGTGCCTAAATTTGTACGGGCAGTCAAGTAGTCAGGATTTACAGATATACTGGAAGATCTTGGAGCAGGAGGCTTCAGGATCATATAGCAATAGTTATTTCCGTTGTGTTGTAAATGTTGTACTTTGATATTGATGTATATTCAAGTACAGATGTATATTTCAAGTTATGTTATATATATTATATGTTATTTGTTCCGCTGTGAGGTTCGTGTTACTCTGATGTTGTGTTCTTCTTCTTCTATTCTACGTTTCTATCTTATCTTTCCTCACCCTCTGTTTTCTTTCTATTAATTTCCTGATTTTCAGTTTAATTTGGGGTTGGACTTGTATTTTTGGTCAGCTCAAATTGGACCGGATTTTTGGGTCATTACACTTCCAGACCGTAGATGTATGGTTTGGATCTCTTTTGCTCGGATTATGGCTTTGGATATCACTATGGGGATTTTTGTTACTTTATTTATGTTTTATGCTTCTTTAATAGTCAAGACAGTAATGAGGTTGTAATGTTGGAAGTATTTTGAGACAATTATGGAAATGTTTTGTACGAACACGTATTGATGAAATAAAAGCCTATTTGTTTTCCGCTGTTTAAAATATGTGTATTTATATATGTCTTGTGTTTATCTATGACTTTTACTTTTAAACCTCCACCAAAGTTAAGGCATTCCCTTTGTGAGTGACCTTAACGGAGGTGGGGAGTTTCACATATATTTTTTTCATGATAAGTTTTGCTATGTGATTAGGCGAACACATTCAAGGATTTTGAGCTGATTAGACTGACTCGATCATATATTTTTACCATGCTGGATTTTTCAAGTCTATTAACGACGATTTCGTAAGTCGACTGTGACACCCCACATCCGTTAATGTCACACTTTATCAGAATGCATTAAGTTTCGTGAAACGTTATAGGTAAACAGAAGCAGAAACATTACAATACATATATAAAATAACAACGGAATTTAAAACTTTATTTAAACAGAAAACATCGTGGCCCAAAACATTGTTACATCATAAGTCTGAAATACGGAAAACCAATTACATCAACTTAAAACTTCTATCTTGTACTAAAATCATCAGAGTACAGTAATAAAAGAAGCATAGTTCCCCATAAATATAGCCATATCAGATAAGACAAGAAATCAAAGGGGTACATCTAAGCATCTCCAAGCATAATGAAAGAGAGAATCTGAATCAATCTTGAGTATTTTCAGCCTGAGAACCTGAGGGAGGGGAAACAGAAGGCAGAGAATAGGAAACAAAATGGGTCAGACATAAAGTCTGGCCAGTCCAGTTACTTTTAGCATATAAATAGGTAAAAGCATCATGGCAAGCATATAAATTGGATGAGAGAGATAACAATACCATAAGACAGGAATAACAGACTGAGCAGGATAAACAGAATAAACATGACGGAGTATATTGCGTTTGTCAAGTACTTTTCTCTGCACCAATACTAGCATAACAAGAACAAGATGATCCCAACTTAGAACAAAATGGTAGACTTAGGTGTACTTCTAGTAACAGGTTTCACCCCAACCAGAATAACAGGTAGCCCAACGGGAATGATAGGTGTTACACCGAACAAGAATGACCGGCTCCTAATAAGCAACACTAGATGTACCCTAATTACAACCCCCAATCGATCAGCTCCCTGCAATGGGGACACCATTCGGAAAGAATCGGTTCCCCATACATGCTTTAAAAAAGGAAAAGGGGCTCAAGCAGAGAATCGAGAGATATTTTATATGGCTTTGGGGAATATGTTTTTCAGAAATAGAATTTTCTTTGAAAATACCTTCTTTTAAAACCTTTTTGAAAACAATTTTCAAAATCTTTTATCTGATCTAGTAACCTTCAGCTCTGATACTAAATGTGGCAACCCACATCTGTTAACTTCACTCTTTATCAGAATGCATTAAGTTTCATGAAGCATTATAGGTAAACAGAAACAGAAACAATACAAGATAGATATAAAATAACATCAGAATTTAAAACTTTATTTAAACAGAAAATATCGTGTTCCAAAACATTGTTACATGATATGTCTGAAATACAGAAAACCGATTACATCAACTTGAAACTTCAGTCTTATACTAAAATCATCAGAGTACAATAATAAAAGAAGCATAGTTCCCCATAAATATAGCCATATTTAGAGAAGACAGGAAATCAAAGCGGTACATCTAAGCAACTCCAAGAAGAATGAAAGAGAGAATCTGAATCAAGCCTGAGTATTCCCACCCTGAGAACCTTGGGAGGAAATGGAAGAGAGAGAAGAGGAAACAAAATAGGTCAGACATAAAGTCTGGCGAGACCAATTACTTTTAGCATATAAATAGGTAAAACATCATGATAAACATATAAACTGGATGAGAGAGATAACACTATCATAAGACAGGTATAACAGACTGATCAGGATAAACAGAATAAACATGACGGAATATATTGTGCTTCTCAAGTACTTTTCTCTACACCAATTCTAGCATAACAAGAACAAGATGATCCTAACTTGAAAAAAATGGTAGACTTAGGTGTATTTCTAGTAACAGTTTTTGCCCCTAACAAGAATAACAGGTACCCCGTAGATACCCATGCTGGCCCCATAGTAGGATGTATCACTTTCTAAAGTGGCAATCTCGTTATTTTCAAGATGCACAATTATATCTTCTGATGTTACTGCGTCTTATCTTCTCGAGCAAGCGGACCCATGCACGCACATGACTATGATGGAACGCTCCGTCAACACTCTCACTCAAGTGACCTCTTATAACCAACTCAGTAAGTGTGCCCTGACCCCAACCTAGTTTGGAGTACTCATTTGATACCAAGATGGGTTACTGACTGAAACAGATCTCACACAACAGATGATACAGCTTCCCTCCTAGGCTTGCATCCCCACTACTAGGATTTTACCAGGTTATGCCTAATAGTTTAACAATGTTTCATAACCCCCATATGTAAAACAAGTCCAGTTTGTCGGATATATATAAAACCCTCCCCCCACAGATTTAAACAAGATTAATTTAACCTCCACTGATTCAAGCAAGTTTACTTAACCCTTAATCAATTTAACAAGTTCATGTAACCCCCTACCCCCAACTCACAAATTCAAACTGGTTAAGTATTACTAGTTAACAGGTTATCCATTTATGGCTTATTGATGGACTAGACCTCTCATATTAAGTCTACTACTTGTGGATGCTGGATATGCCAGGTGGTTATGGGAAGAATTCTACCACAAGTCGAACTTAACCTCGTGTCTTATTACATTTACAGGTACATTTATGCACTCGACACCTTACGTTAGATTAACCACTTATGGACGCTGGATTTGCCAGGCGGTTCCGGGCAGACTTCTATCACAAGTGTAATCTAACCGCGTGTTTATGTGCGATCACAGTTTCAAATTATTGTAAATCTAGGCATGTTCGTTATTAACCAATTTTCATGTTTATCCAAGATTATGCCACAAACCCAGTTTGATTCATAATACAAGTTATGTCCCAAATCAAAGTTTTAGATCAAGATATAAATTATGACCAAATCCCAATATACGTTAAGCCCCCAAATTAACGTCCCTACTGTTCCCAATTTTGTGGGCTTGCATATTTCAGCGATAGGCCTAGACTTGAAGGTAGCCTGGCTATAAAAATAAAAAGGGAAGGAGGGAGAGAAGAGAACATGAATAAGCATAATAACAAAACATGCATAATATGTCAGAAATAGGCATAATGGAAGAATAGGCATATGATGACAAAATCAGGCATGATAACACAACAGGCATATCATGAATTGGCATATGAGAATTAATTAGCAGATTAGGTGAATAAGTAATAGCAGATCTGATAAATTATGATTCAAGTTATTAACAGGCACTGATTTAGATCCTACTTATGAACATGTCAGGATTACTTTTTACATGTTTACATCTAACAATAACATAAACTCACTCTGACTGGATCTAAAGAACAGAGAGGTGATTGTTGATGTCGTAGTAGAGATCCTTGATTCCATATAACTTGTTGTTGCAAAAGAATAGGCTATTTATATGATCTGAGAAGAGGAAGGAGTTGCGAGAGTGGCGGCTTGATCTTTTGTTTGCTGTAGAACTTTTTTTAGGTCTTAGGGGTTTTTAAGGGTATTTATATGATCTGAGAAAAAGATATTTTAGGTCTTAAGGACGTTCGTTATTTAGTATTTGCTGTGTGGTATATAGTTATGCCACGTTCTCCTCAAGTCATCCACTGAATCTACCACCCATAACACGTACTGCAGTATGTACCTCCTCTTTGCTTACGTCCATGGACTGATATGGAAATACCGTTGTGACCAATAAGGTACCACGATTTCAAAAATATAATAATACCGGTAGGTTGACTCATATTTTGAAACTTCAAAATGTTGATTACAGGGTGCGAAATACTCCAAATAAAAAGTTGCTTATTTAATTAATTAAAAATTGCCATAAAATTCTAAAAATTAAATTATCACTACTTCCCAAAAGAACCCTGTCTAAATTCAAACCCGATCTCTAGTTATATCGAATAAACCGATACGGTCGATAAACGATTTTATAGCGACTATTTTAAAATTTGATTTGGACATATCTCAAAATCTACACGACGAAATCCTGAATTTTCTCTTCCACTAGAAAGATATACTCCACCGGCTCCACACGTTTCTTGTTTCACAGAAATTCGGCTTAAAACGAATCCTGTACATTAAGTTGAAGTTCAAATCGCCAGATTACGAACTGCAGCGCCATTTCAAGCTCGATTTTAATTATATTATAACTCTACGTTCAAACTGTCGTCGATTGAATATATTCGTCAATATAATTCAACTCTAAGCTGAATTAAATCTTGGGGATGACCCCATTCACAGAATATTGTGATTTCCAATATTTCTGGTTATTTCTGAATTAAATATATTATTTAATTATTTAAATTAATTAAATATTCACTATAATTTAATTAAACGACGATTTAATTCCCTACCTCACGATATATATAATTAAATTAATTAATTATAATACCTCTGCCAATGCGGGTCATTACACTTTATATGTATTCTTCTAGTCATAGTGATTTAATGTACAATGTTTCAATTGTTAAATTTGTTGTATGAATACATGAAGCTAATTATTACATTTTGGAAGCATATTGGGTTCTATTATATATATTCCTGCTAGGATTTATGAAATTCAGGGTTAAGGGCTGATCTATATTAATTATTATAATAGGCTTTGAATTGTTTCATTTGCATTAAATGGTGGGTCAGTCTATTGTCATTAGTTTTTGCCACGTCATAACTTAGTAACAAAATCTGGAAAATGTTTTGCCATTGTACTTGTCAATATGATCTTTAATCATTTGCAAAAGTTTAAACAATAATAAGACCCATCCTTTTGAATGCATACTAATTTGGGGCATGTCTGTCATTAGCATAGTTTCAGTTAATATTCTGAAATGTTCAGAAGCAAATTATGTGTTTTTGTCTTTAAAAAAAACATGTGCATCTATAATTCATTGCATTTACCTGCAAACTATTATCAATATAAAATAAGTGTATTTTAAAATTATGTAATTAACACTAGATATGAATTTCCACTATGAATTATAAATTCTCCCTAAAGCAAATTTTGTTATATTAAGTCATGGTGAAGTCTTCCAATAGTACACCCGTCACAGTCCAATCTCATTGGATGTAACTAATGCCAAAGCGTTGTGCACCTTTTACTTTGGTTATATGCAGTAGTAGTAATTGTGGTGCTTCGACTATATTATTGGGTCGAACTTAACTAAGGCTGCATAATAGTATTTATGGCCTTAGAGACAATAGCATGAATTATTCTATATTTTGAGCAAATGAATAATACTGAATAAAATTTTCATCATGCAATCCAAGAATTATATACGATATAATTGACATAAGATGTCTACCTAAAAGGTTGTGTTTTAGGTTTAGCCCAAGCTAGGTCAAGGCATGACTAGATATGGATCTTGGAACACCATTATATATATATATATATATATATATATATATATATATATATACTTTATATATTTATATAAATAGAGGGATGTTAATTTGGGTGGGAGCGTATTTTAGTTTAAATTACACATTTATGTTAATATAAAATTTTTATTATCAAAGTTTATATTAAATAAATATTAAAGAATCGGATATTATTTATTATCTACTATAGATATTAAATAATAAATAACTCCGATAATTTAAATTAATTCTTAAGGAGGATAAATTGAATTAAATCAAATTTCTTGACAGACATTGAAATATGAGGATTGTCCTCAAACAATTTAAACGTAATTGTTTTAGAAATAAAGAGAGGATCTAAAATAAGTTAAAGTATGACTTCAAACAATTAAGTTATATATGTTATAAAATCTACTTATACATCTCTAGTATTACATACTAGATATGAATAACATAAGTGTATGTGAATTTACAGATATTGCAAAATAAGTAGAAATCTGATAAAATGACAAGTGGACTTGCGATTGGAAATCAAGCAAATGTTACTGAATTGTCCATAGGAAGTTGATTCCTGTTGTATATGCTAGCTTAGTTAAATAAATAAAATGATTATTATTATGAAATTCTGCTTAAAATAAATGTTATAATAGATCTTGTTTAGACAAGTTTGAATTTCATTTGTAATAAAAGAATAATTGTTATTCATATTATTTAATTAAAATATCTAATGGAATTTCACAAATAGTTAATGAATTTTATAAATCTTTAACTACAATGTACTTGACATAAATAACAAGTGGATTAAATTTAGTGATTTAAATCCAATATAACTTTAGCATTGCCAGTTAGCCCATATAAACAAGAAAAGCATATCAAAACTCCATTATGATGGAGTTTTGAAATCATTTGATTCTGAATCATATAAATAATGCAAATCTTGTTTATTAGGCAAAGTAACTGAAGCACCCTTCACTTGACAAAGTGAATGGGTGGTAAGTATTGTGTCTCGTACATAATGATGTATATGGAGCAATGAATTCATAAACTAGAGGTACGTTTTATAACTCCATTATATTTACTGATGATATCAGTAGATACGGATCTTTGTATCTTATGAAACACATATCAAAATCCTTTGAAAAGTTCAAAGAATTAAAAATGAAGTTAGAAACCTATTTTAATAGAAAATAAATACTTTTCGAATAGATCGAAAGAGAATATTTAAGCCAACTATTTAATGACTATTCAGATGAGTTTGAAATTTTTTCACAACTCACTCCATCTAGAACACCATATTGAAATGGTATGTCTGAAAGGAGAAATTGCACCTTATAAGATATAGTACGATTAATGATAAGTCATATAGATTCTCCCACAAATTAAATTTAGAACAACTGTATTTTGCCCTACTAAAATGGTTTTGAAGAAACCATATAAGATATGGACTAGGAATTGTCCTAGTGTGTCTAATACGATGATTTGGGATGTAAGGACGTTTGTCAAAACATCTTTCCTCTGATAAGATCGGACCTAAATCAAATAGCTATCTTATGGATATAAATTCTCTGAGAATAAAATGTTTATTTCTCGATTTGGTATCCTTTTAAAAGAGAGCCCGTCTCTTAGACACCCATGGAAATGAAATAGAATTCGAAATGTCTTAGAAAATAAAAAATTATCGTTGAATCTTGTATAGACAAGAAATTGAGTAGGAGTGACACAATAATTCTAATGTTATCTAATAACACATTAATTATTGTAAATAATGTTAGTTTTAAAAATAAGAAATGAATACTGATTCTAAGAAATAAAATATTTGGATTAAGAAGTTCATGATTGAACTTAATTCATTGTTGATCCAATGATATACATTACGATAACAATATGGCTATTGCTCAGGCTTAAAACATTAAACTCATTATCGATCCAAACATATATTTAAGAAATATAATTCCCATGTGAAATTGTTCACAGAAGAAATAAACATATATGCAAAGTTACAAAAGTTGTAATGTTGCAGACCTGCTACATTAAAATCTATCGCAGCAGAAGTTGAATAATCACACTAGTTTCATGAGTAAACGATGCGTAAATGATTGACTCTAGTGCAAGTGGGAGATTGTTAGAGTTTATGCCCTGGAGGCAATCCATTTAATGAGATTGATAATAATGTTGTTGTTATTGTTTTATTTGGAATAAAATAATATTCTATTATATTATATTTACTGCGTAATATAAATATTAATATAATAGAAGTCCTTAGAATAATAATATGGAATTATATAGTTTGAGTAAGACTTGAATTTGAGATTATCTAATACACTGAGTATTATAGTTCTTAAATGTCCCTAGTCGAGTTTTATTATTTATATAGGACAGCAATAAAGCGTTGAGACTAGTATGTTGATTGACTGATGATCACATCTCATTGATCATTAATATACGTGATATTAATGTCAAAACATAAATACATATTGGAGAATATCGTATTCGGCTGACCCAACATGAGATAACTACATGGAGTTTAATTAACAGTATCATTCATTATTCTCATTGTGACAGTGATGTAATAATCCTCAAACCTGGAATCATTATAATTTTATTCGAGGATATTTGTTTTTTGATATCATCTAAAGTTATTCATAATAGAGTAACGATAATGGTGATTATTGGATACATCTCGAATCGAATGAAGATTATGAATGCTCTAGATGGAATTTAACCCTATGATATATTTGTAGTGATATCCATGGGCCTCTTGATTGAGTGAGACTATGAAATGCATAGTCATGCTCAAATATTGATTTGTTTCAAACAGTCTACTCATCGATCAAAATAAAAGGACTAAATTATAAAAAGGATGATATGATCCATGCCTTGAGTTTAATCCAGGATATATTGGTTAAAAGGATCATATTACATTGATACACTGGTCACGGAAAGGTTATATCGAATCGTCAAAATTATTATAACTTGGGTAGCAGCGACGTATTGCTAGATGCCAATCACTGTTTATGATTTTAAATACGATTTAAAATCATTGCCAACGTTGTAATAACCTATAGGATCACACAATATGGAACATTTTAATGGAGAGAATATGTTTTGAGTGAATAAAATATCAATTGTTGATATTTTATTTGACGTTGAGAAGGTATTCGATCGATTCCTTTTTCCTTGGTTAACATTTGTTGTTAAAAGGTATTCTTATTCATTTTTATAAGGGTGACAAACTAGATAAAAGGATTTTTTGGTACTAACCAAAAGAATGCCTGTAACGACCCGTATTTCCGTATCCTCTGAGTCGACTAATAACACCACATGTCCAACCCAAATTGCACAGAAATACGAATCATTATTAGAAAGAAGTTAGCGGATGAGAAATAGAAAGAAAGAAACATTAGAATAGAAGAAATCGAAGATCACAAACTCACAGCGGAATGAATAAAATATATTGAATAACATAACTTTTGAAATACAAATCAGTAACTATATATACATACCATTATAAGAGCACAATGGTTATTCCTGGAACAGTTATAAACACCTGTTTCCCAAATACGATACAGTACACAGCGGAAAATATGATAGTCTATAGCTAAGTGGTGAAGTCTCCTGCTTCAATCTCCTCCAGCTGAATCTATAAAGTCCCAACTACTTGACTGCCCGTACAAATTTTGGCACCCAAGAGTTTAGGGAAAACAAACAAAATAAACTTTGGGTCAGTCATGGGACTAGTGTGAGTAAACTTCAACCATTTAACTTTTAAAAATCTTTTCGAAAGAAATGATAATCGTAAGACCGATCCACACATAAACACAGATGGTTTTTACCTTACGATAACCCTAAACATTTTGATATCAAAATCTGGTGATAATATAATAGTGTCTACATCAAATAAATATAAATCTAGCGGAATGCTTGCATCTTACGCTCCATATATAATATAAAATCAAAAACCGCAGGGCGCTTATTGGAGATTGGATTTCCAACATGACAAGGTATGGGACAACCTTCCGCTAGTATGTCTCTAGAGACGAATACACTGGGTTCAACAAGAACGTCTTGCAACCCGGCCCACACAAGACCGACCACTCATTTCACTTGAGTGTATCGAATGTATATCACCAACGGTTGGGATCAGCAACTGTTTCCTGAAAGGGACAACATCGATAGATTAAAGAAGCAATTGGAATTTCTCTAGATAGGTGATTATACATCCTAATGGGTGCAACCCACATAGCCATGTTGCCTGCCCGATTTTTGTCAATTCCTGGTTGTGAGGCTTGAGGTTTAAATTATCTTTCAGAATGTCTGGCCACCATTCACTTTGAATGCCACATCGTCATACACGCCAAATCACAAATTGATTTCCCTAAAAATACAACGGGTATAAAGCTAAGAGAAACGAGTTCCTCTGCCACCAAACGTAAGTACGTTTGAAGAGATCAACTTACGCGATCCGTTAGATATACTTTGTCAGACATTCGTCCATTCACGTTGTCCTGGGACTGGACAAACCGAAGGCACTATCCCGTAAACAGGATAGCCCTTGCATAACTCCGTCTTCAATTATCTTCATCATATTTGATCGCAACGCTAACGTCCATACAGAGTGTTTTCCAGATAATGAATCTGATCCCAGTCTCTCTGTATTGACGACGGAGAAATGGTCAAAAACTTCGATAGTCTGTGATTTAACTATCAAAGAAAAATAAGTGTACATCCAACGATCTTATTTCCAGGTAGGAATTCGATCGACCAATCATCAATCAACATTGGCCCCTTTAGATCAATTCCTTATTATATTATCATTTCCAATTCCCTTTTCTTAATTCCTCATTTTATTTAGGAAAAACATTTCAAATTCTTTAAATTAGAGCGATGTTATAAAACATCGTTATAATAACTCCAACCACTAATCATTTATTAGCTAACCATATTACTAACCAAGTTTCACTATCGAACCTTAACCATTCCTCTATCGATCATGAAGTCAATCAAGTTGGGGTATAATTACCTCTCAGACCTTAATTGAATAACATTCTCAACTTTGAAACAGTCAAAGCTCACAACTTTAAACAAAACGTCGCTTACACGACTCTCAGATTCGATCTAAGAACATATTCCTTCTATAGAGAAATAGTGATTTTAACGGTAGCGTTATAATCGCTGTTTCCAAATATTTGATTTATAAAACATTTCTTTTAACAACAGCGTTACAACCGCTATTTAGAATTATTGAACAATTATTATAACAATAGCATTACAATCGCTATTAAAACAGTTATTATAACGGCAGCGTTAAAATTTCCATTTAGATTTACCAAAACATTTATTATAACGGCAGCGTTTAAAATCGCTATTAAAAATATTTGGTTTATCAAAACGCAACATGTATTTATTTATTTATTTAAGTAAATAAATAATTAATTAAATTTGTTTGAAACGGAAAGTAAAATAACTTGTAATGACCCGCATTGTTAGCCGTGGAATAATTAATTTATCTAATTTTTTAAATAAGGATTTAGATATTTAAATAAAGTTTTATCTAAATTATAGTGATTATTTAATTAATTTAAATAATAGAATAATATATTTAAGTCAGGAATAATCAAAAATATTGGAAATCACAATATTATGTGAACAGGGTCATCCCTAGGATTTAATTCAGCTTAGAGTTGAATAATATTGACGAACATATTCAATCGGCAACAGTTTGAACGTAGAATTATAATATAATTAAAATAGAGCATGTAACAACGCGACAGTTCGCTATTTAGCGATTTGGACTTCAACTGAATACACGGGATTTCGTCTTGTAGATTTTGAGTTACATCCAAATCAAATTCTTAGAAATGCAGCGCCCTTACCATAACGATTTAATTATATTTTATATAAGGATTTAAATAGAAACCGAACATCGATATAACTCTGACGATATAATATTGAGTTGTAAATACATATAGAATTTATCCTGAGCTGTATGGTATTCCACTGTGAACATAGATGTTAATATTTAATTTTAAATATTTAATTCAATTATATTTAAATATATTTATATATTTAAATAGGCTGTTTAAAGCTTTAAAAATAGCCACTTTTGCAAACGAAGTCGAAATTCGACAAAACAAATTTTGTTAGATCCGCAATGTCAAATAGTTGTTAGATTCCAAGTTTGGTGATTTTTAGAGTTAGTATGTGACCGTACGGATTTTTAGCGTGAAAAACAGTCAGTATTTTGATGGTTAAAAATACGCTGTGTGAGCAAACAGAGTCGGAATTCGACGAAACCAGTTTCGTTGGGACTGTAATGTCGAACTCTAGCAGTAGGTCAAGTTTCGTGATTTTTGGATATCGTATGTGGCCTCAGAAAATTTAAATCGACAAATACGAGCAATGGTATAATAAAAGATAATATAAAATAAATACACTACACCTATAAATAGGCAACTAAACACTTTTTACCCTAAAACCTTTTTCCTTCTTTGGTCAGCGAAGTTCATAGCCGCCACTTCACAGGCCTAAAATCTGATACTTCAATAAATTATAGAAAATCGAAACAAAATCAATAAATCAAAAGAGAGATGTTTTTAGAATCACTGAAGGAACTTCTCCAATGTGGTGTGCCTATCATGGGGTTCGAATGACTTACAGTTCGAAGGGAATTTGGCAGCGGGAGGTTAGGGTTCATTGGTTGTCGATTTAGGGTGCATCAAATTAGAGTTGGAAGTCATATTCAAGTTCTTGGAGGTGAGGGGGGTCATCGCAGTTCGAAGGTGGTGGGGTTTGGCGATAAAAGAATTCGCTGTTTCCCCCTATAGCATTGTGATGCTGGAAAAATGAAGAGATTGGAATAATGTAGTGTTGAAATTGATGAGGTAAGCGCAGTAACAGATGATGGAGTTGGGTTTGGGAAAGCTACTGTAATGGAGGAATTCGGGAAGCAGATTTTGATTTGGGGAGGGTCAGTGCGGCTAATCTTATTTAAGGCCAAAGTGTGATTTATGATGTTAATTAAGGATGGAGTGGGTGTTTGTTACTGAAGGAGAAGTGGTGTTTTAAATCATGAAAATGGTCGTGAGTGTTCTGCGTTGCGTGTAGAAGACGGGAAGGAGGAGCAGGATGTTAGTGAGTCTTGGACCAGGAGAAAAAAAGTTAAGCCCAATAAAAAACAATTAAGTTTTTACTTTAAATTTAAATGTATACGTAAACTTTTAAACTGCATATCTTATTCATACGTCACTCGAATTCAGCAAAACAGGTCACGTTGGAGTCGTATCAGAAATTACTATCATACAAATTGGTTTGGATCGATTCAAAGATCATTGGATTTTGTGGAAAGGGAAAGCGCCTGAATTGAACTATCGGCAGTTTATCGTTATTTACTGATAAACCGACCAATGTGAGTAAAACTCACCAACTCTGAACAGTTATATTTTTATAACGTATATTTAGAACTGATAAATGATGACTAATTGTTGTGTGTTAATTGTTGGTTGAGTTGTTTGTGTATTGACTGAAATCATAGAATAACGATTTATATATAAATAAATCATTAATCGAATATTGATTTTTGTTTAACAAAATATTTTATATTCGTGTTGTTTAACATTTGTGATGCAGGGAAACAGGTAGGAGGGGTCCAACTGGACTCCTCAATATTTATAATACTGTTCTGTTGATGTATTGTAATATATGATGTGATATATAATCTGTTTGATTTTGTGATTTTAAGTGATATCGATCATTGTGGTTTGCTATTTTAAATATCATAAGAGACCCTGGGATGGAAAAAGGAATATTTCAATGTATATTGAAATAAAGGAATTTTATAAAATCAACCGATTTTATAAAAGGAAATAAATTTGAAAATATTTATTTAGAAAATAAATAGGAGATTATAAAGGAGAATATTTATTTAGAAAATAAATAGGATAAAGGAATATTTATTTAGGAAATGAATAGAGTTAATCAATTAGAGTTAATCAAATAAAGTAAATCGATTAGAGTAAAACATACATAGTTATTTGGGATGAGATTCCATTTAGCACTACTGCTAGCATAATTCGCAGGGCTGCAGATAGCCTACGGCGGTCGGATATTTCCTAAGGGAATCAGGCGTAACAATTTTGATCACTACGATCTAGAGTTAAGCGAATGGAGTTAAATCGAATATAGTTATTCAAGATAGAGTTAAAACAGACATAGTTATTCGAATTAGAGTTAATCAATAAGAACTAATCGAATATTAGTTATTCTAATTGGAGTTAATCGAATAGAGTTAATCGAATAGAGGTAAAGTGACAGAGTTAAACAAGATTAGAAACTGACTAGAGATTAGTTAAGTTGAATAGTTTTCCGAGTATCGATCTGATGTTTGTTTCGGCCTTCGGGGTTTATACTTAGAGAATTGTTCTCCTACTAGTTTACAGTCAGGGAATGATAGTTGTGGAAGGATAGTGATATGTAAATAAACAAAAGGAAATGTTTTCCAGTGTTAATAACATATATTTTCTAAACAAAGAAAATAAGGGAAATATGTATATATATATATATATATATGATTGATGATTGATCGATAAAATTTCCAATTAGAAATAATATCATTGTTTGCACACGTGTTTTTCTTTGATAGTTAAATCACAGACTATCAAAGTTTTGACCATTTTAACGTTGTTAATATGGAGAGACCGGTTGGATTATTATCCGAAGAATCACTCTGTATTGCCATAAGCGTTGCGAATCATATATGCCAAAGATAATTGAAGGCGGAGTTATGCAAGGGCTATCCTGTTTACAGAATAGTGCCTTCGGTTTGTCCAGTCCCAGGACGACCTGTATGGAAGAATGTCTGACAGAGTATATCTAATAGATCGTGTAAGTTGATCTCTTCAAACATATTCACGTTTGGTGGCGGAGGAATTCGTTTCTCTTAGCTGTATACCCGTGGTATTTTTGGGGAAATCAATTTGTGATTTTGCATGTATGACGATGCGACATTCAAAGTGAATGAAGATGTGACACGTAAAAGATAAGTGTAGCTTCTAGCCTCACATCCGGTAAATGAGAGAAGTCGGGCAGGAAGCATGGCTAAGTCGGTCGCTCCGAAGTAGGGTGTATAATCACCTATCTAGAGAATATTCATTTGCTTCTTTAATCTATCAATGTTGTCCCATATATATATATATATATATATATATATATATATATATACATATATATACACGGGAAACGGTTGCTGACCCCGACCGTTGGTGATATACATTTGATATACTCAAGCGAAATGAGTAGTCGGTCATGTGTGGCTGAGTTGCAAGATGTTCTTGTTGAACTCCAGTGTATCGTTCCTAGAGTACACTGATCGGAAGGTGGTTCCATACCTTGTCATAGTTGGAAATCCATTACCCAATACGCGCTTGCGGTTTTGATCGTATACTATATATGTAGAACGTGAGATGAAAGCGTTCTGCTAGATGATTAATATATTGTGGTTGATAGACATTATTATAATATCAAAAGGTTTTTGATATAAAGATATTTGGATTCTCATAAGAGAAAAACCCGTTCCGTTATACGGCGTGGTCTTATGAGATGTCGTTGCATTGCTCAAACTGTTTTAAACTGTTTTACTCATACCAGTCCCATGACTGACCCGGAGTTTATTTTGTTGTTTTCCCTAAACTCTTGGGTGCCCAATTTGTATGGGCAGTCAAGTAGTCAGGATTTTAAAGATATACCAGGAGAGCTTGGAGCAGGAGGCTTCAGGATCATATAGCTATTATTTATTTCCGCTGTGTTGCAAGTGTTGTACTCTGATAATATTATTGTATACATATATTGATTCTATTTCAAGGATTTGTTATCTATTATGTGTTGTTTGTTCCGCTATGAGATTCGTGTTTACTCTGATGATGATGTTCTTCTTCTTCATCTATTCTATAAGTTCTATCTTATCTATTCTCAACCTCTAATTTCTTTCATTAATTTTCCAGTATTTTTCGATGTTTGGTTAGTCATCATTGAGTTTATGACGATAACCAAAGTCGACAAAATCCGGGTCATTACAGTTGGTATCAGAGCTTAAGTTAAGAATTACCTTGGCTCTGTGGCGTGACTCGGTAGAGATAGGGTTACTAATACCCTAGGTTGAGTTTGAGTGTATATATACGAGTGCGTATTTGTATTTGATACAAAATGGTTTTATATTAGGGAGATTCATTGGCTGAGTTGTTTATGAGTTCTGGTCGATCAGTTTGATCCACTGTATCGGTAGGGGTTTATAAACACTTGAATACGCTGGACCGACACAGTATGGATATGTGATATATTATCATATATAGGTTGTGATTATAATCAAGTAAGATTATAACATGTGAAATGGTTATATATAACCAATCAGAATTCATATAAGTGAAATACGTGAAATCAGATGGATTGAATCAGAATCTAAATCAGAATTGAAATTAAAACCTTGGAGATTTGGAAAGGTGTTTGTTAACAGATTTGGGTTAAGTATAAGAGAATTTTAAAATCCTGGGAGATTTTAAATTGGTTTAAAGCCATGTGAATGGTATTTGAAATATATTTCAAAGTGGAAATGCTTAAGAAATGGTTTTTAAGTGATATAGTATTGAACTCACTACGGTCGCTGGAAAGTAACTCCGATGTTGACTGCGCAGCATCATCTGTGTGATTTTCGAGTTTCCAAGTGACGGATTACTACCAAAGATTTTGCTTTTGAATTGTTTTGAGAAAAACAAGTTGTTTAAAATCCAAAAAGGGGTATTTGGTTTTAGAAAAGCAAAACTGTTTAAAAACTCCCAGAAACATATTATTTGAATTAAAACAAATTAGATTAGGAGTTGGGAAAGTAAGTTGGGATTAGAATTGAAACCATTTAAGTGGAAACTGAGTTAAAATGGAAATATCGAACAAATTGGATTTATAAGTTAGGAATTTTGAACGATATTTGGTTGATGAGTTAAGAATTTGAAATCCAGAATGGAAATTTGATTTGAAATTGAATTCGACTTAGGTATAAGCGAATGGTTGTGTTGAGGATAAATTGATCAGAGTTGATTGGATTGATATTGGTATATGTTGGATTGATAACAGGTGAAAGTGATAGAGTTGATATGCCCGACAAAAAGGTACAAGTTTATATTTGATATAAGCATGAGATTTATGAGCCGAATTGGCAAGCCGCTTGGCTGTTTGATTTTCTTTTGGGTTAGAGAAGGCCTAGAGAGGCGAGTTGGAGTTTTACCGATATGGTTGTACAAAGGAGGTTATGGCGAAATTTTCCGAAAATTTAAAGTGTTAGAAAATTTTCTGAATTTTTGAAAATTTTAGTTAGTCAGAATGAATAAATATTTTAGTCGATATTAATTGGTTCAGTTGAAATCAGAAATAAAGGGTAAACAATTCTTAGGAATTCCAATAGATAGGGTCGTCCTCTACCTTAGCAATTTCGAGGACGAAATTATTTTAAGTGGGGAAGAATGTAATGACCCGCATTATTAGCCGTGGAATAATTAATTTATTTAATTTTTTAAATAAGGATTTAGATATTTAAATAAAGTTTTGTTTAAATTATAGTGATTATTTAATTAATTTAAATACTAGAATAATATATTTAAGTCAGGAATAATCAAAAATATTGGAAATCACAATATTTTGTGAACAGGGTCATCCGTAGGATTTAATTCAGCTTAGAGTTGAATAATATTGACGAATATATTCAATCGACGTCAGTTTAATTAAAATAGAGCGCGTAACGATGCGGCAGTTCGCTATTTGGCGATTTGGACTTCAACTGAATACACAGGGTTCGTTTTAAATCGGATTTCTGTGAAACAAGAAACGTGTGGAGCTGGTGGAGTATATCTTTCTAGTGGAAGAGAAATATCGGGATTTCGTCATGTAGATTTTGAGTTACGTCCAAATCAAATTCTCAGAAATGCAGCGCCCTGACCATAACTATTTAATTATATTTTATATAAGGATTTAAATAGAAACCGAACATCGATGTAACTCTGACGATGTAATATCGAGTTGTAAATACATATAGAATTTATCCTGAGCTGTATGGTATTCCACTATGAATATAGACGTTAATATTTAATTTTAAATACTTAATTCAATTATATTTAAATATATTTATATATTTAAATAGGCTATTTAAAGCTTTAAAAATAGCCACTTTTGCAAACGAAGTCGGAATTTGACGAAACTAATTTCGTTAGATCCGCAATGTCATATATTTGTTTGATTCCAAGTTTGGTGATTTTTAGAGTCAGTATGTGGCCGTACGGATTTTTAGAGTGAAAAATAGTTAGTATTTTTGTAACGACCAGCATTCTACGCATCATAGAATCGTAGAATATTTATTTCTGTCACATACGAAGTCGTATGGTCATGTAACTTTGGGGGACGACTATTGGGGTCGTTTCCCATGTTCATGATTTTTCCCGATTTTTAAATGACCATTTTACCCCTAGTTATCACTGTTTTGGCCATAACTTTTGACTGGAAATGAATTTTGACCTGAAACCACTTCCATTGGCTTCGGATGATGGTTTCTCTTTCCGTAGAGTGGTCACATTAGCCAAACGGATTTACCGTTTGGGAGATATGGCTGAAACAAGTTTTAGATGGTGAAAAACAGCTTAATTGGGCTTAACCGGGTGATTAGCAGCTAGGCCCAAGGGGAATTTCGGGTTTAGGGGGATATAAGTGCTGATTAGAGTTAGACAACATTTCTTTAGACATTTTCCAGCCGCCACTTTCATTCCTCTTAACCTAGCCATGGCCTCCACTCTCTAAATCTCTCTAAAACACCCAAAAATCACTTTCTAATTGAAGATTAGGCTTAGCAAACATCAAATCAAGGAGTATTGGCACGAGAATCGAGGTAGAGTTGCTGTGTAAGATTGGGAACAGCGCCAAATCAGAGAATATTTCAGTTTTGGGGTTTTAGTTGTGGCAAAGGTGAGTGATAGCATCATTTTGACACTAATTACGGTTAATTAAGGGTAATTAGTGAGGATTAGCGAATTTATACACTAATAAATTCTGGAAAAATGTTTAGAAATTCGTAAATAACATTTTATGCCTCTGTTAGAAATTTGGTTCGATTTGATTAAGTTTTGTTAACCCTATGATTAGTTTTACTTAACATGCTTAAGGGAAAATAAGGGGTTTTGGGCACATTTGATCCATTTTGACATATGAATTCATTGTTTTGGTGTTTGTGGTTAGTTTGCTATGTTGCTATGACTCTATGGTATGTTTTATGATTGATTAGAATAGTTAGATTTGTCAAAAACGTTGTCGAATGGCGTAAACAAGTTGCTGGAAAAAGTTGCAGAAAGCTGTGCAGAGCTTCGGATCGGATGGGGGCTCGGATCGGATATGTGAACTGGGCAAGAAACCCGACCCGAACTGGAGTTTGGCACATAGAAGACTTGGCAAAAAGGAAGGCCGTTTCCTTAGAGTTGGAGTGGACAAGGGGATCGGATCGGAAGGGTAATGGAAGTCAGATCGGATCGGCTCAAGAATGGAAGGCTACGACTAGAGTAAGGCGAAGTGATCGGATCGGAGTAGATGGAAACGAGGGAGCTGATTGGAGAAGGAGCATGAGCTGGAGGAGGACAGCACCCCGACCCGACCCGGAGGAGGACACCGACCCGACCCGGAGTGAAGCACCCGACCCGAATCGAATGGAAGATGACAAGGATGGAGGACCGACCCGAACCGACGCTACCGAACCGAACCGAGTTCTAGGACTTTTACTGCACATCAACTTTTCTGAAGACCCACTCCAATTCGACCAAACCCGAGATGCAAAGGAAGTCCAAATGAGAAGTTAGAGCTCAGGATTCAGATGGGAATCAACGAGTTCGCTTCATGGTTGGGCTTTGCTGCGGGACGTGTGCCAAGGAGTCATCGACGTCTATAGCTTTGGACCACTATGGTAGGAGGTACGAAGGCGGATTCAGGGCCATTATGGCATAGGTAGAACCAAGGGCTACGACCAATGAAGTGGGTCATTGAAATGTTTGGTCATGACTCCAAGTGTTTGGCTTGGTCACAGCAGGGTTTCTACAAGTCGGGATTCGTCGTTACCTCAGTTTGTCTAGTGTTCCAAAGTGGTAGATATCGTATGCTTTACGCACTGAGTGAGTGATGTGAGGATGGTTGCTATGCATGATTTGGTTGCTATCACTGTGACATGCACACCCCACCCCCATATTCTTACACTATTTATTATGGCACCTTGGAGTATTGTACGGTATGTGGTACTAACTCTTTGGTTGCAGGTCCAGGTTCAGGTATGGCTTAGTATACCTGTTATCATTCTGTTTAGATGCTTATCGCTCATACCAGGATTTATGTCTGACCAAGAGTTTTATGTCTCCTCTTATTACTCTGGGTGCTCACACGAGCAGACTAGAGACAGGTTAGCTGGTGATGCACGGGTAGATGATCCGGAGATGAGAAGGAGGCTTCCACGTACTGTATACATAATATTCTCCCTGTGCTATTGAAGATCACTGTTTGGGCATTGTTGGTGTATCTTCTATTTTAGCTTTCTTTTGTTTAGAGACAGTAAATTTGGAAAATTGTAATAAGCTGTATATGGATTTCCGCTGCTCTGATGATTGATGTTGATTTTAGTTATCAGCTTATGCACTGTCTCGCCTGTTTTATGTGAAGTATGTTATTATTATATTTTATCCCATGCGCTGTGAGAAATTCTACAGGTTCCTTGATTAGTTCATTCTCTTCTTTCTTTCCTTCTGACGACTATTCTGTGCTAGCTGGGCATGTGTACAGCGCACTTTCGGAGGAAATGCAGGCTGGTGCGGGACGGGCCGTCACAATTTTGATGGTTAGAAATACGCTGTGTGAGCCACGGAGTCGGAATTCAACGAAACCAGTTTCGTTAGGACCGTAATGTTGAACTCTAGCAGTAGGTCAAGTTTCGTGATTTTTGGATATTGCATGTGGCCTCAGAAAATTTAAATTGACAAATACGAGCAACGGTATAGTAAAAGATAATATAAAATAAATATAATACACATATAAATAGGCAACTAAACACTTTTAACCCTAAAACCTTTTTCCTTCTTTGGTCAGCGAAGTTCGTAGCCTCCGCTTCACAAGCCAAAAATCCGATACTCGAATAAATTATAGAAAATCGAAACAAAATCAATAAATCAAAAGGGAGATGTTTTTAGAATCACTGAAGGATCTTCTCCAATGTGGTGTGCCTATCATGGGGTTCGAACGACTTACAGTTCGAAGGGAATTTAGCAGCGGGAGGTTAGGGTTCGTTGGTTGTCGATTTAGGGTGCATCGAATTAGAGTTGGAGGTCGCGTTCGAGTTCCTAGAGGTGAGGGGGGCCGTCGCAGTTCGAAGGTGGTGGGGTTTGGCGATAAAAGAATTCGCTGTCTCCCCCTGTAGCGGTGCGATGCTGGAAAAATGAAGAGATTGGAATACTGTAGTGTTGAAATTGATGAGGTGAGCGCAGTAACAGACGATGGAGTTGGGTTTGGGAAAGCTACTGTAATGGAAGAATTCGGGAAGCAGAATTTGATTTGGGGAGGGTCAGTGCAGCTAATCTTGTTTAAGGCCAAAGTGTGATTTATGATGTTAATTAAGGATGGAGTGAGTGTTTGTTACTGAAGGAGAAATGGTGTTTGAAATCTTGAAAATGGCCGTGAGTGTTCTGCGTTGCCTGTAGAAGACGGGAAGGAGGAGCAGGGTCTTAGTTCTTGCGGATGTTAGTGGGTCTTGGGCCAGGAGAAAAAAGTTAAGCCCAATCGAAAACAATTAAGTTTTTACTTTAAATTTAAATGTATACGCAAACTTTTAAACTGCATATCTTATTCATACGTCACTCGAATTCAGCAAAACAGATCACGTTGGAATCGTATCAGAAATTACTATGCATACAAATTGGTTTGGATCGATTCAAAGATCATTGGAATTTGTGGAAAGGGAAAGCGCCTGAATTGAACTATCAGCAGTTTTTCGTTATTTACTGATAAACCGACCAATGTGAGTAAAACACACCAACTCTGAACAGTTATATTTTTATAACGTATATTTAGAACTGATAAATGATGACTGATTGCTGTGTGTTAACCTTTGGTTGAGTTGTTTGTGTATTGATTGAAATCAAAAAATAAAGATATATATATATATATATATATATATATAAATCGTTAATCGAATATTGATTTTTGTTTAACAGAATATTTTATATACGTGTTGTTTAACATCTGTGATGCAGGGAAACAGGTTGGAGGGGTCCAAATGGACTCCTCAGTATTTATAATACTGTTCTGTTCATGTATTGTAATATATGATGTGATATATAATCTTTTCGATTTTGTGTGTTTAAGTGATATCGATCATTATGGTTTGCTATTTTAAATATCATAAGAGACCCTGGGATGGAAAAAGGAATATTTCAACGTATATTGAAATAAAGGAATTTTATAAAATCAACCGATTTTATAAAAGGAAATAAATTTGAAAATATTTATTTAGAAAATAAATAGGAGATTATAAAGGAGAATTTTTATTTAGAAAATAAATAGGATAAAGGAATATTTATTTAGGAAATGAATAGAGTTAATCAATTAGAATTAATCAAATAGAGTAAATCAATTAGAGTAAAACATACATAGTTATTCGGGATGAGATTCCATTTAGCACGACTGTTAGCGTAATTCGCAGGGCTGCAGATAGCCTACGGCAGTCGGATGTTTCCTGAGGGAATCAGGCGTAACCATTTTGATCGCTGCGATCTAGAGTTAAGCGAATGGAGTTACATCGAATATAGTTATTCAAGATAGAGTTAAAACAGACATAGTTATTCGAATTAGAGTTAATCAATAAGAATTAATCAAATATTAGTTATTCGAATTTGAGTTAATCAAATAGAGTTAATCGAACAGAGGTAAAGTGATAGAGTTAAACAAGATTAGAAACTGACTAGAGATTAGTTAAGTTGAATAGTTTTCGGAGTATCAATCTGATGTTGGTTTCGGCCTTCGGGGTTTATAATTAGAAAATTGTTCTCCTGCTAGTTTACAGTCAGGGACTGATAGTTGTGGAAGGATAATGATATGTAAATAAACAAAAGGAAATGTTTTCCAGTGTTAATAACATATATTTTCTAAACATAGAAAATAAGGGAAATATGAAAATATATATATGATTGATGATTGATCGATAAAATTTCCAATGGGAAATAATATCATTGTTTGCACATGTGTTTTTATTTGATAGTTAAATCACAGACTATCAAAGTTTTGACCATTTTAACGTTGTTAATATGGAGAGACCGGTTGGATTATTATCCGAAGAATCACTCTGTATTGGCATAAGCGCTGCGAATCATATATGCCAAAGATAATTGAAGACGGAGTTATGCAAGGGCTATCATGTTTACATAATAGTGCCTTCGGTTTGTCCAGTCCCAGGACGACCTGTATGGAAGAATATCTGACAGAGTATATCTAATAGATCGTGTAAGTTGATCTCTTCAAACGTATTCACGTTTGGTGGCGGAGGAATTCGTTTCTTTTAGCTATATACCCGTGGTATTTTTAGGGAAATCAATTTGTGATTTTGTGAGTATGACGATGTGACATTCAAAGTGAATGAAGATGTGACATGTAAAAGATAAGCGTAGCTTCTAGCCTCACATCCGGTAAATGACAAAAGTCGGGCAGGCAGCATGGCTAAGTCGGTTGCTCCGAAGTAGGGTGAATAATCACCTATCTAGAGAATATTCATTTGCTTCTTTAATCTATCAATGTTGTCCCATATATATATATATATATATATATATATATATATATATATATATATATATATACGGGAAACGGTTGCTGATCCCAACCGTTGGTGATATACATTTGATACACTCAAGCGAAATGAGTGGTCGGTCATGTGTGGCTGAGTTGCAAGATGTTCTTGTTGAACTCCAGTGTATCGTTCTTAGAGTACACTAATCAGAAGGTGGTTCCATACCTTGTCCTGGTTGAAAATCCATTACCCAATACGCGCTTGCGGTTTTGATTATTTACTATGTATGTAGAACGTGAGATGAAAGCGTTCTGCTAGATGATTAATATATTGTGGTTGATAGACATTATTATAATATCAAAAGGTTTTTGATATAAAGATATTTGGATTCTCATAATGGAAAAACCCGTTCCGTTATACGGCGTGGTCTTATGAGATATCATTGCATTGCTCAAACTGTTTTAAACTATTTTACTTATACCAGTCCCATGACTGACGCGGAGTTTATTTTGTTGTTTTCCCTAAACTCTTGGGTGCCCAATTTGTATGGGCAGTCAAGTAGTCAGGATTTTACAGATATACTAGGAGAGCTTAGAGCAGGAGGCTTCAGGATCATATAGCTATTATTTATTTCCGTTGTGTTGTAAGTGTTTACTCTGATAATATTATTGTATACATATACTGATTCTATTTCAAGGATATGTTATCTATTATATGTTGTTCGTTCCGCTGTGAGATTCGTGTTTACTCTAATGATGATGTTCTTCTTCTTCTTTTATTCTATAAGTTCTATCTTATCTATTCTCATCCTCTAATTTCTTTCATTAATTTTCCGGTATTTTTCGATGTTTGGTTAGTCATCATTGAGTTTATGACGATAACCAAAGTCAACAAAATCCGGGTCATTACAGTTGGTATCAGAGCTTAAGTTAAGAATTACCTTGGCTCTGTGGCATGACTCGGTAGAGATAGGGTTAGTAATACCCTAGATTGAGTTTGAGTGTATATATACGAGTGCGTATTTGTATTTGATACAAAATGGTTTTATATTGGGGAGATTCAATGGCTGAGTTGTTTATGAGTTCTGGTCGATCAGTTTGATCCACTGTATCGATAGGGGTTTATAAACACTTGAATACGATGGACCGACATAGTATCGATATGTGATATATTATCATATATAGGTTGTGATCATGATCGAGTAAGATTATAACATGTGAAATGGTTATATATAACGAATCAGAATTCATATAAGTGAAATACGTGAAATCAGATGGATTGAATCAGAATCTAAATCAAAATTGAAATTAAAACCTTGGAGATTTGGAAAGGTGTTTGTTAACAGATTTGGGTTAACTATAAGAGAATTTTAAAATCCTGGGAGATTTTAAATTGGTTTAAAGCCGTGTGAATGGTATTTGAAATATATTTCAATGTGGAAATGCTTAAGAAATGGTTTTGAAGTGATATAATATTGGACTCACTATGGTCGCTGGAAAGTAACTCCGATGTTGACTGCGCAGCATCATCTGTGTGATTTTCGAGTTTCCAAGTAACGGATTACTACCAAAGATTTTGCTTTTGAATTATTTTGGGAAAAACAAGTTGTTTAAAATCCAAAAAGGGGTATTTGGTTTTAGAAAAGCAAAGCTGTTTAAAAACTCCCAGAAACATATTATTTGAATTAAAATAAATTAAATTAGGAGTAGGGAAAGTAAGTTGGGATTAGAATTGAAACCAATTAAGTGGAAACTGAGTTGAAATGGAAATATCGAACAAATTGGATTTATAAGTTAGGAATTTGGAACGATATTTGGTTGATGAGTTAAGAATTTGAAATCCAGAATGGAAATTTGATTTGAAATTGAATTCGACTTAGGTATAAGCGAATGGTTGTGTTGAGGATAAATTGATCAGAGTTGATTGGATTGATATTGGTATATATTGGATTGATAACAGGTGAAAGTGATGGAGTTGATATGCCCAACAAAAAGATACAAGTTTTATTTTGATATAAGCATGAGATTTATGAGCCGAATTGGCAAGCCGCTTGGCTGTTTGATTTTCTTTTGGGTTAGAGAAGGCCTAGAGAGGCGAGTTGGAGTTTTACCGATAGGGCTGTACAAAGGAGGTTATGGAAAAAATTTCCGAAAAATTTAAAGTGTTAGAAAATTTTCTGAATTTTTGAAAATTTTAGTTAGTCAGAATGAATAAATATTTTAGTCGATATTAATTGGTTCAGTTGAAATCAGAAATAAAGGGTAAACAAATCTTAGGAATTCCAATAGATAGGGTCGTCCACTACCTTAGCAATTTCGAGGACGAAATTATTTTAAGTGGGGAAGAATGTAATGACCCGCATTGTTAGCCATGGAATAATTAATTTATTTAATTTTTTAAATAAGGATTTAGATATTTAAATAAATTTTTATTTAAATTATAGTGATTATTTAATTAATTTAAATAATAGAATAATATATTTATGTCAGGAATAATAAAAAATATCGGAAATCACAATATTCTGTGAACAGGGTCATCCCTAGGATTTAATTCAGCTTAGAGTTGAATAATATTGACGAATATATTCAATCGACATCAATTTGAACGTAGAATTATAATATAATTAAAATAGAGCTCGTAACGACGCGGCAGTTCGCTATTTGGCGATTTGGACTTCAACTGAATACACATGGTTCGTTTTAAATCGGATTTCTGTGAAATAAGAAACGTGTGGAGCTGGTGGAGTATATCTTTCTAGTGGAAGAGAAATATCGGAATTTCGTCGTATAGAAATCTCATTTTTATATTCTATTCCTATATAAATCTCTTTCATAATTTCCCTTGTAACCGATAAGTTCAAACCCAACTAAAGTTAATGGTTTCAAATTCCATTTCCATTTTTCCTAATAAATTCAGGCTTTGAAATTATATTTCAAGTCTGTCCAATGATAAACATTTTACTAAATCTAAAATGTCATTTATAATAAACTTCTTGTTTATTCATTCAAACAAGTTTCTATTTTTTCAAGACCATTCGAAATTAAATTTATATTTTGGAAATAATTTTTCCTCTTAAATCTCAAATCCCTTTTCTACATTTGAAAAATATTGTACGGTATTAAAATACAAGGTTCCTAGAGCCAGGGTAATTCAAACACCACATATCTAATCATTGATCATATAGCACAATCAAATAAAAACAGTAATATAAATATTGACGAATCCAGTTGGATCCCTCCAACTTGTTTCCCTACATCCACAGATGTTAATCAACATTAATAATATTATTTCACATCAATATGAAATATCAGAGCTAATAATCGACCAATGATGTAATCATATCAACTAATTTTATCAACTATTCAACCAAGCAACCATCACACAGTATAAAATAAATTTAAAAACTCGTTTATATAAAAATATAAACGAGTCAGAGTTAGCGAGTTTACTCACCTTGTTTTGCAGTCGATGATTCTGCTTTGGTTTCATTTACAATTTGAACCTACGTCTGATTTTATCACGAAATTCCAGCAGCTCGGCGTCCAACCACGTCAGCTCCACAATGTAAATCCCGTTGTTACGGTTCCAATAGATCCGGCCGTGTCCAATTCTGTTCACATATGACCTAATTGTAGCGAATGCAAGTTTTTACTTGAATTTAAATAACAATATTGTAATAAATGTTGCTAACCCCCTTAATTAATATTTAATTAGTTATGATCGCACACGCTACTTGTCGTTCCTTACACATACCTGGAAACCAACCCCGCTCCTTTACGTTGCCATAGCTCCGCTCCTTCACATTGCGATAACCTATTGTTCTTCTTTATATATATATATATATATATATATATATATATATATATATATATATATAAGGCTAATTACTTTGTTTCAGCATACACCGGCCGACACAGTTTTCTCATCTTCCATTGGCCGTGTAAAACAGTCACCACTCCTCCTGCAGCGACACAGACCCGTTCTCGTTCAACAGTGGCTTTCAACTGCATTCACCTAACCACACTTACCGTCCTCCAGACTTTGTATACACCAACAAACCGTGCTTTCACTAATTCTACCGAAAACTGAATCCAACCAGAATGTTTACTTCAAGTCCATAATCACGTTTTACTTCTCTTTTCACACACTGCACCACCGTTAGTTTCCAGGTAAATCCCTTCATCAAACACGTATTAACAGTAAAAAGCCAGATCCCTTCTTCTTCTTTTGTATGCAACACGTTCACTTCTTTAATTACCAATCCTCCTTCCTTCTGGCTTTAAATGTGCGCCATTTAACCCTTTCAGTTGTGTGAACTTCTCATGTCATTAGTAAATGGATTAGGCCACATGATTATCCATTCGTTCTTGCACGTACCATTAAGAGGAACTGATTTTCATCTTCCAACTTCACATTCAAATAACAGTACCACGCTTCCTCTTTTCAGGCTAAATACGAACCCCTTCATTCCTACTCCTTCCTTCCTGATCTTTATCCGAAATTTTGTGCTCATCTTCCTGTTTGTATTTGCATTCCAGAAAAGCAAAAACCTCAAGTCCAACTTCGCCGTGACCAGCCTCCTTTCCCCTACAGTTTCCAACCTGATACTCCTACCCAGATCCATCTTTGCTCCATAATTTCTCACACAAAACTTAAACATTTTCCACCATCAACCCCGTCATCTTACGCTCACCCCTCCAAAGAAAAACTCGAGCTTAGGCTTACCACAGCGCACTTAAAACGCGGCGACCCTTCTAGCGTTGGAAAACCCTCCTTCCCTCAACCACTACCATCGCCACAATTAGTCGGAGATGACATCAATCACTGCGCCGGCTCAGCCATTCAGAGCTGCCCCCTCTAGTTCGAACCCTAGTTCCAACGGACCTCCGCCTTAGCTGTGTTGGTGAGCAACAGAATCAACACCAACGGTGAACAAGATGCGAGTTTTGCATATCACTGTGAGGCTCTAGCCTTTAAAAACTCAAACAGCTGATCCTAGTATTTTAGGATTTAAATTGAATTTGTTTTGATTTTTTCAAGTCGTGAATTATTTTTGGAAATGAAAAGGAACGATGAGAGGCCGTGAATTGAATTGGGAATTAGGGATTTCGTATGGGCTTGGTAACAGAGAAAGAGGCGTTGGATTTTTCCATGGTTCAGATTTATTTTTCTTTTCACTTGATGAGTAAACAAGCGGAATAGAAGAAAGAATGCTCCATTATTTATATATTTGATTCCCTTGGCACCCACGATATCCAGTAGCTTGGCTAGGATGGTCCTACATTTCCTTGGGACTCACGGAAGTAAATTGTAACACCCCGTATGTTGAATAACTAGCTGTAATATAAAACAGGGCAGAATAAAATTTTAAAATCTGAACCAGGGGAAACGGGCTATGCCATTGCGTTCGTCTTGGAAAAATACGCGAAATAGAGTCCGAGTTTTCGAAAATCGGAGTCCGTATGACCCAGTTAAGGCCCAAAGAAGTTTTCAGAAATTTAAAAATAGATTTAAAAACGAAAATTTCACATTTCAGAAGTGGCGGGAAAATTCCCGCCAGACCCAGGGGGTCGACCTGGGGGTCGACTGGGGAGTCGACCCTAGGGTCGACCTGGGGGTCGACCTCCCTGGTCGAGCCCAGGTGACATGGGTGCACCAGCTTGTCTTTTGGGCTGTGTTTTAGTGGCTAGGACGAGATCTGACGGCTCTAATCTGATTTAGGGTTAATCTAATGGCCTAAAACACCTAACTACTGAAACACCCCACCTCCGTTAGGGTCACTCTCAAAGGGAATGCCCTAATTTTGGTGGAGGTTTATAAGTACAAGTCACAGATAAACAAGACAGATATAAGAACACATATTTGTAAAACAGCGTAAGAACAACAAACTTTATTTCATAAAGTCAAATACGTGTTACAACAACATCCTTTCCAAAACATAACATAACACTTTCATAATCTGTCTTGAGTACATTATTTAAAGAAGCATAAATAAAACATAGATAAACTGCAAAAGCCCCTTAGTGGATTGTCCAAAGCCATAGTTCAAAACAGGAAAGTCCAAGCAATACATTTCCCTTCTTCAAGCTGGATGTTGAGGCTGATCAAGCTGCTGTGTTCCCTCCCTGAGGACCTGGGGGGGGGGGGGAACGGAAGAAAGAAGACGAAAGAAAAATAGAGTCAGACATAAAGCCTGAGTAAGTCTAGTACTACTTTGTCTATGAATAAAGAACTGGGTATGATAAATATAAACAAGAAGTGGGCAAACACTATGAACTTGGTTAAGTTATCTAGGGTCGAATATACTATCGTACCCCATGTTAATCTCTGAACCCATATAAACTAGTTTCCAATTTGCACCCCATAATCAGGGTGATGTGATCCATTCTACGATGATCGGCTCCTACTCGCATAGTTACATGTGTCTTACGGCCCCCGATGTCTGTAGTTACCTATGCTGGTCCCACCATGGGGTGTATCAAGTCCCATAGTGGCAACCCGACACAACCTTAAAGTGCACAGGTATGCTACTGGTGTCCAGTGCCTTATTTTTCTGCGCCGGAGTGTGTGCACGCCCGCACTCCGTTAGAACCTACACTGCTACACCACCGCCGTCGATTTGACCTCTTACAATCAGCCCAGTAATCGTGCCCCACCCTGCCTAGTTTCAGGGTATCCTGATACACCTTTTAGGGTTACTGCTGAAAAGGGTCCCCCGTTACTAGGTTTTCTATCTCTAGCCAACATGCTAAGTTGGTTAAGTGTTTCCTAACCTAACCCCACCAGTCCGTTTAGTTTAGCATGTTCCATTTTGATTAAGTCTTAGTCCACATAATCCTAACAATCCTGATTCAGCCTTAATTGTCTTATTAAGGCCCTAACCTCTCACATTAGACAGGTATTGCTGTGGCTGCCTGTTGCCGGTTGGTTCCGGGCAGTCTTACGCCACAACTCAGTCTAACCTCGGGTCCTTATTGGGCTCCATGTTTAACCTCCCACATTGGATAGGTATTGTTGTGACTACTGGACAGCCGGGCGGTTCCGGGCAGGTTTACATCACAACTCAATCCAACCTCGGGTTAAACATATCGTAGTTTCTACATTTATATATCTTGTCATTCTTCTTTATTTCTTATATGTAAATATTTGCGGCCCATTATTAAGTTAATGGTGTAAAGGTTACACCAATCATGGGCCCAACCCATACTTGAATTTGGGCCCTTCTACTTTAGTTTTCATTCATTAGTAATTTTAACCCAACATCATTTTCCCCCGTTTTACACGTCCGTTTATATATATTGGGCTTAGCCTTTTAAAGCCCAATTTAGCCATGCGAAAAGGGGAGGCTTAAAGCGTGATTACATACACAAAGAGGGGAAGGTGAGCGCATGAACTTGCATATGACGTTGGAAATACATAATAGAAACTGGTGTACTTGCATAGTGGTAACATAGGTGACATGAATCAAAGCATGTGAACTTGTAATTGAGATATCATTATTGACCCATGAACCTATATTTTTACTTAGGCATAATGTCAAACATAAGCATGGCATAAATACTTTTAGCATAAACATGGCATAATGTCAAACATGGCATAAATACTTCTAGCATAAACATGGCATAATGTCAAACATAAGCATGGCATAAATACTTCTAGCATAAACATGGCATAATGTCAAACATAAGCATGGCATAAATACTTCTAGCATAAACATGGCATAATGTCAAACATAAGCATGGCATAAATACTTCTAGCATAAACATGGCATAATGTCAAACATAAGCATGGCATAAATACTTCTAGCATAAACATGGCATAATGTCAAACATAAGCATGGCATAAATACTTCTAGCATAAACATGGCATAGGTATAGTTAAATTTGTTCATGGCATAAATATAAACAAGTCATGTTCATAAGGTTTCTACATGTTTACAAAGAGGATACTTTGTTACTAACACAAAAGCATAGTTCAACTTAATTAAATTTAATCACATAACGATGGTATACTTATGCATAAATATTCCTAATCATGGTGTTTGCTTTTAACTTGCAAAAAAGGGATTTTTGTGTCTAACTTAGCCATGTCTCACATATGTCATCAGATAATTCTTTTAAACAAGATAGACTTAATCATGAATTTCAATTATGCCCAATATCATTCATAGCCTAGCCATATTCATAAGTTTTGCAAAAGCATGACTTAATACATGGATTATGGTGTCAAAATTCCAACATAGTTTCATATGAACTATAACAACCAAACTTGTCTCAATTACTTGCAAAATGATTTATGCACAAAATAGACATCATGATGGCATAATAACAAAGCCCCAAACTTGCATGAATTTCAATCAACTACATACATGTAGCTTCAACATAGACTACATAATTTGCGCAATATTCCAAACGTATATTTGCATAGAACTACCGCATGTAGTTCTTTATAATTGAATGACATAATTCAGAATATCCAAAAGTATATAAATCGCACAAATACGAATTTCATTGCCACAATTCAAGCATACATATCTACACAATCATTTGTTCATACCAAAGTAATACTCTACTTACAATGGTTGCGGCAAATTCTCTAATTAAGAGATATGATTCCTTTGTTGAATTGATTAGCTTTAGGTTGCTTGAATTGCTTTAGGCTTTAGAACTTTCTCCCTAATCCTCTCTCTCTAGATGGCGGCTACTCTTAGTCGTTCCTCAGCAACATGGCGGCTATGCTCTTAATTTGAATGAATAGATTAGGGTTTAGTCTAGGGTTGTTTATATAGAGGTTAGGAATTGATTAGAACCATTGATGTTGCTAGGTTAGATCGTAGCCATTCATTAGATAGAGAGACCAATTAAAACTTGCCACCTAGCCCTAATGACAAAGCAACCCACAGAAATTCGACCAAACACAGACCAGGCCAGCCAGGAGGGACTGGGTTCGATTTTCAAAAATTAAACTTTAAATTGAGCTGTTTTAGTCTATTTGAATTTTATCTATTGTATACATATATTTTTGCATATATATATATATATATATTCTCATATATATACATATATTTTCTTTATTTCCTTATATGTACGTTCTTATCCTTTCAAAATTTGAATTTGTATACGTACATGTATTTGCATGCTCAGTTGGCCCTCTCTAAAACAGAGATAAAAATTATGTCGCCGCCGGGGTTCGAACCCCCGACCTCCATGCTACAAATCCAATGCCTTAACCAACTGAGCTACAGAGGCTTTTGTTAATAAGTCTTAGAATAATAATAATTATTGTCCTCTCCTTACTTCTCTTTTTTCATGTTTTGCTGTAATATTTAAATTAAAGATATCTTCTTCATACGTTATCCGTTTTACGCAAACTCGGACTCTATCTCAAGCAGAATTCCGAGACGAACGCAATGGTGATGTCCGTTTCCCTTAATTTTTCTGTTACAATTTAATTATACTTTAATTTGTTAATTTACTGTTAACGGAAAAATCCGGGGTGTTACAACTACTCTATAAATACACCCTAAGACTACCCTAATTCATACTAAAAATAGATACAATGCCGTCATGCCGTCAAAATGCAACTTGAAGGAGCCTCCATCAAATTGTAGAAGAAGATAGCCTCTCAAATCAACCTCTAATCAACTCTAGCAACTTAATCTTCTTCTTAGGAGTGCTAATCAACAAGTTGTGAGTTTTCTATAGCCTTAATGACCAATTATTGAAATGATTATGATAGGATATAATGAGGTTATGGCTATGAATGTGGATCAATGCAAGTTATGCAAGTTATATGCTATGTGTTAATGATGTTATGCATGTCATGCAAGTTATATGCTATGTGTTTGTGATGTTATGCAAGTTATGTAAGTTATATGCTACATGTTCATGATGTTATGCAAGTTATGCAAGTCATATGTTACATGTTCATGATGTTATGCAAGTTATGCAAGCTATATGCTATATGATCATGATGTTATGCAAGTTATGCAAGTGTTCATGATGCTAGTTGCTATGATAAACATTGATCCATTATGACACCATGATTATGCAAGTTGGGTGTATGATTATATGCAAGTTCATATATGATATGTTATGCAAGTTTGGTGTATGATTATATGCAAGTCCATATATGACATGTTATGCAAGTTTGGTGTTTGATTATATGCATGTTCATATATGACATGTTATGCAAGTTTGGTGTTTGATGATATGCAAGTAACATGTGCAAGTTTACACCTTAGTATGATATGCATACATATGCAAGTTAACCCCTTTGTATGTCATACATACATGTGCAAGTTTACCCCTTTGTATGACATGAATAACTTATGCAAGTTAACCTCCTTATGACATATGTGATTCATGCAAGTTTGGGTTGATTATTTATGCTAGTTGGGTTTGATGCTATATGCATGTTGACACCTTTAAACCCATGTTGATGCTAATGTTATGCAAGTTGAACCCATTATATTTGTGATGAATCTTCCCTTTTATGTCACGTTAGCGAATTACGTGGGGAACGATGGGGTTAATATACATGTTAATGAAATGGTGTGAAGTTGGTATGATTATGCATACCATAAAGTGGATGGACATAATTGAGTCAATTATGTACATCGTTAAAATTGGAATAAATTAGGGAAAATTAATTCGGGGGTGATTAATTAGGTGTAATTAATCGACTAAGACACGAGGTTGGACCCTTTTGTAGCGTAAGACTGCCTGGAACCGACCGGCAAATCCAGTGGCTACAAATGATTGGCCCAATGTGAGAGGTCTTAGGCACAAACTACATACGTGATAAGTGTAAAGACATGAGGTTAGACTCGGTTATGGCGTAAGGCTGCCCGGACCCAACCGGCAAATCCAGCTGCCATAAAAGATAGTCTAATGTGAGAGGTCTTTACAACGGTTACGTTCTTAATCAATTAAGAAACACTTAACCAGATAAGCATACAGTGGGCATGAGGGGTTAAGTGGGTGCCTTGGGTGGCATGTGGAAATCAAGTAAGTGCCTTGGGTGGCATGAGGAAATCTAGTGGGTTGCCTTGGGTGGCAATAGAAAATACGATTAGAATAATTAACCAAGTGGAAACATGTAATTAAACATGATTAAAGGGTTAAGTGGGATGCACTAGATAAATTGACAAACTTAGGTGGTAGCTTGTGGGGGCCCATTTCAACCAGTAACCCATATGTATCTTATTGGGCTCGACCCATGTCGAGGACGGGACACGCGTACTGGGCTTGATTATAAGAGGCCAAAACGGGTTAGCGGTGGCAACGCAAGTCCAACGGGTTTCATATGCGTGTGTAGACCCGGGCTGGTAGGTAAGACGTTGTTGCATCGTGTAGGTATAAGCCGTGCACCATTTGTTGTATCGGGTTGCCACTTTGGGGAGTGATACACCCCATTGTGGGGCCAGCACGGGTATCTACGGTAGGGAGCCGATCGCTTGGGAGTAGTGGGTACACCTAGTGGAGATAGGGGCAGACGGCACCTATGTAGTCAGCTAGGGGTACATGAAACTACTGGGTAAAGTTTCTAAGTCCTTGGGAGGGATCAACCTTTAAGTAGGAATGACTGGTGTGGTGCAGTTAGTAATTATCCTTGGGTGGGTAGATGCGTCTTTACCGTTATCCTAGTTCACCTTATGTCTAGTTGGCTACTTAGTGTAGTCATTTATCCCCAGTCATCCCATGCCAAGTTTATATCATACCCTAATTACTTTAACGATTGTGTTGTTAAAGTTATAGGGCTCACTCAGACTTATGTCTGACCCCGTTGTTTTTATCTTTTTCCCCCTCAGGTCCTCAGGTTGGGCCTAGCAATAGTGGGCTTTGATCAGATTTCTTTATCTATCTTCTGGAGCTTGGACCGTGATGTAAAGCCCAGCTTATCTTTTCTTTTATGGCTATTGTTTATGTAGTGGGATTATGTACTTATGTTTTATCAGGATGGATATTTAGTACTTGACTCTTTATGGTGTTGTAACTAAACATGTTTACCTTCTGCTGCTATGAAATGATGTTTTAGATTTGCAAGTATTTATATCTGTCTTGTTGTAATTTTTCTGTTCTATACTCACTTAAAATGCTCCACCGAAGTTAAGGCATTCCCTTACTGAGTGACCTTAGCGGGTGTGGGGTGTTACACGTGGTATCAGAGCGAGGTTACCGGAACAGATAAATTTTTTTAGAAAACTATTTTTCTAAAACCATTTTTGGAAGAAGTATTTTCAAAAACATGTCTTTAAAGAGAAAAGTTTTTGAAAGAAAAGCATAATCCCCAATAGCCATATCTTTATCTTTCGAATTCTCCGTTTTGAATCTTTCCTTTTTCGTTTCAGCATGGCTGAGGATCTTAACTTTCCGGAGGGTGTGACGATACCAGTATGGTATAGGAGATTGATGGAGGCTAGGGCCGCCACTGCGGGTCCAGCAAATGTTCCTCCACCAACCGTAGCACCCGATCTTCCTCCTCCCCCTCCTCCTCCTCGCATGGATACTTTTGCTAAGACTTGCAAGGAATTTAAGGCTATGGGAGGGAAACCTTTTCAAGGATCAGAAACTTTTGTGGAGGCTAGAGATTGGCTTAAGGAGGTGGAAGAGTTGATAGATATCTTTGAGATGGAAGAAGGAAAGAAAGTCAAGTTAGCTGCTTGGTTAATGAAGGGAGAGGCCTCATTCTGGTGGGAGGTCACCAATGGAGAACGCCCCGTTGACTCTTGGGCGGATTTCAGGCAAAGATTTGTGGCAAAGTTTCTCTCAAGGGCGGAGAAAAACTTGTATATGGAAAGGTTCTTGACTCTAAAGCAAGGAAATCTCTCGGTGAAGGAATATATCAACAAGTTTAATCAATTGGCAAGGTTTGGCATAGACATGGTGAATACACCGGAGAAGAAGGCTTTGATGTTCGTTAAAGGCTTAAATGAACCGATGCATGGATTGGCTATGACTCACATCCCTATGGGAGCCACCTTTGAGAAGCTAGTTGACATGGCACTCATGCATGAGGAAGAGAAGGGTCCCAATGTTAATAAGGCACCCGAGAAGAAAGGAGATCAAAAGAGACCTCAACAGCAACAACAAAGCAAGGGTGGGAAAGGCAACGGTGGCAAGGGAAAAAAGAAGTGCTTCACTTGCGGGATACCAGGCCACCTGAGCAAAGATTGTCGGAAGAAGAAGAAGACTAGTTGCTATCACTGTGGTGAAGCAGGGCATCTAGTGAAGGATTGCCCCAAGAAGAGGCAAAGGACGGGATCTACCTCAGGAGGACAGGTGCAAGCTCTTATGGCACCGGGTCAGGCAAGGTGGCAAGTTCAGGCTCTCGCGGTTCCACCAACTCAGGAAAGAGGTAGAACTATTTCCGTTGAAAGTCTGGTTTTTCTATTTGATCATCCTGTCCGTACATTGTTTGACTCTGGCGCATCGCATTCGTTTATCTCATCATCATTAGTTGAGTCACTGCACTTAGACACCAGTCTAGTAGATAATCCCTTGGTTGTTTCAAACCCAATTGGGGGCTCCACTTATTTGTCCGTGATATGTTTGGGTTTGAAGATTTCTATACTTAGCATTGAGTTTAGATGTGATGCTTTTGTTTTGGGCTTCACGGGCTATGGGTTGATTTTGGGCATGGACTGGTTATCCAGTAATGGTGTCGTTCTTGATTGCGAAAGGAGAGTTGTTAGGCTCATGACCCGCTTGGGGAACACTCTCCAGATTTCTTGTAATCCCATGGGTTCTGTTATGCTAAGTTATCTTGAATCGCTTGACGCTTCGGTCGAGAGTTTGCGATCTGTTAGAGTGGTCCGGGAATACTCGGATGTGTTTGAGGAGGTGAAGGGCTTACCTCCGAAGCGGGAGATAGACTTCTGAATATATCTGGTGGATAATGCTAAACCTGTATCTTTACCAGTGCGCCACATGGCTCCTCGTGAGAGGAGGGAACTCCATAAGCAAGTAGGGGAGTTGCTTGAGAAGGGGTTCATAAGACGAAGTATATCGGAGTGGGGTGCTCCAGTAGTTTTTGCTACGAAGGCGGATGGGTCCCTCAGACTTTGTGTAGACTATAGAGAACTCAACAAGCTCACAAAGAAGAATAGACACCCATTGCTGAGGATTGATGATCTTTTTGATCAGTTGGTTGGCGGTTATGTATTTTCGCAGTTGGACTTGGCCACGAGGTTTCATCAGTTGAGAGTGGCTGAGCATAGCATAGACAAGACTGCCTTTAGGACTCCGGATGGTTTCTATGAGTGGCTGGTGATGCCATTTGGTTTGATGAATGCCCCTGCATATTTTGTTGATTTGATGAGTAGGGTGTTCAGGGAGTTCCTTAATAAGTTCATGGTAGTCTTTGTGGATGACATCTTAGTCTTTTCTAAGAGTGAAGAAGAGCATGACCTACATCTTAGGGAAGTGTTGGAGACTCTTCGAGCGCATAGCCTTAAGGCTAAATTTTCTAAATGTCACTTCTGTAGGAAGGAAGTGCGGTTCTTGGGGCACGTGGTCTCCAAGGAAGGGATAGCTGTGGATCCCGCGAAGGTAGTATCAATTCAAGATTGGAAGGTTCCAAAGAATGCTACCGAGGTGAGGAGTTTCTTGGGGTTGGCTGGCTACTATAGGAAGTTTATCAAGGACTTCACAAAGATATCAGCCCCATTTACTCGCTTGACGAAGAAGAATCTAGTCTTCGCACGTTCCGACGGTTAAAGAGAGCTTTAACCACAGCTCCAGCCTTAGTGTTGCCAGATGGGAGTAAGCCATTTGTTGTCTATACCGATGCTTGTGGGACAGGACTGGGCGCAGTCTTAATGCAAGAGGGAAGGGTAATAGCCTATGGTGGAAGGCAGTTGAGAGCGCATGAGAAAAATTACCCTACCCATGATTTAGAGTTGGCCACTATTGTTTTTGCGCTTAAGATTTGGCGCCATTATCTTCTTGGTGAGAGATTCGAATTGTTCACTGACCACAAATCATTGAAGTACTTGTTTTCTCAGAAGGATTTGAACTTGAGACAACAAAGGTGGATGGAGTTCTTAGCATCCTATGATTTTGAGATAGCGTATACCCCTGGCAAGGGTAACGTGGTGGCGGACGCCTTGAGTAGAAAAAGGTTGTCCTTGAGTCCATTGTTCGTGGAACGACGAAGCTTGGAATTTATCTCGATGTTTGATTTCAGACCTTCCGTTGATTATGTACCCGGTTTGCTAGCATCCTTGGAGGTCAGACCTACTCTTTTGGGACGGATTGGCGAGGCACAGCGGGACGACCCGCAGTTGGTTGAGTTAGTAGAGAGGCTCATAAGGGGGAGTCGTCCAGCCATTTAAGTAGGTACACCCTAGACGATAGAGGGTGCTTGCGTAGAGACGGTAGACTTTGTGTACCGCAAGACGAGGGTTTGAGGAAGGCTATTCTTGATGATGCACACCGTTCTAGGATGACCATTCATCCCGGTGGGGACAATATGTACCAAGACATGAAGCGAGTTTTCTTTTGGGCCGGTATGAAGAAAGATGTGGCCGAGTATGTCGCTAGATGCTTGGTGTGCCAACAGGTGAAAGCGGAGCAAAAGAAACCAGGTGGGTTGCTTCACCCATTGGAAGTTCCGCAATGGAAATGGGATAGCGTCTCGATGGATTTTATTGATGGGTTACCTAGGTCAAGGAAGGGTAATACGGGAATTTGGGTTGTGGTAGACAGACTTACTAAGAGTGCCCATTTCATACCCGTGAAGAGCAAGAGGACTGCTCCATGGCTAGCTTCAGTTTACCTTCGAGAGATAGTTCGGTTGCATGGGGTACCCTCTAGCATAGTGAGTGATCGAGATCCCATCTTCACTAGCGAGTTTTGGAAAAGTTTGCAAGATGCAGTGGGGACTTAGTTGTGTCTGACCACCGCATATCATCCTCAGACAGACGGCCAGACCGAGAGGGTGAATCGTGTTCTGGAAGACCTTTTGAGGCTTTTATCTTAGATTTTGGAGGTACATAGGAAGAGCATCTTCCATTGGTGGAGTTCGCATATAATAACAGCTTTCAGTCCAGTATTGGTATGGCTCCTTTCGAAGCTCTTTATGGAAGGCCTTGTCGATCACCTACATGTTGGTGGGAATCTACGGATAAGATCTTGCTTGGGCCCGATATGGTTAGAGAGACTTCGGAAAAGATTGATTTGATTCGAAGAAGGATGAAAGCAGCACAGGATAGGCAAAAATCTTATGCGGACAAGAGGAGGACGGATCTTGAGTTTGATGTTGGGGACATGGTCTTTGTCAAAGTATCTCCATTACGGAATGTAGTTCGCTTTGGGTCTGTTGGGAAGTTAGCTCCAAGATTTGTTGGGCCGTTTCCTATTAAGGAAAGGATTGGACGGATGGCATATAGAGTGGATTTACCCGAGAGACTTAGTAGGGTACATGACGTATTCCATGTGTCACATTTGAGGAAGTGCCTACATGAGACCGCAGAGGTAGTAGAGCCGAGCTTGCTAAAAGAAGTGGAGGTAGAGCGTGATGCAACTATTCGACGAGCTCCTACCTGCATCCTTGGGTCATAGATTAGGAAGTTGAGGAACAGAGAGGTGCGGCTAGTCAAAGTGCAATGGGGAGAAGATGAGAGCAATGCTACTTGGGAGACAGAAGCGAAGATGCGTTCATTATACCCATTCCTTTTTGAGGGTATGTCTTTTAACTTCTCCTTTATTGTTTGTCTAGTACTTATCTTATCTTTAGTATGTCCTCTCATTAGTACCTTTGACCTTTAGATAGGGTAAACCTATGGTTGAAACATGTGTTTGAGACATGTTATGATTGATGGATGCGTGTGGATGCAAGTGTTTGCTAGTGGTTGCTCGTGGATGCATATACACACACTCTAGGCACTAGATCGGCTCAATCACTTCATATTGCATATTGCATATAATTGTGTGTAGGTAGCTATATTAATGGATGTAAAATGGTTGTGCTATCATATGGATGATGCATTTTGGTGAATGATTGTGCACGCATGTAGAAATAGTATGTGTCGATAGGGTTCTTCCGCATACATATTGGATGCATGACACTATCATGGTTTGCATTAAGGAGGTCAACTGAATCAGTAGACCGCCTGATTTTGCATTAGACAGGGAACATATACACACACTATTTGCATATGTTCATACAGCATTAGAAACTCTAAGGACAATGGATGCCAGTGTTTGATGGTTTGAGTAGATGGTTGTTTGGATGGTAGGATACGTTCTTCTTGACTTAGAGATTTCGGGGACGAAATCCTTTAAGTAGGGGAGAATGTAACACCCCGTATGTTGAATGACTAGCTATAATATAAAACAGGGCAGAATTAAATTGTAAAATCTGAACCAGGGGAAACAAGCTATGCCATTGCGTTCGTCTCGGAAAAATACGCGAAATAGAGTCCGAGTTTTCGAAAATCGGAGTCCGTATGACCCAGTTAGGGCCCAAAGAAGTTTTCAGAAATTTAAAAACAGATTTAAAAACGAAAATTTCACATTTCAGAAGTGGCGGGAAAATTCCCGCCAGACCCAGGGGGTCGACCTAGGGGTCGACTGGGGAGGCGACCTGCCTACCAGGTCGACTGGGGAGTCGACCCTAGGGTCGACCTGGGGGTCGACCTTCCTGGGCGAGCCCAGGTGACCTGGGTGCACCAGCTTGTCTTTTGGGCTGTGTTTTAGGGGCTAGGACGAGATCTGACGGCTCTAATCTGATTTAGGGTTAATCTAATGGCCTAAAACACCTAACTACTCTATAAATACACCCTAAGACTACCCTTATTCATACTAAAAATAGATACAATGCCGTCATGCCGTCAAAATGCAACTTGAAGGAGCCTCCATCAAATTGTAGAAGAAGATAGCCTCTCAAATCAACCTCTAATCAACTCTAGCAACTTAATCTTCTTCTTAGGAGTGCTAATCAACAAGTTGTGAGTTTTCTATAGCCTTAATGACCAATTATTGAAATGATTATGATAGGATATAATGAGGTTATGGCTATGAATGTGGATCAATGCAAGTTATGCAAGTTATATGCTATGTGTTAATGATGTTATGCATGTGTTAATGATGTTATGCATGTCATCCAAGTTATATGCTATGTGTTTGTGATGTTATGCAAGTTATGTAAGTTATATGCTACATATTCATGATGTTATGCAAGTTATCCAAGTCATATGTTACATGTTCATGATGTTATGCAAGTTATGCAAGCTATATGCTATATGATCATGATGTTATGCAAGTTATGCAAGTGTTCATGATGCTAGTTGCTATGATAAACATTGATCCATTATGACACCATGATTATACAAGTTGGGTGTATGATTATATGCAAGTTCATATATGATATGTTATGCAAGTTTGGTGTATGATTATATGCAAGTCCATATATGACATGTTATGCAAGTTTGGTGTTTGATTATATGCATGTTCATATATGACATGTTATGCAAGTTTGGTGTTTTATGATATGCAAGTAACATGTGCAAGTTTACACCTTAGTATGATATGCATACATATGCAAGTTAACCCCTTTGTATGTCATACATACATGTGCAAGTTTACCCCTTTGTATGACATGAATAACTTATGCAAGTTAACCTCCTTATGACATATGTGATTCATGCAAGTTTGGGTTGATTATTTATGCTAGTTGGGTTTGATGCTATATGCATGTTGACACCTTTAAACCCATGTTGATGCTAATGTTATGCAAGTTGAACCCATTATATTTGTGATGAATCTTCCCTTTTATGTCACGTTAGCGAATTACGTGGGGAACGATGGGGTTAATATACATGTTAATGAAATGGTGTGAAGTTGGTATGATTATGCATACCATAAAGTGGATGGACATAATTGAGTCAATTATGTACATCGTTAAAATTGGAATTAATTAGGGAAAATTAATTCGGGGGTGATTAATTAGGTGTAATTAATCGACTAAGACACGAGGTTGGACCCTTTTGTAGCGTAAGACTGCCCGAAACCGACCGGCAAATCCAGCGGCTACAAATGATTGGCCCAATGTGAGAGGTCTTAGGCACAAACTACATACGTGACAAGTGTAAAGACACGAGGTTAGACTCGGTTATGGCGTAAGGCTGCCCGGACCCAACCGGCAAATCTAGCTGCCATAAAAGATAGTCTAATATGAGAGGTCTTTACAACGGTTACGTTCTTAATCAATTAAGAAACACTTAACCAGATAAGCATGTAGTGGGCATGAGGGGTTAAGTGGGTTGTTGATACACAAGATTTTGATTAATGACAACATAGAAATAGAGATCATTGACGAGCTGAATTCATATTTATCAAAGTGGAAATCAATGAAGATCATAGTGAAGATCAATGGAAATCATGACATGGAGCTAAGATTATATAAATGTAGGTATGGAGTCGTGTTAGATTTATGTTAAAATCTATCCTCAACTATAACACGAATGCACAAAACAATTTAGAAATTGAAATTAGCTGGGGCTGAAATCGGTATATTTGAAGAATTGAAAAATCACAGAAAAAGCCAAAACGGTCCAGGCTTCGACCGGGAAAGAGTGCAGAGTGATATAGACTGTGGACCGAGGTATTCCGGTCCACAGCCAGAAAACGGTCGACCGCCCAAAAGGGACCTGTCGACCGGTCCTGTTTTCTTTTGTGCATAACGGCTATTTTTTCAAATTCCTGTCGACCTGTTAATTTCGACCTGTCGACCTTTTTTCTTACTTTAATTTTTTCTGAAAGGAAGCTTCTTTTTTGTGAAAAGATTTCTATTCAATTTCAAGAGAAATGGACACAACTCTTTATAGAAACTCTTCATGAAGGAATGCAACTATTCTACACTATAAATAGACTTGAAATCATACTTTCAAATCACCGATTCTTTCTCATATTTTCTGATCTTAAACTCTATACATTCTTGCATACTATAAGCTCTCCATTATTCAAATTACTTGTTGAATCATTGAAATTATTTCATATCTCTTGATTCAATAAGTAATATACTTCCTTCAATCTTCACATACACGTTATATACTTGAGGATAAGATTATAGGAAGGTTGTACTCAATCATTGACTAATCAGTGTTGAAGAAAGAACACATACAAGGTCAAACTCTTGTAATTGTCTTGTGGGTAAGCTTGTAGCACGTGAAATCAAGTGGGTAAGCTTGTAGCCCGTGAAATCAAGTGGGTAAGCTTGTAGCCCGTGAAATCAAGTGGGTAAGCTTGTGGCCCGTGAAATCAAGTGGGTAAACTTGTAGCCCATAAATCAAGTAGTTGTGAACCTGTTCCTCCGGGTGAAGCGAGGGTGTTGTTTAGTGAAAAGCCGAAGAGGAGCTTTGGGATTGGACGTAGGACGTGAGGTCCGAACCAGTATAAAAATCTGGTGTCATTACTTTACTTTATCTACAGCATTAATATTTGTTAGTGATATATTCCTTGTTTTAGAATTTTTACCTGTGTAACTATTGAATAGCTTAAGTTATCACATACATTCCGCATAGCCATATTATAGATCCTGCACAAGTCGTACACAACCGACCTTTTTCAATTGGTATCAGAGCCTGGTGTTCTAGAGATCGTAACAACATCCTAGAACAAATGGCAATAAAGAAATCTAGTCAAGGATTTAGAAAATGGAAGAGCAACAAAGCAGAATCAGGAGAGCAAGGAAACAAATGTCTCATGGCAAAAGTCAGATCACAATCGGTATGTGTAGATTCATTATTTAAAGATCTTTTGTTAGACCATGAAAAATTATTGAAACTCAATATAGTCGTTTTAGCTATGTCAAAAAAGTACAAGGAAGAAAATTCCAAATTAAAAGAAGAAAACAATCGTTTGGTAAAACAAGCCAAATGTTTTGAAGATACCTTATAAGAGCTTGTTTCTCAAAAAGATTTCCTTCAAAAAGAAAATGAGCAACTAGAAGATAAAAACAATGTTCTTTTAAAGGAAATCGATCTTTTGCAAAATAGAAATATATCATTAGAAGATTCTTTAAATAATTCTAGTTCTTTAATTTCGTCTCTTGAGAAAGAGAATGGAGCTTTAACTGAAAAGAATTTAGAACTATCTAAAGAATGTGAGTTTTTAAAGGTGAATAATAATATTTTGCAAAATGAAATTTCTGACTCAAAAGAAAATTTTGAAAAGTTACAATCTTCTTTAGATAATTCAGAATCTCAAATTTTAGGTCTCAAAACTGAGAATGGTACTTTAAAAAGGAAAAATTCTGAATTAAATAAGGAAATTGATGATTTAAAGAATAACAAAATTTCTTTTAAAAATGTCAATAGCGACTTTGGAAATAAATTTGATAAAAGTGCAAATAAGTTCGCAAAATTTAATAAAGGTCAAAATGATTTAAATATGATTTTATCTAGATCTCGACCTTTACATGACAAAAGTGGTCTAGGATATAATAAAACTAATCTTAGAAATAGTATTAGATATGCTTTCATGTACAATAAAAATATTACTGCTAGTACTACTGCTCATCCAAGATCCAATTATTATAGAAATTCGAATACTTCTATGACTAGAGATCTGTATAATAGATCTAGAAGTACGAAAAGGAATATCAATAGAGATTACTTAAGTATTTGGGTTCCTGTAAGTTGAAAAAACAGAGAAAAATATATCGATGATTATTTTGATTCGGTAGTTAATAATGAAAATTTTATCTTTAAAGGTTCCATTAAACCCTCTTGGGTATGGCTACCATCCATCTAACCCATGGACCCAAACAAAGCAAGTGGGTACCAAAGTATATATATTCTATTTTTTTGCAGGTACACCACAATAAAAGGAAGGCGATTTTGATTTCTCCAAATGTCTCTGAAAACAAAATTCAGTTTATCAAATTGCACATGATCCAATATCTCCCGAAGGTACTTTAATTTATGTCTTATGTTCGATTACTGTTCTATCACGATGTTTATTCTTTTTAATCGATGACAAAGGGGGAGAAATATGCATATATATATATATATATATATATATATAAATATTCATTTTATATGCGCTAACATTTTGTTGCAGGAAACAGTAAGTTTTTATTATACTAACAAAATGTGCAGAAAGCTTTTAGACAGGGGGAGATAAATATATATAAGCATATATTCAGGGGGAGCTACTCAGTATCTCAAAAATATATGCAAGATATTGTCATCAATCAAAAAGGGGGAGAATGTTGATACACAAGATTTTGATTAATGACAACATAGAAATAGAGATCACTGACGAGCTGAATTCATATTTATCAGAGTGGAAATCAATGAAGATCATAGTGAAGATCAATGGAAATCATGACATGGAGCTAAGATTATATATATATATAAGTATGGAGTCGTGTTAGATTTATGTTAAAATCTATCCTCAAAGTATAACACGAATGCAAAAAAACAATTTAGAAATTGAAATTAGCTGGGGCTGAAATCTGTATATTTGAAGAATTGAAAAATCACAGAAAAAGCCCAAACGGTCCAGGCTTCGACCGGGAAAGAGTGCAGAGTGATATAGACGGTGGACCGAGGTCCTCTGGTCCACAGCCAAAAAACGGTCGACCGCCCAAAAGGGACCTGTCGACCGGTCCTGTTTTCTTTTGTGCATAACGGCTATTTTTTCAAATTCCTATCGACCTGTTAATTTCGACCTGTCGACCTTTTTTCTTGCTGTAATTTTTTCTGAAAGGATGCTTCTTTTTTGTGAAGAGATTTCTATTCAATTTCAAGAGAAATGGACACAACTCTTTATAGAAACTCTTCATGAAGGAATGCAACTATTCTACACTATAAATAGACTTTAAATCATACTTTCAAATCACCGATTCTTTCTCATATTTTCTGATCTTAAACTCTATACATTCTTGCATACTATAAGCTCTCCATTATTCAAATTACTTGTTGAATCATTGAAATTATTTCATATCTCTTGATTCAATAAGTAATATACTTCCTTCAATCTTCACATACACGTTATATACTTGAGGATAAGATTATAGGAAGGTTGTACTCAATCATTGACTAATCAGTGTTGAAGAAAGAACACATACAAGGTCAAACTCTTGTAATTGTCTTATGGGTAAGCTTGTAGCCCGTGAAATCAAGTGGGTAAGCTTGTAGCCCGTGAAATCAAGTGGGTAAGCTTGTAGCCCGTGAAATCAAGTGGGTAAGCTTGTGGCCCGTGAAATCAAGTGGGTAAACTTGTAGCCCGTAAATCAAGTAGTTGTGAACCTGTTCCTCCGGGTGAAGCGAGGGTGTTGTTTAGTGAAAAGCCAAAGAGGAGCTTCGGGACTGGACGTAGGACGTGAGGTCCGAACCAGTATAAAAATCTGGTGTCATTAATTTACTTTATCTACAGCATTTATATTTGTTAGTGATATATTCCTTGTTTTAGAATTTTTACCTGTGTAACTATTGAATAGCTTAAGTTATCACATACATTCCGCATAGCCATATTATAGATCCTGCACAAGTCGTACACAACCGACCTTTTTCAATTGGTATCAGAGCCTGGTGTTCTAGAGATCGTAACAACATCCTAGAACAAATGGCAACAAAGAAATCTAGTCAAGGATTTAGAAAATGGAAGAGCAACAAAGCAGAATCAGGAGAGCAAGGAAACAAATGTCTCATGGCAAAAGTCAGATCACAATCGGTATGTGTAGATTCATTATTTAAAGATCTTTTGTTAGACCATGAAAAATTATTGAAACTCAATACAGTCGTTTTAGCTATGTCAAAAAAGTACAAGGAAGAAAATTCCAAATTAAAAGAAGAAAACAATCGTTTGGTAAAATAAGCCAAATGTTTTGAAGATACCTTAGAAGAGCTTGTTTCTCAAAAAGATTTCCTTCAAAAAGAAAATGAGCAACTAGAAGATAAAAACAATGTTCTTTTAAAGGAAATCGATCTTTTGCAAAATAGAAATATATCATTAGAAGATTCTTTAAATAATTCTAGTTCTTTAATTTCGTCTCTTGAAAAAGAGAATGGAGCTTTAACTGAAAAGAATTTAGAACTATCTAAAGAATGTGAGTTTTTAAAGGTGAATAATAATATTTTGCAAAATGAAATTTCTGACTCAAAAGAAAATTTTGAAAAGTTACAATCTTCTTTAGATAATTCAGAATCTCAAATTTTAGGTCTCAAAACTGAGAATGGTACTTTAAAAAGGAAAAATTCTGAATTAAATAAGGAAATTGATGATTTAAAGAATAACAAAATTTCTTTTGAAAATGTCAATAGCGACTTTGGAAATAAATTTGATAAAAGTGCAAATAAGTTCGCAAAATTTAATAAAGGTCAAAATGATTTAAATATGATTTTATCTAGATCTCGACCTTTACATGACAAAAGTGGTTTAGGATATAATAAAACTAATCTTAGAAATAGTATTAGATATGCTTTCATGTACAATAAAAATATTACTGCTAGTACTAATGCTCATCCTAGATCCAATTATTATAGAAATTCGAATACTTCTATGACTAGAGATCTGTATAATAGATCTAGAAGTACGAAAAGGAATATCAATAGAGATTACTTAAGTATTTGGGTTCCTGTAAGTTGGAAAAACAGAGAAAAATATATCGATGATTATTTTGATTCGGTAGTTAATAATGAAAATTTTATCTTTAAAGGTTCCATTAAACCCTCTTGGGTATGGCTACCATCCATCTAACCCATGGACCCAAACAAAGCAAGTGGGTACCAAAGTATATATATTCTATTTTTTTGCAGGTACACCACAATAAAAGGAAGGCGATTTTGATTTCTCCAAATGTCTCTGAAAACAAAATTCAGTTTATCAAATTGCACATGATCCAATATCTCCCGAAGGTACTTTAATTTATGTCTTATGTTCGATTACTGTTCTATCATGATGTTTATTCTTTTTAATCGATGACAAAGGGGGAGAAATATGCATATATATATATATATAAATATTCATTTTATATGCGCTAACATTTTGTTGCAGGAAACAGTAAGTTTTTATTATACTAACAAAATGTGCAGAAAGCTTTTAGACAGGGGGAGATAAATATATATAAGCATATATTCAGGGGGAGCTACTCAGTATCTCAAAAATATATGCAAGATATTGTCATCAATCAAAAAGGGGGAGAATGTTGATACACAAGATTTTGATTAATGACAACATAGAAATAGAGATCATTGACGAGCTGAATTCATATTTATCAGAGTGGAAATCAATGAAGATCATAGTGAAGATCAATGGAAATCATGACATGGAGCTAAGATTATATATATGTAGGTATGGAGTCGTGTTAGATTTATGTTAAAATCTATCCTCAAAGTATAACACGAATGCACAAAACAATTTAGAAATTGAAATTAGCTGGGGCTGAAATCTGTATATTTGAAGAATTGAAAAATCACAGAAAAAGCCCAAACGGTCCAGGCTTCGACCGGGAAAGAGTGCAGAGTGATATAGACTGTGGACTGAGGTCCTCTGGTCCACAGTCAGAAAATGGTCGACCGCCCAAAAGGGACCTGTCGACCGGTCCTGTTTTCTTTTGTGCATAACGGCTATTTTTTTCAAATTCCTATCGACCTGTTAATTTCGACTTGTCGACCTTTTTTCTTGCTGTAATTTTTTCTGAAAGGATGCTTCTTTTTTCTGAAGAGATTTCTATTCAATTTCAAGATAAATGGACACAACTCTTTATAGAAACTCTTCATGAAGGAATGCAACTATTCTACACTATAAATAGACTTGAAATCATACTTTCAAATCACCGATTCTTTCTCATATTTTCTGATCTTAAACTCTATACATTCTTGCATACTATAAGCTCTCCATTATTCAAATTACTTGTTGAATCATTGAAATTATTTCATATCTCTTGATTCAATAAGTAATATACTTCCTTCAATCTTCACATACACGTTATATACTTGAGGATAAGATTATAGGAAGGTTGTACTCAATCATTGACTAATCAGTGTTGAAGAAAGAACACATTCAAGGTCAAACTCTTGTAATTGTCTTGTGGGTAAACTTGTAGCCCGTGAAATCAAGTGGGTAAGCTTGTAGCCCGTGAAATCAAGTGGGTAAGATTGTAGCCCGTGAAATCAAGTGGGTAAGCTTGTGGCCCGTGAAATCAAGTGGGTAAACTTGTAGCCCGTAAATCAAGTAGTTGTGAACCTGTTCCTCCGGGTGAAGCGAGGGTGTTGTTTAGTGAAAAGCCGAAGAGGAGCTTCGGGACTGGACGTAGGACGTGAGGTCCGAACCAGTATAAAAATCTGCTGTCATTACTTTACTTTATCTACAGCATTTATATTTGTTAGTGATATATTCCTTGTTTTAGAATTTTTACCTGTGTAACTATTGAATAGCTTAAGTTATCACATACATTCCGCATAGCCATATTATAGATCCTGCACAAGTCGTACACAACCGACCTTTTTCAATTGGTATCAGAGCTTGGTGTTCTAGAGATCGTAACAACATCCTAGAACAAATGGCAATAAAGAAATCTAGTCAAGGATTTAGAAAATGGAAGAGCAACAAAGCAGAATCATGAGAGCAAGGAAACAAATGTCTCATGGCAAAAGTCAGATCACAATCGGTATGTGTAGATTCATTATTTAAAGATCTTTTGTTAGACCATGAAAAATTATTGAAACTCAATACAGTCGTTTTAGCTATGTCAAAAAAGTACAAGGAAGAAAATTCCAAATTAAAAGAAGAAAACAATCGTTTGGTAAAACAAGCCAAATGTTTTGAAGATACCTTAGAAGAGCTTGTTTCTCCAAAAGATTTCCTTCAAAAAGAAAATGAGCAACTAGAAGATAAAAACAATGTTCTTTTAAAGGAAATCGATCTTTTGCAAAATAGAAATATATCATTAGAAGATTCTTTAAATAATTCTAGTTCTTTAATTTCGTCTCTTGAAAAAGAGAATGGAGCTTTAACTGAAAAGAATTTAGAACTATCTAAAGAATGTGAGTTTTTAAAGGTGAATAATAATATTTTGCAAAATGAAATTTCTGACTCAAAAGAAAATTTTGAAAAGTTACAATCTTCTTTAGATAATTCAGAATCTCAAATTTTAGGTCTCAAAACTGAGAATGGTACTTTAAAAAGGAAAAATTCTGAATTAAATAAAGAAATTGATGATTTAAAGAATAACAAAATTTCTTTTGAAAATGTCAATTGCGACTTTGGAAATAAATTTGATAAAAGTGCAAATAAGTTCGCAAAATTTAATAAAGGTCAAAATGATTTAAATATGATTTTATCTAGATTTCGACCTTTACATGACAAAAGTGGTTTAGGATATAATAAAACTAATCTTAGAAATAGTATTAGATATGCTTTCATGTACAATAAAAATATTACTGCTAGTACTAATGCTCATCCTAGATCCAATTATTATAGAAATTCGAATACTTCTATGACTAGAGATCTGTATAATAGATCTAGAAGTACGAAAAGGAATATCAATAGAGATTACTTAAGTATTTGGGTTCCTGTAAGTTGGAAAAACAGAGAAAAATATATCGATGATTATTTTGATTCGGTAGTTAATAATGAAAATTTTATCTTTAAAGGTTCCATTAAACCCTCTTGGGTATGGCTACCATCCATCTAACCCATGGACCCAAACAAAGCAAGTGGGTACCAAAGTATATATATTCTATTTTTTTGCAGATACACCACAATAAAAGGAAGGCGATTTTGATTTCTCCAAATGTCTCTGAAAACAAAATTCAGTTTATCAAATTGCACATGATCCAATATCTCCCGAAGGTACTTTAATTTATGTCTTATGTTCGATTACTGTTCTATCATGATGTTTATTCTTTTTAATCGATGACAAAGGGGGAGAAATATGCATATATATATATATATATATTCATTTTATATGCGCTAACATTTTGTTGCAGGAAACAGTAAGTTTTTATTATACTAACAAAATGTGCAGAAAGCTTTTAGACAGGGGGAGATAAATATATATAAGCATATATTCAGGGGGAGCTACTCAGTATCTCAAAAATATATGCAAGATATTGTCATCAATCAAAAAGGGGGAGAATGTTGACACACAAGATTTTGATTAATGACAACATAGAAATAGAGATCATTGACGAGCTGAATTCATATTTATCAAAGTGGAAATCAATGAAGATCATAGTGAAGATCAATGGAAATCATGACATGGAGCTAAGATTATATATATGTAGGTATGGAGTCGTGTTAGATTTATGTTAAAATCTATCCTCAAAGTATAACACGAATGCACAAAACAATTTAGAAATTGAAATTAGCTGGGGCTGAAATCTGTATATTTGAAGAATTGAAAAATCACAGAAAAAGCACAAACGGTCCAGGCTTCGACCCGGAAAGAGTGCAGAGTGATATAGACTGTGGACCGAGGTCCTCTGGTCCACAGCCAGAAAACGGTCGACCGCCCAAAAGGGACCTGTCGATCGGTCCTGTTTTCTTTTGTGCATAACGGCTATTTTTTCAAATTCCTATCGACCTGTCGACCTTTTTTCTTGCTGTACTTTTTTCTGAAAGGATGCTTCTTTTTTGTGAAGAGATTTCTATTCAATTTCAAGAGAAATGGCCATAACTCTTTATAGAAACTCTTCATGAAGGAATGCAACTATTCTACACTATAAATAGACTTGAAATCATACTTTCAAATCACCGATTCTTTCTCATATTTTCTGATCTTAAACTCTATACATTCTTGCATACTATAAGCTCTCCATTATTCAAATTACTTGTTGAATCATTGAAATTATTTCATATCTCTTGATTCAATAAGTAATATACTTCCTTCAATCTTCACATACACGTTATATACTTGAGGATAAGATTATAGGAAGGTTGTACTCAATCATTGACTAATCAGTGTTGAAGAAAGAACACATTCGAGGTCAAACTCTTGTAATTGTCTTGTGGGTAAGCTTTTAGCCCGTGAAATCAAGTGGGTAAGCTTGTAGCCCGTGAAATCAAGTGGGTAAGCTTGTAGCCCGTGAAATCAAGTGGGTAAGCTTGTGGCCCGTGAAATCAAGTGGGTAAACTTGTAGCCCGTAAATCAAGTAGTTGTGAACCTGTTCCTCCGGGTGAAGCGAGGGTGTTGTTTAGTGAAAAGCCGAAGAGGAGCTTCGGGACTGGACGTAGGACGGAAGGTCCGAACCAGTATAAAAATCTGGTGTCATTACTTTACTTTATCTACAGCATTTATATTTGTTAGTGATATATTCCTTGTTTTAGAATTTTTACCTGTGTAACTATTGAATAGCTTAAGTTATCACATACATTCCGCAAGCCATATTATAGATCCTACACAAGTCGTACACAACCGACCTTTTTCATCGGTGCCTTGGGTGGCATGTGGAAATCAAGTAAGTGCCTTGGGTGGCATGAGGAAATCTAGTGGGTTGCCTTGGGTAGCAATAGAAAATACGGTTAGAATACTTAACCAAGTGGAAACACGTAATTAAACATGATTAAAGGGTTAAGTGGGATGCACTAGATAAATTGACAAGCTTAGGTGGTAGCTTGTGGGGGCCCATTTCAACCAGTAACCCATATGTATCTTATTGGGCTCGACCCATGTCGAGGACGGGACACGCGTACTGGGCTTGATTATAAGAGGCCAAAACGGGTTAGCGGTGGCAACGCAAGTCTAACGGGTTTCATATGCGTGTGTGGACCCGGGCTGGTAGGTAAGACGTTGTTGCATCGTGTAGGTATAAGCCGTGCACCATTTGTTGTATCGGGTTGCCACTTTGGGGAGTGATACACCCCATTGTGGGGCCAGCACGGGTATCTACGGTAGGGAGCTGATCGCTTGGGAGTAGTGGGTACACCTAGTGGAGATAGGGGCAGACGGCACCTATGTAGTCAGCTAGGGGTACACGAAACTACTGGGTAATGTTTCTAAGTCCTTGGGAGGGATCAACCTTTAAGTAGGAATGACTGGTGTGGTGCAGTTAGTAATTATCCTTGGGTGGGTAGATGCGTCTTTACCGTTATCCTAGTTCACCTTATGTCTAGTTGGCTACTTAGTGTAGTCATTTATCCCCAGTCATCCCGTGCCAAGTTTATATCATACCCTAATTACTTTAATGATTGTGTTGTTAAAGTTATAGGGCTCACTCAGACTTATGTCTGACCCCGTTGTTTTTATCTTTTTCCCCCTCAGGTCCTCAGGTTGGGCCTAGCACTAGTGGGCTTTGATCAGATTTCTTTATCTATCTTCTGGAGCTTGGACCGTGATGTAAAGCCCAGCTTATCTTTTCTTTTATGGCTATTGTTTATGTAGTGGGATTATGTACTTATGTTTTATCAGGATGGATATTTAGTACTTGACTCTTTATGGTGTTGTAACTAAAAATGTTTACCTTCTGCTGCTATGAAATGATGTTTTAGATTTTCAAGTATTTATATCTGTCTTGTTGTAATTTTTCTGTTCTATACTCACTTTAAATGCTCCACCGAAGTTAAGGCATTCCCTTAGTGAGTGACCTTAGCGGGTGTGGGGTGTTACATAAATGGCTTGGTTCTCACGGTAGAAATTTGCTTGGATAGCACGGGTAATAAATATGGATATCACACTGTTCAGAAAGTCATGATGTAAGGTAGAATTTATTTTAATATCACCTTTTTGTCCTGTTGTTGAAGTTGCAATATGCGTTCTAACCCGCTGAGAATAGTTCCTAGCTTTTCTTTCATAAAAGACTACGCTATGATCTGCACAGATCTTTGACCCGATAAGATTTTCTAAGATGTTTGCTTACTGTGTAAGATTTGGAAAGGGATTCCCAAAGATTTTATGCAACTACATCTTCAATTAATGTCCGTGTGCGAAGCATGGGTCATTTCCTGGTGTATATTTAAGTCAGAAAAATATGGACACTCCCTTAAATACTACTTCGCTTATACTTTCCTATATAAAATTCAAATAGAATATTTAAACCAATTTAAATATTCAGAATTCAACGGCTGAAAATCCGGGTCGTTACAATGCCAATCATTTTATCTTCTCAAAAACCCTAGAATACGTATGGCGGCTAGCACCGCTTTCTCCATTGATCTCTTCTTCAATTTGATCGAAGACGAGGATGTTTATGTGGATACCAATAGAGGGATGGCGCCATGTTGACCTAGCCGATTCGATAACCGTCTTCTTCATCTTCTTCAAATTCATGGATATGGAATCGAAGGTATGAAATCTGAATCCATTTTTTAATATACTAGAATAGATCTATGATTTTAACTGTTAAAATACAAATTTGGGATGTTGATTTAACCGCAGTTTTCCAACAGACCCCAAGGTCGACACCTATATGGGACGGGATCGATCCTTAACGAGCTAATTTTCCCCCATTTCCTGCTGTTTGATTTCGAATTCTAGATTTGTTTTGTTTATATTTAAATGGCTTATATGTATATAAACTTCAAACCTTAATATCTTCTTCATACGATGTCGTTTTATGCAAACTCGGAGTCTATCTTAAGTAGAATTCCAAAAAGAACGCAGTGGTGCTCCATGTCAACTTATACAAATCAAAAATACGGATATTTATTAGGATTTACATAATAAAAAGAAGAAAAACAAACATAGAATCTCACAGCGGAAGGACACAATATAATAAATAAATAACAGTTCATGAAGTTGTTAAAAACATGCATTTGATTATATTTTACAACATTTATCAAAGTTAACCATCATAAAAATACCAATAATTGCAGCGGAATAAATAATGAATATGTCTGTTTAGCTCCATCTTCATCTCCATAATTGTATCTTCAATAACTGAAAAACTCAGGCTGATCCGAGCACAAAAGAAAAGACAAAAATAATCGTATCAGAACTAAAATATTCTCATATCAATTAAATCAAATTCATATGATAATATGAGTGCAATAACTTAAGAGATATTACGGGAATTTCCATCTCCTAAGGATCCATTAAATTAGATACTATATAATACAATATGCTATTATAATAGTGTCTATGGTTAAATATAACATATTAAAATAGCGTAAGCGAGACTATATTTTTACCCTTACACCGTTTATACGTTGTCATAATCATTACATATAAAACACCAGCAACGGTCGATGGATAGGGATGCGCCGCTATACGACAACGTTAAATCAAAATCGTAGGGGGATCAATCAGGATAAATATGACATGGCATCAAGGCAATACCCATCAGTAGGATACTACCGGATTGCAAACCCAAGTCGGTGGTAACACATAGCCGTGAATACCACTAACCCCAGACAATGCTCCCAAAAATCAAAGGCACCAATCAATCACAAAGTAATATATATGTTATCGAAGAAGCATGTCTGCTAAGAGGAGCTAGCTCACATCAACCTGGGTATGACTCCTATTTTAGTCATTTTAATTATGACCCGAAGGTTAAGGATATCCATTATCGTTCTCTTGCTTCAAATCCAGTAATCACCTCCAAATCCATCCTACTTCATTCTGGAACTCCACCGCGTACACAGTTGTTAAAGTGGTTTTCAGTATTAGCAGAGAATATGATAATATCCGATCATGGTCTCTTTAACAACCGAACGTTTATATTTTTCACACCGGTCATATTTACATTTCAAAGGGGTTCGTACTTCATATCAAAATATCAGATTTTTCTTTAATACCACTTCATATTCAAAATAGGACATGCTATCATATTAAATCTCTAACTAAACCAATTCAAGTCTTGAAACAACTCCAACCTTAAAATAATTTGAATATTAAAATAGTTAAAAATATATTTGAGATAGTTTAGAGATATAATTTAAATTTAAAAAATAAATAGTTTAAATTGAAAAATCAAATTTAGTAAAATCTACTGTTAAAATAATGAAGTAGTTTATAACATAAATAGCAAATTATTAATATGATTTTTATAAAATAATTAATAAAATAAAATAGTTATAAGGTAAAATAGTTTATAAAGAAAATAATTAGTTTAAAATATTTGTAAAATAGATAGTTAATTATTAAGTTGTTTTATTTAAAATAAGTAATAAAATAGTTATAAGGTAAATCGTTTATAAAGAAAATAATTATTGTAAATGGTTTTTAAAATGGCTTAAAATACTATAGTCGGAATTGGAATTGTTTCTTCAAAATTTAACCGAACTGGAAATCATATTGCAGTTTCAAATTAATTCGACTAAATTTCAACATCTTAATTCAAAAGGATTTGACTTCCTATTTATATTTCAATTCGATTCAACAGTTCGATTTCAAATAATTTGATTTAATAATTCGATTCAAATAATTGAATTTCAATTATAATTCTCACTTTGAATTATCCGTTTATATTAAAAAAAATCTTAAGTTCACAATTCAATTATTACTATAAATCATGTTAATTTAAAGTAAAATATCAAAGATGGATAAACAATTCAATTTCAATAAATTTATTTTATATTCAATTCAGTTCTAACTTAGTTATCCACAATTACAAATTCCTTAAAATTTATTTTTTAATTTCAAAGCTCAAAGTTCAAGTTTATAGAAAATCGATTAATTAATCATTTATTTTGTCTTTAAAACAATATCCCAAAATTCAAGGTTAATAACAATTTTTTTTGGCCAACCAGTGTCCGTATAAATTTTTCTATCCTATGGCCAAGTAATACTTAAAATTTAATTTTAGTATTTTGCGAATGGATATATATCATTTCAATCCAAATCAGGGTCATAGGTGTTTATCATTTCAATCTACTTTCTTAATTCATTTTAATGATTATCCCGAGTTTACTTAATGCCTGTAACATCTAGGGTAATGTTGGGATTAATCAACACAACCGATGGTCATATAAAAATCCGGGTTAATAACAAGTAACTTTACACAAATAACCATCAATATAGTAAACTTATCAAATTCAAGCCATTCATCACATCAATACATACGAACTGTTTAGTACCGCAAAATTTACTAGCTATCAGATGTTGGGTTTTAAACTAGAAATAAAAAGTCAATTTTAACATAACCGTTAAATTTAAACTAACGGTCAAATTAAATTACACTATCGATGCAAGTTAACGGAAATATGAAATTTTAACTACCAGACAACAATCAATACAATCATATCATCCCATAAATTTAATTTTACTAATAGTCAATACTTTAGTTTGGTGTGAGTGGGTTTAATCACTCACATTTGGTTTCAAACGAGATTAAAATCCCAATTTTAGCCCAAAAATCAACAGTCTCAAAATTAGTCCAGAACAGCGCCATGTCCTCCGGAATTCCAATATGAATCCAACGGATCTAACCACGTGTAAAACTGAATTCGTATGAAGAAGTTATCAACATTTTACTATTTGAATTCAAATTAATATAAAATAATAAAATAAACAAAACTAGAATTCCTCACCAATAAAATTTCGCCACGTTACCCACTCATTCTCCCTCAGCTCCATTTTTCACGTGAGATTTGTTCCAGGAGAAAATCATGAAACCCAAACCGTGCTTTCAGTCTTCGAACCACGCCCACATTAGATGCAGTCGGACCTCGATCGGCCACTGCCACCCAAATTGCCATCGTCGACTCCACCCGCAGCCCAATTCCGATCACCCACATTCACACTACTAGCCACCAACCAACCATAAATGTGTGACATTTATGTCAAGATTCTGGCGAATCCGCGAGGAGTTAGGTACCGTCATCCGTATTGATGGAAAGCCCTCTCGAATCTCTACGATTTTTTTTCTAAAGTTTCTGATTTCTTTGAACAGATTGGAAGAAATTAATGATTAAAATTTCGAATCGTTATGGCCATTGAAAATTAGTACGGCGGCGACCTGAAACTAATAAGGGTTTCAAAAAAATTTATTATTATTTTGTCTCGATTTGCGTGTATTTAAAGACAAAATTGGGAATGCGTCCAAATCAGGCCCGCTTATAGCCTAACGACGGGTTTTGACACCTTCTTAACGCAATGGAATAGGTTTCAAAGCCCAATTCCAAAGTGCGTAGAGGTTTCTTTTAAAAATTAATTATTTAATTGAATTGTAAATATAAATTTATACACGATTTAAATTATTGCGATCAAACGATAGCTCCGTTGCGTACGAAATTTTATATTTTACAATAATTTACAAATTTGGATCAAATAAAAATAATTTCATCGAATTCCGAGATTGTTTGCAAAATGACAAATTTAACCAGTTTATTAATATGTTAAAATATTTATTTTTCACTTATTCACCTTTAAATCAAATTCAAAGGTTTATAACCTCTATTAAAATAAAAATAAAATTCAGTTAAATTTATAAATCAATTATTTTTTATTGTGAACAAATTTCAATATTTACGAATTCAAATTTTAGATCATACCTTATCAATATACGTCATATATCATTAATTTTAATATTTAAAACAATTTTGTTCGAAAACATATTAAATTTAATATTTTAAATTATTGCAAAAATCTTGGGATGTTACATCTACCACAAGTGTAATCTAACCTCGTGTCTAAGTGCGGTTACAGTTTCCAATTACTATAACTCTAGGCATGTTCATTATTAACCAATTTTCATGTTTATGCAAGATTATGCTCCAAATCCCAGTTTGATTCATAATACAAGTTATGTCCCAAAACAAAGATTTAGATCAAGATATAAATTATGCCCAAATCCCAATATAAGTTATGCCCCAAAATTTACATTCCATACCGTTCCGAATTTCGTGCGCTCACATATTTCAGCGATAGGCCTAGGCTCGAAGGTAGCCTAGCAATAAATATAAAAAGGGAAGGAGGGAGAGAAGAGAACATGAATAGGCATAATAACAAAATGGGCATAATATGCCAGAAATAGGCATAACGGAAGAATGTGCATATGATGACAAAATTAGGCATGATAACAGAACATGCATATCATAAATAGGCATACAAGAACTAATCAGCAGATTAGGTAAACAAATAATAGCAGATCTGATTAGTTATGATTCATGTTATTAACAGGCACTGATTTAGATCCAACTTATGAACATGTCAGGATTACTTTTTACATGTTTACATCTAAAAATAACATAGACTAACTGTGACTCGATCCAAAGAACAGAGAAGTGATTGTTAATGTCGTAGTAGAGATTCTTGAATCTGTATAACTTGTTGTGGCAAAAGAATAGGCTATTTTAATCTGAGTTGGAGCAGCACCTTGTTGTCTCCATTTTTTTGGTGAATAAAACAATGAGAATGAGGTCCTATTTATGGCCTAAGGTCAACGAATCTTGCTCAGAAATGTGTCCACGCTCACAGAAATTGATCTGCCCAGATATGACTGTGGTCGACACCCCTGTGTAGGGGTCGACCCATGGGTCGATACCCATAAGGGACAAGGTCGACCCCTAATGAGCCGATTTCCTCCCTTTTCCCGCTGATTGATTTCAAATTCTTGATTTGTTTTGTTTATATTTGAATGGCTTATATGTATATGAACTTCAAACCTTAATATCTTCTTCATATGATGTTCATTGTACGCAAACTCGTAGTCTATCTTAAGCAGAATTCCAAGATGAATGCAATGGTGCACTCCATTTTACTTGATTCCCAATATTTAATTAAGTATTTTTTAGTTTATCATTATAGTATTCTTTAAATTACGGGGTGTTACATTCTCCCCTACTTAAAGGATTTCGTCCCTAAAATCTCTAAGTTAAGAAGAATGTATATCCTAACATCCATCATCCATCTACTCATCCACCAATCTCAGGCATTTGTTGCCCTTAAAAGATTTTTAATGCTTATATGAACATATGCGAAAGTGTGTGTATATGTTCCTATACTAATGTAAAAAATCAGGTTGCCTACTGATTCAGTTAACCTCCTTAATGCAATGTATGTTAGTGCCATGAATCCAACATGTATGCCAATAATCCTAATATATCATGTAAATGCTATATGAGTGCACAATCAATCATCTAAATGCAACATCCATATGATGATACACCCATTTCCATCCCAAAAAAAGAAAAATACACATGCATCCATATGCAGTATGAGAGTGACTGAGCCGATCTTGTGCCTAATGTGTGTGTGTATGCATCCATAAGAAACCACTAGAAAACACTTGCATCCACTTGCATCGATCAAAATTAACATGCTTCAAACATATGTTTACATCCATGGGTTACCTACCTAAGATTTATCGATAGGATATACTTAAATGATGGGGTGTTACATCGACGCTATTTCCAACCTTTTCCGAACACGTTGCAACTTCGACCAAATCGCTTTGTGTTTTCTAATGATGTTCTCGAGACTTAAGCTCGTCGCTAACCATTATTTTGTCATGTGATTGCATTGCCAAAAAGCTGGTAAATACTTTGCCCCTCCAAAGCATTTTTGCTTGATCAAAGGAATTTGTTCTTTGCGAGTAGACCGAGAATCCAGAAATCTAAAAACCAAATCAAGGGGATGTCTAAAGGTATGCAGTTAATACCCCCTAATACCCCGCCATAACTCCGCTATATCTTGTAGCGGATTACTACCGCTACGCTTTTCCTAAATATCCTCCGATATGGCCTCTCCTCTTTAAGCCCCGCTATATTTCACTATTCCTAATATATCCAGTTATTTCCGCTATATATCGTTATTCCTGCTATATCTTTGACGAAAGAAATGAACTGAAAAATGACATCTATGCATTATGAAAATTATAAAGTTAGATTTTTTTAAATGAATTTTTTAACGTATATTTTTAAAAATAAAAATAATATATAATTTATTGAATTTAATTAAGTTAAATAGCAATTTATGTTTATTTACAGATATTTGCACATGTTTTTGCTTAAAATTAAAAATGCACTTTTATACTTAAAGTGGGTGCTAGTTTTTAATTTAATTATCATTTTAACATTCGTAAAATAATTGTGAATGAGTATATGTGCTATTTTTGACACATTCACTATATACTGCTATTTCCTCGCTTTATCCCCACTTTGACTTTTTGAACCACCACAGCATTGGATCCACTAAGCTCTTTAACTGCATAAGTCCGAAGTGAACTTTCATAACCGAAAAACCGAAGAGCCACGATCATGCCAGATCTTATTAACCAGAAAACCAAAGTCGATGAACCAGAAATCCATAATTGCACCAGATTATATTAACCATAAAACCAGAAAACTTGAAATCCAATGAAAGTCGAGAATCGCTCCGGATTGTTTCTTAAGAGGTAACCAGGCTGACCAGATAACCAGAATCACCGAAGTAACCAAGATAGCTGAAGGACTAAGGAGGCCGATCATCCAAAATGACCACAGTAACTAGAATTACCGGGGAACCACGATGACCAAGTAAAGCCAAAATATTCCAAGGTGGTCTTCCCAAAGCTAGAATTGTCCAAGGCGGCCTTGTCCGGGAAAGACAACCAAGGTTAGCTAGAACCAGTGGACTGAAGTCCTTAGAGTTCACAATCCACTTTTAAATTTCCTTACCCCGAAATTGGAGTCACGAAAGATGAAGTAGTTTTTATTAAATTTACGAAACTTTGGAGTTTTTAGTAAAGCCAAAAGGAAAACTTAACCGTATATCATTCGTAAAGAGCATGTCTATTGATGCTTGTTCCTGTCCATGGGTATGCAGACTTAGCCAATTTTGATTTCCAATTCATTCGTGGAGGAGACTGAATGGTTTAGTTCTCGAAGAACATGTCTAGGGATGTTTGTTCCCATACATGGGTAAACAAACATAGCCATTTCAGTTCCAAAACCAGAGTTATCTCAAGGCGGACCTACCGGAGCAAGACGACCAAAGGTAGCCAAAAAATTTCAAGGTGGCCTTGTTGGAGCAAGACAGCCAATAAAAACCAGAAGTTTTCCAGGTGGCCCTGTCAAAGAAAGACGACCATGAAAAGCCATAACAATTCCATTTCATTAGTAAACAACATGGTGATGGTGTGTTGTCGAGCAAAAAGCATGACAAGGAATTATAGTAGCTCCCGTACATGGGTAGGTCGACTCAACCATCTACAACCAAAAAATCAGAAAAGATAAATCCAAAGGGCTGGAGCCTACAAAGTCAACACCATGAGTCGAAGCCTAAATATCCAACCCTAGAGAAAGCCAGAGCCTAACCGTAAGCTCGAGAAGCTAAGAAAACCAAAAGTTGGAAAGCCATAAGTGGGTAGATCGTCCTCCAAGAGCTAAAAATTCAAAAGCCAAATAACCAAAGAAAACCAAACGCCAAATCCAAAGAAAATCAAAACCAGAAAACCAAAGAGTCCACAAGAGCCAATACCTAGGTACCAAAAAGACAAGACAAAAGAATCCATAACACCAGAAACAACAAGACAAAAAATACTGATATTCAGGAGGCCTGAATCCGAGACACCAGAGCCATAATAAGATCAGTTGATAATAATGACATTGGGACGAGTGTTGGTCCCCGGCCTATCTTGAGTAGTATGAGGGGGTACCTGTCCCGGCACTATAACTCGAGTCTGAACAAATCGTGTCAGCTCATCGCTTTTGAAACGCTCCTTAATCATATCCCTGATATGCTGATAATCGTTTGTATTATAACTGTCGAGATCATGAAACAAGCAATGATGACCAATATCCTTTTCTCTTTGAGTCAACTCCTTTATGGGAGGTTTTAGGAAAGGAGCAGCGACATGCACTTCAAAGTAAATCTCTTCGAGGGTGTGGGTAAGTTCTGAATAAGACGTGAACTTAGGTTGCTTCCGAGCCATGTTTCAATCATTCCCGGAAGGAGGCTTGCTTGTACTAGAATCATTAGCTTTACCAGAGATGGACAGTATCCCACCCTTAACCACATTCGTCTCAAGAACCTTTTTACCAGTCCTCGTATCCTATTAATGAATAAACTTTTTCGCTTCAAAGTAGAACTAACTGAGATACCTTGGCAGGTCCGAATGCAATGAAGTTTGAAGTCAGACTTATCCAGAACACCAAAGACTGCAGCCATTAAAACCATGAATGGTCGTGTATGTCGACTAACGAAATCGTCGCATAAAACATTTTTATGGGCTTACGCAGAGTCTCACCATACTTCTGCTAAATAGCTATTAGAGTCATAATGCTTTTTGGATGAGCGATGCGAACTCTAAACTATTTGATAAACTTCTTAACCAAAGCATTCCAAGAGTGAATGGAACCCGTTTCCAACTACCTGAACTACATAAAAGTAATGTTTGCCAAGTAAAGCGGAAAACAATGTGCCATGACACTTTTCGAATCAAACAGAACTTCCATGAGGTGCACCTAGCGCATCAAGTGAGCAGTCGGATCCTTCTGACTATCGTAAGCTTCCAAAACTTGCAGTTTTGAAGTCTGATGGGTTGTGAGAATTCTTGATTACGAAAAACGTGACATTATCCAAATCCAAAGAAGAGGCACCGCCTCGAGTGAATCGAAGCATAACATCTATGATTTGAGATCCATTCCAAAAGCGAGAAACTTATTCAAGTTATCCAAAGCAACATTAGTGCCTCCAGTGTTTAAGTCAATGTCAGCAACTGGTTGATTAGCAAGAAGAACTTCTGGTTGAATCCCAACTAGAGGAGACGCATCAGGCACAATCCTTACTCTCAAAAACTGTGGGAGCACTACCATCCAAAGTTGAATGCACTGGCGCCTGAACCACGTTACCAATTCGGAACCCGCGACCTGACCAACCAAAACATCATGGCCTGGAGCGATGTCGGGATTAGGAGTGCCCCTGAGTGTAGCTTGAACGAAACTAGTCCGAGGATTGGTGTCGCCTGCTGATTAGTTTGCGGGGTTCCCCTCAAGTCTCGAGTCATTGCTTGCGAAACACTAGTACTTGTCCCAATAATATCTTCCTGGCATGTCGGCCTTCCAGCACTTCCAAGTCTAGCCTCAATCCGAGCGAGAAACGTAGTCATCACTTCCTCCTATCGCTCGAGTCGAGCATTCAAATCAATAGCCAATTTCTTAATAATCCCTCCAACATCATCACGTGTGACGAAGTTTGAGGGATTACCAATCAAAGAAGTTCTTGACTTCCCTCACCTCCAGTACCTTGAGTTTCAGCAATAACGTTGAGCTTTTTGCACTTAACTATGATTAAAGCGAACGTGCAGAGTTGAAGTCGAAAATTGAAACCAAGGTCAAAGCCAAAACCAAATCCGAAGACGAAATCTGAAGTCAAATCCGAGAACCAAATCCAAAGCGAAATTCAAAACTATGCGTCCCCCACCCGGCATGCCAAAGTGTTGATGTGGGAAATTGTTTATTTGCGCACGCCAACCCCCAAGTGCAAATTTAGTGTAAACTTATAATCCAAAGTTGTGCAAGTTATGCCCCGCTATATCCCTGCTTTATCATGTAGAGAATTTCTACCACTATGCTATTTCCATATAGCCTCTGAAAAAACCTTTCCACTTTAAACCTCGAAATATTTTGGTATTCCCGATATGTCCCATTATTTCAACTATATTCTCTTATTTCCGCTATATCTTCTATAAAAGAATTGAATTTAAAAATGGCATTTAGACATTATAAAACTTGTAAAATTAGCTTTTTAATATAATTTTTTAACATATATTTTTCATAATATAAAATACTAAAATATTCTATTAATTTTAACCAAGATAAATAAAAATTTACAATTATTTACATATATTTACTTGTGCTTTTATTTAAAATTAAGAATATATTATTTATAACTGAGTTGAATGTTAAATTTCCATTTATTTATCATTTATATATTTTTTGAAGTATTAAATACGAGTTTTATATGCTAATTTTGACCCATCCGCTGTATTCCACTATTTCCTCGCTTTATCTTCACGACTACTTTTTGCATCTACGCCGCATTGGATTCGTTAAGCGCAATAACTGCATAGACCCAAAGTGCAATGAATGTAAAGGAACACAGAACTTTTATCGTGGTTTGGCACCAATGCCTACGTCCATTTTATAGTAATCATTTATCATAATATTGTTGATTATAAATATTATACAAGTTTGGACAATTTGTGTATACAAAGTTGTACAATTGAATAACAAATAGCTTGTTAGTTCATGACTTTGACCAAATTGCCTTGCTTCTTCTTTGTTGAGACAATCTGTGCTTGATAAAGCAACAATATACAAGAAATAGCTTCAATATCCAAAAATATGCAAATGTCCAAAAGCAAGCCAAAAGTCCAACTGAATGTTTAAAAGTGGTAGGAAAATGTTAATGTAATGTTTATAAGTCCATGGAAATGTCTGAAGTCATGAAGAAGATGATGGAAGCCATGAGAGCTCCAATTTGGTATGCCAAGGTGTAGTCAAAGTCTAAAATACCAACCCCTAAGAATGCCAAGCAAGTCGGCATTAATAGGTGAGTTTTTGAGGCATCAATATGAATTTCGTATCCCGAGGGGATGCGAAATTTGCATTCCGAAAAGATAGCCAAAAAACCAAGTTTCATCCAAAAAATCACATCCTAAATTTGTGCAATTTCTTATCCCGAAAATGCTTGATCGACACATGCGGATTAGCATAAATTGTGTGACCCGCACATCAAAACCAACTTGCCAAATTGCCCTAGCAAATTCAACCATTTCGAATCTGAGGTAGCTAAAAATTCGAATCCCCAAAAAGTTTTCCAGACCCATGTTGTTCAAGCAAAAATGGAGGATCTGTTTGTGTAAATCATCACGCCAAATTACCTTGCCAACAACCGGTTTCTATATCCTATGCCCAAGCCAAGTTTTCACATCCCGTATCCTCGAGATGTGCCTAGGAAAAAGCGTGTCTGGCTTGATGTGATCAAGGGGATTTCGCATCCTTAATCCGTGCTAAATTCGTATCTGCTCTGTGCCATGCCAAGTTTTCACCTTAGAATCCCTCGATTCGCGCATGGGAAAATGGGGAATCATATTACGATTTCGTATCCCCAACAGGGATGTGAAATCCCCTGAGCCAAGCCAAGTCTAATGTTTGCCAAGCCTAGCACGCACAAATGGAAATCTAGATTTTCACCATGTTGCTCAGTTGTTTTTGACATGCCAAATCAACCAATTTGTCAAATGCTAGATTTTACCAAACTAAGCCGCGCAAGCGATTTTAATTGATCGTGCCATATTGATTAGCTATTTTTAGTGCGAAAAACCAGAATTTACCATAATCAATATATGTTTTCACAACGAGTTTTGCCACCTTATCAAGGTGACACACTCAAGGATTTTAAGCTCATCGGATCAAATCGATCACGTATTTTTACCATGCAGGATTTTCCAAGTCGATTAACGATGATTTCGCGAAACGACTCTATTTTCAACCTTTTTCGAACACATTGTGACTTCGACCAAATCGACTTTTGTTTTCCAACGATATTCTCGAGACTTGAGCGCGTTGCTAACCATAATATTGATGTGTGACAACGTTTCCAAAAAGTAGGTCAACACATTTCAAATATGGCCACATAAAGAAAGCTCACATAAAAAAAATTAATGTCACTGACTTAACGCACAATATTAATCGTTCCAAGGCACGGATAAATCAGTGTCTTTCAAGAATTTTATCCCCTCTATTTACAACGGCAGGTTGATTGAAAAAATTCTTTTAAGATACAGTGGAAATTATATACGCAAGTTGTCATTACTTGCACATTTTAGAAAATCACTCAAAGGTTTACTAGTTTTCTTATTGTTTTTTAATTTTGAAATTGAATGAAAAGTGAATCCTTGTGTTGATGAAATGTGTATTTGTAGAGGTAATCAAACACATGTTCTCCAACAGGTGCCCTTTTGGTCGAGCAGCTCATTTTCTAATGGATACTACTTTTGACGTTCGAATTCAAATTCAATAACCAACCAAATGCAGCGATTTAGAAGGGGCCCTGCCCCTACATCCCTCCCGGTTCACTACCCCCGGACTCCAGTTAGCTGAGACATTACCTTAACACCCCTACCTAAGAGGGATTCCATCCCCTTGACCCCCTTTGTAGGGATATCATTCGAAAAAAATTATTATTATTATTTTCAATGATTCACATTTTAACTAAACGTAACCATATAATTCTAGTGGAAGTCTAAGGGAAAAAATATTACAATAATCTAAAATAACATTATCATGATCAGCCATGAAATTTTTACTACATATACACACATATGTATGTGTGTGTATTAAAATTTGTCGAACTTAACATTGCAGATATACACAATATAAAGAATGAATCAAGTTTAAAGTAGTGGTTTATATTAAGAGGATAAAAAATTGGATATATATAATAACTTTATGTTCCCAGTGTATAATTTCTGTAAGAGAAAATAGGAATAATAATAAGAAAAATCTAAGCTTATAATAATAAGCATAGGCTAAATAAAAAAAAATCCATTTTTTAACGTCGTCGCCTTCTAGGTTATAAATTTTCAAATGTCAAACCTTCATATTTTTAAAACTAGCCTAAATAATATTTTATAGCTTTACCAGCAGTAGTAAGTTAGGAGAAATTATAATTCATAATATCAAAACCCAAAATAGTAGAAATATCAAAAAGGAAGAAATCAAAATTATTATCTTCGAATAAAATAAGAAAAGATGACATAACAAATTCTTAAATCCAATCATTTGGAAATAAAAACACAAACTTTATAATCATTTATCTCCAACCACTACTAAAATCAGAACTCATGAAAAACAAAAAATAAATAGAAGAATAAAAAAAGAACAAATAAATTACCATAATAAATGAGAAAGAAAATAATAATTTACTATTGATATCGAGCGTGAATAGCAAGATGTCGTTGACGTCGCGCATTGATGAAGCCATTCAAGTCACTAAGAAATTATAAGCCCTTGACATCAATGTGAAAACCCGTAACTTCCCCGTAAAGGAAAGTGTCGGATAGTTCGAGAACAAGCCACAACAGAACGCAGACAGAAGAACATTTCATTGTATATTACAACAATGCATCAGATTGCAAGAATAAACAGAGTATTAATGAATAAATATTACACAGAAATATCAGAGATTTAAATTACATTTAAATACATCGCAGCGGAAAATAATACAATACACAACTAGAAGGAGATATACGGATACAAAGCTTTCCGGATATCGTTCCAGCTGTAAACCAGGATCCTGTGAATATAAATCTGCAAAACCAAAACTACTAGCTGCCCGTGTCGAAAATAAGGGCACCCAGAGTTTAGGTTAAAACAATAAACTCCAGGTCATTCATGTGACTGGTGTGAGAACTAAAGCAGTTATTAATCTTTATTTTTAAAGTTAGGTAAATCAAGGGACCACGCCGTATAACACGGAACGGGTTTCCTCCCAAGAATACCGGTGCATAAAACAAACAGCGCAATGCTAAATAAAGAAAAATGAAGCTGTTATAAGACCCAGTTCCCATCACACAATGCAACGCAAGCCGGAGGATAGGGTTTTTACCTTATAATAGCCAAAGAATGCTTGATACGTTTAAAACAAATCATTTGATACCATTATAAGTGTATAGTGTATAAAACAACTTCAAATCATAAGTATCAATCATAGGCGGCATGAATGCCCCATACCACTATGTCGCCATATATAGGTTATACAATCAAAATCGCAAAGTCACGTATTTGGAAATTGGATTTCCATCTATGAACCGAGGCCAGGGATCGTCCTCTACCGATTCGAGACAATCTAGCCTACCATGTCTCAGGAACAGCCGCAACTGCCCCCTGGATCGTCAGGGCCGTTCCACCGATGTGGATTATTATGCCTGAACAATACGTATCCCCGCCCTTTGGGGCGCAAACGAGCCATCAAATGACTCCATCGGTTCGAGAACGACCAATCATTTTGAGGCGCCTCGCAACAGCAACAACCACATAAGTCAAACTCGTCAGGGCGTGTAAAACCACTGACGCCACTTTTAGCTAGAAAGAAACGCAAGTCCTCCCTGAGGTCCATCTCCCGTTTTTGGTTCATACCGGGTGTGAAACTCGCGAAGTAAACGTTACACAAAGCTACGCCACAAAGGCCGTGCTCTGATCATCACCACAAGACTTTGCTTTTCACCAGAAGCCTCGATCAATTGCCACTTAGGCATGCCACATAGGCAATTTACTCCATGCGTTTGATATCCATCAGTATATAACCCCTGAGCTCGTACGTCTCAGAGAAGAGCGTTAAGCAAGAGAATAAATTCTCCGCCGCCAAACAGATATATATTTAATAGAGATCAATCACACGGACTAAAATCCAATGTCAGACACACAGTCCATTTACAAGTCCGTTCTGGGTCTGAACGAAACCGGAGGCACCTAGTACCCCGCATATCCATCGATCTCCAAGTACGTCTGGACGATCACCAACTGTTTCCATCTTCTTGGGTGTACAGCCCAATCAAGATCATCAGTAATCACCCAAACGACGTGAAGACCTCCGGTCTTCGACCATTGTCTTCATCTTCGACTTATCGTCGTATCAGTTATTCAGAATGGGATAAACCCGGTCTTCCCGAATAACTCGCGTATATTTTAAATAAGTGTTACACAAACACAGCATACGCCTCATTCCAATTTATCAGTCACTAACCGTAAATTAATCAAGAGAATAATTCCCCAAATATTAACCCCGAAGGCCGAAACCAACATCAGATCAATATCCAGAAAACCATTCTGCTTGGCTAACCGACAGTTAGTTTCTAAATTTCACATTCATAGGGAAAGGTTCCCATTAATTTTATCCAAGATAAATTTCTTGAATTTATTCTTTAATCTATTTTTGAATATCAATTCAAACTAGTCGGGATTAGCGAACCTTACCGAAGTAATCATTTGTTTTAATTTCCCAATCCCAACCTATTCACCCCATGAAGTAAAACTGGTAGTACTTCATATCTAACATCACGGTGTTATCGGTAAATTCAATTATCATTTCACGTTCAAATATAATTAAAGATTTAACTATCGCCTGGAGCAAAACAGGTGGTACTCCATTTTCGATCATTTCAATCTAATTAAAGATTCATTAAAACTCCACTTAGTTTTAATCTTCGACTGGGTTAAAGAATCAGTGTCATTTAAAACACGGTTCACGATAAACCCAAAATCACATTCCATTAATTATCGGGTTAAAGAACAAGTGTTATTTAAAACACTGTTCACGATAAACCCAAAAATCAATACCAATTCAATTCCAATTAAATATCATTTAATTGGTACACTTCATTAAATCTAAATAAAAAGATTTAATCTTTTCTCAACTGGGTTCAAGAACAGTGTTAATGAAGACACCATTCACGAAAAACCCAAATCACATTTGATATTCAATACAAGGCTCTGAATATAAAATATATCGGCTTATATTCAATATCAAATTCTACGATTAACAAATGTCGTATTGGAAATAACGATATAAATATATATCTTTCAAATTTCCATAACAACACCTGTATAATCACGAATTCCAACATCGAAATATTCTGAAGACAATTTCGATTCAAATCCACTCCAGTGCAATCATTGGAAATTTTGGTTATTTTTAAAACCCTTTTCAAATTCAATTTATTTACTTAAAAATAAATAGAATTATAATTCTAGTTCAAAACTAGTTTATTTTGATAAAAATCTATTTTAATCTTTTCAAATATGGAGTTTTTCAACCCAATTCTTTTAAAATCATTTCTTATGATTTTACACAAATTATCACTATTTTTAATAATTTTATCAAGGCCCGTACAGTCGATTTCCATCAACGGCCATCGAACTGCACTTACAGCAACCTTTTTCAAATTTGATTTGGACGTATCTCCAAATCCAACCGTTAGATTTCAAATTTCTAATATTCGTTAGAAAGCTCTTTTCGATACGAACCCAACGGTTCCGGTTTTAGGAGAATCCGACGGTCGGATCTCCCGTGATGTCCGTTTGAAATAAATGGTCGAAATTCACGAACTGCCGCGGCGCGGCGCGTTCTATTCAGGCCATTATATTATATATATAATATATATAATATATATTTCGTCGATTTCTATTTAAAATGAATTATATGAATAATTTTAAATTCGTTTCAAAAGCAATTTCAACTTCCTTTTCAATTCAAATCAAAATTGAATTCTTCTTTATAAATTCGTTTTAAAATTCATTTCTATTCAATTCAAATTTCAATTCAATTTGAATCCATTTCAATTCGCCTTCAATTCAATTTGAATTCGTTTTCAATTCAATTCATTTCGAAATCGTTTTCAATTCAATTCATTTCGAAATCGTTTTTAATTCAATTCATTTCGAAATCGTTTTCAATTCAATTCATTTCGAAATCGTTTTCAATTCAATTCATTACGAAATCGTTTTCAATTCAATTCATTTCGAACTCGTTTTCAATTCAATTCATTTCGAAATCGTTTTCAATTCAATTTATTTCGAAATCGTTTTCAATTCAATTCATTTCGAAATCGTTTTCAATTCAATTCATTTCGAAATCGTTTTCAATTCAATTCATTTCGAAATCGTTTTCAATTCAATTCATTTCGAAATCGTTTTCAATTCAATTCGTTTCGAAATCGTTTTCAATTCAATTCGTTTCGAAATCGTTTTCAATTCAATTCGTTTCGAAATCGTTTTCAATTCAATTCATTTCGAAATCGTTTTCAATTCAATTTATTTCAAAATGAATAAAATCGATATAAATATCGTTCACGTCAAAATGGCGTCAATCTAATCAACACGGCTTCATCTATTTCTATTTTCAAATATTCTATTTCGAATATTTCTATTATTAAAATATTTCGTTCAACACATGACCAATCTCAATGGATGAGTACTGTCAACACATGAACCTTTATTTTATATTATAAAGACGTAAATTTTATTACTAAAATATTTCGTTCAACACATGACCAATCTCAATGGATGAGTACTGTCAACACATGAACCTTTATTTTATATTATAAAGACGTAAATTTTATTACTAAAATATTTCGTTCAACACATGGCCAATCTCAATGGATGAGTACTGTCAACACATGAATCTTTATTTTATATTATTCTTTATTTTCTAAATTGGAATGAGGCCCAATCAATCACCATATAATGTTAATTATATGGATTTTCATACATCACGCGTATATAATAGCATTGAAAAATAATCAACCATCAACCAAAGTGCACTACACTGTATAAGCATCAAATATAGATATCTAACGCTTATAACAGCCTGTCAATCAATCGATCGACATATTTAATCAATCAGGATGAGTGAACTTCAAATTTCATCCCAACACCCGTGTGGGGTTTCAAACAATCAAACACATATTTTATTTGTGCAGTTGGGCGATGTGTAAAATTTATCATCCCAATCCATGTCAGTCAAATCAGTGTACATAAACAAACCGTCTCGTTTGTAAATGAATATTTTATTCACTTCACGTTAAAAACTATATTTTTAACGATAAAACATTTTATTTTTAACATATGAATTTCTATTCAGTTCATTCTTCAAATAAAATGGTATTTTTATTTTTCTAACTTATTTTAGAAAATTTCGGCGGCATAACGGCACGATACTAGAAACGGGACGAGGCCTAGCCTTATCCCCGGTCTAGTGAAGGCCCACGCCATTCACACATCAATCAAATCCATTCATCTCACCAAACAATTCAATTTCAATCAAATAATCTAACTTATTTTTGCAATCAAACAAATAAGTCCATGGTCTGTGGACGATAGTGTCGGGTGCTACTAAGCACCGTCTGCATCCTGGTATATATATATATATATATATATAACTTAAAAAATGAAATTGAAAGGCGAGAAATTCTCACAGAAAGCTATCCAAGCTCCACGACACTTCATTGATAGAAATCTTCATCGCTATCGCATCTTCGTCATCTTCGTTGCTGTAGCCACTACATATGTAAAAATTGAATTTTCACTACGCTATTCAGTATATAAAAATCGAATTTTTATTTTGCTATTCAATATATAAAAATCATATTTTACTTCGATGTTCAATATATAAAAATCATATTTTTACTTCGATGTTCAATATATAAAAATCATATTTTTACTTCGATGTTCAATATATAAAAATCGTAGCTTTATGCTATTAAAAATCCGATCTTTAACTTTAAAAATCAAATCTTTTATATTTTTAAAAATCGAAGCTTTCATATATTAAAAATCCCGACTTTCCTTTGTTAAAGTTTTCGCCTTTTTCCTATATAAAGTTTCTAGCTTTTTAAATATAAAATTCCTATTTGTATGATTTAAAATCAGAATTCTTTTTATAAAAATCTACTCTTTTTATTTTATAAAAATCCAAATTCTCTACAACAAAATCTGAACTCTCCCCTATAAAAGTCAGACCTTTGTCATTTGAAAATCGTATATTTCCAGCTTTAAAAATTATATTTTTCTCAGTTTATAGTATATAAAATGAAAATGAAAATAAAAATAACATAAATAAAATAGAATAGGCAAAAAAAACTCACTGTATTTTCAGAGGGGAAGGTGGAGGTCGAGGGGCGCGTTGGAGGTGGTAGGCAGGGCGTGGCGGTGGTCGGAGTTGGTCGTAGGTGGCGGCTCAGGGCAGTGGCGGTTCGATTAGAAGAAGGCGAAAGAGGTTGCGGTGGGTTTTTGGAAGGGGAGAGAAGGCCAGCGGGTGGGAGAGGAGGCGAGGGGGCTTAGGGTGGTGGAGATGGTGGAGTTGGACTGCGGCGGCGCTAGAATGTTCCCCGCGACTTGGGTTTGGAGCTAGGGCGGAAATTGAAGGGGAGAGGAGAGAGAATCGAGGGGGGGTGGGATGATCGGCGGCGGGGGTTTCTAGTGGGGGCGCCCACCTCCTGCGGCGACGGAAAGACTCCAGGGGCGGCGGTCTTCCTTCGTCGTCCTCATTTTTTTTTATTATTCTGAATTTTCGACGGGAAAAGAGTGGAGGGGAGAGAGAAAGATATCGGGGGGGTTTGACTTTCTTAATTATTTTATTATTTAATTCAAAAAAGTAAGTTTTTCGTTCGATCTCCGATTCAAACCCAACGACTGTCGTCCCTAGCGTTTTACCCCCATTCCGAACACAATGGGACATGTTTCGTAGGCCGATTTGATCATTTCGATCGGTTTTCGTCAAAAACAACATATAACTATATATATTGAATTTGAACGCGCATTTCAATTTACCGGGGTCGCATACTAACTAGAAAAATTCTAGAAAAATATTTTCTAGCTTCGTATTGACGATACGGTCCTAACAAAACTAGTTTTATCGAATTCTGAGGCCGTTTGAAAAATGGCCAATTTCCAGTCGATTAAAATCGACTGAAACTGGTCAAACACGTTTTCTTTTGCCATGCTCACATATTGATTCAAAAAATTACGAAATCCTCGGACCCAACAAAACTGGTTTCGTCGAAATCCGAGGTCATTTGCAAAATTCCCATTTTTAAGGGCCTGAATTCCATAGCGACTATTCAGAATTTTCAACTGGACATATCTTTTGATTCCCGTTATGAAATCTTGATTTTTCAGATTCGTTGGAAAGATATTATCAATTAGATCTTAATGTTTTTGGTTTTACTAAAATACGGATTGTTTTGCACCCGGTACATTCAATTGAAGTTTGAAATCGAATTATCGAACTACCACGCCATTTCCAATTCTATTTATAATTATATATAATTATTTATATTCCAACGACGACGTATATAATATATACGTTCGAATTATATTCTAAACATTTTTCTCGTCGATATTATTTAAAATAATCAAAATTCGCTAAAATCGCCAAAACAAAAATTTTAAACTCGCCCAGATTTTCGGGTTGTTACAATCTCCCCCACTTAAAACTTTTCGTCCCCGAAAAGGAAAAAGTCGAAAGTGGTTTGATTAATCAACTCTACGTTCGATCTGGCTTCCATTCTCCAACTTTTCAGTTTCTGAGAATTTTCAAAATTTCAAAAATTTGGCTAACACCCTAAATTTTCGAAAAATTTCGCCATAACCTCCCCTGCAATGGGAGCATCGGGGAATTTCAAATAGCTTCCCCGGTCCTTCAGATCTCAAAAAGAAAAAGAAAGAGCCAAGCGGCTAGCCAATAGGCTCATAAAATCATCATCACCCAAACAAAACAGGAAATTATGTAGTAAACATGTACCTATTTGTCGGGAAACAAATTTTATTCTCTGCTCTAGCCTCCTTGCTATGACCTGTTCAATGTAAGTACAAGTATATGCAAGCAAACGCAACCAATTTTCAATATAATTCAATATGTGATTTGTAAAGGCCCGCAAATCCGAGCTATCTGAGTTGACCAAATACACCACACGTCCAACCCAAATAACACAGAAATACGACTCATTATTTGAAAGAAGTTAGAGGATGAGAAATAGAAAGAAAGAAATATTAGAATAGAAGAAAAACGAAGATCACAACTCACAGCGGAACGAATAAAAATATATTATATAACATAAGCTTTGAAATACAAATCTGTTTGGTGCATATATACATACCATCATCAGAGTACACATAACATTTGATCCAGCGGAAGTAACTCTAAATAACTAACGTTGAAGCCTCCTGCTTCCAGCTCCTCCAAGTGTATCTGTAAAAGCCTGAAACACTTGACTGCCCGTACAAATTTGGGCACCCAAGAGTTTAGGGAAAAACAAAACAAAATAAACTCTGGGTCAGTCATGGGACTGGTGTGAGTAAACTCCAACCACTTGTTTAACTTTCAAAACCCTTTTCGAAAGAAAAGATAATAGTAAGACCAGCCCACACATAAACACGGACGGTTTTTACCTTACTATAACCCAAAACACTTTGATATCAAATCCAATGATATTATAATAATGTCTACACCAAGTAAATAACCAAATAGCAGAACGCTTGCATCTCACGCTCCACATAAATTATAAAATCAAATACCGCATGGCGCTTATTGGAGATTGGATTTCCAACATGACAAGGTATGGGACCACCTTCTGATGATGTATCTCTAGAGGCGAATACACTGGGTTCAACAAGAACGTCTTGCTACCCGGCCCACACATGACCGACCACTCATTTTGCTTGAGTGTATCGAATGTATATCACCAACGGTTGGACTCAAACCACCGTTTCCCGAATGGGCAGAATCGATAGATTTAGAAACAAAAGGAATTTCTCTAGATAGGTGATTATACACCCTAATGGGTGCGACCCACATAGCCATGCTGCCTGCCCGATTTTTGTCCTTTCCCGGTTGTTGAGGCCTGAGGCTACGATTACTTACCATTCATTGATAACACAATCCCTTTGAATGCCACATCGTCAGATCCGTTAATCACTAGTTGAGTTTGCACAAATATTCTGGATATTATGCTAAGGGATAAATCCGTTGCAACCATATACATTCATACAGACCAACCCATTTGATCATTGGAAATACTCTGTCAGACATTCGTCCATTTACGTTCGTTCTGGGACTGAACGAAACTGAAGGCACTGTTTCTATTTCTAGAAAAGCCCTTGCACTTTACTCCGTCTTCAATATATTCAGCATACTTGGTTCGCAACGCTTATGCCGATACGGAGTGGTTCACGGATAATAATCCAACCGGTCTCTCCATATTGACAACGATGGTCAAAAACTTCGATAGTCTGTGATTTAACTATCGAATAAAACAAGTGTCCATCCAACATATCAAACAAATCACTGGGCTCTTTAATTAATATTCATTAATTAAATCTCCTTCTCTATTTTCTCAATCAATATTTGTTAGCCAAATATTTCAATAATCATCTCGGCCTCTTATGTCATTTGGAAAACGTTTCCAAACATTAACTTCTTTTATTTTCTATATATTAGAAAAATCTCTATTTGCAATTGGAAACAATTCCAATCACTTATCTCTATCCCTTTTTTGTTTACAACATTCGATTTTTATATTCACTTTACTATCGAATTTAATACGCCGATACAATGATTTCAAATTATCAAAATATCTTAAAAATATTCTAACTCCTTAAATTCCCGGAAAAATTCGCCATAACCTCCCCTGTATCGGGAGCATCGGGAAATTTCAAATAGCTTCCCGGTATCTTCCTCAATCAAAAAGAAAAAGGAAAAGCCAAGCGGCTTGCCGATACGGCGCATAAAACTCATATATGAATTAAACATGTACCTTTTTGTCGAGCACATAAATTTAGATCCTCATATACTCCATCCCATATCTGTTCAACAACTGTTCACCTGTTTTCAATTCAATTCAATAACATCTAATCGTTTGAATTCAATTTTGAATCGTTTGAATTCAGTTTCGCTCAATTATTCTTTAAATCGGCCATTTTGCCTATTTCACTTCTTTGTTGAACATAACATGTTTAAACAAAATGTTTAACTCGTTCATAACCAAATTGAATTTCGATTTCAATTTTAGTCTCCTTTTCTATTTCGAATATAAGTTTTCAAATCGAATTCACTTATTCGAAGTCCAATACCGTTCAAAAGCTCCTTAACTAATTTCTATTCAATTTAGTTAATTCCATTCAATAAATCAAAATCTGGTTTCTGTTTCAAAAATCATATTCATTTACACAACTTGAATTCGCATATATTTTGCAACTCAACTCTGGAATTTTCTAAATAGAAACTTCGGATTTTATCGCTTAAAAAACCTTTTATAATATTAAATAAACCATTATGGTTTTAAAACGATTCTGGCGCTGTTTTTCTGAAAATTTGATTTTGACATAACTCAAAATCTATACGACGAATTCCAGATTTTTCTCTTTCATTTGAAAACTATTATCAAACCGGTCCTGACGTTTCTTGTTTCAAAGAATTTCGACTTCAATTGAGTCCTGTATATTTGATTGAAGTTCGAATCGCTATTTTACGAACTGCAGCGCTGCGGCGAGTTCGTTTTAATTATATATATATATATAAACTTTTAAACTTCGTTTAAAATAAATTCAACTCGATTTAACTCTATTTGAATTCCTTGATTCAAATCCCAATCTCACTTTTGAATTCTATATTCAAATCCCAATTCCTTTTCTATTGGATATTCAAATTCAATACTTGAATTTTCTATTTCAATTCCAGATTCAAATTCTATGTTTGAATTCATTTGAATGCTCTTATTCACTCTATATTCAAATTCCATTTGAACTTCCATAATCCAATTTCTATATTTGAATTCTATTGAAATTCAAATATTCAAACTCCTTTTTAAATTCTGGATTCAAAATTCCATAGTTTAAAACTCATTTGAATTTCATATTCAAACCCCCTATATCAAATCCTATTTAAATTCAATTTGAATCTCTTATATTCAAATTCATTTTTCCATTTCCGACCCCATTTGAATTTCTAATATTCAAATTCATTTTCAATACCATTTGAATTTCTAATATTCAAATTCATTTTCAACACCATTTGAATTTCTAATATTCAAATTCATTTGAATTCCCTTGAATTCAAATTCCATTTCAAAACTATTTGGATTTCCTATTTTGAAATCCTATTTCAATCCTACTTTGAAATTCTACTTTCAAAGTTTATTTCAAATTCTATTTTTGAAATCTCATATTCAAATTTCTACTTGAATTTCTGTATTCAATTCCATGTTCAAATTCAACACTTGAATTTCTATTTCAAATCTCAATTCAAATTTCATATTTGAATTCCAATTCAAATCTCTATTCAAATTTCACATTTGAATTCTTCCTTGAAATACTATATTTCAAATTCTATTCAATTCTTCTTTGAAATTCTATATTTCAAATTACATCTCTGCACTTCTCCATTCAAATCTCTATTTGAATTGCTAATATTCAAATTCCTTTGAATTCAAATTTTATTTTAATTTCTTGAATTCAAATTCTATTTTTCATTCTAATTTCGTCTATTCAAATCCTATTTGAATTTCTAATATTCAATCTCCTTTTAAAATTCAAATATTTAAACTCCTTTGAATTCTACTATTCAAATGTTATAATCAAATTTCATTTGAGTTATATATTTAAAAATTTTCCTTTCACATCCTATTTTGAAATTTCATTTCAAATTCCAATGTCACACTTGTATTTCTATTTCTGAATTATCAAAGGATAATTCTTTTCACTTCATTGATAACTTCGTTATAAAAGAACTATTTATAAACTTCGTTTAAAAAGAAACTTCTTGTTATATTTTTCAAAAACAAGTTTATATTTCTATTTCCATTAAAAATTCAAATTCTATTTGAAAATAGAATATTTCCCTTTTAAATCTCAAATATCCTTTCAATTGACCCAGTGATACTTAAAACAATCAAATCACTCAATTTTCAATCATTTGGTTTTTGACACATCATATATGAATATATATGAAATCAAACAGAACAAACAAACAAATAGATAATATATTTTTGAGGAATCCAGTTGGATTCCTCCAACCTGTTTCCCTGCATCCACAGATGTTAGCACATAAATAATACCCATTCTGCTTCGTGGCAGAATATCGCGGTATAGAAGGTCATCCACTAATCATAGCGTGGGGCGTATAGGGTAATCATCCGCTATGAAACTGCGGGCATCCGCTAATGAGACTGCGGGAATCCAACCAATCAATCAACCCAATATATATATATATAGCCTAAATAACTAATATATATAAAACAAGCAGAAAAATTCAAACGAGCACAACGACAATTATTTTTAATGAAATAAAAATAATTATAGATAAAAGGTGAGTGAGATTTACTCACCGAGATTTTTATTTGCACTGGTATCAATTTCTCTTTTATTGATTCCCGAGTCTCCGAACTCCATAAGGATGATTTCATTTGATTTCTTCTTTCCTTATTTTGATTTGATTTTCCAACCTTGTATACATTTTATATATCGTATATAAGAATTTTAACTATATAAAATTAAGCGACTTAACTAAGTAAATTAAATTAAATTTTTTTTTTTTTTAGAACAAATTATAAAATTAGTGACTTCATTCATTTGATTTAAATGACTATCATAAATCCTAATATCTCATTAAAAATCCTAACCATTTTACTTATTAAAAATCCTAACCTTTTTAACTTATAAAAATTCTAACCTTAGAAATAAACAAATAAAATTACCTTAAATTCTTGTTTAAATTTCCTTTTTCTTCCCTGCTATTCCTGTCGCCTAAAAACTGTCCCTCGAAAATCACTCAGTGTTGGCGTTCCCCTTCAGCATTCACCCTCACCAGAAGTTGCAACCGACTTCCTCTCCCATCCCGAAACTTCTGAGCCTCGTCGCCTTGGATCCAGCACCACTCGACCTTCGAACAAGCCTTTAACCCCATCGCAACTCCCTGGGAGCCCAACGCCCTAGTTTCCAGTTCGGATTTTGAAGACCGAAGGTGAGCGTCGCACCGCCTTTGACCTAATACCTATCCTCCTAGCAAGCGTCTCCTGTTGGTTCGAGCCTTAGGGTATTCGCGATTTTCCCCTTTCGATCTTGAATATCGCAGCCATTTTAATTCCCTTTTTGAAGCTTTTCGATCTGTTGGTTTTTTTTTTTTGCGCATTCGAATTAGCAGAGAACGGAACCAAAAGATGAGAATCATATATTTATTTCATTTGCTTAAAGCTTCGAATGCAGTTTGATTTTTGCTGAAGGATAGAAAGGGGAAACACTGCAATTTATAGAAGAAAGGGGGAAAACACAATGTACGCTGCCATTTAATTGTTGTCCCCTTGATATCGAGAACGGGAAACAAAAATTACTGCTCGAGAAGAAGAGATAGCCTCTGCTAATTGTAGTTTAGGGTGGCTTCTGATAGAGCATAGGTCGGCTTGAAATTAGGGTAAGGTGGCTGTTGATTTGATTTTAATTAAAACTAAAATATCTCACCAAATCCTTATTTTAAAATCCTAAACCCCTTTTAACTATAACGACTGATGTCTCCAAGTCATTTTGCTATTTTGAATAGGTTAAACAATTTAATTTGAATGTAATATAAAATAATCAATATAATATAATATAATTTTAACTCAAACAAATAAATCTCTAAAAAATAAATTATTATCGTCTATTGAAATAGAATCTATACTGCTCATCTAAGGGTTTAAACAAAATTTGATTTAAAAATGTAATTCAATCCCAAACAGTTAATTTTATTGAAAATAAATTAATATTATCGTTCTAATTCAATAATTAAATCCATATATATTTGAATAAATATTAAAAACCATACTAAATATTTAAAATAAACTGTTCAAAAATCTGGGTCGTTACATTCTTCCCCCCTTAAAATAATTTCGTCCCCGAAATTGCTAAGATAGGAAAAATAGTACAAACTCATTAACTTTTCAACATCTCACTTATATTGAAATTCAACTTCTCATATTTCAACAAATTAACTCCAACCAAAACTTTTGGTCTTTCTTCATTTAATTTGAATGATCTACGATCAATCCATTTATATCCAATCTATGTTCTATTAAACCAATTCAAATTGATTTTAATCAATTTATTCACTTCGACCCATTTAACTTGTTTAAGTTAAATTTCAATTCCAGAATTCAAATCCCAGGGTTTCATTTGAAATCCTTTTGAAATCACATAAATATATACATATATTTATTTTTATTTCAAATTCAAAACTTTTGAATTTTCAAACCACTTGTTTTCTTTCAAACAAATTTCCATCAAAACTTTTTCTAAGGTAGCAATTCATCACTTAGAAACTTGGAAATGAACACTGATGATGTTGCAATCATCATCAGAATTATTTCCCAGCCACTGAAGTGAGTTCAGTGCTTTATTATTTCAAAATCCATGATTTTCTTTCAAATCCTTTAAAACAAATCTATATTATTTTAATATACTTTGAAAATATTTTTCAACTTCCCAGGATTTTGAATTCTTAATTCTGGTCTGAATTTAATTCTAATTCATCACATTTGTATATTTAATTTCTATTCAAATTCTACTCTGGTTATACATAACCACTCTAAATTTATAATCTCATTTGATTATAAAGTCAACATCCAACACATCCATATAATAATAATTCTAGAAAATTACTCTTTCTATATCAAAATAGAGATTTGGGTAAAATTATTTCATTTACCCACTTGAAAACAATATCATGTTCAATTTTCTGTTCAAGCGTTTAGAAATTCCTATCGACTTCGTGGCGTCCCACGATTCGACCAGAATTCATAAACTACTCAACAGACTAGACAACACAATATAAAACAGCTTTTATACCAATTAACAAATACGCTCTCTCGTATATATACGCTCAACTCATTCGAGGGTGCTACTGACCCTATCTCTAATGAGCACATGCCACACAAGCCTAGGTGTTCACTCAACCTAAGCTCTGATACCAATTGTAAGGGCCCGCAAATCCGAGCTATCTGAGTTGACCAAATACACCACACGTCCAACCCAAATAACACAGAAATACGACTCATTATTTGAAAGAAGTTAGAGGATGAGAAATAGAAAGAAAGAAATATTAGAATAGAAGAAAAACGAAGATCACAACTCACAGCGGAACGAATAAAAATATATTATATAACATAAGCTTTGAAATACAAATCTGTTTGGTGCATATATACATACCATCATCAGAGTACACATAACATTTGATCCAGCGGAAGTAACTCTAAATAACTAACGTTGAAGCCTCCTGCTTCCAGCTCCTCCAAGTGTATCTGTAAAAGCCTGAAACACTTGACTGCCCGTACAAATTTGGGCACCCAAGAGTTTAGGGAAAAACAAAACAAAATAAACTCTGGGTCAGTCATGGGACTGGTGTGAGTAAACTCCAACCACTTGTTTAACTTTCAAAACCCTTTTCGAAAGAAAAGATAATAGTAAGACCAGCCCACACATAAACACGGACGGTTTTTTACCTTACTATAACCCAAAACACTTTGATATCAAATCCAATGATATTATAATAATGTCTACACCAAGTAAATAACCAAATAGCAGAACGCTTGCATCTCACGCTCCACATAAATTATAAAATCAAAAACCGCATGGCGCTTATTGGAGATTGGATTTCCAACATGACAAGGTATGGGACCACCTTCCGATGATGTATCTCTAGAGGCGAATACACTGGGTTCAACAAGAACGTCTTGCTACCCGGCCCACACATGACCGACCACTCATTTCGCTTGAGTGTATCGAATGTATATCACCAACGGTTGGACTCAAACCACCGTTTCCCGAATGGGCAGAATCGATAGATTTAGAAACAAAAGGAATTTCTCTAGATAGGTGATTATACACCCTAATGGGTGCGACCCACATAGCCATGCTGCCTGCCCGATTTTTGTCCTTTCCCGGTTGTTGAGGCCTGAGGCTACGATTACTTACCATTCATTGATAACACAATCCCTTTGAATGCCACATCGTCAGATCCGTTAATCACTAGTTGAGTTTGCACAAATATTCTGGATATTATGCTAAGGGATAAATCCGTTGCAACCATATACATTCATACAGACCAACCCATTTGATCATTGGAAATACTCTGTCAGACATTCGTCCATTTACGTTCGTTCTGGGACTGAACGAAACAGAAGGCACTGTTTCTATTTCTAGAAAAGCCCTTGCACTTTACTCCGTCTTCAATATATTCAGCATACTTGGTTCGCAACGCTTATGCCGATACGGAGTGGTTCACGGATAATAATCCAACCGGTCTCTCCATATTGACAACGATGGTCAAAAACTTCGATAGTCTGTGATTTAACTATCGAATAAAACAAGTGTCCATCCAACATATCAAACAAATCACTGGGCTCTTTAATTAATATTCATTAATTAAATCTCCTTCTCTATTTTCTCAATCAATATTTGTTAGCCAAATATTTCAATAATCATCTCGGCCTCTTATGTCATTTGGAAAACGTTTCCAAACATTAACTTCTTTTATTTTCTATATATTAGAAAAATCTCTATTTGCAATTGGAAACAATTCCAATCACTTATCTATATCCCTTTTTTTGTTTACAACATTCGATTTTTATATTCACTTTACTATCGAATTTAATACGCCGATACAATGATTTCAAATTATCAAAATATCTTAAAAATATTCTAACTCCTTAAATTCCCGGAAAAATTCGCCATAACCTCCCCTGTATCGGGAGCATCGGGAAATTTCAAATAGCTTCCCGGTATCTTCCTCAATCAAAAAGAAAAAGGAAAAGCCAAGCGGCTTGCCGATACGGCGCATAAAACTCATATATGAATTAAACATGTACCTTTTTGTCGAGCACATAAATTTAGATCCTCATATACTCCATCCCATATCTGTTCAACAACTGTTCACCTGTTTTCAATTCAATTCAATAACATCTAATCGTTTGAATTCAATTTTGAATCGTTTGAATTCAGTTTCGCTCAATTATTCTTTAAATCGGCCATTTTGCCTATTTCACTTCTTTGTTGAACATAACATGTTAAACAAAATGTTTAACTCGTTCATAACCAAATTGAATTTCGATTTCAATTTTAGTCTCCTTTTCTATTTCGAATATAAGTTTTCAAATCGAATTCACTTATTCGAAGTCCAATACCGTTCAAAAGCTCCTTAACTAATTTCTATTCAATTTAGTTAATTCCATTCAATAAATCAAAATCTGGTTTCTGTTTCAAAAATCATATTCATTTACACAACTTGAATTCGCATATATTTTGCAACTCAACTCTGGAATTTTCTAAATAGAAACTTCGGATTTTATCGCTTAAAAAACCTTTTATAATATTAAATAAACCATTATGGTTTTAAAACGATTCTGGCGCTGTTTTTCTGAAAATTTGATTTTGACATAACTCAAAATCTATACGACGAATTCCAGATTTTTCTCTTTCATTTGAAAACTATTATCAAACCGGTCCTGACGTTTCTTGTTTCAAAGAATTTCGACTTCAATTGAGTCCTGTATATTTGATTGAAGTTCGAATCGCTATTTTACGAACTGCAGCGCTGCGGCGAGTTCGTTTTAATTATATATATATATAAACTTTTAAACTTCGTTTAAAATAAATTCAACTCGATTTAACTCTATTTGAATTCCTTGATTCAAATCCCAATCTCACTTTTGAATTCTATATTCAAATCCCAATTCCTTTTCTATTGGATATTCAAATTCAATACTTGAATTTTCTATTTCAATTCCAGATTCAAATTCTATGTTTGAATTCATTTGAATGCTCTTATTCACTCTATATTCAAATTCCATTTGAACTTCCATAATCCAATTTCTATATTTGAATTCTATTGAAATTCAAATATTCAAACTCCTTTTTAAATTCTGGATTCAAAATTCCATAGTTTAAAACTCATTTGAATTTCATATTCAAACCCCCTATATCAAATCCTATTTAAATTCAATTTGAATCTCTTATATTCAAATTCATTTTTCCATTTCCGACCCCATTTGAATTTCTAATATTCAAATTCATTTTCAATACCATTTGAATTTCTAATATTCAAATTCATTTTCAACACCATTTGAATTTCTAATATTCAAATTCATTTGAATTCCCTTGAATTCAAATTCCATTTCAAAACTATTTGGATTTCCTATTTTGAAATCCTATTTCAATCCTACTTTGAAATTCTACTTTCAAAGTTTATTTCAAATTCTATTTTTGAAATCTCATATTCAAATTTCTACTTGAATTTCTGTATTCAATTCCATGTTCAAATTCAACACTTGAATTTCTATTTCAAATCTCAATTCAAATTTCATATTTGAATTCCAATTCAAATCTCTATTCAAATTTCACATTTGAATTCTTCCTTGAAATACTATATTTCAAATTCTATTCAATTCTTCTTTGAAATTCTATATTTCAAATTACATCTCTGCACTTCTCCATTCAAATCTCTATTTGAATTGCTAATATTCAAATTCCTTTGAATTCAAATTTTATTTTAATTTCTTGAATTCAAATTCTATTTTTCATTCTAATTTCGTCTATTCAAATCCTATTTGAATTTCTAATATTCAATCTCCTTTTAAAATTCAAATATTTAAACTCCTTTGAATTCTACTATTCAAATGTTATAATCAAATTTCATTTGAGTTATATATTTAAAAATTTTCCTTTCACATCCTATTTTGAAATTTCATTTCAAATTCCAATGTCACACTTGTATTTCTATTTCTGAATTATCAAAGGATAATTCTTTTCACTTCATTGATAACTTCGTTATAAAAGAACTATTTATAAACTTCGTTTAAAAAGAAACTTCTTGTTATATTTTTCAAAAACAAGTTTATATTTCTATTTCCATTAAAAATTCAAATTCTATTTGAAAATAGAATATTTCCCTTTTAAATCTCAAATATCCTTTCAATTGACCCAGTGATACTTAAAACAATCAAATCACTCAATTTTCAATCATTTGGTTTTTGACACATCATATATGAATATATATGAAATCAAACAGAACAAACAAACAAATAGATAATATATTTTTGAGGAATCCAGTTGGATTCCTCCAACCTGTTTCCCTGCATCCACAGATGTTAGCACATAAATAATACCCATTCTGCTTCGTGGCAGAATATCGCGGTATAGAAGGTCATCCACTAATCATAGCGTGGGGCGTATAGGGTAATCATCCGCTATGAAACTGCGGGCATCCGCTAATGAGACTGCGGGAATCCAACCAATCAATCAACCCAATATATATATATATATAGCCTAAATAACTAATATATATAAAACAAGCAGAAAAATTCAAACGAGCACAACGACAATTATTTTTAATGAAATAAAAATAATTATAGATAAAAGGTGAGTGAGATTTACTCACCGAGATTTTTATTTGCACTGGTATCAATTTCTCTTTTATTGATTCCCGAGTCTCCGAACTCCATAAGGATGATTTCATTTGATTTCTCCTTTCCTTATTTTGATTTGATTTTCCAACCTTGTATACATTTTATATATCGTATATAAGAATTTTAACTATATAAAATTAAGCGACTTAACTAAGTAAATTAAATTAAATTTTTTTTTTTTTTTTAGAACAAATTATAAAATTAGTGACTTCATTCATTTGATTTAAATGACTATCATAAATCCTAATATCTCATTAAAAATCCTAACCATTTTACTTATTAAAAATCCTAACCTTTTTAACTTATAAAAATTCTAACCTTTAGAAATAAACAAATAAAATTACCTTAAATTCTTGTTTAAATTTCCTTTTTCTTCCCTGCTATTCCTGTCGCCTAAAAACTGTCCCTCGAAAATCACTCAGTGTTGGCGTTCCCCTTCAGCATTCACCCTCACCAGAAGTTGCAACCGACTTCCTCTCCCATCCCGAAACTTCTGAGCCTCGTCGCCTTGGATCCAGCACCACTCGACCTTCGAACGAGCCTTTAACCCCATCGCAACTCCCTGGGAGCCCAACGCCCTAGTTTCCAGTTCGGATTTTGAAGACCGAAGGTGAGCGTCGCACCGCCTTTGACCTAATACCTATCCTCCTAGCAAGCGTCTCCTGTTGGTTCGAGCCTTAGGGTATTCGCGATTTTCCCCTTTCGATCTTGAATATCGCAGCCATTTTAATTCCCTTTTTGAAGCTTTTCGATCTGTTGGTTTTTTTTTTTTTGCGCATTCGAATTAGCAGAGAACGGAACCAAAAGATGAGAATCATATATTTATTTCATTTGCTTAAAGCTTCGAATGCGGTTTGATTTTTGCTGAAGGATAGAAAGGGGAAACACTGCAATTTATAGAAGAAAGGGGGAAAACACAATGTACGCTGCCATTTAATTGTTGTCCCCTTGATATCGAGAACGGGAAACAAAAATTACTGCTCGAGAAGAAGAGATAGCCTCTGCTAATTGTAGTTTAGGGTGGCTTCTGATAGAGCATAGGTCGGCTTGAAATTAGGGTAAGGTGGCTGTTGATTTGATTTTAATTAAAACTAAAATATCTCACCAAATCCTTATTTTAAAATCCTAAACCCCTTTTAACTATAACGACTGATGTCTCCAAGTCATTTTGCTATTTTGAATAGGTTAAACAATTTAATTTGAATGTAATATAAAATAATCAATATAATATAATATAATTTTAACTCAAACAAATAAATCTCTAAAAAATAAATTATTATCGTCTATTGAAATAGAATCTATACTGCTCATCTAAGGGTTTAAACAAAATTTGATTTAAAAATGTAATTCAATCCCAAACAGTTAATTTTATTGAAAATAAATTAATATTATCGTTCTAATTCAATAATTAAATCCATATATATTTGAATAAATATTAAAAACCATACTAAATATTTAAAATAAACTGTTCAAAAATCTGGGTCGTTACATGATTCAATTAGGCTAAATGGCTAAAATTTAGCAAACAAACAACACAATCATCAATCAATTAGTGGATTAGAGTTTTCAAATTGATAACTTTAATACATAGTCAAAAATCACATTTTTGATGCCAAATCACAACAATAGGCCCTATCTAATTTTGGTTCTCACACCAGTCTAATGGAAATATATAGATATCACACCTGCGAAACTCGAACATAAATGTTGATGATGCGATCGCTATCATCAATAATATCTCCGGGCGACTAGAGTGTGATTCTATATCTATCCAATATATTAAAACTTTGAATATACGTTTGCAAGGCGTATATGCAAATTCGTTATATACTGAATTGTCCAAAATCAATATAAATAAATAACCAAATACGAATAATTGATTTAAATTTTCAAAACAAAATTTGTTTTCATTTGAAAAATATACTCTTCACACTCGTTCTTGGATACTACTGATCCCATCTCTAACGAGTCATTCCCGTTGGATATTACTAATCCAGTTTCTGATGAATTCTTTCGTATGGTTCTAGTGTGCCTTGTTCTCTGAGCTTTGTAAACCAAAGCTCTGATACCAACTGTGAAAACCCGTAACTTCCCCGTAAAGGAAAGTGTCGGATAGTTCGAGAACAAGCCACAACAGAACGCAGACAGAAGAACATTTCATTGTATATTACAACAATGCATCAGATTACAAGAATAAACAGAGTATTAATGAATAAATATTACACAGAAATATCAGAGATTTAAATTACATTTAAATACATCGCAGCGGAAAATAATACAATACACAACTAGAAGGAGATATACGGATACAAAGCTTTCCGGATATCGTTCCAGCTGTAAACCAGGATCCTGTGAATATAAATCTGCAAAACCAAAACTACTAGCTGCCCGTGTCGAAAATAAGGGCACCCAGAGTTTAGGTTAAAACAATAAACTCCAGGTCAGTCATGTGACTGGTGTGAGAACTAAAGCAGTTATTAATCTTTATTTTTAAAGTTAGGTAAATCAAGGGACCACGCCGTATAACACGGAACGGGTTTCCTCCCAAGAATACCGGTGCATAAAACAAACAGCGCAATGCTAAATAAAGAAAAATGAAGCTGTTATAAGACCCAGTTCCCATCACACAATGCAACGCAAGCCGGAGGATAGGGTTTTTACCTTATAATAGCCAAAGAATGCTTGATACGTTTAAAACAAATCATTTGATACCGTTATAAGTTTATAGTGTATAAAACAACTTCAAATCATAAGTATCAATCATAGGCGGCATGAATGCCCCATACCACTATGTCGCCATATATAGGTTATACAATCAAAATCGCAAAGTCACGTATTTGGAAATTGGATTTCCATCTATGAACCGAGGCCAGGGATCGTCCTCTACCGATTCGAGACAATCTAGCCTACCATGTCTCAGGAACAGCCGCAACTGCCCCCTGGATCGTCAGGGCTGGTCCACCGATGTGGATTATTATGCCTGAACAATACGTCTCCCCGCCCTTTGGGGCGCAAACGAGCCATCAAATGACTCCATCGGTTCGAGAACGACCGATCATTCCGAGGCGCCTCGCAACAGCAACAACCACATAAGTCAAACTCGTCAGGGCGTGTAAAACCACTGACGCCACTTTTAGCTAGAAAGAAACGCAAGTCCTCCCTGAGGTCCATCTCCCGTTTTTGGTTCATACCGGGTGTGAAACTCGTGAAGTAAACGTTACACAAAGCTACGCCACAAAGGCCATGCTCTGATCATCACCACAAGACTTTGCTTTTCAACAGAAGCCTCGATCAATTGCCACTTAGGCATGCCACATAGGCAATTTACTCCATGCGTTTGATATCCATCAGTATATAACCCCTGAGCTCGTACGTCTCAGAGAAGAGCGTTAAGCAAGAGAATAAATTCTCCGCCGCCAAACAGATATATATTTAATAGAGATCAATCATACGGACTAAAATCCAATGTCAGATACACAGTCCATTTACAAGTCCGTTCTGGGTCTGAACGAAACCGGAGGCACCTAGTACCCCGCATATCCATCGATCTCCAAGTACGTCTGGACGATCACCAACTGTTTCCATCTTCTTGGGTGTACAGCCCAATCAAGATCATCAGTAATCACCCAAACGATGTGAAGACCTCCGGTCTTCGACCATCGTCTTCATCTTCGACTTATCGTCGTATCAGTTATTCAGAATGGGATAAACCCGGTCTTCCCGAATAACTCGCGTATATTTTAAATAAGTGTTACACAAACACAACATACGCCTCATTCCAATTTATCAGTCACTAACCGTAAATTAATCAAGAGAATAATTCCCCAAATATTAACCCCGAAGGCCGAAACCAACATCAGATCAATATCCAGAAAACCATTCTGCTTGGCTAACCGACAGTTAGTTTCTAAATTTCACATTCATAGGGAAAGGTTCCCATTAATTTTATCCAAGATAAATTTCTTGAATTTATTCTTTAATCTATTTTTGAATATCAATTCAAACTAGTCGGGATTAGCGAACCTTACCGAAGTAATCATTTGTTTTAATTTCCCAATCCCAACCTATTCACCCCATGAAGTAAAACTGGTAGTACTTCATATCTAACACCACGGTGTTATCGGTAAATTCAATTATCATTTCACGTTCAAATATAATTAAAGATTTAACTATCGCCTGGAGCAAAACAGGTGGTACTCCATTTTCGATCATTTCAATCTAATTAAAGATTCATTAAAACTCCACTTAGTTTTAATCTTCGACTGGGTTAAAGAATCAGTGTCATTTAAAACACGGTTCACGATAAACCCAAAATCACATTCCATTAATTATCGGGTTAAAGAACAAGTGTTATTTAAAACACTGTTCACGATAAACCCAAAAATCAATACCAATTCAATTCCAATTAAATATCATTTAATTGGTACACTTCATTAAATCTAAATAAAAAGATTTAATCTTTTCTCAACTGGGTTCAAGAACAGTGTTAATGAAGACACCATTCACGACAAACCCAAATCACATTTGATATTCAATACAAGGCTCTGAATAGAAAATATATCGGCTTATATTCAATATCAAATTCTACGATTAACAAATGTCGTATTGGAAATAACGATATAAATATATATCTTTCAAATTTCCATAACAACACCTGTATAATCACGAATTCCAACATCGAAATATTCCGAAGACAATTTCGATTCAAATCCACTCCAGTGCAATCATTGGAAATTTTGGTTATTTTTAAAACCCTTTTCAAATTCAATTTATTTACTTAAAAATAAATAGAATTATAATTCTAGTTCAAAACTAGTTTATTTTGATAAAAAACTATTTTAATCTTTTCAAATATGGAGTTTTTCAACCCAATTCTTTTAAAATCATTTCTTATGATTTTACACAAATTATCACTATTTTTAATAATTTTATCAAGGCCCGTACAGTTGATTTCCATCAACGGCCATCGAACTACACTTACAGCGACCTTTTTCAAATTTGATTTGGACGTATCTCCAAATCCAACCGTTAGATTTCAAATTTCTAATATTCGTTAGAAAGATCTTTTCGATACGAACCCAACGGTTCCGGTTTTAGGAGAATCCGACGGTCGGATCTCCCGTAATGTCCGTTTGAAATAAATGGTCGAAATTCACGAACTGCCGCGGCGCGGCGCGTTCTATTCAGGCCATTATATTATATATATAATATATATAATATATATTTCGTCGATTTCTATTTAAAACGAATTATATGAATAGTTTTAAATTCGTTTCAAAAGCAATTTCAACTTCCTTTTCAATTCAAATTAAAATTGAATTCTTCTTTATAAATTCGTTTTAAAATTCATTTCTATTCAATTCAAATTTCAATTCAATTTGAATCCATTTCAATTCGCCTTCAATTCATTTCGAATTCGTTTTCAATTCAATTCATTTCGAAATCGTTTTCAATTCAATTCATTTCGAAATCGTTTTCAATTCAATTCATTTGGAAATCATTTTCAATTCAATTCATTTCGAAATCGTTTTCAATTCAATTCATTTCGAAATCGTTTTCAATTCAATTCATTTCGAAATCGTTTTCAATTCAATTCATTTCGAAATCGTTTTCAATTCAATTCATTTCGAAATCGTTTTCAATTCAATTCATTTCGAAATCGTTTTCAATTCAATTCATTTCGAAATCGTTTTCAATTCAATTCATTTCGAAATCGTTTTCAATTCAATTCATTTCGAAATCGTTTTCAATTCAATTCATTTCGAAATCGTTTTCAATTCAATTCATTTCGAAATCGTTTTCAATTCAATTTATTTCAAAATGAATAAAATCGATATAAATATCGTTCACGTCAAAATGGCGTCAATCTAATCAACACGGCTTCATCTATTTCTATTTTCAATTATTCTATTTCGAATATTTCTATTATTAAAATATTTCGTTCAACACATGACCAATCTCAATGGATGAGTACTGTCAACACATGAACCTTTATTTTATATTATAAAGACGTAAATTTTATTACTAAAATATTTCGTTCAACACATGACCAATCTCAATGGATGAGTACTGTCAACACATGAACCTTTATTTTATATTATAAAGACGTAAATTTTATTACTAAAATATTTCGTTCAACACATGACCAATCTCAATGGATGAGTATTGTCAACACATGAATCTTTATTTTATATTATTCTTTATTTTCTAAATTGGAATGAGGCCCAATCAATCACCATATAATGTTAATTATATGGATTTTCATACATCACACGTATATAATAGCATTGAAAAATAATCAACCATCAACCAAAGTGCACTACACTGTATAAGCATCAAATATAGATATCTAACGCTTATAACAGCCTGTCAATCAATCGATCGACATATTTAATCAATCAGGATGAGTGAACTTCAAATTTCATCCCAACACCCGTGTGGGGTTTCAAACAATCAAACACATATTTTATTTGTGCAGTTGGGCGATGTGTAAAATTTATCATCTCAATCCATGTCAGTCAAATCAGTGTACATAAACAAACCGTCTGGTTTGTAAATGAATATTTTATTCACTTCACGTTAAAAACTATATTTTTAACGATAAAACATTTTATTTTTAACATATGAATTTCTATTCAGTTCATTCTTCAAATAAAATGGTATTTTTATTTTTTTAACTTATTTTAGAAAATTTCGGCGGCATAACGGCACGATACTAGAAACGGGACGAGGCATAGCCTTATCCCCGGTCTAGTGAAGGCCCACGCCATTCACACATCAATCAAATCCATTCATCTCACCAAACAATTCAATTTCAATCAAATAATCTAACTTATTTTTGCAATCAAACAAATAAGTCCATGGTCTGTGGACGATTGTGTCGGGTGCTACTAAGCACCGTCTGCATCCTAGTATATATATATATATATATATAACTTAAAAAATGAAATTGAAAGGCGAGAAATTCTCACAGAAAGCTATCCAAGCTCCACGGCACTTCATTGATAGAAATCTTCATCGCTATCGCATCTTCGTCATCTTCGTTGCTGTAGCCACTACATATGTAAAAATTGAATTTTCACTACGCTATTCAGTATATAAAAATCGAATTTTTATTATGCTATTCAATATATAAAAATCATATTTTACTTCGATGTTCAATATATAAAAATCATATTTTTACTTCGATGTTCAATATATAAAAATCATATTTTTACTTCGATGTTCAATATATAAAAATCGTAGCTTTATGCTATTAAAAATCCGATCTTTAACTTTAAAAATCAAATCTTTTATATTTTTAAAAATCGAAGCTTTCATATATTAAAAATCCCGACTTTCCTTTGTTAAAGTTTTCGCCTTTTTCCTATATAAAGTTTCTAGCTTTTTAAATATAAAATTCCTATTTGTATGATTTAAAATCAGAATTCTTTTTATAAAAATCTACTCTTTTTATTTTATAAAAATCCAAATTCTCTACAACAAAATCTGAACTCTCCCCTATAAAAGTCAGACCTTTGTCATTTGAAAATCGTATATTTCCAGCTTTAAAAATTATATTTTTCTCAGTTTATAGTATATAAAATGAAAATGAAAATAAAAATAACATAAATAAAATAGAATAGGCAAAAAAAACTCACTGTATTTTCAGAGGGGAAGGTGGAGGTCGAGGGGCGCGCTGGAGGTGGTAGGCAGGGCGTGGCGGTGGTCGGAGTTGGTCGCAGGTGGCGGCTCAGGGCAGTGGCGGTTCGATTAGAAGAAGGGGAAAGAGGTTGCGGTGGGTTTTTGGAAGGGGAGAGAAGGCCAGCGGGTGGGAGAGGAGGCGAGGGGGCTTAGGGTGGTGGAGAAGGTGGAGTTGGACTGTGGCGGCGCTAGAATTTTCCCCGCGACTTGGGTTTGGAGCTAGGGCGGAAATTGAAGGGGAGAGGAGAGAGAATCGAGGGGGGGTGGGATGATCGGCGGCGGGGGTTTCTAGTGGGGGCGCCCACCTCCTGCGGCGGCGGAAAGACTCCAGGGGCGGCGGTCTTCCTTCGTCGTCCTCATTTTTTTTTATTCTGAATTTTCGACGGGAAAAGAGTGGAGGGGAGAGAGAAAGATATCGGGGGGGGGGGGGGGGGGGGTTTGACTTTCTTAATTATTTTATTATTTAATTCAAAAAAGTAAGTTTTTCGTTCGATCTCCGATTCAAACCCAACGACTGTCGTCCCTAGCGTTTTACCCCCATTCCGAACACAATGGGACATGTTTCGTAGGCCGATTTGATCATTTCGATCGGTTTTCGTCAAAAACAACATATAACTATATATATTGAATTTGAACGCGCATTTCAATTTACCGGGGTCGCATACTAACTAGAAAAATTCCAGAAAAATATTTTCTAGCTTCGTATTGACGATACGGTCCTAACAAAACTAGTTTTATCGAATTCTGAGGCCGTTTGAAAAATGGCCAATTTCCAGTCGATTAAAATCGACTGAAACTGGTCAAACACGTTTTCTTTTGCCACGCTCACATATTGATTCGAAAAATTATGAAATCCTCGGACCCAACAAAACTGGTTTCGTCGAAATCCGAGGTCATTTGCAAAATTCCCATTTTTAAGGGCCTGAATTCCATAGCGACTATTCAGAATTTTCAACTGGACATATCTTTTGATTCCCGTTATGAAATCTTGATTTTTCAGATTTGTTGGAAAGATATTATCAATTAGATCTTAATGTTTTTGGTTTTACTAAAATACGGATTGTTTTGCACCCGGTACATTCAATTGAAGTTTGAAATCGAATTATTGAACTACCGCGCCATTTTCAATTCTATTTATAAATATATATAATTATTCATATTCCAACGACGACGTATGTAATATATACGTTCGAATTATATTCTAAACATTTTTCTCGTCGATATTATTTAAAATAATCTATTTTAAATAATCAAAATTCGCTAAAATCGCCAAAATAAAAATTTTAAACTGGCCCAGATTTTCGGGTTGTTACAATCAAGCACTTCTATAGACTAATGCTCCCTAAATTCGAATGTCATGCATGTAAAAACCCACGTCCATTAATGTCACTCACAACGGGAATGCATTAATTTTCATGGAGTATTATAAGTATATAGAACAGAATATAACAAGGTAGATACATATATTGTACTTTAAAATTTTAAAACAACTTCATTGCAGTGGAAAAATAGTTTGATTACAACACCAAAACCAACAATAAAACCAAGTACACTTAATATCCATCTTGACAAATTATTTTCTGAGTACATAAAACAAAAATCATAACCCCAAGATAAATAGCCATAAAAAGAGATAAGCTGAACTTTACTTTCAACAATCCAAGCACTTCCAAATGAGAGAGAAAGAGATCCAAATCAAGCTCCACTAGGCTCACCCTGAGAACCTGGGGGAGGGGGGAAACAGAAAGAAAAGGGGCGAAACAAACGACGTCAGACATAAAGTCTGGCGAGTCTAGTAACTTTAACAATATAATTATTAAAGTAATAGGATAGGAACATAAACGGGAAAGTAAGAAATGACTGTGACATAAGCATGCATGACAAGGTAAGCAAGATGAATAAGATAAACGTTGAATGCGCTTCTAATCACTATAGGATAATTACTACACTGCACCATTGCTAAATACACTGCACCATTACTGGTCCCATACTGAAAGTTGATCCCTCTTACTAATCATAATGATAATAATAATGGTAGTTTCGTGTACCCCTAGCTGCTATCATAGGTGTCGTCCGCTCCTATCTCCACTAGTTGTACCGACTACCCTCCCCATGTGATCGGCTCCCTAACTCGTATGTATTTATTACTTGTGTCATTCGGCCACGCCTGTTTGTAGATACCTGTGCTGGTTCAACCATGGGGTGTATCAATCCCTATGATGGCAACATGACACAATTCAAGATGCACAGTGTATAACTACTGATGCCCATTGCCTGATTTTTCCACTCCGGAGCACGTGCACGCCCGTACTCCATCGGAACCTACACTGACGCACCACCCGCCGCTATTTTGACCGCTTATAATCAGCCTAGTAATCGTGCCTCACCCTGCCAAGTTCAGGGTACCATGATAAATCTATGTGGGTTACTGCTGAAATGGGTCCCCGTTACTAGGGTTTCCTAACCAACGTGTTATAACGGTTAAGTGTTCTCGATTTAACCTAACCCCACCCATTTGTTTAATTAACATGTTATATTGGTTAAGTATCGCCTATTCATATGTTACTTAACCTTAGCATTTCTAGCATGTTTATTCATTGGCATTAATTGATTTATTAATGCACCAACCTCTCACACTAGAACTGTTATTTGCGGTTGCTGGATGTGCCGGGCGGTTTCGGGCAGACTTCTACCGCAAACTCATTTTAACCTCGAGTTTGGGCTTGATGCACTAACCTCTCACATTAGACCAGTTGTTGCGCTTGCTGGATGTGTCGGGTGGTTCTGGGAAGTCTTACACCGCAACTCAGTCTAACCTCGGGTTAGGCATGTTCATCTTTTAATCTATTTACATATTTATCATTCATGTCCAAGTTTATATGTCAATTATCCACAAGTGTAGTCAATTCAAGTTATGTTCATAATTTCCGTGTATATAAACTATACCAATTTATGCCTCAAGTTAATTACATGGTTACTAACCATTTTATGGCAATTACATAATATCCAATATTAATGTTTTCTCAAACTATTCCCCAACATCCCAACGTTGTTCGTACGTATAATTCACATAATATGTTAAGCTTGCTGTTAGCCTAACTCATAAGAAAAAGGAAAGGAAATAGACATATGACATTCAAACTGGCATAAAACAATATAGATCTAATTAAGCATGTGTAACATAAACTTGGCATAGAACAACATAATTCTAGTTAAACATATAAACGTGAACTAGCATATAAGATAGGTCCAATTAACATATGCAATGTGAACTAATATAGATCTAAACATATGAATTGGCATAGATCTAAACATATAAGCATAAACTTGCATAGATGAACATAACTTGCATATGAACTTGCGTAGATGAACATAACTTGCATATAAACTTGCATAATTTGCATAGATCAAAACATAACTTGCATATAAACTTGCATAGATCAAAACATAACTTGCATATGAACTTGCATAACTTGCATAGATCAAAACATAACTTGCATATAAACTTGCATAGATCAAAACATAACTTGCATATAAATTTGCATAGATCAAAACATAACTTGCATAACTTGCATAGATCAAAACATAACTTGCATAGATCAAAACATAACTTGCATAGATCAAAACATAACTTGCATATAAACTTGCATAGATCAAAACATAACTTGAATATAAACTTGCATAACTTGCATAGATCAATACACAACTTGCATATAAACTTGCATAGATCAAAACATAACTTGCATATAAACTTGCATAGATCAAAACATAACTTGAATATAAACTTGCATAGATCAAAACATAACTTGCATATAAACTTGCATAGCTTGCATAGATCATAACTTGCATAGAATGAATCTAATCAAGCATACGTAATTAGACATAGGAATTAACATCATAAAATGAATCCAATGACATATGATAACAAAACTGGCATATATTAATAGAATAGATGATAACAGAACTAGGTAATAGCATATGATTCAACAGGCATACTCATACAGTCCAGACCACAACTTATCATAATTATTTTAATTAATTATCTTGTGAAAGTGACTGTACTCATAGTGATAGAAGAAAGAATAGATTCGTTCGTTGTTGTTCTAGAATCCCTTTTCACAATTCCTAAGCTTTAATTTGTTGGAGAAGAGACTAGCTTAGCTTAGGATGCAGCAGAATGGCGGCTTATGAATTCAGTTTTGATTAGGGTTTAGGTTTATGTGTGCTTATATATAAGTACTTGATTAATCAGAGCCTTTAGATTAGTCTAGGATTCATCTAAACCCTTCAAACCAAAAAGACACATCATCAGGCCAATCAGAACAAGCCACATAAGCCCTAAAACCACCAAAAATGTCACTAACCAACAAAAATGCGCCATGTGTGCAACATGACGCGCAGCAGCAGGGGTGTTGACACCCACATGTCATTTATTTATTTATTTATTTATTTATTTATTTATTTTTCTTTTTAATTATCTTTCCAATTAACTCTTTTCACTCGAAACCGCTTTTTGAACTGCATTTGCTAAGCCACTTTTTAATCATTCCCCTAAAACAAAAATATGATGCTGGTGGGGATCGAACTCGGTACCTCTTGTGTACAAGTTAAATGTACTAACCAAATGAGCTACTAAGTCCTTTGCTAACAAGACTTAGGATAATGCTACCCATTATTCTTTTCTCATTCTTCTTTTTTATGTTTTGCTGCAATATTTAATTTAAAAATATCTTCTTTATTTTAAATCAGTTTTCTATAAACTATAGGTCTAAATTGATCAGAAAAATTACCACGAGCGCAATGACACTAATTTCATGACCAAATTTTGGAGGCTCTTCAAATTCTCCTTTTTATTTCTTTTTAAATGTTCGCATGCATTTCTTCACATTTCATGTATTGCACGTAATTTCTTTTATTAATCTTTTTCTTCATTTCACTACATTAACTTATTACATGCGATTTTATTATCACTATTTAATTTCTCTCTAAAATATATCTGTGCATACAATATATATACGTATTTCCACATTTTTAATTTCATTAAAAATGCGGGGTGTTACAATGCAAGTCTCGGAGAAGAATGATGCATTGCAAGAGCCGTTGCCGATGTTAAGAAAGTCATCTGAGTTCCAATCGATGTTGGATGTTAATGTCGCTTGAGTGAGAGGAACCCCAGTGAAATTATAGTTTGGATGGCTAAATATGCCATGAAAATGGGAATAAGTGGAAAGGAAAACATTCATAAAATATCCCGAAGTGTAACGAGCCGCATTTTACATATCGGAGGATCGTAAAATATTTTTATTTGATTTTATATGGGTCGAATCATTCTCAACTTTTGATATGTTGTTTATAGCGATGTGAGACATATCCATAATTTTTATCAACTTTATGTGTGACCACTTTTTCTCTATAGGTTTTGTACAAGGCATAACTTTTGACTATGATTGAATCAGGTGTTGGAATCAATTTCATTGGAAAGGAAATGATGTTTACAATTCCATAGAGTGGTCACATTAAAGATTTGGCTGAGCGGTTTGGGAGGAATTGTTATTTTAGTGTTACATAATTTCTGGACAGACTAATTAGTCATTAGTGGGCTGATTAGTGAGGCCCATCAAGGCTAGGGGCTGTTGACTATAAATAGTAGGGTAGAGGTAAGGAGAATGGTTTAGTTTATTTATTTCTCTCAATTGGTTGAACTCAAGATTCTCCTTGCTCAATTAAATGCACATCCACTCCATTAAATTCTAAGATCTACATAAGAAGATTGAAGATCAACATCGAGAAAGAGTAGATCACATCAAATTAGTTGATTTAAAGACTGTTATTCGCTGTTCTTTACTATTCGGATTAGCGATTCATCGATTTCGAGCTATTTTATGGATTTGGTGGGTGATAAGCATCTCTCACACAAATTTAATCGAGTACATGGGTTTGTTTGATCTTATTTTCTTCATTTTAAGTAGTTTTCACCTAGAATTAGTTAAGGTAAGTCTATTTTCATTCAAATCACCAAAGGATCTAGTCTAGCAAGATTATAGTGATAAATTCATATGTTAATTCATGTATTTATGCAAGTTTAGTTCTATTTGTTGATTCATTCATTGTTTTATCACGATTTTGTGATTTTTATATGAATTATGATGATTGTTTGTGGTGCAAGTGTTGTTTGATGACTGCATGAAGTGTTGATGATTGAATTGTTGAAATTGGATGATTTGGATGAATTAGAAGCATGGATTGTTACGCAAGAAACGATGGAACGAGTTCGGCATTGGTGGATAGGTCGAATCAGGGCATGGATCGGTTGGATCTGGACGTGGATCTCTTAGAGTGTTTAACAAGAATGGATCGGCCATATTCGGATGGATTGGTTCAAAATCTCACGTGATGGGTTGGTGATTTGCAAGAGCATGGGTCAGCCGAAGGACCTCAGATGGATGGATCGGTCAGTGGAGCACACAAGGATACGATGGATCAGGTCCTGTAGCAGCCGATGGATTGGGAAGATCGATGGACCGAGTATGCAATGGATCAGGCCTGTGTCTGGAGATGGATCGGGTCGAAAAAGGATGGATCGGCTTAAAGCATTGCATGATGGATTGTGTTGAAGGAGGATAGATCGGGTGAAATACATGGATTACGTGGATTTCATGGGGTCTTGATGGAGCCATGTGATGGATCGAATGCCATCTAGTGGGGGTTGCGATCCGTATGGATCGGTGATGATCCATAGACTGTTGTGCGGTCCATCTAAGAAGGAACTAAATTGATGTTATTTTTGGTTCAATGAATGTTGAAGCTTCAATATCAATTTAGATGGAATGATCGAAGCATCGTGAAGTGTTCATTGATCGATGAAATGCAACGAAGATGTGAGATGACTCAAAGATGTTGAGTTCATGGATAATGGTTGCTCGAGAAGTCGCTTGAGCTTATGGTGAGTCATCAAAATGGATGGCTAAAGATATTGAATGCGGAGGGATTATTGTCTACCAGAGGTTCTTACTGACTCAGAGCAGGGTTATAATGGGGACGCCCAAATAACTAGAACATGTCTAGTCGAGTAGCCTGGGTATCATTGAAAGACTTAAATACGTAGACGGTGTATGGAGTTTTGCTAGAACCAGCGTTACCATAAGCCCTTGTCTGGATAGCCAGAGTCATGGATGTTATTGTTTGAATCATCTTGTATGGATTGTCCAATGCCGAAGGAGATATGTCTTGGGTGCTTATCTGATGTTGGTTTAGGCCTTCCGGGCTTATGCTTGGGGATGTAGATCTCGATTAGGATGGTCTACACTTGATAACAGGTTGCTATGGATGTACTATTTGTTTCTTCTCTAATTCTTTAGGAAAGGCTATCACTGTCAGATGTGGAGGAGACAGGTTGGGGTTCTTCTTTGATGATGTGTTGGTAGATTGGATGATTAATTCGCCTATTTCTCATATACCTTATTCATTATGTTAGATAGCTATTTATCGCTCATTAAGACCATTGTTTGACTCAAGGTTTTATGTTCCCCTCTTATTACCTTCGGTTTTTCATCCGGTTGTGGATGGACAGACTAGATAACATGTAGCACGTAGTAGATCTTGATGAGACTGTAACACCCCACGCCCGCTATGGTCACTCACTAAGGGAATGCCATAGCATCGGTGGAGTATTTTAGTGAATATAGAACAGAAAAATTACAACAAGACAGATATAAATAGTACTTGAAATTTCATAACAGCAGAAATAAACTTGTCTGGTTACATCATAAAACCACGATAAAAGTCAAGTACAATATCCATCAAAATAAAGAAGTACATAATCCCACTCTCTCATACAATAGCCAGAACAAAAGAAAAGATAACTGGATAACTGGAGCTTTACATCTACCCAAGCTCCTAAAGACTGGAACAGCAATCCGATCAAGCTCTACTACCGCTAGGATCCACCGTAGGACCTGAGGGTTGGGAAAAAGATAAAAACAACGGGGTCAGACATAAGTCTGAGTGAGCCCTATAACTTTAACAATACAATCATTAAAGTAACCATAGAAGACATAAACTTGACCTACGGTAATATCTGGGGATGAATGGCTACACTAAGCAGCTTGGTAAACTTAGGATAAACTAGGATAACCGTAAGGACGCATCTACCCACCCAAGGATAATTACTAACTGCACCACACCAGCCATTCCTACTTAAAGGTTGATCCCTTCCAAGGACTTGGGAAATTTCCCCAGTAGTCTTGTGTACCCCTAGCCCACTACATAGGTGTCGTCTGCCCCTATCTCCACTAGGTGTACTTAGTAATTTCACCCAGTAATTTCGTGTACCCCTACATAGGTGCCGTCTGCCCCTATCTTTATTAGGTGTTCCCACTACTCCCCAGCGATCGGCTCCCTACCGTAGATACCCGTGCTGGTCCCACGATTGGGGTGTATCATTCCCCTAAAGTGGCTACCAGATAATATCAACAGTGCACGGCTTTATATCTACACGATGCAACAACGACTTACCAACCAGCCCGGGTCCACACACGCATATGAAACCCGTTGGTCCCGCGTTGCCACCGCTAACCCGGTTTGGCCTCTTATAGTCAAGCCCAATATGCGTGTCCCGTCACTCGACTTGAGTCGAGCCCACAAAGATACGTTTGGGATATTGGTTGAAATGGGCCCCCACAAGCTACCACCTAAGCTTGCAATTTTATCTAGTGCATCCCACTTAACCCCTCTTTATAATCATGCCCACTTACATGTTAAGTTTTGGTTAAGTCATCTAATCATATTTCAATTGCCCCTTAAGGCACCCACTAGATTCCTACATGCCACCTAAGGCACTTACTTAACCCTTTAATCATGTTTAATTACATGTTTCACTTTGGTTAAGTATTCTAATCGTATTTTCACATGCCACCCATGGCACTTACTTAACCCTTTTATCATGTTTAATTACATGTTCCACTTTGGTTAAGTATTCTAATCGTATTTTCACATGCCACCCATGGCACTTACTTAACCCTTTAATCATGTTTAATTACATGTTTCACTTTGGTTAAGTATTCTAATCGTATTTTTCTATTGCCACCCAAGGCAACCCACTAGTCTCATCATGCCACCCCAAGGCACCCACTTAACCCCTCATGTCCCACTACATGCTAATATGGTTAAGTGTTTCTTAATTCATTAATTAAGATCATGACCTCATAAAGACCTCTCACATTAGACCGTCTTTTATGACTGCTGGATATGCCGGTTGGTTCCGGGCAGACTTCTGTCATCAAAAGGGTCTAACCTCGTGTCTTTACTTTAATCATGTATTTAATTTATGACTAAGACCTCTCACATTGGGCCAATCATTTGTAGCCGCTGGATGGCCGGTCGGTTCCGGGCAGACTTCCGCTACAAAAGGGTCCAACCTCGTGTCTTAGTTGATTAATTACACCTAATTAATCACCCCCATATTAATTATCCCTAATTAATATCAAATTTTCCATAACATGGGTAGACCTAACTCAATAGGTAAATTCCTATGGGGTAGACCTAACTCAATAGGTAAATTCCCACTTATGGTAATTTATTTTTATGGTATGCTTAATCATACCCAATCATATTTTTATTAACATATTTACCAACCCCATCGTTCCCCACGTAAATCGTTCTCATTTCATGACATAAATAAGGGGAAGATCATCACAAATATCATGGGTTTAGCATACAACTTTGTCATGGGTTAAGAGGATGTCAACTTGCATATATGAGCATATATTAACCCAACTACATATAACCCAAACTTGCATATTATCATACACATATCTTGCATAACGTGTTGATCTTGCATATAAGCATTCACATGACTTGCATAACATATTGCATATAAGCATCCTCACAACTTGCATAATATGTTAAACATGCATTTAAGCATACACATAACTTGCATAAGCATTCATATTCTTGCATAAGCATTCACATTCTTGCATAAGCATTCACATACTTGCATATTAACTCTTAAACTTGCATAATGTGTCATCATGAACTTGCATATTAACAAACATGTAACTTGCATAGCATATCTTGCATATTAACATACATGTAACTTTCATAGCATATCTTGCATATTAACATACATGTAACTTTCATAGCATATCTTGCATATTAACATACATGTAACTTGCATAGCATATCTTGCATATTAACATACATGTAACTTTCATAGCATATCTTCATGAACTTGCATAACATGTATATGATCACATAGTCCACAACTTGCATATTTAGCATCATGTAAACATAACATACATCATACTAAACTTGCATAAACTTACATACTCAACATGCATAAACCCACTTGTTAAACATGCATAAACCAACTTATTAATCATGCATAAATCCACTTATCAAGTATGCATAAACCAACTTATTAAATATGCATAAACCAACTTATTAAATATGCATAAACCAACTTATTCAATATGCATAAACATAGAAAAACATAGAGTAACATATCATTACAAATGATTCAAACTCACTAATCCGCATTCAAGACCATAAGTCTCATTACACCTAATCTACTTGCTTTAACAATTGATGTTAAAGTGATAGAAACTCACTACTAGCAATTTGCACTCCAAATGAAGAAGATTAAGATGCTTAGAATGGATTAGAGGTTGATTAGAGAGGTTGATTAGCTTGCTTTCCTCTTCATTGATTTGTGGTAGCCATGATCAAGTTTCATTTTGCCATAGTTTAGTTACAAGATCTAATTATGAATGAATTAGGATAGGGTTAGGGTCTTATTTATAGGATTAGGTTGCATTTTAGACCCTTAGATTAACCCTAGATTGGTTTAGACCCGTCAGATCCAAGAAGCTTCCAGAACCAGCCCAAGAACCTAAACTGGTGCACCCAGTTTTACTGGGCGTCGCCCCCCTGTCGACAGGCAAGTCGACAGGCAAGTCGACCCCCCTGTCGACAGGCCTGTCGACAGCCCTGTCGACATGGGTAGGGCGGGAATCTTCCCGCCTGGCCCCGCTTACTCAATTTTAAAATCTGGTTTTAAATTATTAAATCTGTTTTTATCTTTAAATTTTCTGCAAACTTCATTGGGCCTTAACTGGGCCATACGGACTCCGATTTTCGAAAACTCGGACTCTAATTCGCGTATTTTTCCGAGACGAACGCAATGACGCAGCCCGTTACCCCCAATTCCCACATCTGAGATTATTTATCCTATAATTAGTGAATTCTAGTATTACTAAAATTCGGGGTGTTACATTCTCCCCTCCTTAAAGGATTTCGTCCCCGAAATCTCTAAGCTAAGGAGAATGCATATCCTACCATCCAAACAGCCATCTACTCAATCCATCAAACACGGGCATCCATTGTCCTTAAAACAATTTCTAATGATGTATGCGTATATGCAAAAAGTGTGTGTATATGTTCCCTATCTAAGGTATGAACATATGCAAACCATGATAGTGCCATGCATCCATTATGTATGCGAGAGAACCCTATAGACCCATACAATATCTATATGAGTGCACAATCATTCACCAAAATGCATCATCCATATGATAACACAATCATTAAACATCCATAAATATAGCTTCCTACACACAATTTTATGCAATATGCAATATGAAGTGATTGAGCCGATCTAGTGCCTAGAGTGTGTATATATGCATCCACGAGCAACCACTAGCAAACACTTGCATCCACATGCATCCATCAATCATAACATGTCTCAAACACATGTTTCAACCATAGGTTTACCCTATCTAAAGGTCAAAAGTACTAACGAGAGGACATACTAAGGATAAGATAAGCACAAAATATGTGATGAAGGAGAAGCAAAAGGACATACCCTCCGAAAGAAAAAGGGTACCTCGAATGCATCTTCGCTTCCGTCTCCCAGGTAGCATCGCTCTCTTTATCTCCCTTTTTGTACTTTGACTAGTTGAACCTCTCTGTTTTCTCAGCTTCCAAATCTCTGACCCAAGGATGCAAGTAGGAGCTCGTCGAATCTTCGCATCACACTCTATTTCCACTTCTCTAAGCAAACTCGGCTCTACCACCTTGCGGTCTCATGTAGGCACTTCCTCCTATGGAATACATCATGTACACTACTAAGTCTGTCGGGTAACTCCACCAATGGAAAATGCTCCTCCCGTGTACCTCCAAAATCCAAGATACATAGCCTCAAAAAGGTCTTCTAAAATATGATTCACCCTCTCGGTCTGGCCGTCTATCTGAGGATGATATGCGGTACTCAATTACAACTGAGTCCCTACCGCCTCTTGGAAACTCTTCCAAAACTCTCTAGACTCTCTAGTGAAGATGGGATCTCGATCGCTCACCATACTGGAGGGTACACCATGGAATCTAATAATCTTTCGAATATAAACTGAAGCTAGACATGGAATAGTGCTCTTGCTCTTCCCAGGTATGAAATGGGCACACTTAGTAAGTTTATCAACCATAAGCCCAATCCCCGTATTACCCTTCCTTGATTTTGGTAATCCATCGAGACACTATCCCACTTCCTATTACGGAACTCCCAACGGGTGAAGCAACCCTCCGGGTTTCTTTTACTTTGCTTCCACTTGTTAGCACACCAAGCATCGAGCGACATACTCGGCCACATCTTTCTTCATACCGGTCCAGAAAAACCCTCTTCATGTCTTGGTACATCTTGTCCCCACCGGGATGAATGGTCATCCTAGAACGGTGTGCATCATCAAGAATAACCTTCCTCAAACCCTCGTCTTTCGGTACACAAAGTCTACCGTCTCTACGCAAGCACCCCCTATCGTCTAGGGTGTACCTACTCAAATGGCTGGACGACTCCCTCTTTATGAGCTTCCCCACCAACTCAACCAACTGTGGGTCGTCCCTCTGTGCTTCTCCAATCCGCCCCAAAAGAGTAGGTCTAACCTCAAAAGAAGCTAGCAATCCGGGTACAAAGTCAACGGAAGGTCTAAAGTCAAACATAGAAATAAACTCTAAGCTCCGTCGTTCAACGAACAATGAACTTAAGGACAACCTTTCTCTACTTAAGGCGTCCGCCACCACATTACCCTTGCCTTGGGTATACGCTATCTCAAACTCATAGGATGCTAAGAATCCGATTCCAAAATCATCACAATTGTCCATCTCTCATGCAGACCACCCTAGTCGAACTCGACATCCCCCAAATGCAAGCCCCAAAGGCCTAAACCAATATCAGACAAACACCCAAGGGATATCTCCTTCGAGTTCAGGCGACCTATGTGAGATGATACTAGTAAAAATGGCTAAACAATTAAGCCTTTGACCAACTTTGGATGTCCTCGCCAGTCTCGCTCCAAAACCACTGTTTATCCCATAACTGGCTTTGCTCATCCTATTGAGCACATACGAAAACTTATTCCGCTCCTAGAAAAGACCAAGATGTCATTTACAAAGACCATCACGAACTTATTTAGGTACTCCCTGAACACCCTTCTCATCATATGCGGGGGCGTTCGTCAAACCAAATGGCATCTCCAGCCACTCATAAAAAAAACCATTCGGAGTCCTAGAGGCAGTCTTCTCTATACTATCCTCAGTCATTCCCAACTGACGAAACCTCGTGGTTAAGTCCAATTGCGAAAATACTGAGGCGCCCACTAACAGATCAAAGAGATCATCAATCCTCGACAATGGGTGTCTATTCTTCTTTGTGAGTTTATTTAGCTCTCTTTAGCCTACACAAAGTCTGAGGGACCCATCCGCCTTTGTGGCAAAAACTACCGGAGCACCCTACTCCGATATACTTCGTCTTCTAAACCCCTTCTCAAGCAAATTGCCTACTTGCTTATGGAGTTCCCTCCTCTCACGAGGAGCCACGTGGCACAATGGTTTGGCATTGTCTACCAGATATATTTGGAAGTCAATCTCCCGCTCCGGAGGTAAGCCCTTCACCTCCTCCAAACACATCCGAGTATTCCCGGACCACTCTATAAATTGCAAACTCTCGACCGACGTGTCAAGCGACTCTAGATAACTTAGCATAACAGATTCTATGGGATTACAAGAGATCTCGAGAGTGTTACCCAAGCGGGTCATAAGCCTACAACTCTCCCTTCAAAATTAAGAACGGTACCCCTACTGGATAACCAGTCCGTGCCAAAACTAACCCATAGCCCGTGAAGCCCAACAAGCATCACATCTAAACTCAATGCTAAGTATAGCAACTTTCAAACCCAAACACATCGTGGAGCCCCAATTGGGTTTGAAACAACTAAAGGATCATCAACCAAACTGGTATTTATGTGCAATGACTCAACTAACGATGAGATAAAAGAACTCAATGCGTCAGAATCAAATAAAGTACGGACAGGATAGTCAAACAGAAAAACTAGACTTTCCACGGAAATAGTTCTACCTCTTTCTCGAATCGGTGGAGCTGCGAGAGCCTGAACTTGCCCCCTTGCCTGAGCTGGTGCCACACGAGCTTGCACCCGTCCTCCTGAGGTAGACCCCGTCCTTTGCCCTTTCTTAGGACAGTCTTTCACTAGATGCCCTGCTTCGTCACAGTGGAAGCAGCCAGTCTTCTTCTTCTTGCGACAATCCTTGCTTAGGTGGCCTAGTGTTCCACAACTGAAGCACTTCTTCTTTCCCTTGCCACCGTTGCCTTTCCCACCCTTGTTTTGCTGTTGCTGTTGAGGTCTCTTCTGATCTCCTTTCTTCTCGTGTGCTTTATTAGCATTGGGACCTTTCTCTTCCTCATGCATATTTTCTTCCGCTTTTGAGAGAAACTTTGCCTCAAACCTATGCCTGAAATCCACCCAAGAGTCAGTCGGGCGTTCTCCATTAGTGACCTCCCACCAGAACGAGGCCTCTCCTTCCATTAACCAAGCGGCCAACCTGACTTTCTTTCCCTCTTCTACTTCCAAGATTTCCATCAATTCTTCCGTCTCAATAAGCCAATCCCTAGCTCCCACAAAAGGTTTTCCTCCCATAGCCTTAAACTTCCTACAAGTCATAGCAAAAGTATCCGCGCGAGGAGGAACGAGTGCAACGGGTGGAGGAGGAACATTTGCTGGACCTGCAGCGGCGGCCCTAGCCTCTAACAACCTCCTATACCATACTGGTACCGCTACACTATCCGGAAGATAAAGATCTTCAGCCATGCTGAGACGAAAAAGGGAAAGATTAAAAACGGAGAATTCAGAAGATAAAGATATGGCTATCGGGGATTATGCTTTTCTTTCAAAAACTTTTCTCTTTAAAGACATGTTTTTGAAAATATTTCTTCCAAAAACGTTTTTAGAAAAATAGTTTACTAAAACTTTTATCTGTTCTGGTAACCTTTGCTCTGATACCACGTGTAACACCCCACGCCCGCTATGGTCACTCACTAAGGGAATGCCATAGCATCGGTGGAGTATTTTAGTGAATATAGAACAGAAAAATTACAACAAGACAGATATAAATAGTACTTGAAATTTCATAACAGCAGAAATAAACATGTCTGGTTACATCATAAAACCACGATAAAAGTCAAGTACAATATCCATCAAAATAAAGAAGTACATAATCCCACTCTCTCATACAATAGCCAGAACAAAAGAAAAGATAACTGGATAACTGGAGCTTTACATCTACCCAAGCTCCTAAAGACTGGAACAGCAATCCGATCAAGCTCTACTACCGCTAGGATCCACCGTAGGACCTGAGGGTTGGGAAAAAGATAAAAACAACGGGGTCAGACATAAGTCTGAGTGAGCCCTATAACTTTAACAATACAATCATTAAAGTAACCAGAGAAGACATAAACTTGACCTACGGTAATATCTGGGGATGAATGGCTACACTAAGCAGCTTGGTAAACTTAGGATAAACTAGGATAACCGTAAGGACGCATCTACCCACCCAAGGATAATTACTAACTGCACCACACCAGTCATTCCTACTTAAAGGTTGATCCCTTCCAAGGACTTGGGAAATTTCCCCAGTAGTCTTGTGTACCCCTAGCCCACTACATAGGTGCCGTCTGCCCCTATCTCCACTAGGTGTACTTAGTAATTTCACCCAGTAGTTTCGTGTACCCCTACATAGGTGCCGTCTGCCCCTATCTTTATTAGGTGTTCCCACTACTCCCCAGCGATCGGCTCCCTACCGTAGATACCCGTGCTGGTCCCACGATTGGGGTGTATCATTCCCCTAAAGTGGCTACCAGATAATATCAACAGTGCACGGCTTTATATCTACACGATGCAACAACGACTTACCAACCAGCCCGGGTCCACACACGCATATGAAACCCGTTGGTCCCGCGTTGCCACCGCTAACCCGGTTTGGCCTCTTATAGTCAAGCCCAATATGCGTGTCCCGTCACTCGACTTGAGTCGAGCCCACAAAGATACGTTTGGGATATTGGTTGAAATGGGCCCCCACAAGCTACCACCTAAGCTTGCAATTTTATCTAGTGCATCCCACTTAACCCCTCTTTATAATCATGCCCACTTACATGATAAGTTTTGGTTAAGTCATCTAATCATATTTCAATTGCCCCTTAAGGCACCCACTAGATTCCTACATGCCACCTAAGGCACTTACTTAACCCTTTAATCATGTTTAATTACATGTTTCACTTTGGTTAAGTATTCTAATCGTATTTTCACATGCCACCCATGGCACTTACTTAACCCTTTAATCATGTTTAATTACATGTTTCACTTTGGTTAAGTATTCTAATCGTATTTTTCTATTGCCACCCAAGGCAACCCACTAGTCTCATCATGCCACCCCAAGGCACCCACTTAACCCCTCATGTCCCACTACATGCTAATATGGTTAAGTGTTTCTTAATTCATTAATTAAGATCATGACCTCATAAAGACCTCTCACATTAGACCGTCTTTTATGACTGCTGGATATGCCGGTTGGTTCCGAGCAGACTTCTGTCATCAAAAGGGTCTAACCTCGTGTCTTTACTTTAATCATGTATTTAATTTATGACTAAGACCTCTCACATTGGGCCAATCATTTGTAGCCGCTGGATGGCCGGTCGGTTCCGGGCAGACTTCTGCTACAAAAGGGTCCAACCTCGTGTCTTAGTTGATTAATTACACCTAATTAATCACCCCCATATTAATTATCCCTAATTAATATCAAATTTTCCATAACATGGGTAGACCTAACTCAATAGTTAATTCCCATGGGGTAGACCTAACTCAATAGGTAAATTCCCACTTATGGTAATTTATTTTTATGGTATGCTTAATCATACCCAATCATATTTTTATTAACATATTTACCAACCCCATCGTTCCCCACGTAAATCGTTCTCATTTCATGACATAAATAAGGGGAAGATCATCACAAATATCATGGGTTTAGCATACAACTTTGTCATGGGTTAAGAGGATGTCAACTTGCATATATGAGCATATATTAACCCAACTACATATAACCCAAACTTGCATATTATCATACACATATCTTGCATAACATGTTGATCTTGCATATAAGCATTCACATGACTTGCATAACATATTGCATATAAGCATCCTCACAACTTGCATAATATGTTAAACATGCATTTAAGCATACACATAACTTGCATAAGCATTCATATTCTTGCATAAGCATTCACATTCTTGCATAAGCATTCACATACTTGCATATTAACTCTTAAACTTGCATAATGTGTCATCATGAACTTGCATATTAACAAACATGTAACTTGCATAGCATATCTTGCATATTAACATACATGTAACTTTCATAGCATATCTTGCATATTAACATACATGTAACTTTCATAGCATATCTTGCATATTAGCATACATGTAACTTGCATAGCATATCTTGCATATTAACATACATGTAACTTTCATAGCATATCTTCATGAACTTGCATAACATGTATATGATCACATAGTCCACAACTTGCATATTTAGCATCATGTAAACATAACATACATCATACTAAACTTGCATAAACTTACATACTCAACATGCATAAACCCACTTGTTAAACATGCATAAACCAACTTATTAATCATGCATAAATCCACTTATCAAGTATGCATAAACCAACTTATTAAATATGCATAAACCAACTTATTAAATATGAATAAACCAACTTATTCAATATGCATAAACATAGAAAAACATAGAGTAACATATCATTACAAATGATTCAAACTCACTAATCCGCATTCAAGACCATAAGTCTCATTACACCTAATCTACTTGCTTTAACAATTGATGTTAAAGTGATAGAAACTCACTACTAGCAATTTGCACTCCAAATGAAGAAGATTAAGATGCTTAGAATGGATTAGAGGTTGATTAGAGAGGTTGATTAGCTTGCTTTCCTCTTCATTGATTTGTGGTGGCCATGATCAAGTTTCATTTTGCCATAGTTTAGTTACAAGATCTAATTATGAATGAATTAGGATAGGGTTAGGGTCTTATTTATAGGATTAGGTTGCATTTTAGACCCTTAGATTAACCCTAGATTGGTTTAGACCCGTCAGATCCAAGAAGCTTCCAGAACCAGCCCAAGAACCTAAACTGGTGCACCCAGTTTTACTGGGCGTCGCCCCCCTGTCGACAGGCAAGTCGACAGGCAAGTCGACCCCCCTGTCGACAGGCCTGTCGACAGCCCTATCGACATGGGTAGGGCGGGAATCTTCCCGCCTGGCCCCGCTTACTTAATTTTAAAATCTGGTTTTAAATTATTAAATCTGTTTTTATCTTTAAATTTTCTGCAAACTTCATTGGGCCTTAACTGGGACATACGGACTCCGATTTTCGAAAACTCGGACTCTATTTCGCGTATTTTTCCGAGACGAACGCAATGACGCAGCCCGTTACCCCCAATTCCCACATCTGAGATTATTTATCCTATAATTAGTGAATTCTAGTATTACTAAAATTCGGGGTGTTACAGAGACCGATGCTACAAAGCGACGACCAGAAGGAGGCTGATGTATTATTACCTACAATCTACAATAATTGTTTCCGCTGTTATTGTTGATGGGATGTATGCTACTCTGAGTGACTTTGTAATGAGGTTGATTTTACAGATTCTGTTGATGCATTCTAGTATAATATATGGATATTTCATGATGATACGAAAGTTTAAGATTCTGCTCAATTATGCTTCACTGCTATAGCATGTTGTATATGTTCTATTATATTTTATCCTTGTGTTGTGAGTTATACGACAGGTTTCCTCTTGTGTTTCCTTCTCCCGATGATCGTCCCGTATCGGCCTAGCATGTCATACATCGCACTTCTTCTCGATTTCTGTGAAAGGTATGGGTGGTCGTCAAATTTGGTATCAGAGCTTTGGCTAAGCGATTTTACCTAAAGTTCTTGGACTTAAAGACGCATGAGAGACATAGATGGATATTATATATTATAGTGTATAGTATAGTAGCGCTTGAACTCCATTTGAAGTTTTTCTCATGTGTGGACTAATCATTCTATTTTCAGATTTAGAATGATTCGTCTAACATCGAGACATACTACTGGGAAAGAGCCTGTTCCTGGAACGAGAGATGGTGGTATACCAGGTTACCCATTTATGTTCGAGGCTATGGTGGCAACGATCATGAGAAGGGTACCCACTTCAGAGACAGCCGTAGTAGATGTAGGGGTGCGGGTGCAAGTACCTAGGGTTGGGGGCTTCACGAAGCTATGCAAGGATTTCACTGCTCTTGGAGGGAAGATGTTTATAGGGACAGAGCCAACTGTAGAGGTTCAAGGACGGCTTGATACTTGCATCTGGATTTTTGGATACTTGGGCATTAATGATGCAACTAAGAGGAATCTAGCATCGTGACAACTACAAGGCAGAGCCATGGAATGGTGGACTTTAGAGACTCCAGAAGATGAGATCATGTGGGATCGGTTCCAAGTAAAGTTCAAAACGAAGTTTATTTCAACCATCCAGAAGTCTATTATGTTCAAGAAGTTTGTTGAGCTAAAGTAGAATGGTGGACCAGTGTTGGAGTATGCTTCTGGCTTTGAAGCTTTGTCCAAGTAGGCTCGTTTGTATATAGAGACTCCTTACTCGAAGAATGAGAAGCTTGTCATGTGCTTGGACAAATACCATAGGAATCAGCTGATTGATCATTTAGACATTTAGATGACACTTATGAGAAGATCTTGAGAAAGCTATGAGGCACGAGATTTTGTTCCCAAGGAAGAAAGTGTTGTTGCAGCTAAAGAGGAACCAAAACCATAACAGGGTAGTAATAACAAAAGAAGGAAGAAGCAACAGAAGGAGGGAAAAGATGGTCAAAAGAAGCATAAAAGTGAGGTGACTTGCTTCAACTTCCAACCGAAGGGCCATTTTTCGAAGGATTGCAAGAATCCAAAAGTTGAAAGGAAGTGCTATAGCTGTGGGAAGCCTGGGCATAACAAAAAAGATTATCCAGAACCCGCTAAGGGTAAGCATATTGTGAAGGCATATACTTTAGAATTCATGTCATCTTATTCAAGAGCTCCTATGACAAAGGATAAAGGGAAGAGTGTTGTTGTTCAAGATACGCTTTCTATCAGAGGTGTTTTAGTTTGAGTGTTTTTTGATATTGTAGCATCGCATTATTTCATTTGCAATGAGCTTGTGTACCGCTTGGGTTTGGATCCCGAGATTTGTGATAGACCATTTATCATGACTAATCTAGTCGGGGGTTCGTCAAGTAATTGTATGTTGCGTCTTTGTCTAGAGTTGTTAAGTCAGGGTTGCTCCGTTGTGTGTAATTGCTTTGTTTTGAACTTTGCTGGGTTTGGGATTATTTTGGGTATGGACTAGTTCAAGAGGTATGCAGCTAAAGTGGATTGCAAGAAGCCCAAGGTGACAGTCAGGAACGTGGAAGGACGAATGGTTATGATTCGATGTAAGCCAGAAGACAAGGTCTTCGTAAGCTTTTTGTATTCGCTTGTGATTCCACGAGAAGACTTGTCATCTGTGCCAATCGCGAGTGAATTTGATGATTCTTTGAAGAAGTCAAAGGTTTGCTACCGCATTGTGAGATTGGTTTCAGGATAGATTTATCCGAAGTTGTTAGACCTATCGTCATGCCTCTTAGTCGGATAGCGCCTAAGGAACAACGAGAGTTAGGGGTGTAAGTATGTGACCTTTTGAGGAAATGATTCATTTGGAGGAGCATGTCCGAATGGGGTGCGCCAATGGTGTTTGCAACCTAGGTTGATAAATCTTTGAGATTGTGTGTTGATTATCATGTGCTGAACAAGATGGTCAAAAAGAACAAGTATCCATTGCCGATGATAGATGATTTGTTCAATCAGCTACACGAAGCAAAGGTGTTTTCTCAAATGGATTAGGCGACGGGATTTCACTAGTTGGGAGTAGCGAAGGATAGTATGCCAAAGACTTTTAGGACACCATCTGGTTTCTTTCAGTGGCTGGTGACGCCATTTGGGTTGACCAACGGACTAGCATATTTCGTGGATCTTATGAATAGGGTATTTGGAGACCAGTTGAATAACTTTGTGCTTTGTGTTCATGGATGATATTCTAGTTTACTCCCAAAATGAGGAAGAGATAAGATGCACTTGCAAGTTGTTTTGGAAATCTTGCAAAAGCATCAGCTGAGAGCTAAGCTTTCAAAGTGTCACTTCTAGAAGAATGAAGTGAGGTTCTTAGGCCATGTTGTTTATGGAAATGGAATAGCAGTTGATCCTGCTAAGGTAGTAGTAATCCAATACTGGGATAGACTAAGAATGCGATGGACATGAGGAGTTTCCTTGGTTTGGCAGGATATTATCGTCGTTTTATCAAAGATTTCTCCAAGATAGTTGCACCATTAATAGGATTTACGGAGAAGAATCAAGGTTCACATGAAATGCGAAGTGTGGGCAAGCTTTTGGGATCCTGAAAGAGAGACTGACGAGTGCTCCTGTTTTGACAATTCAAAGAAAAAATGCAGAAATGGTGGTATACACCGATGCATGTGGTATTGAACGTGGAGTGGTACTGATGCAAAAGGATAGAGTTGTGGCTTACGTGAGTCGACAGCTGGAGCCGCACGAGAGGAATTATCCTACCCATCATTTGGAGTTTGCAGCGATTGTATTTGCTTTGACCATGTTGAGACATTACCTATTGGGACTTGATTCGAGTTGTTTACAGATCACAAGTCGTTAAAGTATCGTTTCTCCCATAAGGATTTGAATCTTTGGCAGCAACAGTGGTTAGAGTTTCTGTCATCGTATGATTTTGGTATAGCCTATACGCGGGGTAAAGGTAATGCAGTGGCGTATGTGTTAATTCGAAGACATGCAAGTTTGAGAGATACGTTTTTGGAATGGAAACACCTAGAGTACTTGGCAGGATTTGATTTCAGGCCTTGATGCGAGATAGGGCCTGAAATATTGGTAATCTTTTTGATAAGACCTATTCTCATCGAAAGGATTGTAGAAAGCCAAAAGTGTGATGAAAAGTTTGTCGAGATCATCCAGAAGTTAGTACCAGAGAACAAGGAATTCGAAGTTGATCGAGATGGTTGGCTTTGGAAGCAATGCCGACTGGTTATTTCTGATGTCGATGGACTGAGGGATGAGGTTCTAATAGAATGTCATCACTCAAAATTAACGATTCATCTTGGTGGTAACAAGATGTATTGGGACATGAAGCGAGCTTACTACTAGGAAGGGATGAAGAGGGATGTTTGAAATTTCATTTCCAAGTGTATGAATTGTTAATTGGTGAAGTCAAGTGGATTGCTTCAGCCATTGGAAGTTCCTACGTGGAAGTGTTACTTGATCGACCACCTAGACCCAGGGCATGAAATGTAGGAATTTGTGTCATAATGGATCGTCTAACCAAGAGCGCAAGGTTTATTCCTATCAGATCGACTAAGACAACGTCAAAGTTAGCTGAGCTATGTATAAAATAATGGATAATTCGATTCCATGGTATCTCGAAGACAATAGTGAGTGATCGAGATCCATTATTCATAAGTGGGTTTTGGAAGAGTTTGCAAGAGATTTGGAGAACTGAGCTATGTTTAAGTACAACTTATCATCCCTAGACCGATCATCAAATTTAGAGACTTAACCGAGTTTTGGAAGATCTCCGTGGAGCTTGTGTATTGGACTTCAGTGGATCATGGGAAGACCATCTACATTTAGTGGAGTTTACATATAACATTTGCTACCAGTCGAACATCGGATGGCACCATATGAGGTGTTGCATTGGAGACCTTGTACTTCTACGACATATTGGTTAGAGACTAGAGACAAGTTGATAATTTGGCTACAAATTATAAAAGAGACCTCAGATTGTATCGAGATCGTTCGAGAATGAAGGCAGCCCAAGATCATTAGAAGAGTTACGCCGATAAGCGTCGAAAAGACTTGGAGTTCGACGTTGGTGAAATGTTTTTTGTGAAGATTTCACTATTGAAGCATGTTGTTCGTATCAAAAGTAAAGGAAAGTTAGCTTCAAAGTTCGCTGGACCGTTTCCGATAGTTGAGTGGATTGGAAAGCTTGCGTATAGACTGGATTTAGCTGAGAAGATGTTGAGTGCGCATAATGTTTTCCATGTGTTGTTTCTACGGAAGTATGTGCATGATTCAAATGCTGTGGTATCTTTGGATTAGTATGAAGACCTAGAAGTCGAGTCCGTAGTTTCAAGACCTCGTAACCCGCTTCATGCTATGGGGAATGACATAGAACAGCTTAGGAGGAAGACGGTTAAGCTAGTCAAGGTGCAATGGAGTGAGAATGATGACGATTGTACGTGGGAAACAGAAGAGAGTATGAAGACGATCCATCTGGAACTCTTCGTTGATATGACCTATAAATGTCGTGAAAACCTTACACCATTGTAACTTGTTCTCTTATTATAAGAATTCTGCGTGCTAGGATAAAGCTGAGGATGCATGACTTGATAGATTCTACTTTGGATGATAAATTGGCTGCTCATGGATGATAGGCATGCAGAATTGTTTCCGATTGCTCGTATTTGCTTAGGATTTTGGTGGCGAAATTCCTGAAGCAGAGGAGACTGTAACGACCTACATTTTACATATTGAAGGATCGTAAAATGTTTTTATTTAATTTTCGAAGGCTCAGATCATTCTTAATTTTTGATATATTGTTTATAGGGATGTGAGATATGTCTGTAATTTTTTTCAATTTTATGTGTGACAAACACTCCCCTTTTAGTTTTGTAAAGGGTATAACCTTTGACTGAGATCGAATCAGATGCTAGGATTGATTTCATTGGAAATGAAATGATGTTTCCAATTCCGTAGAGTAGTCACATTAAATATTTGGCTGAGCAGTTTGAAAGGAATCACTGTTTTAGTGTTACACAATTTCTGAACAGACTAATTACTCATTAGTGGGCTGATTAGTGAGGCCCATTAAGGCTAGGGGTTGTTGACTATAAGTAGAGGGGTTGAGGTAAGGAAAATGGTTTAATTTCTTCATTTCTCTCATTTGTTTAAGCTCTAGATTCTCCTTGTTTAATCAAATACACCTCCACTACATTAAATTCTTAGATCCACAAAAGAAGATTGAAGAACAACATTGAGAAAGAGTTGACCGCATCAAATTAGTTGACTTAAAGACCGTTCTTCGTTGTTCTTCGCTGTCCAGATTAGAGATTCATCGATTACAAGCTATTTTGTGGATTTGGTGAGTGATAAGCATCTCTCACACAGATTCAATTGAGTGTATGGGCTTGTTTAATCTTATTTTCATCATTTAAAGTGGTTTTCACCTAGATCTAATCAAGGTAAGTCTATATTCATTCAAATCACCATAGGATCTAGTCTAGCAAGATTATAACGGTAAATTCATATGTTAATTCATGTGTTTATGCAAGTTTAGATCTATTTGTGGATTCATTCATTCATTATTTTATCACGATTTGGTAATTTTATATGATGTATGATGTTTGTTGTGGTGCAAGTGTTGTTTGATGATTGCATGAAGTGTTGATAATTGAATTGTTGAAATTGGATGATTTGGATGAACTGGATGCATGGATTGTTGTGAAAGAAGCGATGGAACGAGTTCGGTATTGATGGATCGATCAGATCTGGTCATGGATCGGTTGGATATAGAGACGGATCACCTAGTGTGTTTAGCAAGAAATGGATGGATCAACCACATTTGGATGGATTGGTTCGAAAGCTCGGGTGATGGGTCGGTGTTTTGCAAAAGCATTGATCAGCCGAAAGAGCTTGGATGGATGGATCGGTTAATGGAGCGCACGAGGATACGATGGAACAAGTCATGTAATAGCCGATGGCTTGGATGGATCGGTGTGTCGGGCGTGCGATGGATTGGGCCTATGTCTGGAGATGGATCGGGTCGAAAGAGGATGGATCGTCCTGAAGCATTGCATGGTGGATCAGTTCGAAAGAAGATGCAGCAAGTGAAGTACATGGATCGCGTGGATTGCGTGGGGTCTTAGTGGAGCCATGTGATGGATCAAATGCAATCTAGTGGAGCATGTAGAAGGTAGTAGATCTTGATGAGGATAATGTTGCAGAGCGACAGCGAGTAAGAGGATGACGTATTATTTCCAACTATCTACTATTAGTTGTTTCCGCTGTGATAGTTGATGTGATGTATACTACTCTAAGTGACTTTTTAGTGAGGATTGTACATATTCTTTTGATGTATTCCAGTCTAATGTATGGATGTTTCATAATGATATGAAAGTTAAAATTCCACTCAATTGTATTTCACTACTATTGCTTGTTGTATATGTTCTATTATATTTTATCCTTGCGCAGTGAGTTATATGACAAGTTTCCGCTTGTGTTTCCTTCTCTTGATGATCTCCTATATCAGCCTGGCACGTCATACGAAGGCTCCAATGTTAATGAATTATTAATATACTTACCCACTATGGTAACACATATTTTTACTGGAATTTATTTAAATTTTGTATTGAAGATTATTTATTTATAGTGATGTTTTCTCAAGTATGCCAACATTTTTTCATTGTTGGTTAGTATCTGACATTTATAAGTGTTGTAAACAAAAAAAGTGTTGTATAATCAATTATTCGGTGTAGTGATTTTACATATGAATATATATATACAACCACACACACACACACATTAATATACTACCAAACAAAATAATTTTACTATGATAGAACATTAGACTGAAATATAAATATATATATATATATATATATATATTATAACAATATGTTTATGTACATAAAAAATCAGTATATTAATAAAAGCACATTACTTATAAAAATATCATACAACTAATTTAGAGACAATAGAAGATGTATAAATTTACCTGATATGTAGATGTAATATTGCCTATAACTAATGCCCTCATGTCCACGTTGAAAGATTGGGTTCTTCTTCCTCTTAAGTTTATTGATTCTTTATATTTCTAGTCTAGAATCAATGACCACTCTGCTATCGAATATACTTGAATTTAAATTGAATTTGTTTTGAGAATTTTGGGATTGATTTAGGATTTTAATTTTGTCAACAATATAAAGTTTGTGGCCACAAAAAAGTACAAAATAATTAGGCTTTGAGATCAACATGTTTAGCATGTGACTAAACCAGAAAATATGACAAATCTTATACCCTTTTTCCCTTAATTCCAAACCAGCTCCATGTATTTTATTGCCTCATACCCATGCCATAATAGCCGATTTTAATTTAAAAAATCAGGGGCCATTAACTCATATATCCAAGGCTAAGTATATATATATATATATATATATACACACACACACACACACCGATATACAATTATATTTAGTTTAACCAATTATCAATATGTCAAATTGATCAATATATTCGAAACTACTATAAATATATATAACATTGGTTAATTAGAAATAATTATTATTAATCAAACTCCATCGGCTGGAGACATTGATTTGGGTTGATTGTGATGCAAACCACATATAACCGAGAAGACGATTCCTTTAACGAATAGTGCTTCACTTCCAATAATTCCACTCAATCTAACTATAGTGACTTAATGAAAGCCATGCTACGATTTTACTATAATCAAAGCGGAGCTTTTGTATTGAAGATCCGTGATATTCTAAAGTCGAGAGAACTGTGTAAATCAGTCATATAGAATTGCTACTTGACCGCGCATGTGACGGCTCGCCCCGCACCAGCCGGCATTTCCTCTATAAGTGCGCTGTACACATGCCCAGCCAGCATGGAACGGTCATCAGAAGAAAAGAAAGAAGAGAATGAACTAATAAAGAACCTGTAAAATGTCTCACAGCACATGGAACAAAATATAATAATAATAATAATATACTTGACATAAAACAGGTGAGACAGTGCATAAGCTGATAACTAAAACCAACATCATCATCAGAGCGGCGGAAATCCAAATACAGCTTATTACAACTTTCCAAATTACTGTCTCTAAACAAAAGAAAGAAAGGTACACCACTAATGCCCAAAGTAGTGACCGCAACAACACAGGGAGAATGTCTATATATATATGTATGTATATATATATATATATATCATACGTGGAAGCCTCCTGCTCGTCTCCGGATCAGCTACTCGTGCATACCCAGCTAACCTGTCTCTAGTCTGCTCGTGAGAGCACCCAGAGTAATAAGAAGAGACATAAAACTCTGGGTCAGACAAAAAGTCTGGTATGTGCGATAAGCAGCTAAACAGAATAATAACAGGTATACTAAACCATACCTGAACCTGGACCAGCAACCAAAGAGTTAGCACTACATATCGTACAATACTCTAAGGTGCCACTGAACAGATGGTGTAAAGATAACAGGGATGGGGGTGCGTATGTCATAATGAAGGCAAACAAATCAACCATAACAACCATCCTCACATCTCTCACTCAGTGCGTAAAGCATACGATGTCTACCACTGTCAATCACTAGACCCATCGAAGTAGTGACGGAGTTCGACTTGTACAACTACAACTACTACCATGCTTACCACATGAAGTCATGACCAAATCTTTGCAAATGACCCCACATCATTGGTCTATAGCTCTTTAGTCGTACCTAGGCCACTGTGGCCCTGAATCCGTTCACGTAATTCCTACACATAGTGATTGAAAGTTACAGACATCGACAACCCATTAGCACACGTCCCGCAGCGAAGCCTAATCATGAAGCTCACTAATTGGTTACCAACTGGATCCTGAGTCAAAGCCCCTCATTTGGACTTCCTTTGCATCTCAGGTTTTGGTCGAATTGGAGTTGGTCTTCAAAAGAGTCGTCACGATGAGGTAAAAGTATACATTTGGTTCGGTTCGGTGGTTTCGATCTGGTTCGGTTCGGTGGTTCTGACTCATGTCTTGGTCCATTCCTCCTCGGTTTGGACCTTCTGCCCTGGTTCGGTTTGGATGCCCTGTGCCTGGTTCGGTGGTTTCTCCCTCTTAGATGTCCCGATCTAATCCAGTGCTTTGCTCCAACTCCAGCTCCAAGCTTGGTCCTCCGATCTGATCCCGCCCCCTAGCTCTAGTCCGATCTAATCCCTATTCCCTTACTTTCGATCTGATCCCCTGCCCAACTCCAATTCTAAATAAATGGCCTTCCTTCTCGCCAAATCTTCCTTAGTGTGAGGTTCCGATCCGGTTCGGTTTCTCTGCCCAATCCACCATCCGATCCGAGCCTTCTATCCCGATCCGATCTGAAACACTGCACATCTTCCTGCAACTTTTCCAGCGGCTATTTTATGCCATTCGACGGCGTTTTCGACCAATCTAACACTTTTAGGCAATCACAAAACATACCATACAGTCATAGCAACATGTACAATCAATCATAAACACCAAAACAACAACCATAGCATGTAAAATAGATCGAACATACCCAAAATCCCATATTTTCCCTTAAGCATGTTTATGCAAAACTAATGATATGATTAATAAAACTTAACCAAATCAAACCAAATTTCTAACAGAGGTCTAAAACATTATTTTCGAATTTATAAATATTTTTCCAAAATTTAATCATGTCTAATTTCGTTAATCTTCGCTAATTACCCTTAATCAACCGTAATTAGTGCAAAACTATGCAAATCACTCACCTTGGCCACAAATAAAATTTTCGTAACTGAAACCTCACTGATTTAGGCGAATATTGATGTCTAACAGCAGCTCTAATACTGATTTGGTGAAGATCTTCTTTGATTTGATGTTGCCAAGCTTAGTCCTTGATTAGAAAGTGATTTGGAGGTGTTTTAGAGGTTGGAGGCCATTGTTAGGGTTTCTAAGAGGTAAGTGGCGGCTAGAAAACTGAAATAGAATGAAAACCTAACCCATTTCAGCCTCCTCTTAACCCTAATCCTGAAATGGGTTATGGGCCCATTCACTAATCCTCCTATTTGGCCCGGTTAAGCAGTTTTTCACCTTCCAAACCTTATTTAAGCCATATCTCCCAAACTGTAAGCCCGTTTTTCATATGTGACCACTCTACGGAAAGGTAAACCATCATCCAGAGCCAATGGAAGTGGTTTCAGATCAAAAATCCTTTTCAATCAAAAGTTATGGCCCAAACAGTACCAGCTAGGGGCAAAATGGTCATTTAAAAATAGGAAAAAATCATGAACATGGGAAATGACCCCAATAGTTGTCTCCCAAAGTTACATGACCAAACGACTTCATATGTGTAGGAAATAAATATTCTATGACCCTTCGATGCCTAGAATGCGGGTCGTTACACTCTCTCCCCATTAAGAAATTTCGTCCCCGAAATTCCTTAACCCAAAACATACAAAGGATCCCGCATGCCTACAAGCAAAACAACTTATTTCATGTTTCCCAAACAAGCCTATCCTAGCATATGGAAACACTAGTCGAAACTGAAATCTTACCAGGCGAAGAGTTTTGGATACTTCTTCCTAATGCTCTCCTTTGTCTCCCAAGTACAGTCATTCTCATTCTCGCCCCACTGAACTTTCACTAGATTCACCGCTTTTCTCCGAAGTAGCTTCGTATCGTTCCCAACAATACGCATAGGCTTGCGGTTCCCAACCGCCTCGGGTTCAACTTCGATATCATCCAACTAATCAGGTGAAATGGTCACATCTGGGTTGTGCACGAACTTCCTTAATTGGGAAACATGAAATAAGTTGTGAACTCCTGCCATCTTCTCTGATAATTCAACCTTGTATTCCAAATTCCGATTTTGCTCAAGAACTGGGAATGGACCAACAAATCTTGGTGCTAACTTGCCTCTCCGGCCAAATCGTATCACGCTCTTCAACGGAGAAATCTTGACAAACACCAAGTCGCCAATGGAGAACTTCAACTCTCTTCTCCTCTTATCAGCATAACTTTTCTGCCTATCTTGGTCAACCTTCATTCGCCGTTGGATAATCTTAATGTTAGCTGAAGTTTCTCTTATCACATCAGGTCCAAGCACAAACTTCTCACCAGTTTCTACCCAACATGACGGTGAGTTGCACGGTCTTCCGTACAAAGCTTCAAACGGAGCCATACCAATACTGGATTGATAACTATTATTATATGCAAACTCTACTAGATGCAAATGGTCATCCCATGATACACCAAAATCCAATATGCAAGCTCTCAAGAGATCTTCTAACACTCGATTCACCCTCTCTATCTGTCCATCGGTTTGAGGATGATACGCGGTACTGAGATGTAATTCTGATCCCAACGCCTCTTGTAAGCTCCTTCAAAATCCACTAGTGAACAACGGATCTTGGTCACTCACAATGCCTTTGGGTATTCCATGAAATCTCGCTACCCACTTTATATACAGTTCCTTTAACTTAGCTGTCGTCCTGTTTGACTTGATGGGTATAAACCTTGGACTCTTAGTCAATCGGACCACAATCACCCAAATGCTATCGTGGCCCGATCTAGTCCTTGGTAACCCATCAATGAAATCCATTGACACTTGTTCCTATTTCCATTCTTGAATTTCTAATGGTTGTAGCAAACCACTAGGCTTCTTTTGTTTATCTTTAACTAGCTGGCAGTTCATGCATTTGGACATAAACTTCCTAATGTCTCTTTTCATCCCTTCCCAGTAGTAGGTCTGTAACGACCCGCATTCTACGCATCATAGGATCGTAGAATATTTATTTCTGTCACATACGAAGTCGTATGGTCATGTAACTTTAGGAGACGACTATTGGGGTCATTTCCCATGTTCATGATTTTTCCCGATTTTTAAATGACCATTTTACCCCTAGTTGGCACTGTTTTGGCCATAACTTTTGACTGGAAAGGAATTTTGACCTAAAACCACTTCCATTGGCTTCGGATGATGGTTTCTCTTTCCGTAGAGTGGTCACATTAGCCAAACGGACTCACCGTTTGGGAGATATGGCTGAAACAAGTTTCAGATGGTGAAAAACAGCTTAATTGGGCTTAAGCGGGTGATTAGCAGCTAGGCCCAAGGGGAATTTCGGGTTTAGGGAGATATAGGTGCTGATTAGGGTTAGAAAACATTTCTTTAGACATTTTCCAGCCGCCACTTTCATTTCTCTTGACCTAGCCATGGCCTCCACTCTCTAAATCTCTCTAAAACACCCAAAAATCACCTTCTAATTGAAGATTAGGCTTAGCAAACATTAAATTAAGAAGAAAAAGCACCAAAGCAAGGTTGGAGCTGCTGTATAAGATTGGGAACAGCGCCAAATCAGAGAATATTTCAGTTTTGGGGTTCTAGTTGTGGCAAAGGTGAGTGATAGCATCATTTTGACACTAATTACAGTTAATTAAGGGTAATTAGTGAAGATTAGCGAATTTATACGTAAATAAATTCTGGAAAAATTCTTAAAATTCTAAAATAATGTTTTAAGGCTCTGTTAGAAATTTGGGTTAATTTCGATGTGTTTTGCTAATCGTATGCTTAAACATGATTAAGAGGGATTATAGGCAAATGTGAGGTTTTAGCCACTTTTGATCCATTTTGGTTCATTTGAATGGTTGTTTGCTGTTTGTGGTTGCTATTATATGTTGCTATGACTCTATGGTATGTTTCATGATTGATTAGAATAGTTAAATTGCTCGAAAACGTTGTCGAATGGCATAGAAAGCTCGCTGGAAAGTTGCAGAAGTGTGCAGGTTCCGAACCGGTTCGGATCGGAGAAAGGGGTCGGATCGGACTAGGGAACTGACCAAGGGAATCCGAACTGGATGGGGACTTGCCACTGGAAGAAGTTTGGCAGGAAGGAAGGCCATTGCTTAGAGTCGGAGTTGGACAGAAGATCGGATCGGAGCGATGGAGCAGATTGGATCGGAGTAAGGGAGCAGACCGGATCGGAGGAAGAGAACAGGACGGATCGGAGCAGGCAAACAAGTCAAACAGGAAGAATCAGATCGGATGAACTACCTCCGAACCGAACTCAAGCAGAGGCACCCAACCGAACCGATATCTGAAGGGGGAGAATCACTGAACCGACCTGACCCGGAGGGAGACACCGACCCGACCCGAAGTGGACTACCGACCCGACCCGATGATGGTGATGACTACCGAACCGAACAGAACTCTAGGACTGTTAATGCGCGACAACTCTTCTGAAGACCCACTCCAATTCGACCAAACCCGAGATGCAAAGGAAGTCCAAATGAGAAGTTAGAGCTCAAGATTTAGATGGGAATCAACGAGTTTGCTTCATGGTTGGGCTTTGCTGCGGGACGCGTGTTAAGGAGTTATCGACGTCTATAGCTTGGACCACTATGGTAGGAGGTGCGAAGGCGGATTCAGGGCCATTATGGCATAGGTAGAACCAAGGGCTACGACCAATGAAGTGAGTCATTGAAATGTTTGGTCATGACTCCAAGTGTTTGGCTTGGTCACAGTAGGGTTTCTACAAGTCGGGATTCGTCGTTACCTCAGTTTGTCTAGTGTTCCAAAGTGGTAGATGTCGTACGCTTTACGCACTGAGTGAGAGATGTGAGGATGGTTGCTATGGATGATTTGTTTGCTATCATTGTGACATGCACACCCCACCCCGTATTCTTACACTATTTATTATGGCACCTTGGGGTATTGTACGGTATGTGGTACTAACTCTTTGGTTGCAGGTCCAGGTTCAGGTATGGTTTAGTATACCTGTTATTATTCTGTTTAGATGCTTATCGCTCATACCAGGCTTTATGTCTGACCCAGAGTTTTATGTCTCTTCTTATTACTCTGGGTGCTCACACGAGCAGACTAGAGACAGGTTAGCTGGTGATGCACGGGTAGATGATCCGGAGACGAGCAGGAGGCTTCCACGTAATATACACATATAGTATTCTCCCTGTATTGTTGAAGATCACTGCTTGGGCATTGTTGGTGTATCTTCTACTTCAGCTTTCTTTTGTTTAGAGACAGTAAATTTGGAAAATTGTAATAAGCTGTATTTGGATTTCCGTTGCTTTGAGATTGGTGTTGGTTTTAGTTATCAGCTTATGCACTGTCTCGCCTGTTTTATGTCAAGTATGTTATTATTATATTTTATTCCATGCGCTGTGAAACATTCTACATGTTCTTTGATTAGTTCATTCTCTTCTTTCCTTTCTTTGGCGACCGTTCCGTGCTAGTCGGGCATGTGTACAGCGCACTTTCGGAGGAAATGCAGGCTGGTGCGGGGCGGGCCGTCACACTTGGTATCAGAGCTCTAGGTTGCGTAGTTAACCTAGGGAAGTTATCAGGGAGAGATAATATACGTATACGAGAGAGCGTATTTGTGATTACTTTGGTTTTTAAAAGCTATAGATATATACTATTAGTAGTATAAGAATGAAGTCGTACTGCACTAGCACCACTATGGAATCGTTAATCGTTTCCTTTTTCAGATTGACGATGAGCCGAGATACTAGAGGTGCTGGTAGGGGAGCCAATACTGGGAATGCTGCTGACATGAGGACGATGTTTACAGACCTCATGAGAGAGATGCTTAGGGATGTTCAGAGGGCAGCTCCCAATGGCGGAAATGGTGGTGGTCCAATAGTGCAGGCGCCGAGGGTCGACTTCGCCAAGCTGAATAAGGACTATACTAGCCTTGGTGGGAAGTCGTTCCACGGAACGGAGTCGACCACGGATGTTCAAGATTGGTTGGATAGTTGCGAACGTATCTTCGAGGATTTGGGTATCGAGGATGCGATGAAGAGAAAGCTAGCGTCCCGTCAGCTGCAAGGGCGGGCAATGAATTGGTGGAATGCTATAAAAGCAGCTACTCCCGAAGACCAGATTACTTGGGTTCAGTTCAAGGCTCGTTTTAGCGAGAAGTTCATTCCAGCGGCCCAGAAGTCAGTGTTGTTCAAGAGGTTCTTGGAACTCAAGCAGAATGGAAGGGCAGTTTCTGATTATATTGCTGAATTCGACACTTTGTCAAAGTATGGGTTATCTCTTATTGACACTGCCGAGAAGAAGAATGAGAAATTCATAACTGGGTTAGATCAGTACTTAGGGGAAAGGCTTATTAACCACATCGATGAGACGTTTGAGTCGATTGTGGGGAAAGCGTTAAGATCAGAAAGTCTCTACCCCAAGTCGAAGACTGAGGTTACATCCGCAGATGAGCCAAAGCCACAAGCTAGTGGTGGAGGCAAAGGTGGTTCTCAGAATAAGAGAAAGTAGAGTCAGACTAAGGATGGCCAGAAGAAAAAGAATAAACAAGATGTGGAGTGCTTCAGCTGTGGTAAGAAGGGCCATTATGCTAGTAATTGTAGGGCCAAGCCAGCGGATAGGAAGTGCTTCAATTGTGGCCAATTGGGGCATCACAAGGACAAGTGTCCGCAACCCCCTAAAGAAAAGCAAATGGTGAAAGCATACGCTCTTAATGTTATTCCTTCTTCGTCAAATGCCCCAACAGCGGCGGAGAAGGGAAAGAATGTCGTCATTCAAGGTATGCTTTCTGTTTATGATGTTCCTGTTAGAGTTTTGTTTGATACCGGAGCTTCCAGTTCTTTCATATCTAGTGACCTGGTAGATAGGTTGGGATTGGAGCCCGAGATTGTCGATAGACCTTTAGTAGTGACGAACCCGATTGGTGGTTCGACTAACCTTAGCATGATTTGTCGTAACGTGGTCTTATCGAGTCATGGATGCATGTTTGTTTGTGATTGCTTTGTTTTGGGCTTTACTGGGTTTGGCATTATTTTGGGAGTAGATTGGCTCCAAAGATATGGGGTGGTGGTAGACTGTGAGGGCTTGTTGGTGACAGCTAGAGCGGATGATGGGCGGAGGATAGTGTTTGGTGGTCTACCCAGTAAGGGGGTATTGGCTAGTTTTCTAAACTCCCTCGACATTCCGCATAGTGAGTTGTCAGGTTTGCCCGTGGTTGGCCAGTATCCGGATGTTTTCGAAGAAGTGACCGGACTCCCACCACACCGAGAGATTGAGTTTCGTATTGATTTGGTAAAGGATGCCAGACCTATAGTGATGCCACTTCGTCGTATGGCACCTAGAGAGCAGCGAGAGCTTGAGGTGCAAGTCAGCGATCTTTTGAAGAAGGGATTTATCAGAAGGAGTGTTTCTGAATGGGGAGCACCAGTTGTGTTTGCTACCAAGGCGGATGGTTCCCTTCGTTTGTGTGTAGACTACCGCGAGTTGAATAAAGTGACGAGGAAGAACAAGTATCCTCTACCGCGGATAGATGATTTGTTTGATCAGTTGAGTGGCGCAAGAGTATTCTCTCAGTTGGATCTCGCGACAGGTTTTCATCAGCTTAGAGTGGAAGCTGAGAGTATAGCTAAAACGGCATTTCGGACGCCGTCTGGGTTTTATGAGTGGTTGGTCATGCCATTCGGGCTGACCAATGCCCCAGCATATTTTGTGGATCTTATGAATAGGGTATTCAGAGATCAGTTGAATAAGTTTGTCCTTGTGTTCGTTGATGATATTTTGGTCTATTCGAGGACAGAGGAAGAACACAAGGAACATTTAAGAGTAGTGATGGAGGTGTTGAGAAAACACCAACTGAAAGCAAAGTTTTCTCAGTGTCACTTCTGGAAGAGGGAAGTGAGGTTCTTGGGCCATGTTGTATCAGAGAGTGGTATTGCCGTGGACCCAGCAAAGGTGGCTACGGTACAAGATTGGCCTACGCCCAAGAATGCAACAGATGTAAGAAGTTTCTTGGGATTAGCTGGATATTATCGTAAGTTTATCCAAGGTTTCTCCAAGATAGCAGCACCATTGACCCAGTTGACCAAGAAGAATCAAGCTTTTGTTTGGGATGAAAGGTGCGAGAATGCATTTAAAAGCCTAAAGGACAAGTTGACAAGCGCACCAGTGTTAGTCATTCCTAAGGGGGATGAAGAGATGACGGTATACACGGATGCCTGTGGTACCGGACTGGGTGCTGTATTGATGCAAGGCGGTAGGGTTGTAGCTTATGCAAGTCGGCAACTGAAACCGCACGAGAGAAGATACCCTACCCATGATTTAGAATTGGCAGCGATCGTGTTCGCGTTAAAGATGTGGAGACACTATCTCTTGGGAGAAAGATTTGAGCTGTTTACAGATCATAAGTCGTTGAAGTACCTATTCTCCCAGAAGGATTTAAATCTCCGTCAGCAGAGATGGTTAGAGTTCTTAGCTTCCTATGATTTTGACATCGCATACACACCAGGAAAGGGCAATGCGGTGGCTGATGCATTGAGCAGAAGACATGCCAGCTTAGGGGCTATGTTCCTTGAATGGAAGCAACTGGAGTTTATCGCGGGGTTTGATTTCAGACCAAAGTGCGAATTGGATCAAGAAATGTTAGCAAGTTTGACGATCAGACCCACTTTAGTTGAACGGATCGGCTCTAGTCAGAGGGACGATCATTATCTATTGGAAATCATCTCCAAGTTAGAGATGGGTATCGATGAGGAGATGAACAAGTATGGGCTTGATCGAGATAGATGGCTTAGAAAGAATGGAAAGCTTGTTGTACCCAATGTCAATGGATTGAGGGATGAAGTGCTTAGAGAATGTCATCACTCAAAGCTGACTATACACCCCGGTGGTAACAAGATGTATCGAGATATGAAGCAGACTTACTACTGGGAAGGGATGAAAAGAGACGTTGGGAAGTTTATATCCAAATGCATGAATTGCCAGCTAGTTAAAGCCGAGCAAAAGAAGCCTAGTGGATTGTTACAGCCATTAGAAATTCCCGAATGGAAATGGGAGCAAGTCTCGATGGATTTCATCGATGGTTTACCAAGGACTAGATCGGGATATGACAGCATTTGGGTAATTGTAGATCGATTGACTAAAAGTGCAAGGTTTATACCAGTCAAATCGACAAGAATGGCAGCTAAGTTAGCAGAATTGTATATGAAGTGGGTAGTGAGATTTCATGGAGTACCTAAAAGCATTGTGAGCGACCGAGACCCGTTGTTCACTAGTGGGTTTTGGAAGAGCTTACAAGAGGCTCTAGGGTCAAGATTACATCTCAGTACCGCATATCACCCTCAGACCGACGGTCAGACGGAGAGGGTGAACCGTATCTTGAAAGACCTCTTGAGAGCATGTATATTGGATTTTGATGGATCATGGGATGACCATTTGCATCTAGTAGAGTTTGCATATAATAATAGCTACCAATCCAGTATCGGTATGGCTCCGTTTGAAGCTTTGTACGGAAGACCGTGCAACTCACCATCATGTTGGATAGAGACTGGCGAGAAGTTTGTGCTTGGACCAGATGTGGTGAGAGAGACCTCAGATAAGATCAAGACCATTCAACAACGAATGAAGGCTGCCCAAGATAGACAGAAGAGTTATGCTGATAAGAGGAGAAGAGACTTAAAATTCTCCGTTGGCGACTTGGTATTTGTCAAGATTTCTCCGTTGAAGAGCGTAGTACGATTTGGCAGGAAAGGCAAGTTGGCACCACGATTTGTTGGCCCATTCCCTGTTCTTGAGCTAGTCGGGAATTTGGCATATAGAATTGACTTACCAGAGAAGATGGCAGGAGTTCACAACGTATTTCATGTTTCCCAACTAAGGAAGTTCGTTCACGACTCAGATATGACTATTTCACCTGATCAGTTAGAGGACTTCGAAGTAGAACCCGAGGCGGTTGGGAACCGCAAGTCGGCCCGTATTGTCGCGCACGACATGAAGCAACTTCGAAGGAAGGCGGTGAAGCTAGTCAAGGTACAGTGGAGCGAGGACGAGAATGATTGTACTTGGGAGACAGAGGAGAACATTAGGAAGACTTATCCGGAACTCTTTGCCTGGTAAGATTTTGACTTCGATTTAGTTTTCCGCATGCTAGGATAGGCTTGTTTTGCATGTTTGATTGTTTTATGTGGTTGTTAGGCATGCGAGATCCTTTGTATGTTTTGGGTTAAGGAATTTCGGGGACGAAATTTCTTAAGGGGGGGAGAGTGTAACGACCCGCATTCTACGCATCATAGGATCGTAGAATATTTATTTCTGTCACATACGAAGTCGTATGGTCATGTAACTTTGGGAGACGACTATTGGGGTCATTTCCCATGTTCATGATTTTTCCCGATTTTTAAATGACCATTTTACCCCTAGTTGGCACTGTTTTGGCCATAACTTTTGACTGGAAAGGAATTTTGACCTGAAACCACTTCCATTGGCTTCGGATGATGGTTTCTCTTTCCGTAGAGTGGTCACATTAGCCAAACGGACTCACCGTTTGGGAGATATGGCTGAAACAAGTTTCAGATGGTGAAAAACAGCTTAATTGGGCTTAAGCGGGTGATTAGCAGCTAGGCCCAAGGGGAATTTCGGGTTTAGGGAGATATAGGTGCTGATTAGGGTTAGAAAACATTTCTTTAGACATTTTCCAGCCGCCACTTTCATTTCTCTTGACCTAGCCATGGCCTCCACTCTCTAAATCTCTCTAAAACACCCAAAAATCACCTTCTAATTGAAGATTAGGCTTAGCAAACATTAAATTAAGAAGAAAAAGCACCAAAGCAAGGTTGGAGCTGCTGTATAAGATTGGGAACAGCGCCAAATCAGAGAATATTTCAGTTTTGGGGTTCTAGTTGTGGCAAAGGTGAGTGATAGCATCATTTTGACACTAATTACAGTTAATTAAGGGTAATTAGTGAAGATTAGCGAATTTATACGTAAATAAATTCTGGAAAAACTCTTAAAATTCTAAAATAATGTTTTAAGGCTCTGTTAGAAATTTGGGTTAATTTCGATGTGTTTTGCTAATCGTATGCTTAAACATGATTAAGAGGGATTATAGGCAAATGTGAGGTATTAGCCACTTTTGATCCATTTTGGTTCATTTGAATGGTTGTTTGCTGTTTGTGGTTGCTATTATATGTTGCTATGACTCTATGGTATGTTTCATGATTGATTAGAATAGTTAAATTGCTCGAAAACGTTGTCGAATGGCGTAGAAAGCTCGCTGGAAAGTTGCAGAAGTGTGCAGGTTCCGAACCGGTTCGGATCGGAGAAAGGGGTCGGATCGGACTAGGGAACTGACCAAGGGAATCCGAACTGGATGGGGACTTGCCACTGGAAGAAGTTTGGCAGGAAGGAAGGCCATTGCTTAGAGTCGGAGTTGGACAGAAGATCGGATCGGAGCGATGGAGCAGATTGGATCGGAGTAAGGGAGCAGACCGGATCGGAGGAAGAGAACAGGACGGATCGGAGCAGGCAAACAAGTCAAACAGGAAGAATCAGATCGGATGAACTACCTCCGAACCGAACTCAAGCAGAGGCACCCGAACCGAACCGATATCTGAAGGGGGAGAATCACTGAACCGACCCGACCCGGAGGGAGACACCGACCCGACCCGAAGTGGACTACCGACCCGACCCGATGATGGTGATGACTACCGAACCGAACAGAACTCTAGGACTGTTAATGCGCGACAACTCTTCTAAAGACCCACTCCAATTCGACCAAACCCGAGATGCAAAGGAAGTCCAAATGAGAAGTTAGAGCTCAAGATTTAGATGGGAATCAACGAGTTTGCTTCATGGTTGGGCTTTGCTGCGGGACGCGTGTTAAGGAGTTATCGACGTCTATAGCTTGGACCACTATGGTAGGAGGTGCGAAGGCGGATTCAGGGCCATTATGGCATAGGTAGAACCAAGGGCTACGACCAATGAAGTGAGTCATTGAAATGTTTGGTCATGACTCCAAGTGTTTGGCTTGGTCACAGCAGGGTTTCTACAAGTCGGGATTCGTCGTTACCTCAGTTTGTCTAGTGTTCCAAAGTGGTAGATGTCGTACGCTTTACGCACTGAGTGAGAGATGTGAGGATGGTTGCTATGGATGATTTGTTTGCTATCATTGTGACATGCACACCCCACCCCGTATTCTTACACTATTTATTATGGCACCTTGGGGTATTGTACGGTATGTGGTACTAACTCTTTGGTTGCAGGTCCAGGTTCAGGTATGGTTTAGTATACCTGTTATTATTCTGTTTAGATGCTTATCGCTCATACCAGGCTTTATGTCTGACCCAGAGTTTTATGTCTCTTCTTATTACTCTGGGTGCTCACACGAGCAGACTAGAGACAGGTTAGCTGGTGATGCACGGGTAGATGATCCGGAGACGAGCAGGAGGCTTCCACGTAATATACACATATAGTATTCTCCCTGTATTGTTGAAGATCACTGCTTGGGCATTGTTGGTGTATCTTCTACTTCAGCTTTCTTTTGTTTAGAGACAGTAAATTTGGAAAATTGTAATAAGCTGTATTTGGATTTCCGTTGCTTTGAGATTGGTGTTGGTTTTACTTATCAGCTTATGCACTGTCTCGCCTGTTTTATGTCAAGTATGTTATTATTATATTTTATTCCATGCGCTGTGAGACATTCTACAGGTTCTTTGATTAGTTCATTCTCTTCTTTCCTTTCTTTGGCGACCGTTCCGTGCTAGTCGGGCATGTGTACAGCGCACTTTCAGAGGAAATGCAGGCTGGTGCGGGGCGGGCCGTCACAAGGTCTGCTTCATGTCTCGATACATCTTGTTACCACCGGGGTGTATAGTCAGTTTTGAGTGATGACATTCTCTAAGCACTTCATCTCTCAATCCATTGACATTGGGCACGACAAGTCTTCCATTCTTTCTAGGCCATCCATCTCGATCAAGCCCATACTTGTTCATCTCTCCGTCGATTCCCATCTCTAACTTTGAGATGATTTCCAATAGGTTAGGATCGCTCCTCTGACTGGAACCAATCCGCTCAATCAAGGTGGGTCTGATCCTCAAACTTGCTAATATTTCTGGATCCAATTCGCACTTTGTTCTGAAATCATACCCAGCGATATACTCCAGTTTCTTCCATTTTAGAAACATAGCCCCTAAACCGGCATGTTTTCTACTCAATGCATCAGCCATCGCATTGCCCTTTCCTAGGGTATATGCGATGTCGAAATCATAGGAAGCTAAAAATTCTAACTATCTTTGCTGTCGAAGATTTTGATCCCTCTGAGAGAAGAGATACTTTAATGATTTATGATCGGTAAACAACTCAAATCTTTCTCCTAAGAGATAATGTCTCCACATCTTTAGTGCGAATACGATCGCTGCTAATTCCAAGTCATGGGTAGGGTATCTTTTCTTGTGCGGTTTCAGTTGCCGACTTGCATAAGCTACAACCCTACCTCCTTGCATCAATACATCACCTAGTCCGGTACCACATGCATCCGTATACACTGTCATCTCTTCATTCCCCTTAGGAATGAATAACACTAGTGCACATGTCAATTTTTCCTTTAGAATCTTGAATGCATTCTCGCACTTTTTGTTCCAGACGGAAGCTTGATTCTTCTTGGTCATCTGAGTCAACGGTGCTGCTATCTTGGAGAAGTCTTGGATAAACTTACGATAATATCCAGCTAATCCCAAGAAACTTCTTATGTCCGTTGCATTCTTGTGCGTAGACCAATCTTGTACCATAGCCATCTTCGTAGGATCCACGGCAATACCATTCTCTGTAACAACATGGCCCAAGAATATCACTTCCCTCCTCCAGAAGTGGCACTTAGAAAACTTTACTTTCAATTGGTGTTTTCTCAACTCCTCCATCACTATCCTCAAATGTTCCTTGTGTTCTTCCTCTGTCCTCGAGTAGACCAAAATATCTTCCACGAACACAAGGACAAGCTTATTCAACTGATCTTTGAATACCCTATTCATAAGATCCACAAAATATACTGGGGCATTGGTCAGCCCGAATGGCATGACCAACCACTCATAAAATCCAGACGACGTCTGAAATGCCGTTTTAGCTATACTCTCAGCTTCCACTCTAAGCTGGTGAAAACCTATCGCGAGATCCAACTGAGAAAATACTCTCGCGCCACTCAACTGATCAAACAAATCATCTATCCGCGGTAGAGGATACTTATTCTTCCTCGTCACTTTATTCAATTCGCGGTAGTCTACACACAAACGAAGGGAACCATTCGCCTTGGTAGCAAACACAACTGGTGCTCCCCATTCAGAAACACTCCTTTTGATAAATCCGAAGATCGCTGACTTGCACCCCGAGCTCTCGCTGTTCCCTTGGTGCCATACGACGAAGTGGCATCACTATAGCTCTGGCATCTTTCACCAAGTCAATACGGAACTCAATCTCTCAATGTGGTGGAAACCCGGCCACTTCTTCGAAGACGTCCGGATACCGGCTAACGATGGGGAAACCTGACAACTCACTATGCGGAATGTCGAGGGAATTTAGAAAACTAGCCATTACCCCCTCACTGGGTAGACCACCAAACACTTCCCTCCGCCCATCATCCGCTCTAGCTGTCACCAAAAAGCCCTCACAGTCTACCACCACCCCGTATCTTTGGAGCCAATCGACTCCCAAAATGATGCCAAACCAAGTAAAGCCAAAAACAAAGCAATCACAAAAAACTTGCTTCCATGAATCGATAAGACCACATTACGACAAATCATGTTAAGGTTAGTCGAACCACCAATCGGGTTCGTCACTACTAAAGGTCTATCGATGATCTCGACCTCCAATCCCAACCTATCTACCTGGTCACTAGATATGAAAGAACTGGAAGCTCGGGTATCAAACAAAACTCTAACAAGAACATCGTAAATAGAAAGCATACATTGGATAACAACATTCTTTCCCTTCTCCGCCGCAGTTGGGGCATTCGACGAAGAAGGAATAGCATTAAGGGCATATGCTTTAACCATCTGCTTTTCTTTAGGGGGTTGCGGACACTTGTCCTTGTGATGTCCCACTTGGCCACAGTTGAAGCACTTCCTATCCGCTGGCTTGGCCCGACAATTACTAGCATAATGGCCCTTTTTACCACAGCTGAAGCACTCAACATCTTTCTTACTTTTTTCTGGCCATCCTTATTCTGGTTCTGCTTCCTCTTATTCTGAGAACCAGTCTTGCCTCCACCACTTGCTTGCATCTTAGGCTCCTCTGCAGATGCAACCTCAGTCTTCGACTTAGGGTAAAGACTCTCTGACCTCAATGCTTTCCCCACAATCGATTCAAACGTCTCATCAATCTGGTTAATAAACCTCTCTCCCAAGTACTGATCCAAGCCAGTTATGGACTTCTCGTTCTTCTTCTTGGCAGTATCAATAAGAGATAACCCTTACTTCGACAAAGTGTCGAATTCGGCAATATACTGCGAGACAGCTCAGCCATTCTGCTTGAGCTCCAAGAATTTCTTAAACAACACTGACTTCTAAGCAGCTGGAATAAACTTCTCGTTAAAGCGAACCTTAAACTGCTCCCAAGTAATCTGATCCTCGGGAGTAGCTGCCTTTATAGCATTCCACCAATTCATTGCCCGTCCTTGCAGCTGACGGGATGCTAGCCTTCTCTTCATCGCGTCCTCGATACCCAAATCCTCGAAGATACGCTCGCAGTTATCCAACCAATCCTGAACATCCGTAGCCGACTCCGTTCCGTGGAACGGCTTCCCACCAAGACTAGTATAATCCTTGTTCAGCTTGGCGAAATCGGCCCTAGGCGCCTGCACTATTGGACCACCACCATTACCATTATTGGGAGCTGCCCTCTGCACATCCCTAAGCATCTCTCTCATGAGGTCAGTAAACAACGTCCTAATGTCAGCAGCATTCCCATTATTGGCTCCTCTACTGGAACCTCTTGCATATCGGCTCATCGTTCAATCTGTAAAGAGAAAACGATTAACCATCTCCACAGTGGTGCTAGTGCAGTGCGACTTCATCCTTAGCTATACTAATAATATATATATATAGCTTTTAAAACCAAAATAATCACAAATACGCGCTCTCATATACGTATTATCTCTCCCTGGTGTCTTTCCCTAGGTTAACTACGTAACCTAGAGCTCTGATACAAAGTGTGACGGCCCGCCCCCACCAGCCGGCATTTCCTCCATAAGTGCGCTGTACACATGCCCAGCCAGCACGGAATGATCATCAGAAGAAAAGAAAGAAGAGAATGAACTAATCAGGAACCTGTAGAAAGTCTCACAGCGCATGGAAAAAAATATAATAATAATAATAATAATATACTTGACGTAAAACAGGTGAGACAGTGCATAAGCTGATAACTAAAACCAACATCAACATCATCATCAGAGCGACGGAAATCCAAATACAGCTTATTACAGCTTTCCAAATTACTGTCTCTAAACAAAAGAAAGAAAGGTACACCACTAATGCCCAAAGTAGTGACCGCAGCAACACAGGGAGAATGTCTATATATATATAGATATATATATATATATATATATATATATATCATACGTGGAAGCCTCCTGCTCGTCTCCGGATCAGCTACGTGCATACCCAGCTAACCTGTCTCTAGTCTGCCCGTGAGAGCACCCAGAGTAATAAGAAGAGACATAGAACTCTGGGTTAGACAAAAAGTCTGGTATGAGCGATAAGCAGCTAAACAGAATAATAACAGGTATACTAAACCATACCTGAACCTAGACCTGCAACCAAAGAGTTAGCACTACATACCGTACAATACTCTAAGGTGCCACTGAACAGATGGTGTAAAGATAACAGGGGTGGGGGTGCGTATGTCATAATGAAGGCAAACAAATCAACCATAACAACCATCCTCACATCTTTCACTCAGTGCGTAAAGCATACGATGTCCACCACTGTCAATCACTAGACTCATCGAAGTAGTGACGGAGTTCGACTTGTACAACTACTGCTACTGCCAAGCTTACCACATGGACTCATGACCAAATCTTTGCAAATGGCCCCACTTCATTGGTCTATAGCTCTTTAGTCGTACCTAGGCCACTGTGGCCCTGAATCCATTTACGTACTTTCTACACATAGTGATTCAAAGTTACAGACATCGACAACCCCTTAGCACACGTCCCGCGGCGAAGCCCAATCATGAAGCTCACTTATTGGTTCCCTACTGGATCCTGAGTCAAAGCCCCTCATTTGGACTTCCATTGCATCTCGGGTTTTGGTCGAATTGGATTTGGTCTTCAAAAGATTCGTCACGATGAGGTAAAAGTATACATTTGGTTCGGTTCGGTGGTCTCGATCCGGTTCGGTTCGGTGGTTCTGACTTATGTCTTGGTCCATTCCTCCTCGGTTCGGCCCTCCAGCCCTGGTTCGGTTTGGATGCCCTATGCCTGGTTCGGTGGTTTCTCCCTCTTAGATGTCCAGATTCGATCCGGTGCTTCGCTCCAACTCCAACTCCAAGCTTGGTCCTCCAATCCGATCCCGCCCCCAGCTCTAGTCTGATCTGATCCCTATTCCCTTACTTCTGATCTGATCCCTGTTGGTCTCTCCAATCCGATCCCCTGCCCAACTCCAATTCTAAATAAATGGCCTTCCTTATTGCCAAGTCTTCCTTAGTGCAAGGTTCCGATTCGGTTCGGTTTCTCTGCCCAGTCCACCATCCGATCCAAGCCTTTTATCCCGATCCGATCCGAAACCCTGCACATCTTTCTGCAACTTTTCCAGCGGATGTTTTACGCCATTCGATGGCGTTTTCGACATATCCAACACTTCTTGGAAATCACAAAACGTACCATACAGTCATAGCAACATGTACAATCAATCATAAACACCAAAACAACAACCATAGCATGTAAAATGGATCAAACATACCCAAAATCCCATATTTTCCCTTAAGCATGTTTAACCAAAACTAATGATATGATTAACAAAACTTAACCAAATCAAACCAAATTTCTAACAGAGGTCTAAAACATTATTTTCGAATTTATAAATATTTTTCCAAAATTTTATCATGTCTAATTTCGTTAATCTTCACTAATTACCCTTAATCAACCATAATTAGTGCAAAACTATGCAAATCACTCACCTTGGCCACAAATAAAATTTTCATAACTGAAACCTCGCTGATTAGGGTGAATACTGATGTCTAGCAGCAGCTCTAATACTGATTTGGTGAAGATCTTCTTTGATTTGGTGTTGCTAAGCTTAATCCTTGATTAGAAAGTGATTTGGAGGTGTTTTAGAGGTTGGAGGCCATTGTTAGGGTTTCTAAGAGGTAAGTGGCGGCTAGAAAACTGAAATAGAATGAAAACCTAACCCATTTTAGCCTCCCCTTAACCCTAATCCCGAAATGGGTTATGGGCCCATTCACTAATCCTCCTATTTGGCCCGGTTAAGCAGGTTTTCACCTTCCAAACCTTATTTCAGCCATATCTCCCAAACGGTAAGTCCGTTTTTCACATATGACCACTCTACGGAAAGGTAAACCATCATCCGGAGCCAATGGAAGTTGTCTTAGGTCAAAACTCCTTTCCAATCAAAAGTTATGGCCAAAACAATACCAGTTAAGGGCAGAACGGTCATTTAAAAATCGACAAAAATCATGAACATGGGAAATGACCCCAATAATCGTCTCCCAAAGTTACATGACCAAACGACTTCCTATGTGAAAGAAATAAATATTCTACGACACTTCGATGCATAGAATGCGGGTCGTTACAATATATTAACCAATAGGAAACTATAGTTCGAGCCATTCCTACTTATCTAGTAGTTATCAGTACATAACCCCTAAGTGCCACAATGGTCATGAGAAACACGCCACCTAACTACTTAGTCTCAACAAAGGCATCGATATAAAGTCCTGACGCATTTGGACCAGAAAGATTTAAAATGATATATTAATATTTATTATGATAAATTACTCAAGATTACACCAGTTTGTAATTAATATAAAAAATATGTCATTTATGAACTTTCTATTAAATTACTTCTAATCAAATTAATTAATCAATATAACCTATTATGTAGAATGTAATATATAAAAATACATTTTATTTTGAATAATACTTAGGTGTTTATATAGAAGTCTAGGTAGTATGTAACATATTACGTGTCGGTATATGTTCGAATCTCGCTACCAAGTTTAGAACCTTTGATTTCTTACACTCAAGTCAAAAAGTCTAACTATTGGGACAAGGGTGCTAGTCAAAGAATTAGATATATGTTATAAATTGCATAATTAGCCCTAAGACGTAACCCTACACTATCGATCTCTCACTTGTACTTAGGATAAATTGTGGAATCGAATTCTAACTTCTTCAATAGGTTTCCAATAAATTGATTGGATCAGTACCTTCGTTAAGAGGTATGCTATTGTATTTTAGTTATCTACTGTAATAACCTAAATTCCCACGAGCCCGAATTGTTTGCAAAATGCCAAAATTCCAAGTCTATTGAAAACTTGTGGTATCCTGCAGAAAGGAAAAGATAAACATTTCGGAGCTGTTAATAAAAATCTCACAACGGATTGAATAATATATTACAATAAGTAAACAATTACCATAATAATGATACTAACAAGCAGATGCCTCTAAGCTGTAAATTCTCGAACTTATGACTAACTTATGGGTTTGTCATGAAGTGGGATCAGAACAAATGTTCTGGTGAATGTATAAATTATAATTTTTAAGAATAACAGTACATATACTGTTCTATCATTGATTTACTTTTATTAGGTTATTAAGGTTTATTATACTCTTGCCTCTACACGTAAATGGTACCCATCCACCCCCTAGTAGATCAAACCTAATAATACATATATATGTAGCTATATGTCCAACATATCCAGATACTACCGATAGTACCCTCCTCGAAAGGACTCATCGTCAAGCTTCAAAAGCGTACTAGGTCTCCATCGCAGCGCTATGAAAGCATACTAGATCACCACTGCAACACTACGAAAGTGTACTCTGACAACACCTTATAAAAGACAGTTTCACGAGACCAACACTAACTATGTTCTGTCATTTGGTAAAACCTGAAACCGCGTTTGAATCAGCCCAATCTAATGCTCAGACATCCACTTTGTACCACCCAGTGCATACATCGGGGATCTACACGTAATCGTATTGTCTACTATATAATCTCTGATTACAAGCCCTAGCCTTATATGGAACTTAGTCGGGGATTTCTATATTTGTGAATGAAGGCCTCGTTAGCCTACAATACAAAATAAAAATATGTACTATATTGGTCTGTCTCTTTTCTTGTGGCTATGGCCCCATTTGGACCCCCTCAACTAATGAAGGACCATTTCAAGAGCTAATTGACCATCCCCACACCTAACAATCAAAACATCCAATTGGCATCTTCCCTCATCTGATGCCTCGATAGTGAAAGACCATTAATCTGTTGGTTTAGCTCCGGCTTTTCTCGTACACGCTCTGGTTGATGATGATAGGTATTAAAACGGTTTACTATCCTTATTGGATCCTGACCATTAAGCCTTTTCTCGGACCTGAGGTAACCACCAAATCCTAAAATCGTCCATTTAGTCTTTTGGCTTCCCTTAATAAAAATGCAACCAAGGCACACTCTCTAGATATAACCGTACATGACTGCCTCTACGGCTCTACATGCCATAGGCTTTCCCTAGAGGGCTATCTTAAAGTATCCTCATCTCCCGTAAAAGTCTCGAACTTCCTTCCAGTCCCATCGTATATCAAGTTGGATGTACTCCCACTGTGTGTACAGCACCTGCGATGATCTGCCACATTGTGCTCTTCATTCATAATTCCTTTGAACTAGTCAAAACACATCTCATTGTTTTATTAGATCATATGTCTAATCTTCTGCTATGCGTTTTACTATTTTTTTCTCTTCTTTAATTATAACGCTAACTAACATCATTTATTCAACTACTCTAATCTGAATCTTTATTGGCAACTTGTTTTCCCAATCATCATTTGCTGCTGGAACGGGCCAATACTGTTACATACTTATTAAACTTAATTCACGAATGTAAGTTTTATTCATAATAAGAACTTCTTACTTCATTTCTCTTTTAATTATAACTCTCATACTATAATCCTATTCAGAAACATATCAACATTGTATATGATTTATTTCTGCATCTGCACAATTATCATAAAATTATTCTTGCAAACACGTTTAATTTCTCTATTATGACCTATTTATATTTTTGTATAATTATCATAGATTACAACCTTATATTTCTATCAAGTGTTTTACAAGATTATTTACCCTTTTCATTTTCATAACATCTTTCAGTTATAGAACTCTTTTACTTACTACCTTTGTATGTTTATCCTTTAGGAAGTTATGCTTGTTCCTAATTGATTGGTTACTAAAAATGTACGGAAATCTATTTCCAAAGTATAATACAATTGTATCAGTAGAAATCCATAACTATAAGACATTTCTTTTAAATATTTCTATGTTGTTGAATAGCGTGCAGTACGGCTAAATCCTTATTTTGCACAAATTTGTGTTCTTTTTCTTTTATTCTTTCAATTACATTTGCTATTTTACTTACAAACCAAGTTAAGAAAAAATATATCTTCTTTTCTTAACCAACCAATCTAGGTTATTTCTAACTTTTAATTATAATAAGTATATGTTAATTCCTGTTCTTAATCTTTTCTCCAAATTTGACATAATTACTGTAAAATTGAACATAACTGAGCTTATATCTATAACACTCCTCTTAAAAAGCTAACAAAAAGGCTCTTTAGCCTAGTTGCTTAATACTTTGCACTGCTTTATGAGAGGTTGGAGGTTCGGATCCCACTATCGTCATATTACCCTTATTTAATTCTTATGTGTTATATTTTCCCCTAATCAATTCCAAATAATTAATTTCTTTGCATACATAAAACTTTATTAAATTGACCATTTACTTATGGAATTACTGTAAATAATCCTTGTTACAATATGTCAAATTACAGTAGGAATTAAACTACTATAAATAGACCTTAGTATACTATAGCCAAGATTAACGGGAAAATAAATTACAAAAAATTACTCTAAATTAAACTAATTCTAAATTAATAGGAATTAAACGATAATATATACCATTACTAAAAATGAATAATTTAAATCCACCCGTCGTCCCAAGCTTTAATCCTTGGCTGCTGAATATCTAGCCTCCAAAATAGGATTATCAAAATATTTAATTTTAAAAACCTTCTCCCCATTAAAAATTTAAGTGAGGTGTAACGACCCATATTTTATGTATCGACCTATCATAAAATAATTATCTTTTATTCCTTAGTTGTCGGACCATTCTCGGATTTTAAAATGTTGTTCATGGTGATGTGGGACATATCCATGATTTTTACTGAATTCAAGTATGACCATTTTATGCTTGAGTTTACTGTTTAGGCCATATCTTTTGTTAGGGGTCAAATCTAGTGCTGAGATTGGTCTCATTGGATCGAAATTGCGGTTTACGATTCTGTAGAGTGGTCATATGAAGAGTTTGGTTCAACGGTTTGGATGGAATAACTATTTTAAGTTTCAACTGTTGTTTACGCAGACTAGCTAGTAGCTTATGGGCTGATTAGCCAAGATCATTAGACTAATGACCTACAGATATAAATAGAGGGTTTAAAGTTAGAACTAGGGTTACTCTCTTCATTCTAACTTTATGTGGGGGCGTTCGCGACTCTCTGGTTCAACCTAAAACTCTAATTCTTAAATCTTTTCATTCATATTCTTCGTAGATTGAATGTAGTAGATAGTTCATGACCCAAAAAGATTAGATCACATAAAGTTGCATCAAATTCAAAGATTTTCAGCATTGTCCAGATCTGATCTCTTCAGATTTACATTGAACTAGGGATTAGGTGAGTGATCAATATTTCTTACACGGAAACTACGGATTGTGTGGGTAAAGTAGGATCATATTCATATGTTATACGCTTTAATCACCTCAGATTTGATCACATATGCATAATTCATATTTTAAAACCCTGGAAGATCTTAATTTGATTATATTAACCGGGTAATTGTGAGATTTATCATGTTATACATAAGTTTAGATCCAAACCATGCTAGATCTCATGTTTATGATATGTTTATGTCGTGAGTGTGATATGTTCATGTTTGTATGATCAATATTGTATGAATTGGTTCTTGTTTTGATTGAATTGATTGAAATGTTTGAGGTGTTTGTTAGAATTGGTTGTCGTAGATCTTAGGATTGAAGAACAGAGCAAATCGGAGGTTTAGATGATCAAACTAAGATGAAACTTGGCAAAGGTGCTTTGTAAGTCAATATGAGAAGGATAAGAAAATTTGAGCCAAAAATAAGCTAAGTATATGGACTAATGACGATCCATCATGGACCAGTACCAATCTATAGGGATGGGTCGGATGGCAATGAGATTTTAGGAAATGCAACATGATGGTAAATCAAGGTTGTCTGCAAAATTTCAAGTCATTCGGAGTTTATTCGAGATGGGTCAAAGGTTGATTTCTCGAGACGTGGATGGACCAATAGGAGCTTCTATAGGAATGATGAATCGATTGAAAAATAGACCGGTAGGAAGATCTTGAGGCAAGGACGGACCGGGGCCAATTATTTAGCTGAAAACTGCTACGTATAAAGACTGGAACCAATCTATCAGGGATGATGGGTCAATATTGATTTTTGGTGTAGAGGATTTTGGTGGCTTCTGTGGGTTGCTAGCGAAGTTTGGTAATGAAAGGACTTCAGATGGTTGTTCGAAGATGATAATGGAATCAGTTTGAGAAGTCGCTCGAAGACTGCCAGGAAGTAAGGCTCAACATAAGAAGCGCTAAGGAATCATCGATAATCGGAGTGTTCTAGCAAATTCAAAGTAGGGGTATCGTGGGGATGCCCTAGGATTAAGAGGGATTGTGTACCCTAGGTAGTCATAATAGGCCTAGTTGTATTCGTCGAGTAAGGAAAACATACGAGTCACGATGGAGTATGGTAGTTTGGCTGAAACCAGGGTTTTCCACTAGCTCTTTTGATCGTTGAAAGAAAGTTCGATTATTGAAGGATTCAAGGCCGTAGTTGGTGATAGTTAGGATATATGTTATGATTGATATTGTGCTTTCCTCTCTATTTTCTCTGAGTGGGCTATCACCGTAGGATGTCAAAGTGAAGAGGGATAGGGGTTTTCTTTCCCCTTTTGTAGTAGCATGTGATGGATGGTTTCATGTGTTAACTTATTGGTTGTTGAGCAGATCTGATGGTCGATCTGCCAATACTCATATTATCTTGTCTAACTATTGTTAATTATTTTATCACCCACTAAGATTGTTGTTTGATTCAAGGTTTTATGTTTCCCTCTTATTACCTTCGGTTGTTCATCAATGTTGTTGACAAGAAGACTAAGTAGCAAGTAGCAAGTTTGGTGCCGATGATGTTGTGCGGTGACGAGAATGAGGCTGATGTACTACTACTACCTACTATATAAGTATTTCTTTCCTTTTTCCATTATATGTTAGTGGTTATTGATACTCTGAGGGATGTAGTGAGGTGTATCGTTTTCAGACATTCACACACCGAAATGTATTGTACTTGAGATTTTATGGTTTTATAAAAATTTGATTTTCTGTTCAATTATGCTTCACTACTATATCATGTTGTATATTGTATTATTATACATTATCCAAGCTCTATGAGTTATACAACAGGTTCCATTTCGAACTATTCTTCTTTGATGATCATCCCATATCATTCTAGCACGTTATACATCACACCATTTCTTAGTTCGGTATCAGGAGGTATATGTCGCTCATCACATTTGGTATTATAGCTTTGATTAATCAATTTTACCCAAAGTTCGCAAGCATAAAAACGCATGAGAGACGTACTTATAATTTTTATTGGATGATAACTATATTATTATATATAGTATAGTAGGTTAGTAAGCACTGAAACACCAATGTTGCTTTCTTTAATGTGAATTGATCGTTCTTGTTTTAGATAGAGAATGAGTCGACGAACTTCGTGACACATTGCAAGGAATGAGCCTATGACTGGAGGGGGAGACGAGGCTAGCCAGTCGGGAGCTGCAGCTGCTATGCGTGATTATACTGCTATATTCAAGGCCATAATGGCAACGACCATGAGGAGGATGCCCACTCTAGGAGTGATAATGGAGCATGATGTTTGTGTGCAGCATCTAGGGTAGTTGATTTGTGAAGATTTGCAAGGATTGTACTTTTTGGGTGTAAGCCATTTGTTGTTACAGAACCTACTGTTAAGATTCAGAATCGGTTAGATACTTGTGTCCGTATTTTTGGAGATTTAGGAATTGACAATGCAACTAATAGGAAGCTTGCGTCGAGACAGCTGCAAGGATGGGCAATGGGTTGGTGGAACTCTATTGCTTTGGAGACTCTAGAGGACCAGATCACTTGGGATCAATTTAGAACTAAGTTTAAAGAGAAGTTCATATCTACGGTCCAAAAATTGATACTCCTGAAGAAGTTGGTTGAGTTGAAGTAAGGAAGAAGGACTATCTCTGAATATGTGACTGAGTTTGAAAGCTTTATCAAAGTATGCTCGTTCTTATATCAAGACCCCCTATCAAAAGAATGAGAATTTTATTATGGGTTTGGATGAGAGTCTTGGGAAACAATTGATCAACCACACTGACGATCCTTATGAGAAATTGGTCAAGAAGGTTTTAAGGAAGGAGAGTTTGTTTTCGAAAAAAGTGGAGGCTGTTGAGAATAAGGAGGAGTCAAAACCACAAGGTGGTGGTAATACGTAAAAGTGGAACGGTAATGAAAATAACAACAGTAAGGAAAGAATATCCAAAAGAAGTCGACGGGAGAGATCACTTGTTATAACTATCAGCAGAAGGGCCATCTTTCCAGGGATCGTAAGAAGCGAAGGTGGAAAGGAAGTGGTTTAACTATGTTAAGCCGTGGCATATGAGGAAGAATTGTTCAGAACCACTAATGGATAAGAAGGTTATGAGATTATACGCTTTTGATGTTGTGCCATCTTCTTCGAGGGGTACGACTGTTGAAGAGAAGGGGAAGAGTGTTATTGTGTAACATATGCTATCTATCAGAGATGTTTTAGCTCGAGTCTTTTTAGCTACCGGAGCATCACATTCTTTTATTTGTAATGAGCTTGTTAATTTGGAAGTTAGGTTTAGAAACTGAAATTGTTGATAGACCACTAGTTTTGACTAATCCTGCATGGGGTTCATCCAGCCTTTATATGCTTTAATATGGTCTAGTTTTATCGAGTCATGGTTGCTCTTTTGTGTGAGACTGTTTTGTTTTGAATTTTGTTGGATTTGGGATTATTTTGGTTATGGGATGGCTCAAGAGGTATGCAGGTATTGTGGATTGTGAGAGGCTTGTGGTGACAATCGGGAATGTGGAAGAGCAAATGATAATGATACGTTGTCTACCAGAGGATGGAGTTCTGGTTAGCTTTTTATATTTTCTTGTGATTTCACGGTATGGGTTGTCATTTATGCCAATCATACGAGAATTTTTTTATGTGGCCAAAGGATTGCCACCGCAGCGAGAGATTGAGTTTCGGATTGATTTAGTGGATGGAACCAGACCTATTGTTATGCCTCTTAAGCGGATGGCGCTTAAGGAATAGCAAGAGTTAGAGGTGCAAGTGAACGACCTTCAAAGTAAAGGATTCATTCGGAGAAGCGTATCCAAATGGGGTGTATCAGTTGTATTTGTAACCAAAGCTGATGGATTGTTGCGTTTAGATGTGGATTATCATGAGATGAATAAAGTGATCAAGAAGAACAACTACCCATTATCGAGAATAAATGACTTGTTTGATGAGCTTCACGAAGCTAAGGTGTTTTCAAAAATGGATTTGGTGATTGGATTTCACCAGAGTGGCTACGGACAGTGTGTCGAAGAATTCTTTTACAATGCCATTCGTATTTTATGAGTGGCTGGTAATGCCATTTGGATTGACTAACATGCAACATATTTTGTGGACCTTATGAATCGAGTTTCCAAAGATCAATTGAACAAGTTTGGGCTTGTGTTCATGGATGATATAGTAGTTTATTCGAGGACTAAAGAAGAACATAAGACACACTTGAGGATTGTTTTGGAAATCCTATGAAAATATAAGCCGAGGGCTAAGTTTTAAAGTGGCACTTTTAGAAGGAATAAGTGAGGTTCTTGAGTCATGTCGTATCCGGGAAAGGAATAGCGATGCATCCCACTAAGGTGGCAACAATTCAAGATTGGGACAACCCAACAATGCGATGGATGTTATGAGTTTACTCAATTTAGCAGGATACTATTGACGATTTATCATGGATTTCTCTATGCTTCACCATTAGCTGGATGAACGAAGAAGAATCAGATCTTTGCTTTGAATACGAAGTGTGAGCATTCGGGATTTTGAAATAGAGATTGATGAGTGCTCCTGTGTTGACTATTATGAGTGGGAATGAAGAGATGATAGTATATTCCAATGCATGTGGCACTGGACTTGGATCAATGCTAATGCCGAAAGATAGGGTTGTAGCTATTGCAAGTCGATAACTGAAGTCGCACGAAAGGAATTACCCAACTCACGATTTGGAGTTGACGGTGGTAGTATTTTCTCTGAAGCTTTGGAGGCATTATTTATTAGTAGTTAGATTTGAGTTGTTTACAGATCATAAATCATTGAAGTACCTTTTATCTAAAAAGGATTTGAATTTTCGATAATAACAATGATTAGAGTTTCTAGCATCATATGATTTTAGAATAGCTTATACTCTAGGAAAAGGTAGCATAGTGACCGACGTGTTAAGTAGGATACATGTGAGTTTGGGATCCCTTTTTTCAAAATGGAAGCATATCGAGTATTTGGCCGGTAGACCTCATTGTGAGTTAGAAATTCAGATGTTACCAAGCCTATCAATCAGATCGACTCTCATCGAAAGGATTAGCAAAAGCCAGAAGCGAGATGATAGACTTATTGAAATCATATGGAGATTAAGGATGAGGGTCAACCCAGAGGAGATCAAGGGATTCAAAGTCGATCGAGATGGTTGGCTTCATACGAATGAACTATTGATTGTTCTTGATGTAGATGGATTAGGAGATGAGGTTCTGAAGGAATGTCATCACTAAAGGTTGACAATTCACCTTGATGGTAATATGATGTATCGAGATATGAAGAGGATTTACTACTGGGAAAGTATAAAGAGCGATGTCGGGAAATTTATCTGGAAGTGTACGAACTATCAGTTGGTTAAAGCTAAGCAGAGAAAGATGAGTGGGTTGTTTCAGTCGTTGGAAGTTCCTACGTGGAAATGGGATCAAGTATCGATGGATTTCATTGATGGATTACCATCGACGTGGGCAAGGAATGATAGTATTTGGGTTGTCGTGTATAGCTTGACTAAAAGCTCAAGGTTTATTCCTGTCATATCAACTAGGGCGACATCGAAGTTAGCTAAATTATAACTTAAGTGGATAATTATTTCCATGGAATTCCGAAGAGTATTGTTAGTGATCGAGATCCGTTTTCACTAGTGGATTATGGAAGGGTTTGCAAGAGATGTTGGGAACCAAGCTATGTTTTGGATGCGGCTTATCATCCCTAGATAGATGGTCAAAACAAAACGGTTAATCGAGTATTGGAAGATCTTCTTAGAGCTTGTGTATTACATTTTGTAGGATCATGGGAAGACCATCCTCATATAGTCAAGTTTGCTTATAATAATAGCTACCAGTAAAGTATTGGAATGACACATTATGAGGCGTTGTACGGGAGACTATGTAATTCTCCATCATGTTAGGAAAATATTGGAGAGAAGTTAGTACTTGGGCTTGGGATGATAAGAGAAACTACGTATAATATCGAAGCCATTTGGCAACGAATGAAGGCAGCATAAGATCATCAAAAAAGTATGCCAACAAGCGACAAGAGGACTTGGAAATCTCAACCAAGGATTTGGTATTTGTTAAGATTTCTCCTCTACAAAATGTTATCTGTTTTAGAAAGAAAGAAAATTTAGCACCAATATTTATAGGGCCATATCCGACTATCGGGAGTATTGGGAAGCTCGAATATAGATTGGATTTTCCTAAGAAGATGGCAAGTGTAGACAATGTGTTTCATATGTCATTTCTGTAGAAGTTTGTGCATGGCTCGAATATTGTGGTATCTTCTGATCAGTTTGAAGATTTAGTGGTTGAGCCTACAGTTTCTAGACCCTATAAGTCGCCCCACGTCATGGGGAGTGACACGAAATAGCTTAGAAGGAAGGTTGTTAAGATAGTCAATGTACTATGGGGCGAGAACGATGAAGATTGCATGTGGGAAACAGGAGAAAATATGAGATCGCCTGATCCATAACTCTTTGGATGGTATGTCCAATGTATCGTATCTTAATTGTAACATAACATCTTGTACTAATAAATTTCCACATGCTAGGTTATAATTTTGATTGCATGGATTGTTGGATGATAGATTGGCTACTCATGGATAGTAGGCATGTAGAATGCTATTTTGCTCTTAGTTGCTCGTGTTTGCTTGGAATTTCGGGCGAAATTCCTAAGAAGGGGAGAATGTAATGACCTATATTTCACGTATCGACCGATCGTAAAATATCTTGCTTTTATTCCCTAGTTGTCGAGTCGTTCTCGGATTTTAATATGTTGTTCATGGGGATGTGGGACATGCGTGATTTTTATTGAATTAAATTACGACCATTTTCCCTTGAGTTTACTGTTTGATCCATGATAGGGATCGAATCAGGTGTCGAAACTGGTCTTATTGGATCATAATGGTGGTTTATAGTTCCGTAGACTGGCCACATGAAGAGTTTGGTTCAGCGGTTTGGGAGGAATAATTGTTTTAAGTTTCAACTGCAGTTTAGGCAAACTGGTTAGGATCTCATGGGTTGATTAGCCAAGTCCATTAGACTAAGGACCTGTAGATTTAATTAAGGGGTTTGGGGATAGGACTACGGTTACTCTCTTTATTCTAACTTTAGGTTGGGCGTCTATGACTCCCCGATTTAACCTAAAACCCTAATTCTCCATTTATATTCATCGTAGATTGTATCTAAAAGATGGATCATCATCAAAGAAGATTAGGTCACAACAAATTGCATCAAATCCAAAGAATTCCAGCATTGTCCAGATCTAATCTCTTCAGATGTACATTGAATTGGGGATTAGGTGAGTGATAGATATCTCTCACACAGAAACTATGGATTGTATGGGTAAATTAGGATCAAATTCATACGTTGTATATTATAATCACCTTAGATTTGATCATATATGCTTAATTCAGATTTGAAATCCCAGAAGATCCTAATTTTATTATATTACTCGGATAATTATGAGATTTATCATGTTTATATGTATGTTCAGATCCAAACAATGCTAGATCTCATGCTTAATATATGTTTATGTCGTGGTTATAATATTTTCATGTTTGTATTATCAGTATTGTATGAATTGGTGTTTGTTTTGACTGACCTGTTTGGGTTGTTTGTTAGAATTGGTTGTTGTAAATCTTAGGATTGGAGAACAAAGCAAATCAGAGGTTTAGATAATTGGATTCAGACGAAACTTGGCAGAGGCATTATGGAAGATGCTATAAGAGGGCTCAAAAATTTTGAGCCAAAAATAAGCTAGGTATATAGACCGGTGCCGATCCGTCATAGACCGGTGCCGATCCATCATGGACCAGCACGATCCATAGGGATGGTTCAGATGGCGAGGAGATTTTGGGGGAATGCAACGTGATGGTAAACCAAGGCTGCTCACAAAATTACAAGTCATTCGGAGTTGATTCGAAATGGGTCGAAGGTTGATTTCTCAAGACATGGATGGACCGGCATGATTTTCTATAGGAACGCTGATTCGATTGAAAAATGGACCGACAAGAAGATCTCGAGCCAAGATGGGCCGAGGTCAATTACTTAGCAGAAAACTACTAAACCAGTCCATGATGGACAGGTACCGATCCATCAGGGATAATTGGTCAATGTTGAGTTTTGGTTTGGAGGATTCCGGTGGCTCCCGTGGGTTGCTGATGAAGTTTCGTAATGAAAGGACTTTGGGTGGTTGACATGCAACTAAATGATGAATGATGCTTCAATTGTGAACTCAAGTTGGAGTGGTCAGAGCTGGATTGATGTGACACTGGTCGCAAGATGATGTATGAACCAATAGGATGATAGATCGACATAGGTGGGAGTTGATCGAGGATGATAATGGAATCTATTTGAGAAGTCACTTGAACTACAGATATGATCTCCAAGAAGAAAAGCTTAACAGATTTGAAGCCCTAAGGAATTGTCGGTAATCAGAGTGTTCTAGCAAACTAAAAACAGGGATATCATGGGATGCCCTAGGATTAAGAGCAGTCGCGTACCCTGGGCAACCATGATGGGCCTAGTTGTCTTCGTTGGGTTAGACAAACATACGAGTTAGGACGGCACATGACAATTTATCTAGAATCGAGGTTTTCCATTAGCTCTTCTGATCATCGAAAGCAAGTTCGATTATCGATGGATTCAAGGCTGCACTTAGTGATAGCTAGGATATTTGATGTTATGGATGCTATGAGTGTGCTTTCCTCTTTGTTTTCTCTGGGTAGGTTATCACCGTAGGATGTCAAAGAGAAGTGGATTGGGGGTTGTCATTTCCCATTCTGTAATAGCATGGGATGGATGGTTTCATGTGTTAACTTATTGGTTGCTTGGAAGATCAGATGGTCGATCTTCCTATACTCATATTATCTTGTGTAATTGTTGTTAATTATTTTATCGCCTACTAAGACTATTGTCTAACTCAAGGTTTTATGTTTCCCTCTTATTACCTTGGGTTGTTCATCAATGTTGTTGATGAGCAGACTAAGTAGCAGTAGCAGGTTTAATGCCGATGATGTTGTACGGTAATGAGAATGAGGCTGACATTCTATTACTAACTACTGTATAAATATATCTTTTCTATTTCCATTGCATGTTGATGATTATTGATACTCTGAGGGATGTAGTGAGGCATATTTTATTTAGAGATTCATGTAACGAGGTGTATTGTACTTGAGATTCTATGGTTTTATGAAGATTTGATTTTCTACTCAATTATGCTTCACTGTTATATCCTGTCGTATATTATATTATTATATATCATACATGAGCTGTTAGTTGCACTACAGGTTCCATTTTGAGTTATTCTTCCTTGATGATCATCCCATATCGGCCTGACATGTAATACAACATACCATTTCTTAGTTCAGTGCAGGAGGTTTGGGGCGGTCGTCACATGATGTCCTTTTTAAAAAGAATGAACCTGAATGGGAAAACATTATGTTGTGATGAATCGGCTAGGCCTAGAGGTTTACTTATAGGTTAGGCTATGGATCTCAGACCGTTGGATTCCTAGATTAAATCTTGGCCAACCACATCATTAAACCAATAGGAATTCACAACGTCGCCCTAAATTTCAAAATCGATGAATAAAATAGTGCAGACATCAGCAGCAACCAAGTAAATAATGTCATCAGGCCACAAAATTAGCCATGTTTTGCTCTCGGTTAATATTTGGGCCAAATTCGAGCCTAGGTTAAGGCGTGGGTCGACCAATGCTATAGGTCGGTCAAACCGACCAGGGCCTAGGTCGACCTAGCCCATATTATATTTTTATCCCTTTTTGTTTTATGATTCTTCTTTATGCGATATCTTCTTTATTTTAAGTCCATTTTCTGCAAATCATAGGTCTAAGTTTATCATAAAATAGCCCCAGAGGCAATGACATTTGTTATGTGACCAAATTATGAAAAATTTACGAATTATATTTTAATATTCAATTAAAAATGTGGGGTGTTATATTCTCTAAACCATTAGGAAATTTCATGCTTGAAATTTGATAAGGGAAAAATTATGTAATTCCTAGTATAATTTACAACCGTCATGCGTATATAATTTTTTACAACCATATGCATACCTATGAAAAGCGCAAC